>JAACJJ010000030.1:1200000-1800000 GCA_013368295.1 Psilocybe cf. subviscida
TGGCATGCAACGTGAAAGACGACATATTTCCGCGCTTGAGTTCACGCGCAGTGCTCTTGGGCCGAACCCGCCCAGAGCGAATTGGACCAGGTCGTATGGGCGGAAGCGCAAAATCTCCTCTCCCCTCGAGGATGTTGAATTTGGAAGTCATGTCGTCCTCTGTATTCCGTTCGGCTGGCCTTGTCGGCTGGAAGATATTCTCTCCATTTTCTTTCCAAGATTTTGAGGGTGATGACATGAGTCAGGGAATGGTTAACAGGCAAGCAGGAACGGGTTTGGGACCTTGAAAGTAGTGCTCCTATGCTGGGCAATTGGATGGGTGGAAGTCGGAGGTTCTGATAGAACCTCGAAGGCCTTTGGCTGCTTTACATCAGTGATCGCATCAGGAAATCCTGAACACTTGCCGATCGCCAAGTCGCATCAACCAGCACCCACAAATGATGTTTACCGTCCATGAGCTTTGACTTCGATGTCCTTGCGTTCATTCTCTGCATGACTTTTCAGTCCTTGGCGACTAGGACCCGTCAAAATTTCTCGACGGATACTGGCGATCAAAGGCGCCTCTTCGGTGTATCAGAACGCGTTTCGGGTGCGTATCTTCCTATTTTTGTTTGAATCATCTTCGTGTGGGCAGTGTATGATGCTCGTCAAGGTGCGTGAATTATTGTTGTGGCTAATAATGTAGTAGTAGGTAGATCATGACCTGGGTTCCAGACCCAGCGCCCGATGTATATGACTAGTAATAATTATAAGGATTAATGTAGTCTTTGAGTGTCGAGGTCAATTAGGTCGTGATTAGAAGGAGGTAGGATATTAGACTTTAGCGTAGATGCTGTCTAACTTTTACTATCAAAAAGATCCAGGTAAGGAGCTCATCAAATTGTACAAGGATAGTTCTCTACTCACAGATGTCACTTTTCAGGGAAAGATAGTCTTGATATGACATGGAAGCATGTGGCTTGTTGGCCCGTAGGTTGTCTTGATGGATTACTTTCGGATGTCCGATGTTCACCTGGCTTTCGCCCTTGATGGGATCAACTGGGAGACCGTATCTCGAAGCGCTCGTGGTCGGGGTTCCTTCAGGATGATTATGTGACATAGGGGCCACCAACACATATCCTTGTGCGTCGGGGCATGTTAATACAATTACAGGGTGCTGTCCAACATTTCCCTGATGGACCAATGTGAGTCCACAATCTTGCGAAAACAGAAAACTGGGGCGGACTCACCGAGCCCTCAGGGCGGGGAATAAAGTGTTTGGGTTTGGCTTTCATGATGTCTCCTTCTTGGAGGTATGATGGCGACGTAGGGCAGGTCATTATTATGGTGGATTATAAGGCGTAATATGCGATGATTAGAAACTTTAATGAATGAATCTGGGGCAGCACCGTCAGTTACTGACAACCAATAAACCGATAAAAAAAGAAACTAACGCACAGAGACGGAGAACTTAAGGGACAGACTAGTACATCACCGAAGCAAGCTTCGTGGTCTGGACGCGACATTGCTCCCTCCTGCGCCTTTATATGTTAGTTCAGACGCGGCGGATAATCAGCGAAGAGTTCCAAGGGGTCACTCTCGACACGCTGCATGATAGACTGATGAAGGACCCAGGAACTGCCTAGAAATCAAAAACGGGGCAGGTGTTTAAGCACTAGAAATAGGATCAGTCGTTTCATGATGGCACCATAGGAAATTTTTGAATGGGAAAAGGCCGTTCAATCCGCGAGCAACTTGGTCCTTTTGCAGAGCTCCCGAGCGGGGCGGTGCAACGCTTGGCGCGGCTAGATTCCGTACTCTCAAAGATTATCGCGCGCGTAATCGCACCTGCGACTCTGTCGGATAGAATATTGACCGGTGCGGCCTATGGGAGTAGGCACCACTGAGAATTACCCAGGAGGACAGTCGATGGACATGCCATCGGACAATTGGACGTGGCGAAAGGCAGATTTGAAAGAAGCATGTTCGCTGACGTTCCAAAAGATGTCATCAAAATTGACGTAGGCGAGAAAGGAGCAGCCATTAGGGGGCACCCCCGCAGAGAAATTTTCTGGGCTTTTCTGGGTAAGGTCAATCATACAGAAGTCTGCTTCGATATTTCGCTGCGTCCAAGTGACCTAGCACAACTCCACATACTCTAAATCCTCAGAAAGGCGATACGATTATATCTATCTTTTGGATAAGTAGCTAATACACTATGTTACAGCGTCCGCGCTAGTCCAAGTCCGTTCAATGTCCATGAGCAATGTATTACAACGAGACGTCACTTATGATGTCCCGAACCAGATGCATGCGACGAAGGATGGCGGTTGCTTTTGTGACCGCTTGACCGCTTCTTAGCCTGCAGCCAAAGGTTAGAGCAGGGGGGGTATTCTATAAACAAAATTCTACACACGATTTTGCCGTGTTCGGCTTCGTGCAGCGCCTGTGCTCGGAGCGCCGCAACTTGAACCGCCTTCCTATCGCACCTATAGTATGCGCATCTGCGTGAGCACAGCTTGGTTCTGGGATCCGCTTTGATAATACTCACGGATCGGGCTTCAATCCATGTGGCTCGGCTCTCCTGCTCAAGGCTCCCGGACAGTTTTTGTCTGAATAAAAGTCAGTACTAACCCACAATATCCTCAGGTTTACTCACGAATCTCTGCCTTGAGCGCGTGGAGATGATGATGATCCAACTTATCCGGAACCGGAAGGGGCGATAGCTTGCTAACGTGAATGGTTTCAGGACCAGCTACATTGACCTTGGAATCTCCCTTGTGCGGATCGGTTGCGATTCCATAAGACGAGGAAGGCTTCGTCGGTGGGTTGAAAGGGTGTGCATGGGAAACTGTGGCAACCTTGACAAAGCCGTGCTCATCCGGGTGCGTTAGAACGACGACGGGGTGTTTTCCAATATTTTCCTATCAATATTGATCGGTTATTTAACCGACGAGCCACTACTAAGCATATTTATGGTAATCAACCTACCGTATTAGGCAATGGGTGTTGGAAATGCCTTGGGCGTGCTTTACCAATGTCTCCAGGTCGCCATGTTTGAGGGATTGGACTGGCGAACGTAAGAAGTGCTTGCAAGCTCATAATCGCAAATATCATGGAAAGCATGTTGATGATTGAAAGGAGTAATCTGGTAGGTATGAAATGGGAATTATGAGCGGGAGGGATAGTATACAACACAAAGTTGGACTTGCCTCTGACACGAGTTTGACAAGGATTTGTGTTAGACCAGCTAACTGGGGAAGAGACCTGCTCGACGGAAGAGACCTGCTTGGTGGAACAGTTCTACTGCTCAAACACTCTTTATAGATGGCTTGACGTACAGCCTACAGCTTGCGACGGCTTGCTCAGTGGATATGTGATAGCAACCATGCCTGTGATTGATGCAAACTCTTCTGTTCTTGATACTTCTGTAGCGGCTCTTGACTAAGGCTATGTGAATGTTCTGATCCACAGCTTCCATCATGCCGAAAATTTCTCAGGACGTCAGAGTCACCTATTTTTGGTCGAAGGCAGACCATCAAGCTTCATGTGTGGATTGTGGGTGATTTATGGGCTCAAGAAATATCAGTCGATGAAACACCACGGCTCCAATTGCTCACGCCAGCTCGTGCGAATAGAAGTACAGCATGCAATCAGACATATGACTATTTGGAATAATGTTAGCACTGCCGACACAGGTTCATGGTTTGCACATTGTTTTGTATGCCCAGAAATCGGGAGGTGAGACCAAGTGTTACAGGCATTCTGCTTGTATTATTCACACACAGTGGTGAAGGAAGAAATAGTGTCCCCACAACTAATCACATCCAGTCTCACAAACAGGCACTCCTCGAAATCCTGCAAGAGGCGTAGAATCAACACTGCCATGTGCAAGAATGTATCTCAGCTGGTTGATGATGTACGCCATGTGGCGATGGCCATGACCATGGCGATTATGACTCGTGGAGATTTGACATAGCTCCAGAAATAAGTGAATCCTCATAGTCTTGTACTCGTTATTGTCCTAAATATATAGCATGTCGGCTTCCTTCAGATGCTCCACTCACAATTTCTCTTCGTGATATCTTACCGGAACGCAGATCACTTATAATTGGGGCGCTCGTCCCGGTCATCAAGGCATAGGCGGGCACAAAAAGCCTATATCGTGACGAGCACAGCAACTGGCCGATATGGGTGGTGTGCCGTCTGCCAGTGGACATAGCTAAATGGGGGCCTCGGACGCGCTCACGAAGGAAAGTATGTCTCTTGAGAGACGCCCTAGGGTGTCACATATTGGATTGACTCTCGGGTTGTTCTTGTTCATGGCGAATTACGAATGGTATACCGTACATACTTGATTAGATATGCCATTAAAGCCCTATCTCGGAGAGAACCTCCTTCGTGGTGTCGTACAGCTCCGAGGCCAATCGGTCGTCTAATGCCGCCTTGGACGGCTGGGTTATTTTCCCAACCGGCATGAGATAGGCTCCTTTGTACGGCGCCCTATCTTTCTTGATATCTTGACTGGCTGCTGCAAATGCAGAATTCATCCCTCCTTTGGATATAGAGAGAAGGAACAGAGGAACGAAGACAACTTTGAGAACACGTCCAAGAACACCCACGCTGTCGAAAAACTTGTCCATGCCAGGTGTGGCGACAACACCTGGGTGCAAAGCTATGCATGTGATGGGGATGTTTTCCGAGTCGAACTGTTTTTGGAGATGCTTGATGTGGAGTATGTTGGCCAGCTTTGAGAAGCCTGCACCAGAATGTTTGATATCTTCTGTAGCCAAATGGAAAGAATAGGCGCACTGTATGTCTTCATCTTGTCGTTCATCGAGTCTCCATAGTTTTTGTTGAGTGTCTCCTTGCCCTTGAAGGAGTCAACCTCGATTGTATCGTGAACTTTCGAGGAGACCTAATGAAGAATAAGATTTGGAGGATATGTAATCACAAGAACTGGGAACTCACGTTGATGATGCGAACATCCGAGTTCTCTTCCTGAGCAGTTTTCTTGAGGAGTGGCAGCAAGGTTTCGGTGAAGACAAAGTGACTAATATGGCTAATGGTGTGCTTTCTGAATATGAGATTTGTGAGAGCAGAGAGAATAAGCTTACTTCGTTGTTATAATATCTCTCAAGCCATACTGGTTGAGACTAGTTGGATCTGCTCCGCCACTGGTCGTCACACATAAGCTTTGGATGAGGTTATCTAGCACAAATGACAATACCAGACACTTACATCGCAGCATTGTTCACTATGTGAACAGTCAGCACGACCATGCAACAACCGAAGGAGAGACATACCAAGAATATCAAGCCGTGATTCCTTGGTTAAGAAATCCTCAGCAGACTGCTTTGCGAGCCGCGGGTCGGCCAAGTCGAGTTTGAGCGCATGTAAACTTCCGCCTTTGAGCCCTTCAGACTCCAGCTTTTTTATGGCGGCAGCCACGCGCTCGTCGTTGCGGCCAGCAATGTAAACCTAACATGGCAATGTCAATTACAACTTCACGACTAGAAAGCAGGGTCATACTTTCGCGCCTTGTCGTGCAAGCCATTGAACCGTCCCGTAGCCTACCCCGGAACTGTGCATTATTATTATATTGAGCACATAACTTGTGGGACGCGACGTGCACTTACTTTCCACCAGTCACAATAGCGACTTTGCCTTTGAGGTCGACCAAGTCCTGATCTGTTATGTTCGATTTGCTCATGGTAAACTGTAAGTTCTGGTCTGGGGTGTGGCAGAAGATAGGCGTGGTTTCTTCTACGGCTTCTTTTTATAATGTCGGGCAAGGTTGAGTTGCACGCCGACTGGAGATGTTTGTCAGATTAAGTCGCCATGTCTGTGCTTGCGGATATATTTTCGTCTTTTTCACAAGCTATGGTATACGTATATCCGGTAAGATGGTAGGGAATGGTGAAAGCTTCGGGTTGTGGTGCTCCATAGCCTGTCTATGGCATGCTCGAGACATCATATGAAGCAGAATACGAGATAGAGGAGGTGCAGTTGCATCTAAAGTGTGCGTGCACAAGTTTCGGGCGGCGAATATCATGTTTGATGCGAATTGATGGCCGATGATACCCAATTTGCTCCAGACTTGCCAGCAACTTTCCTCTCCTTCTAGTTGAAGTCGACTCCAAGCATCCTTTCTAGGTCATGCGCTATCTCTCGCTATAATTATGTGGCAACTTGCATACCCGCAACGCTGTGGTTCAAGGACCTATGGCGCACTATGGAATCAATATCTATTGCGTAGGGCCCTTCCAAGTCACCGTCTCCATTGCCTAACAAACATTTTTGGATTGACTCTCAGGTTGTTATTGTTGATGGCCAATTTTTATTTTTATTTTTATTTTTTAAAACCGTGTTTATTCTCCTGTGTGGCATACCATATGATAGAGAGTAAAGCATACGAGAAGAGGTATCTATCTACTAGAGTTGATGGCCAATTACAAACGGTATACCGTACATACTTGATTAGATATGCCATTAAAGCCCTATCTCGGAGAGAACCTCCTTCATGGTGTCGTACAGCTCCGAGGCCAATCGGTCGTCTAATGCCGCCTTGGATGGCTGGGTTATTTTTCCAACCGGCATGAGATAGGCTCCTTTGTACGGCGCCCTATCTTTCTTGACGTCTTGACTGGCTGCTGCGAATGCAGAGTTCATCCCTCCTTTGGATATAGAGAGGAAGAACAGAGGAACGACGACAACTTTGAGAACACGTCCAAGAATACCCGCGCTATTGAAAAACCTGTCGACGCCGGGTGTGGCGACAACGCCTGGGTGCAAAGCTATGCATGTGATGGGGATGTTTTCCGAGTCGAACTGTTTTTGGAGATGCTTGATGTGGAGTATGTTGGCCAGCTTTGAGAAACCTGCACCCAGAGTGTTTAATATCTTCTGCGACCAAATGGAAAGACTAGGCGCACCGTATGTCATCAACCTATCGTTCGTCGAGTCTCCATAGTCTTTGTTGAGCGTCTCCTTGCCCTTGAAGGAGTCAACCTCGATTTTATCGTGAACCTTCGAGGAGACCTAGTGAAGAATAAGATTTGAAGGATATATAATCACACAAACTGGGAACTGACGTTGATAATGCGAACGTCCGAGTTCTCTTCCTGAGCAGTTTTCTTGAGGAGTGGCAGCAAGGTTTCGGTGAAGACAAAGTGGCTAATATGGCTAATGGCGTGCTTTGTGAGTATGGGATTTGTGAGAGCAGAGGGAATCATCGCTCACTTCGTTGTCATAATATCTCTTAAGCCATACTGGTTGAGACTAGTTGGATCTGCTCCCCCGCTGGTCGTCACACATAAGCCTTGGATGAGGCTATCTAGCACAAACAATAATACAAGATACTTACATCGCAGCATTGTTCACTATGTGAACAGTCAGCACGACCATGTGACAACCGAAGGAGAAACATACCAAGAATATCAAGCCGTGACTCCTTGGTTAAGAAATCCTCAGCAGACTGCTTTGCGAGCCGCGGGTCGGCCAAGTCAAGTTTGAGCGCATGTAAACTTCCGCCTTTGAGCCCTTCAGACTCCAGCTTTTTTATGGCGGCAGCCACGCGCTCGTCGTTGCGGCCAGCAATGTAAACCTAACATGGCAATGTCAATTACAACTTCACGACTAGAAAGCAGGGTCATACTTTCGCGCCTTGTCGTGCAAGCCATTGAACCGTCCCGTAGCCTACCCCGGAACTGTGCATTATTATTATATTGAGCACATAACTTGTGGGACACGGCGTGCACTTACTTTCCACCAGTCACAATAGCGACTTTGCCTTTGAGGTCGACCAAGTCCTGATCCGTTATGTTCGATTTGCTCATGGTAAAACTGTAAGTCCTGGTCTGGAGTGCGGCAGAAGATAGGTGGGGACCCTTCTATGTCTTCTTTTTATAATGTCGGGCAAGGTTGAGTTGCACGCCGGCTGGACACGTTAGTCAGATTAAGTCGCCATTGTCGCCATGTCTGTGGTTCTTGCGGATATTTTCGTCTTCTTCACAAGCTATGGTGTATTTGGTGAGATGGTTGGGAATCATGAAAGGTCCGGGTCGTGGTGCATAGCTTGTCTATGGTATGCGGAAAACATCATATGCAGCAGAACATGAGATAGAAGAGGTGCGGTTGCATTTACTAAGTGTACATGCGGAGGTAGAGTTGAGGCAGCGAGTCTGAGAATAACGCCCAAGTTTCGGGCGGCGAATTGCAAATTTGATGGCCGATGCTCGAGCTCAATGATATCCAACTTGCTTCAAGCTAGCAACTTTCCTCTCCTTCTAGTCGAAGTCGACTCCAAGCATCCTTCCTAGGCCATGCATTATCCCTCACTATAACTGTGCGGCAACCTCCATACCCGCAACGCTGTGGTTCAAGCCAAAAATACGAAACAAGTAATTCTTGCACATTCGCAACACATAGACTCGTTTCAGGACCTATGGCGCAATATGGAATCAATATCTATTGCGTACGGCCTTTCCAAGTCGCCGTCTCAATTGCCTAATAAACATCTAGGATGATTTCCGACTTTTTCTTCCCGGCTGTCGGCGGGGTTGAAAACCATATTTACATGTTGAGCGCAAAGCTTTTGCGGAAAGGGCATAAGGTGTGTAACTAGCACACCAATGTAACCCGCATTCTGACACCGAAAAGGTTATTGTGATAACGCACAGTCATGGGCCTGACCGCGTCGGCGTACGCTGGCTACTGCCATGCCTCAAAGTCTACTACATTCCATTTCTTCCCATCGCGTCCTCGGCCACCCTTCCCAACTTCCTGACATCACTGCCGTACCTACGAACGATATTTCTTCGCGAGCGCATCCAAGTCATACACGCACACGCAAGCTTGTCTTCCATTGGACACGAAGGAATCTTACACGCCCATCTCATGGGCATACGCACTGTCTTTACCGACCACAGTCTATTCGGCTTTGACGACGCTGCGAGCATCTTGACGAACAAGCTTATGGTTGGGACACTGAAGAACGTCGATGCAGTCATTTGCGTATCGCACACAGGGTGAGTCATATATAACGGACTTTGACGCGTCATTAACGCCTCTCCAGGCGCGAAAACACCGTCCTTCGCGGGCAGCTCTTCGAGCGGAACAATGAGCTGAGGAAAAGCGTGTATGTGATCCCCAATGCACTTGTGGCCGAACAATTCAAGCCGCGCATACAACCGCCTTCAAACACAAGTAAGTCACTTACAAATGCAGAACAACAGTGACTGATTTTCGCAGTCACCATCGTGGTACTTTCCAGGCTTGCATACCGGAAAGGTATCGATTTGTTGGTCGCAACTGCCCCCAAAATTTGCTCACTGTTTCCAAATGTGAACTTCGTTGTTGGTGAGCTACCTTCGCTTCTATGCCAAATCCAACATTTTCTAAAAGTAGAATAGGTGGCGACGGCCCTAAGCTCATCGAGCTGCTCCAGATGCGCGAAAAGTACCTACTTCAAGACCGCATCGAATTACTCGGGCCCATTCGCCACAAGGACGTTCTGTCGGTCCTGTCCCGGGGCTCCATCTTCATGAACACATCCCTCACAGAAGCCTTCGGCATAGCCATCCTGGAGGCCGCCTGTGCTGGGCTGTATGTCATGTCAACCCGTGTTGGGGGTGTGCCGGAGATCCTGCCAGAGGACATGATCAGCTTCGCGAAACCGGAGGAAGACGATGTCATCCGGGCAATATCTGAAGCAATTGATATCGTACAGAAGGGTAAACACGATCCCATGCGCGCACATGACCGGATCAAGACGTTTTACAACTGGGACGAGGTCACTACCCGCACGGAGAAAGTCTACGATGCTGTATTGAATTCACCACCCATAGAGTTCATGGAACGGGTGCGACGGTACGTCTGCTCTGATCTATCACCGAACCTGTCATTGAATCTGCAAATCGACCAGAACGATGGATCTGGGCCCGTTTGCAGGGCCAATTTACACTACAATATTACTCGTGGATTGCATATTTTTCTTATTCCTAGAGTGGTGGATACCACGGGAAAGCCTACACTATGTTGATCATCATTGGGACCAGAAGACATTTGAAGGGCTGGTTGAGGAGGAAGTTAATGCATATACCCAGATAGATAATACCCCCGAAGACAATTTATGACATGAAGGTTATTTACATAGCTATCAACATTGCTGGGACGTGATACTCATCAAAGAGCACTGCACTCTCGTGTAAGCCACTCCAGAGCCCTCTGGTCATTCTTGAGGAGAGGTGACACTTTCCCGAACACCTCAGTGTGGTAATCATTCAACCATTTCTTTTCCTGCTCGGTCAATAGGTTTGTGTCGACGAGTTTCTTGTGAATGGGACACCTGAGAGCATATGTTAGTCAGTATACATCGCAAGAAATTGATCCCTGTCTGTAGAACACTGACATGGTGACATTCTCAAAGCCGAGATACCCCTTGTCGCCGAAGTTGTTGGGCGTCTTGACCTCCTTGACTAGGACGATGTTTTCGATCCTAATGCCAAATCTACCGTCCGCATAGTATCCAGGCTCATTTGAGACTGTCATACCTGCCTTCAAAGGGGCGCTGTTGAGAGCTGAAGAGAAGATAAGACCGGGAGATAGACATCAGTCTAGACAAGTCAGTCGGGACTTACTGATACGTGTGCCAATACCGTGGGGCCCTTCATGGACATTAAGGTAATGTCCAACGCCATGTCCTGTTCCGTGCCTGGTGGAATAGTTCAGCTTGGTTGTGAGAGGCTCGCGTGAGGATTCGTCATACCTGAAATCTAGAAGTTAAACAAGACGTTAGTAAACTCCTTTTGGCTGGAAAGGCGCCAGAAATACCTAAGCCATCCTGCCATAGGGCTCTGCGAGCAAATGCATCACTGGGGGACGAAACCTATCAGTGTCGGGAGTGGATAAAATTATCCAGAATGATGTCGCACATAATGTAGCCCGTCGTACCGTTGGGGAATACTGCGGTGTCGATTGCGATGTGGCCTTGAAGGACGCGTGTAAACGCGCGTTTTTCTTCGTCGGTCGGTGTGCCAAAATGCTACACCCCAACAAGATTAGCTTGACAAATGAATGTTTATATTATATGACCTACCCATGTGCGCGTAACGTCCGTTGTTCCGTCCATGAACTGGCCTAAAGAGTGGTGTGAGCATGAATTTAATAAGAGTATTCGGTGAGTGAGTACTACCTCCGGAGTCGCAGAGGTAGATCTGCAGAGAGCACGTATATTGTAAGACGACATCCTAAGTTTGGGAAGTGCTCCACGTACCTGCTCCTTTTTAATGATTTCGCAGTCGTTGGGATCAGGAGAATAGTGGATGATAGCTATAATTTGCGTGAACTCAGGTTGAGCAAGTGCGAAAGTTCGTGAAACCCACCGCCGTTCGGCCCCGTGGATGAGATGGTCGTAAATGAAAGTCCTTTGAACAAATCCAACTCCCTATAATTGTTGCTCTCTCAGAACTGGGATTATACACAAGGTGGAACACTCACGATCTGAATTTCTCTAGCTGATCAGAACCCTGACTCTCATTGATTTCAGCTCCGTTGTTTAATTGTTCCTCTAGCCACGCAAAGTAGCGAGCGAGAGCTGCACCATCCCGAATATGACATTGACGGAAGCCGTCCAGCTCTGTGGCATTCTTGATTGCTTTCAGGTCGGTGATTGGTGAACGGACAATCGAGTAAGTGTCTTTCCCCAGAGCTTCAGCCACCGCGAGGCTGGCCTTGTCGCCAATCAAGATTTTCTGTACATCCTAGTCTGAGTTGCATTCCACAAGTAAAGAAGATTGTGGTGCACACCGAGCCGTCGGTCAAATCCAGGCTTGACGCGAGACGCTTCAGGTAATCGAAGAAAGTGCTGTATGGTTGGACTACGGTCGAGGTTTGCAGATTGTCGAGAGCCGAGTTTTCCAGTTGGCTGCTTTCAATGAAGATCACCACTTCATCCAAAGTCACAACCGCATAGGAGAAAAACACTGAATATATCCGCATGAGCCAAATCTCGAAGAAAACGAACCACAAAGGAACCATACCTGGGTTAAAGTCAATATCTGACCCTCTCAGGTTGAACAGCCATGCGACTTCATCGAGCATCGTCACCACCAGCGCCTTTGCCTTCTGCTTGTGAAGCTCCTTCCGAATTTCAGAAACCTTATCGGAGTGCGATTGGCCAGAATACTTCTCATCAAGATGGAAGACCTTGTTCGCAGGCCGGGGAGGTCTCTTGTCCCATATTGCATCGACAGGGTTTTCGGGCAAGGAGACAAGCTGAGAAGATTTGGCAGAGAGTTGTTTAGTAAGGCTCTCTGCATCGACTAAGGCATGGTTAGAGAGGCACTTGGCAGATCGCATTTGAACTCACACGCAGAAATCAAGGTTGGATCAATGCCAATCTTGGTGTTGGCGTCTAGATTCTGGATTGACCGTCAGCTCTACGTATGCAATCCTCTAATGAATTCATACCTTGTGCAGGAAATCCTGCCATGTCGGGACGTCTAGGGTTGATCAGAACCGAAAGCACTAGGATCAGACAGTAATTATAAACGCACCAGGTAAACCTTGCTTCATCAACGTCCAGTTCCTACGCCATGATCAGACACCATCGCCCTTGCTGCAAACCCAATTTGCTAACTCATCGAGTTGTTTCCCTGCTTGTAGGAAATACCGACCATCGGTGAACAAGAACGCCTTATCGAGTGTCACTACCGCGCAACCTAGTGGCGCGACACCGTCAGTCGAAAGCCCACAAAGCCCATCGCCCATCGCACCTGCAGAGCCGTTGAAACCCGAGATGAAAGCGCGCCTCTCGTCGCAATGCGCAAGGTATTCACTGGAGTCTAAAAGGTTCTTCAGCAATGAGACGAAATTACCAACCACAACACATACGCTGATCCTCGCTCGGAACGACGAATGCTTGCACTCCGTTCGATTTCAACAGCTCCCTGAGCTTCCCCAGCTGCTCACTTGTGTGCACTGTATGTTGGCCTGCGACAACACCCATATCGGAAATACTGGAAAATAGGCGTAATCGATGTCGGAGTGAAGGAGAGGTCACGGTGCGCGAGATCCTGTGTGGATTTTTGGCCCAAACTTGGATCTGCCTCCACATGGTCGTCTTTCAGTTGGGCACGGACCTCCCGAAGTGAAGAAACTCGGAACGCGAGAGCGTGTCATCCCCCACGGTCGCTTCAATGTTCCGTCATCGCTCCCCCACCGACATGATTACCCAAGGATACCCGATAGCATCTTGTGCCAGGTGGCAAGGTGAGTATGTTATGATGATCTACTAAGTAATACATGTTAATCATGATCCTGAATCACTCAGTTGATGTTTCATCTCTTGCTTCTTCGAAGTTTCTGCGAAATAGTCTGACGTGTGCACATATCCAATATGGCCTGGAGATAACGGATCCCATTTGGACATGGCTCTTCTTGACCATGAAATGTTATTATTGGGTATGCATTCCAGCCCTGTTCCTGGAGGTTTCTGAATGCACCAACCTTCTTCTGTAGCGAATTACACTGTCAGAAAAGCGAGAGGAAGATAAGTACCTCCGAGAGTACCCATAGAATTGTTTCTGCGCCACCCGAACAACATTGAGAGGAGCCGCCTGGAAGCGCCCATTCCCAGGGAACGTGTGTAAGTCCTTATGTCATTGCCCTTTTAACAATGGATTGACCTTTGGTGGCCGTTCGATGCGTAAATAAAAATAGAACTCGTTGACGGCTCCGTTATGGGGTTGGAGAGGTTGGCGACCAGAAGAAGCCAGAAGACCCTGAATATCGTTGGGTAAGATTTTATCTCCGGAAAACAATCGGACACCTGACGTGCCATTTAGTAAGGCTACATAAGAACTTTGCAAAGGTGACGCGCAGAATCTCCAGAGTTGCACAACCCGCTTCATCCCAATGGCTTCGCACTTGAGTCCTGCTGCTCTCAAAGCCATCTTTGACAGCCTAGCTTCTGGGTTAGATTATATGCCTTCCGCTATCCATTGTGACTCGAGCACTCATTGATTGTCTGGCAGGCGAATAGCCATCTCAGCGGGATATGCAGCGTTCAGTGCGTGTTTTCGTTCACTTTTTGTGTCGTACTGTGCTGACATTTTCGTTTAGCTCTCATTTCGTATGACTACCTCCTCACTTTCCACAAGGAAGTCAGTCGAATGTGGCGCCCCCGGAAAAAGACCTTGGTCTTTTACCTATTTGTGATTTTGCGATACGCGACATTGTTTTACCAAATGACATTCAGTATGAGCTTTTTTCTGCCTATATGGTCTGTTATGGTGAGTCCTCTGTTGTACGCCTAATAATTCAACGGGCTGAGTGAACACGTTGAAGGGGTGGGTGGCAAGCATAGCTCATGAACGAGTGGTATGGCTCATATCTTTGGCAGGTGTAAATCAATTATCTATGTGGAGCAAGTCTGCTTTATTTTCTCCTCATCAGCCCTGTCTGGTATGTGCTCGGGACTGCTACTAATGTTATTCAGCTAATAGTGCACAGGTATCTTTGCTGTCCGGACGTTTGCGATATATCAGCGCAATTATTACATTCTAGCGGGTTTGATCATTCTCGCGACAGTGAAGGTGTTCATCAGCGCCGTCAGTTTACAACGACTTGCATCCTTCTAGTCCGTGAATCTCATGCCCATGAACAGTCAGACTTTTTCGTTGCCTCAAAAATTGTGGTCCAAAATGCAGCATTCCACAACCTTGGGTATTGCAGTGAATCTATGGCAGGAGGAAGTGTAAAATGTGACCATGCATTGTTCTCCCACTACTTCAATGCATTGACTGTAGGCTAGGGAATACGACATCTGCTGCACTGGCACTCGCATTCGACACCATCGTCCTGGCACTTACCCTTGCAAAGACCGTCCGTACATCAATACGGCGTGAACAGCTCGGCCTCAAAAGATCGTACAGCTACTACATTCTGCGCGATGGTAAGCATACTTCTCTGTCAATAACCCGACCTTTTGATTGATATGTTGTCAGGACTGTTATATTATACGTGGGTATACTCTCACCGTTGGCATGTTCAGATGCTTAATTTTTCAATGATAGCGCCATAGAAATACTGCTTCTTTTCACAGTGATATTCAATCAGGTGTGCCCTGGACGCTTTGCCGCGTTGTAGTCTTTAGCGCTCACAACCTCCGCCGACAGGTTCCTTCATTGGTATGACATCGTTGCATTGATCTCCTGTTGGATCTAATCACCGCTTCCACATATACAGGCTATCAGAGTGGCTAGGGTTGTCATCATCCTGCAAACCTCGTGAGTGCCTCTGCAAGCGATACGCACGTAAGCTGATCTTTGCGTAAGACTTGCGCCCACCCTGGCTCAGAGATTAGTGTTAAACCTTCGTTCTCTGGACGACAAGGTTAATGGATCAGGGACCATATCATCGCAGCCGTTGCCTCCAATTGATTTTGCTCATGGTTCTGTCATTGGTAATATTGGCGCGCCGCTGCGCGTTGATGACGAAGACGACGATGGAGACGATATCAAGGAGGTGGCCAGAGATTCGGAAGACCTGCACGGAATCCAAATGATTGACATCGATGACAAGGAATATCCAAGTCCTCAGGAGGATAACATAGGCTTTGTCATTTGATATTACTATGAGTTCTGAGTACTTACAATCACCATATCCATTCATTTGTATATTAGGCGCCTTAATAAAGACCCGTTTCGCCAATCTCCGTACAAATGAACAAATCAGAAGGGACTACGTATCTCGTGCATGCCTCTTTCAGCTTTGCTGGTGGATCCATAATGGGCTCTGTCGTCAATACAAACGTCCTAAATATCCGATGGGAGGCATGTTCATCAGCTAGTCAGTAATTCTTCTCCATTCATTAAAAATACACGCCCACCCCCAATGCATTCCCACTCCATGCTTCGCTTTGATGTCCTTGAAAAGCAGCACACTGTCATCGGGGGAACAGTGGATGGGAGACATGTACCGCCGCGGCGCGTATGCACTGCCATGTGTGTATTTTGGTTAGAGAATGAAAGGAACGGTTTACTTGAAGACATCACTCACCCAATGGGAATCATAGCCAAATCTATGGGCCCAAAGCGCTCACCAATTTGCTTGAAGGCCTCGCACACGGGTACCTTTTCTTGGTCCTGACCATCAAGAACAGCGCGGTACCCCGTGTCTCCTGCAAAGAAGACCGACTTGGGCGCTAATTGCGTGTCGACCAGAACTTCCTGTGCAACCCATGATGCCCACAGGGATTTGGCGTAATGGAACCTGTCCATGAAGTTGCGCCCGACATTGTGCTGGCTCGGGGTGCAAAAGAGGTCGATTGTTGCGGGCACCTCAGAGCCAGGACTCTGAGTCGGAAGGAGGACTTCAATGCGCCTACTGTCCCACCAATCAAGAACATGGCAGTGGTCATCGGGAACACCCATCGACATCAGTAGTTTCTTGTTCCCCAACGTTGTGAAAAACTGAGGGACGCGCTTCAATAAAGTAAACTTCTTGATTGTTGGCTGGTCAAGGCTGGGTAACATTAGAACGGTGCCATCAAAGAATGAAGCCACTCACTGATCGTAGTGGTCATGCTGCAAATAGACAAAGTCAGAAACATGACAGAATGTTGGTAGGAAGGACGGACAGAGATAACCACTACATCCACCTCTGGAAGCTCTTCGAAGGAACATGCTGGCGCTGACAGAAGAAATGAGCCCAAAGCTATCCTCCTACCTGTTTCAAGTCCTCACTCACGAGTGATTCTTCTGAAGCCTGCCCAATCAATGGGCGAACAGCGTTCGCTGAATATGGGGTCGAAAAGGATACGGACCCCTCTGGTGGTCCGAGGAGAGCCTCCCTGGGAGCCTCGAGCGGGGAACTCGACAAAAAAAGATGCGTGGCCCATCCAAGTGGCCTTGATCTTTGCAGCGCCTTCGTCGCCAGCATCCCATGTTGGCGGACGGCTCGGAATCAGCGACGATATGTTGCTAGGAGGCGTCGGGCAGTTTTTAGAGTGCCCAAACACTATCTGTTGACATTCCGTCGTCAGCGAGAGGCCCAATTTCAACAAAAGATGATTCCACATAGAGTTGGTCGCGCCAATCATGTTCCCTCCAGCTGGCCCATGGATTCTTGAAAGCAGTGCCTTCATCGTCGACCCAGTGAGCGGGCTTGCCAGCATCTTTGCGTGCGTCGCTTTCAGTCTCGAAAACGCGGATTGTGGGCGAGGTCATGGTCAAGGAAAGAAGCTAAAGCACCTCTCCACGGAGAAGCGCCACTAGTCAATAATCATTCGTGGATGATATCTGCATTCCAGAAGCTGATTCTATTTTTAGAGAGGCAGGTAATATTCACCAAGGTAGTTGATTCGTCACCATCGTCGACCTGACCATGGGTATATGTACAAAGGCCTTCAACCTCCTGCAACGGCACAAGCAACCATGGCCAGTCTCGTACTCAAAAGCCCGCCACTATCTCAACAACGACCAACATGCACGAAGTGCGAAAAACCCGTATTTCTGCAGACCTCAAGTGTAGTCTCCTGCGGGTGCGTGTCCAGTCACCACGCAACCTATTTGTATAAACGTGATTTTCTAACATGTATACAGCGACTCACTATTTCACCCCCGGTGCTTCTGTTGCTCCACATGCAACGATACAATCGCAGCCGGCAACGAAGTGCGCCTCCTCGGCAATGGGCGTCTAATATGCAAGCAATGTCTGCCGATGTGCACCCTATGCCGGTTTCCAATTACGGACGATGAATTCTTCCTGGGAAACAACGCCTTCTACTATCACGTTGCCTGTTTCTCGTGCACAGAGTGCAAGGCCCCCTTCCAACAGCAGTTCATGCAGAAACAATCCACCGCGCTCTGTATGGAGTGCCACAGAGCCCAGAGAGCGGAGCAGGAAACGACAAAACTCGTGGAAGAAGAAGAGAGGGAGTACGGAGGTTTATCTCCATTGGTGCTGCCCAAGAAGAAATCTCGTGTTTCAGACAAAAGGAGGCTCAGTGCTCACAGGCTTTAACCACAGTATAGAGGTAGATTAGCAACATTCAAGCGGCTGTAAATTATAGACCATTTTCTAGAGGCAAATCGTTCCTGTCGCATGCGCACAATTGACCGAATTAGATCTCTTGAAATAGGCGCCCGTGACATGTCACGCCTAACATATCTCCAGCGGAAGGAGGGAAGACACGGGGTTATAAGGCTGCAACGGTAGCTTACACACAACATAATTCGCATAATTTGCACAAAGCCATACATTTCAAACCAACTCTCTACAGGTGCGTGTGTAATTGTTGTCCATTTCACATACATAAAGTCACATTATAGTGGTAGTAATTGACGGAATGAAAGAAAACAAGTAGTAAGTAGTAAAGTACAGCCGACACATCGACAAATAAAAAAACGGCGATAAATCAGTAGAGGTGATGACGATGATATCCGTAAAGGTCTAGATGGTATACAAGCACAGCAAAGCAACGAGGAGCGAACGAGCGAGCGAGAGACGACGGGGTACATAGATCATGACGACACAAGCGCGCGCAGCGGTCTCTCCGCATCAAAAATCATATCCACCACCAAATCCCTTGCATCCTCCAGACACCCCACCAACGCCCTCTTCCCCTCCCCGTCCTCTCTACGCTGCTCAACGACAACCGCGACACCGCCGTCCTCAAACACCCTACTCCCCAGCACGGTCCGCAGCGCGCGGAGCATCATCCCGCGCTTCAGGCTCGCCTTGGACGTCGGCGTCGGCGGCGGGCTGAGCAGCGTCGACGTCGACGACGAGAGCCAGTCGTCGTCGTCCGCCGCGGCGCGCGGGAACACCGCGCGGTACAGCACGAGCGCGGCGAGCAGCGCCTCGATGTCCGTGTCCGTGTCGACGCCGCCGCCCGTCGTCACACCTGAATCCGACTCGGCGAGCTCGCCGAGCACGACGTCGAACGCGAGGACCTCGTCCGCGCTGACGCCGCTCTCCGCCTTCCACACGCGCTCGAGCATCCGACCGAGCTCCTCGATGTGGCCCCCAAGCTCGCGCGCGGCCTCGATCGTCTGGCGCCACTCGGGCTCCGCGTCCTCTTTGCTACTGTTATTGCCATTACCGGACCTGGACGCCACAGGCGCATCGTCGCCCTTCTCCGCCTGCTCGTCGACGCCGTCCACAAACAGGCTCCCCAGGTGGCTCTTAATCCGATCTTTCACAACCATCGCGCCGAGCACCTGGAGGGGCGTATACACCCTGTCCTCGTCCGCCCGGTCGCCGGGCCCCGCACGCGCGAGGTACGCCGCCGCGTCGTCGATGTCCAGGGTGTCAAACACCAGCTGCTCGCTCATCCTGATGGGGTGCTTCGGGTGCGCCTTCGTGGTCGCGGAAGACCACATGGCCGCAGCCGTCCTGCGGGCGGCGCCTTCGCATACGCCGCCAGTCCCGCGGATGACGAGCGCGAGCGTGGCGAGATCCGTCACGGAGAGGTGGACCTTGCTCGTGATAGAGCGGTACATCTGGAAGCGTTCGTACAACGAGAGCGATGCGGTTTGTCCTAAAAAAGCAGTTTAATTAGATCAGCAACGCAAGGGAATTTCAAAATCATAAAACACGAACCTTCCAAAACGCATTCTTCACCAAGCTGCATCCAGTTCGTAGGACCCGTCCTCGAAGAAGCCTTCTTGGAACTTGACTGCGTCACGGAATGGATGTACATCTTCCGACTGCGCGCAAACGACTTTTCGAGATACGCCGCAAGATTGAAGCCAAACCAATTGCCGAGCAGACTGGCTATCACAAGCACCGACACGACGAGATGGAACACCTGCAGGTACTCCTTCACCGCCCAGCTCGCCGCCGCCGCGGGCGCGGTAACGACGTGGGGGACAAGCTCCGGCGCGTACGCCAACGGCGTCAGCACGGCGCCGGTGTGGTGGTTGTGATGCGCGTGCTGCATGGGCGACGACGCGGTCAGGGGCGAGTTGAAGAACGAGAAGAGCGCAAAGACGGCGAGGAGGAACTGCTGCGGCTGCGCGGGCTGCTGGCTCCACTGCGGGCTCACCGCCGCCATCTGCTGCGCAAAGTCGCCGCCCTGCATCATCATCGCCGACGCGTCCGCAGACGACGCCACCGGCGCCGTGGTTGCAGGTGGCGGGAGGATCTTCCTCGGGCGCCCGCGCTTGCGTTTCTCCTGGACGATATTGCCCGCTGCGTCTGTCGTCACCGGCGCCGGCGGTGCCGGGGGCTTCTTCTCCTTCTCAGCGGGCTTCTTCGGGGCGGCATTAGAAGAAGCCACCTTGGCGCGCTTGCGCTTCCTGCCGTCCTCATCGCCGTCATCCCCATCCTCCTCGTCGCTGTCGTCGTCGTCGCCCTCCTCATCTTCACCCTCCACCTCGTCCTTCTCCTCGCCGCCAAACTTGGAGCGCCATTCCTTCTCCCACTCGCGCACGAGTGCCGGCCCGCCTACCAGGCCGGAGATGAGGGTCTTGAGGCCCGCCTGCTCGGCCTTGAGGCGCTGTTCGCGTTTCTTCAGGACGCGGATGTACTCGACGGCCTTGCCCAGCACGTTCGCCTTGCTGCACTTGCGCGCCACCTTCACACCGTCGACAAATCCTCGCTCGTCGATGACATCCACTCCAGCGTTTTCGTCTATATGGATGTCCGCTCCGGAGCCCTTGACGATGACGGTCGTCTTGACGTTCTTCTTGATCTTCTTGCCATTCCCGCCCTCTCTGTCCTCCAATACGCGCAACGCCGGGACGGCCATCCGCAGGCTTTGGATCCGTGCATTGAGATTCGTACGGTATCGTCTCTCGATGGTCGTGTGGCTGGTTTTGGGGCGTGGTAAATTGCTCGAGGCGGCTGCGAGGAGCGTGGCCGCATCGCCGATGACCGACGAGGCCGATGTGGACATTTGCATATTCGCTGCAGGCTTGTATCCAGACGGTGGCGTGGATGGCGGCGGCGTCGAAGCGGCTGATGATGAGACGGAAGGGTTGGAGAATTGTGGAGAAGACGTGGGGTTTGCTCGAGGCAGGCGAGGAATGGGAAGCTTCCCTTGTGCACCGTTTGCTCCTGAGATACCTTCAGTGCTTGTTTACAAGGGAATACGGGCGGTTAGTCACCTGGGATCTGGATATCCATTCCTTGCACCTGCGCGTTCATCGGCACTGCGAGCATAACACCAGCCGACTGCCGTACCCTCTGGGCCAGCTCTGCCACTGGGTCCATACACGGTTCTTCTTTAGGTTGGATGGGCTGGACAGTGTCGCTAATATAGCCCGATTGCGGGCTTGGTACGGATTCGGGCACAGGGGACAGAGACGCACCAGACGACGAAGACGACGACGTGACGCTGTCCCTCCTCTGGCGCGTAAACGACTGCGGCGACGCCGACTCAGACGAGCTCGAGATATCGCTGGAGGGGTTCGCCTGGAAGGAGAAGGGGAAGTTGCCCGCCAGAAACTCGGCGGAAAACTGCTCGTCGAAGGTAAAGTTGTTGAATTTCATGGCGTCGTAGCTGAGCATATTGGGCTCGATGGTCATCCCCGGATTGAAGTCCATGTCCATAGACAGGCCCGCCATGTCGGAAAAGTCCATCATGTCGCCGTATGGCTTGAGCTGCTCCGAGTTGTCTGCCCATAGTGTGCTGAACTTGGCCCAGTCGGTCGAGGCCTCTGGCGAGTCGTCCGAGGCAGAGTCCGGATTTGGCGTGGTGAGGAGCATATTTAGGGGATCAGAGGACTCGAGACCGAGCTCCGCTGACATTTTAAAGCTTTCGGCGATGTTGGTGCAAGAACAAGATGCAATTGCCAATGTCGTCCCATTCATACAGAATCAGGCCATTAATTACACTCACGTGACGCCCTAATTCTGCCGGCATCGGCCGTCACGATCAGGCTGTGCCGGCGCTGTGCTGCGGGGATTTGTCAATTCGAATTGGACAATGAATTGAGAGCCATATCTTCAGGCGTTGAGTGGCGCGGAGTAAAATTGGATGTGGTCGCTGTTGGCTTTACTTTGACTGGAATGGGTAACAGAATTGATGTCTTGAAGATCATCGATCAAGTTTGATGAAGTCAAAAACCTAAACTGATATGCAACGGTTCGCTTTGATCGACACGGAGCCCAAGTCCGATTTGAAGTACTAAGGAGACTTCATAGGTGTGAATACGGACAGTAAGCTCTCAATGTTGTGCAAGAATTACTATCACATGCATAGAGATTCAAAAAGCTGGAGCAATCTGCTCCCTCTGACACAGAAACTTATTGTCCGCCTTGGAAATTTAACCTGAAGATGATCAATTACCCCTTCTAAAGCTTTGTCAAGTTTTTATTGCCCTACCTTGACGAGGTCAAGTGTCGGAGCACTTCCGGAGCTGCTGATGCTAAAAAATCAGGGCGATTCAAAAAGCAATGTCTCACGAACTTCACGCTGAAAAGTTGGTCTTTTCCGCTAATTTTATCACTTGGTGAATCAGCGAAGTGCTGGCTTTTGCACTATTACCAATTTTTTGTGGAGGAATGGGGAGAAACAAGATTTTTGCGCGTTTGAATCTCTACGCGATTTTGTGCGTGATAGTGTAGTGTCTTGTCGTTCGACGTAGTCCTGACCAGTTGATCCTTACAAGGAGTGGAGAAAGCATCAGAGACGAGATCGGGCACACTTCTCTGGTCAGAGCATTGAGAATATCGATTTGCGATGGTCGAGAGATATCCGAAGAAGCGGATAACTAGGTCCAGGGCAACTATATGCGCGAGAAATTTGAGTATATGCGCGTCAAACTGGGTAGAATTTTTGGTCAAGCATGGCACTTGCTCCGATATCTAGTCTATATAGGTCGGGTGAATATGAAATACGGAAGCCCTGAAACATGAGAATGGATAACGGTAGAAGCAAGGACAAGCGCCCATCACAGAAAGTAGAATATAAAAGAAAAGAAAATACGACCCCTAGCATATCACCCTACGGAGAGGGTCCTTCCCCGACAAATGTGATTTCTCGCTGCAGACTGAGAATACAGCCTCCGTCTCAAGCACGGCCCCAGTAGATACGAAATCCTGACGTGCTAAAATTGGGTATTTTCATGAATCAAAGATGAGCAGGTTTAACCCTCTCACACCCAGATAAGTACAAATCTGGTTTGACTAGCAATCCTAAGATTGATCTATATACTCCATCACTAGCTAGTTTTTCAAACTGGGCAGCAAACAGAAAAGGATCCTTACACGCAGGCTACTTCTTTAACATATACTAAATGGTCCTGCGTGCTACTATTTCATGGGACTTCGAACTCCTCCAAATTGGGAGTGCATAGAAAGCAGGGAATCATAGGTATAGCGAATGTTGGCGGCAAGCCGCCAGATTATAGATCGATCTGTAGTCCATGCCGGCAAGGCAATGAGCGCTGAGCGCTCAGCCCACATGACTAAGGGCCTCAACAAAATTACCAGAAAAAACACACAGCATGGGCTGTCAGTTCATGTCAGTGACAAAAGAATTTCGTCGGTTATAGAGTGGATACTTGACAGAGATAGATGCATGAGATGTACTGTCCAATCTTCGAAAGACATCGCGGGAAATTTATTCATCCCGAGGTGTACCCACATCAACGCACACACTGGGCACACACTTCCATTTATAGGCCTAGTACACACTCTGTTGAAACTCCGCGGCATAAAGTTCCGAAACTTTAACACAACCGATATGGGCAAGCTCAAACGATCGCATGACAGATCGGAGATGAATGTATTTAGTCAGATACAACAGAGTGCCTAGCGTTCAACCCACATCCAGAATCAGGTGTCGCATGTCGACATTGTTTTCTCTCCAATCTACTTTAAGGCAAACGTCAGCAATACGCAATACTTCGGTTCGCGGGCATACAATGCCTCCATCAGACGCGGAGACGAGTCAGCTGGTAGATTGCTTCCAATTACGTCAAAGCTTCAGACACTCCCTTTGTGTACATACGTGCGCCTTGAACTGCGCTCGTTGGTTATCGGGTCGTCATTATGTGAGCTTTGGTGCCGATTATTGTACACTCTACAGTGTGTGTATTTACCCATACAGTGCCCAAGACTTGTGAAATGTACTGGCCTATTACCTGTTGATTTACTGCTTCGAGGGGACACATGATTCACTAGCTATTTTCCAGGCTAAGTGACCTGGATCCTTCCTTTTTGTGTGAACGCCTCCTGATTCCAGACAGCCTGAGTCACAGAAATTATCTATTGCGGTATAGTTAGCACTCAAGGCTCGTTCAAATCTTTAAAAAATACCATCTACAGCAGCAGTTCCCAATTGATGGGACAGACTCGGACGCTCTACACCAAGTTTAATATTCCCGGCTCTCCGTGTCTCTCGTCTCTCGAGTACACAAACTTGGTGACAGGGCACATAGTTTGCATCCTCACGCAAATCATTGTCATTTATATAGCATTGCAATGATACCAAGCACAACAGAATGAATCCGATCTCAACTACAGTGAAAGTTTCCTGGCGACTACTGAGTTCCCTTATTGTTATCTTATCGTTTTATTTCCGCCCCCGTTCCCCATTTATTCAGTTGAGTTGCACTTGTGGGTACATAACGAGCCTGTCTGTACGTATGTACGGTACGCTTTCACCCTCCCCACGATCGTATCGCGCCCGCGTTTTCTCCTTCTCGCCGCGATCGTCCGGGTCCCATTTCAACACTGACTTGCCTACGCACGGGTCATTCCAATGTTTGCAAGATTTTCTGGGGTGAGGAGAGGTGTAATACGAGAGTAATTAGATTTGGTGAACAGTGAATAAATTGCATTTCGAGGCAATTTCGAGGACTTGCAGCAATCAATTCAAACTCCGACACGACTTTGACACGAATTCATTGGGCCTCGGACAGGCTGCCTGCTTGCTATCCTCCACCAGACCTACGGTACGGGTACACTTCAATTCCCCTCTACCTCAACGAGGATTGCTTAAGGACCCACACCTGAAGGCTCCTGTGCATCACTGCGCCGACAATGAGGGTCAATTCTTTCGATGCACTTGCCAACAACAGATTACAGTTTTCGTGAGGCAAATGTCTTCAGATGCCTTCAATATTGCTCGACAGAGATACATTTCAGAATCAGAATCATAGAGGGCGAGTTCTCCGTGTTTCTAGATTACTACCGCCGCGGGGATCTGCCTCGTGTGTTTGTGGGCTTTATGTCAGATGAATCCCCGCGATCCTGAATCACATCGTTTGAGTTAGAGTTCAAACCTTCTCTAATTCGGGATGCCTCAAAGAGCTCTTAAGGGTTCAGCCTTTCCCAACTTCCCCAGCCTCCAGCATGTCCTCTTCCACTTACTGCATGCGATATGTCCAGTCTGGGTGCCCAGACGGGGCCGATTGTCATCTACGACACGATATCTTTCTCTGTAGATGCGGCCAGGTTCTTCCAGTCACTGACCGGATGCCTCACCTGAAAGGAAAGCGGCACAAGGCGCTTTTAGCCGGCAAACAAGATCCCAAGGTCGAAAATCGGGAGAAATACACGAAGCAACGCGCTCATATTCCTGTCTCATTGCCAGAAAATGTGAGTGAGCTCTTAGTCCAGATGTGAAAGAGGTTTGATTATAAAACCGTTATTTTCAGATCCAAAGCGTACCGAACGTGTCAGACTGGCTCACGAAATGCGGCCAATGCGGGAAAGACATCGACAGCTCGATATATGCAGCTCATGTTGAGCAACATGTGAAGCAACGTCGGCGGCACGAAATTCGCTCCGAAATTGAGGCCACAGGGGACGACAAGGAGGGCGTAACGGTTTCGGCGAGGAATGGGATCAACTTCGGGGTGTGCGAAGGCACCGCCTCGAAAGAGTTTAAAGTCAGCATCAAGAGCACGGATGCCAATGTCGCAGTCAATACTGTGCGCATGAGGTCGTCCGCGAGTGGTGAAGCTGGAAACCCCAAGTGAGTGAATTCACAATGTACGATGATAAACGGCTAATGATTTCTCTCCCCAAGATTCACGGTTACTTTTCTGGGCAAGAACAACAGAGTTTACAAAGGAATGACCCGCCCTGTTACTATCACCTTACATCCTCAGTATGATGGGTACTACCAGGACGTCCTCGAACTTGTCTTTTTCCACTTTGACAAGGGCAAGTCCTTCATCATTACGCGTAC
Source organism: Psilocybe cf. subviscida (assembly GCA_013368295.1). NCBI lineage: Eukaryota > Fungi > Basidiomycota > Agaricomycetes > Agaricales > Agrocybaceae > Psilocybe > Psilocybe cf. subviscida. The sequence goes on from JAACJJ010000030.1 coordinate 1,226,132, forward strand.
TGTGGAAGCAATCATAGGCTCCCAGGAGGACCATGAGCTACTGAAAGCCAAAGAGCCATACAAACGACGTATGTTTACCCAGTTCTTGCCTCGAGGCAAAATTGTCCGCAGCTCCAGACCACCCGTATGGACCAAGTCCACCTGGAAAGTCAAACTTCTCGGATACGATGCTCCTGCGGATCTCATCAAGTCAGTTTACGGCCCAGGCATCAACCCGAAGAAAGCACTTGCGGCCATCAAAGCATATATGCCCTCGTTCTTTACGGAGAACACATACGGTGCTTGGTTTCAAGTTTTGCTGTGGCTTGAAGAGGAGCGAGTCAGGCAAGTAAATGTTATCGTCAAGCGGACGAGCCTGAGCTGGAAAACGATGCTGATTATCCTTAGGCTTGACTTGGACGCATATTCTTTGACTGATGTTGAATTAAAGCCAGAACATCCTCGCTATAAGTATGTTCGTGAAAACTATGATATTATTGTTATTGAAGATATTGTCCAGGCTCCTTGTGCAAGGTCTTGCTGAGAACCGACCCTCTGTTCTTGTCGGGGACTTCATCCAGGTCAGCCATACCGGATACTCTGGCAACCCCAACGCGCGCACGTGGCACGAAGGCCGCGTTCACAAAGTGCGCGAGAATGACGTCAGTTTGCACTTTGGCGACGAGTTCAGCACGTACCGCGGGACCAAGTTCGACGTGCGCTTCGTGCTCAACCGCCTGCCATACCGGCGCATGCATGACGCACTGCGGAACGACTTCAACCCTTCGCGCTTCCTGTTCCCGGATGCCAGTCATATCAGGGGCGTGACCCGCGTCTCTTCCGCGATGATTGCAGAAATTCGGCCGTATGACCGTCCGCTGGGCGAGGATGAGGAGCAGATTGAGACTGTGGCAGCAATCTTGAACCAGAAGCCTGGGAGTGTCCCTTTTGTTGTCTTTGGACCGTGAGTATTAACATACTGTCGATAAGCGCCCGTTATTGATCTCTTTGCTCAGGCCCGGAACAGGGAAAACGGTCACGATTGTGGAGGCGATGCGCCAGCTGCTCGACTCCGACGACAACGTCCGCATCCTCGCTTGCGCCCCAAATAACTCGGCCGCAGACACCATCGTGCGTAAACTGGGACCCACATTGGGTGCGACCAAGGTTTTCCGCCTCAATGCCCTCAGCCGTAAGCTTGGCGACATGAGCAAAGACCTCCGTCCGTACTCGAACATCAACGGCAATGAGTTCTTTGCTATGCCAAGCGTCGAGGAGTTGAAGAAATATCGTGTCGTCGTTTCAACTTGTCTGTCGGCATGCGTGCCCGCGAGCTTGGGCATCAAGCGGGGACATTATTCGCACATCTTTATCGATGAGGCCGGACAGGGCAAGGAACCCGAAATCATGGTGGCAATCAAGAGCATCGCAAACGAGAAGACGAATGTCGTTCTCGCTGGAGATAACCAACAGCTGGGGCCCGTTGTGCACTGCAGCATGGCGTCGTCGTTGGGATTGAAGACCAGCTATCTGTCGAGGATTATGGATCGCGATATCTATAATCTCGACACAGGACGGGGTATCACGTACGTCTCTGTGACGTTGTTTCGCTCGGAGACGTATGCTGACATTTTTCCCATTCAACAAGCATAGTCAAACTGGTGAAGAACTTCAGGTCCCACCCCGACATTCTCAAGTTCAGTAATGACCACTTCTACAAGTCCGAACTGAAAACCTGCGGCAACGTTGCCATGATCCACTCCTTGGAAAACTACGAGGAGCTGCCCAAGAAACGTTTCCCTCTCATTTTCCATGGTATTGTCGGGAAAGACGAACGCGAATCGAAGTCGCCTTCATACTTCAACGTCGACGAGGTCACCCAGGTGAAGAGATACTGCATGTCGCTCCTTTCGAACAAGAAGTACAGGCTCAGTAAGTTCATGTGTTTCTTAACACTTCTTAGTCTGACATGGTATCATTCAACCGTTAGAACCAGAACATATTGGTGTAATTACTCCATACCACGCACAGCGGTGCAAGATCGTGGACGTGTTCCGAAAAGACATCAAGATGCGCGAAATCAAGGTTGGAAGTGTGGAAGAATTCCAAGGCCAAGTACGTGACTCCAAAGCAAGACTTAAACTCACTCTCATCAATGGCACTGAAAATTACCAGGAACGGCGCGTTATCATTATGTCCACTGTCCGAAGTAACACCGACTTCATCGGAGCCGATATTCGTCGTTCTCTGGGCTTCGTGGCAAACAAATCGCGGCTCAATGGTATGTATACCTGGATGCTATCCCCAGGGTACTTACTGACCCTTTCTTTCCTAGTGGCTCTCACACGAGCCCAAGCTCTCCTCATTGTCATCGGCAACCCCATTGTACTTTCATTAGACCCTCTCTGGAGGCAGTTCCTCAACTATGTGCACCTCCGGGGTGGTTGGCGCGGTAAGGGGATTGATTGGAACGCCGAGGAAAAAGTCCTACCGGAAGGAGAATATGCTTCGGAGAGGCAGGCACAAGAGGATCAGAAGCTCGAGGACACTATGGCGAGGCTGCGCGCAATGATCATCGACAAACATGCGGCAGATGGGCTTGATATTGGCGACGTTAATGTCGACTATGATGATGACTCTGAAGAGGAGGAAGCGGCTGCCTTTGAGCGACCAATTTTTCGTGAAGCAGAGTAATGGGGCTTTTGCTTCATTTGCCGCAGCTCTTTGCTTATGCTTTCTGCTTTCTCTTGCAACGTACATACCCTGGACGCAATACACCTGATTTTATCGCTTATTGCGGTTGTAATAATGATGCCATTTTTGCTTAGCTTGTAATATTAACAGACATATCTTGAAATTGAGGCTACAGTACAAATAAAAGGATTATTGTGCTAGATACGCCAGGTGGTATAAGAGTGTCACTGTCAGTGTCAATAATGTTCACGAGTATAGGTATTGCAATAAGTGTACTAGCGATACAGAGAAACGCAAGGCGAGTAGCGATGTGTCAGCATGTCCGTGAATGATTCTGATCCATGAGACACTAGATGGTAGTAAGAGAAAGCAACGTCCATGAAAGGAAAAGAGAACGAAGTTGTGAACTAAAGGCAAAGGAAAAACGACCGGAAGAGAAGTGGATCAAAAGAACCGTCCCATGAGCGGCCGGGGCTTGGCCTCAGGTTGTTGGTGGAGGCCTAGGTGCTTGGGAACCGCGACGACAGCTCGCCCCACAATGGGAGACGCGGCTCCTCCACCTTGTGCGGCACGCCAGTCGCCTGCGAATACAGTGATCCCGCGGAGTGGTTGTTCAAGTCGCTCAACCGCCGTGCATCGTCGCCGAAAGAGTCGTGATACAGGAACTCATTCGGCCGCCCAGCGACCGGAAAACATTCACGTCGTTCCTCTTGAGGGTAGTAATAATTGCGAACCTGAGGCGGGTCCTTGTTGTACGAGTCTATGAGGTTGACCACGTCCACCTCTGTGCCGCGCTGCGAGGGTTGAGTGTGTACGTTTCGCGCCTCCTCGACGGTGCGCAGCTTCCCGTCGTCGAGGTCGTCGTGGCTTGATATACGTCGTAGAAGTACGATATCTGTGGGCCTTAGTGTGGCGGCTTTCGGCGAGCCGTGGCCAAACAGCTTCTCGTCCCAGCGCATGAGCGTTGCTCTCCAGTCTGCAGGATACTCTGACGTGGAATGCTTAGCATTACTGCGAGAGTTTGCAGCAGCGGTGTTGTAATACACTGGCGGAGCGTTATGTGGTTGATGTGCCCTCGGGTTTTGATGGAACAGACCCCGCACCCAGTAGACGAGGCGCCAGCGCCATCCCGTGCGCCTTGGTTGCCTGTAAATATCGCCGTTGTTCTGCGCGCATCGCTTCTGGCGGCGTCGACAGCAACACCATACTAACGTGAGGATGATGAGTGCGCAACCAAGAGCCATAGCAGGATCTGCCACCACTGCAGGCCGCGCGACCTGTTCACCATGGTCGGGCTATCGATGCCCGTCGGTGCAGGTGCGGCTCATCCCATCGGGCTGGCCGCTTGCAAGACCAGATCCGAAAGACACACTGGGCACGATGTCGGGGCTCGATTGACAGTTCGCGGCGACACAAGTTTCGCCCTGTAGACGCCGTTGTTGAAGAAGAATCCGGGCAGGCGCTGGTTACACTGTTTCTGATCGACAGTGGACGCCACACCAAAGTTGGGGATTTTACATTTGAAACATTTCGCGCCGCAACCTGGTTATGCTCAATCAGTCTCAAAGCAACTTGACAACGGTAAAAACCCCACTTACTGTCGCATTCCCGTTCATTGTTGTCAATGATGAGATTCGTGCCTGTGCATACTCCATCCGTGTTCGCTGTGACGCATGTGCCATTCGAGGTGAAACTTCCCAATGCACAGACAATGCGGTCGTTCGAAGTACCGCCTGTGCAGCAGCAGGTCTGGCAAGCAGATGAACAACGAGAGCATCTGGATGTACCGTTTGCGAAACGGCTGTCGAGACATATCCCTCTGTTTGAACTGACAGCTGGAGGAGGGTCGCACTGTGTCTTGTCGGTGGTGTCCTTTGAGAACCCTGCTTTGCACGTCTTGCATTCTCCCGTCCCGTAGGCACACTGCATGCGTCCGAGTTGACATACTGAAAACAATTCGTTAGTACATGCTCAAATGTGAGAACAAAGACTTCGTACCTTGACAGTCGCCTGTACTCGTCTGAAAGAATCCCGGCGCACAATTTTTTTTTTTTTTTTTTTTTTTTTTTTTTTTTTTTTTTTTTTTTTTCGAGCACAAAGTCCCATCACTGCCTGTCGTGAACCCACTATTGCATGCACATTGCCCGTTGTTCCTGCAGATGCCATTCTGGCAATTACGCGACGAATGCGGGTTGCTAAAGGTGGGCTTCAGACACTGTCCAGTGCTCATAATCCCATCGTCACAGTTCGCGGAGCACGCCTAGCACTTGGGTTCAAAGAACCCCGCTGCACGCGTCTAGCACAAAGCGCGCGTGAACCCAACTGAGCATCAGCACATCCCCGCCGCTGTCCATACCCCCGAGCTCGAGCACGTCGGGGTGCATGTTGCCAAATGGATGTCCTTATTGACAGGGAGCCCAAGCTGGATGGAGAAAACTGGGAGAAAACTGGGAGACATCTGGGATGGCGTCCCGTAAAACGAATCGGTTCGAGAGCAGTGAGAATCAATTAGTTCAAACTCCGTCGTTTTCCACGAATCCAATTGAGCTGAGGATTGAACCAGTTGGCTGCTTGCTAACTCCTCGCTGTTCTCCACGAGACCTAGGGTACGTTCTCCTTTCTTGCGATGCAAAGATGATAACTCAGAGGGACCCGTAGTAGATCAGACTTCAATCCATCACTGTGACAACAATGAAAGTGAATTCCTGCAAATTACTTGATAACAACGGATTGTACTATTCATTGGAGGTGAACGCGCGCGTTTCTGGACGCCTTCAATGTCGCTGCCTCCAGAGGTATGTTGTAGAGCCAGAGAGATCTCCATGGGTAGTAGACCACCTTGCCTCGTGCCGACGGGTTTTATGTAAGACGCGGCCCTGGATCCTCGATCACAGCCTTTGAATTTAAGTTTGAACCTTCACCAAATTGGACTTGCCTCGAAGAGACCTTGAGGACTCCACCTTTCCATCTTCCCCGGCGTCCAGCATGGCCTCCTCGACATATTGCATGCGATACGTCCAGTCTGGGTGCCCCGACGGGACTAATTGTCATTTACGACATGATATCTTTCTTTGCGGTTGCGGCCTTGTTCTTCTGGTCTCCAGCCAACTCCCTCACCTGGAAGGACAACGGCATAGGGCACTTTTAGCAGGCAGGAGGGATCCTAGACTCGATAATCGCGAAAGATACGCGAATAGAAGCGCGCAAATCCCTAGCTTCCTGCCCGACAATGTAAGTGAGCTCTCAATTCGGACAATGAAAGTGATTTTATTGCGATCGATATTCTCAGATTCAAAGCGTACCAGACGCACAAACCTGGATTACAAGGTGTTCGCAGTGCGGGAAGGACGTCGATAACTCGATATATGCGGCACATGTTGAGCAACATGTGAAGCAACGTCGCCGGAATGAGATTCGATTGGAAATTGACGCAACAGCGGACGACAAAGAGGGCGTCACCGTTTCTGGGAGGAGAGGGATTGATTTCGGGGTGTACGAAAGCACTGCGCCGAAAGAAATCAGAATCTACATCAACAGCACCGAGGCCAACGTCGCAGTTATCAGTGTCCGCATGAGGTCGTCTGCTGATGGTGAAGTTGCAAACCCGAAGTGCGTGTAATTAGTGCGAACGATAATATGTGGCCAATAACTGATTTCTCTAGATTTACTGCAACTGTTCTCGGCAAGAACAACAGAATTCACAGAGGAGGGAGCCGCCCCGTGCTTATCACATTGTATCCTCAGTACGACGGATACTACCAGGACGTGCTCGAGCTCGTCTTTTTCCATTTCGACAAGAGGATGTCCTTTATCATCACACGCAGCGTGGAGGCAACCATAGGCTCTCGGGAGGACCATGAGCTGCTGAAGGCCAAGGAGCCATACCAGCGACGCATGTTCACCAAGTTCCTGCCTCAAGGCAGAATCGTCCGCAGCTCCAGACCACCCGTGTGGACCAAGTCCACCTGGAAAGTCAAACTTCTGGGACACGATGCTCCTGTGGATTTCATCAAGTCGGTTTACGGCCCAGGTGTCAACCCAAAGAAGGCCCTTGCGGCCATCAAGGCATATATGCCCCCATTCTTCACGGAAAATACCTACGGGGCGTGGTTCCAAGTTCTTCTGTGGCTTGAAGAGGAGCGAGTTAGGTGAGTAAATGTCGAAACGGTCGGCCTAAGCTTCAAAAACGGTGCTGACTATGCTTAGACTTGACCTGGACGCGTATTCACTCACTGATGTTGAATTGAAGCCAGAATATCCTCGCTACAAGTACGTCTGCAAAAACGAAGATATCATTGTTATTGAATTTGATATTTTCCAGGCTCCTTGTACAAGGTCTAGCCGAGAACCGGCCCTCTGTTCTCGTCGGGGATTTCATCCAGGTCAGCCTTACTGGATACTCTGGGAACCCTAACGCGCGCACATGGAACGAAGGCCGCGTCCACAAAGTGCGCGAGTACGACGTCAGTCTGCACTTCGGCAACGAATTCAGCACGTACCGCGGGACCAAGTTCGACGTGCGCTTCGTGCTCAATCGCCTGCCGTATCGGCGCATGCACGATGTGCTCGCGAATGACTTCAACCCCTCGCGCTTCCTGTTCCCGGATGCCAGCCATATCAGGGGCGCGACCCGCGTCTCTCATGCAATGATTTCTGAAATCCGGCCTTATGACCGTCCGCTGGGTGAGGACGAGGAGCAAATGGAGACTGTGGCGGCAATCTTGAACCAGAAGCCCGGGAGCGTCCCGTTTGTTGTTTTCGGACCGTGAGTACTGAAATCTAGTCGATAAACGCTCGTCATTGATCTCTTTGCTCAGACCCGGTACAGGAAAAACGGTCACGATTGTGGAAGCAATGCGCCAGCTGCTCGACTCCAGCGACGACGTCCGCATCCTCGCTTGCGCCCCAAATAACTCGGCCGCAGACACCATCGTGCGTAAACTGGGACCCACATTGGGCGCGACCAAGATTTTCCGCCTCAATGCCCTCAGCCGTAAGCTCGATGAAGTGGGAAAAGACCTCCGCCCTTACTGTTGCATCAACGGCAATGAGTTCTTTGCCATGCCCAGTGTCGAGGAGTTGAAGAATTATCGTGTCGTCGTTTCGACTTGTCTGTCGGCATGCGTGCCCGCGAGCTTGGGTATCAAGCGGTGTGGAGGAAACTCCCTGAGTGCAGGTGGAAGGAAATCGACGATTGAGTGCGGGAGTGATCGTTCTATACACAGATAGTCAGTAGACACAATCAGAATGACAACTCACCAGTGATGACACCAGTCAGTAGAGTGAATAATGAGAAAATGCGAATCAGGAGGTTTGTGAGAGATAGAGAGATGTCTCGTGGTGAGACGTGCAGAATAACGAGAAGGAAATCACTCTGAATTCGCTCGAGGCGTTTGCTCAGTTCACGCAGTCGGAAATCCAAAGTGAGATGCTATTTTTCGTCCTACTAACAGGACTATATGAGAAAGACAAAACCAAATGCTCCCTAAGCGTACGCGTACTCTCACGTCGCCAGGGCAGCTACAGGAATGATAAGAACGAACGTGTATGTGTACGTGTAAGGTAAGAGTCCGTGGCCGAGGCCAATAAAAAGAATTCCGGCGGAATTTCGCCCCTCGCGCAGCCACTCCTCCATGTGCGCGTGCCCAAATTGCGTCGCGTGAACACCGGGCCAAGACGAGCTGAGATCAGCTGTTCACCCATCGGAGCCCCGACGATGGGTGCGTCTGGTGGTGCAGCGTGCGGACTCGCGGGTGACGAGGGGGAGATCAGCGGAACAAGAAATTGAATATGAAATTCACGGAAAAATGGAGTGATAAAGAAAGCACCCGAAAAGGGGATGGAAATAGCGAATGTGAAGGTGTACAAGGGAGGGTATAGTATAGATAGTTAAATAGAGCAATGAAAAGCGCACCATAACCTTTATTCCATCGAAAAAACGCGACTTCGCTGGTGTTAGTGTGTCGAGTTTCCCGTTTGGGCGCTTATTGGACAGTTGCCGGATATGGAAAGTGATGATCCTCGGCACTCTTGGCGTGCCGAGCTGGAACTATCTGAGCATCGAAAGAGGGGATTACGGGTCGCTCTCGCGCCCTGTCAGTATTTCCAAGAGACAGATAGTTGGGGACGTCGTTTTGAAGTAAGATAGAAAAGAAATAAACGAGTTTGATAGAAATTTGATAGAACTATAACAAAAATGGTGATAAATGTGAGAGGTCTGAGATTGTCGAACACGTGTGTATCCGACATTTTAAGACCTGACGGAAACTGCTCAAACTAAATAACTCGAGGTCACGTGATATCAGACGCGTCTTTCACGAGCGCGCCGTGAATCCCTTCCACAGCGGGGACATTATTCGCACATATTCGTCGATGAGGCTGGTCAGGGCAAGGAACCCGAAATCATGGTGGCAATCAAGAGCATCGCAAACGAGAAGACGAATGTCGTTCTCGCTGGAGATAACCAACAGTTAGGGCCCGTTGTGCACTGCAGCATGGCGTCGTCGTTGGGATTGAAGACCAGCTATCTGTCGAGGATTATGGATCGCGATATCTATAACCTCGACACAGGGCGGGGTATCACGTACGTCTCTGATTCTGTCTCGCTCGGGGATATATACTAATGCCTCTCTCGTTTAATCAGCATCGTCAAACTCGTGAAGAACTTCAGGTCTCACCCCGACATTCTCAAGTTCAGTAATGACCACTTCTACAAGTCCGAACTGAAAACCTGCGGCAACGTTGCCATGACTCACTCATTGGAAAACTACGAGGAGCTGCCCAGGAAACGTTTCCCTCTCATTTTCCATGGCATTGTCGGGAAAGACGAACGCGAATCGAAGTCGCCTTCATTCTTCAACGTCGACGAGGTCACCCAGGTGAAGAAATACTGTATGTCGCTCCTCTCCGACAAAAAGTATAGGCTCAGTAAGTACATGTGTTTTATAAACACTCCTTGATCTGACATGGTATCATCCAAACATTAGAACCTGAACACATTGGTGTAATTACCCCATACCACGCACAGCGGTGCAAGATCTTGGACGTGTTCCGGAACGATATCAAGATGCGCGAAGTCAAGGTTGGAAGTGTGGAAGAATTCCAAGGCCAGGTACGTGACTTCAAAGCATAACTTGAACCAACCCTCATTAATGGCTTTGTAATTTACCAGGAACGGCGCGTTATCATCATGTCCACTGTCCGAAGTAACACGGAATTCATCGGATCCGATATCCGCCGTTCTCTGGGCTTTGTGGCAAACAAATCACGGCTCAACGGTATGTACACTCAAATGTGATACCTGGGTGAACTTACTGATTTAGTTTACCAGTGGCCCTCACACGAGCACAAGCCCTGCTCATCGTCATTGGCAATCCCATTGTGCTCTCATTGGACCCTCTCTGGAGGCAGTTCCTCAACTACGTGTACCTCCGGGGCGGTTGGCGCGGTAAGGAGATTGACTGGAACGCCGAGGAAAAAGTCCTACCAGAAGGAGAATATGCCTCGGAGAGGCAGGCACAAGAGGATCAGAAGCTCGAGGACACGATGGCGAGGCTGCGTGCAATGATCATTGACAAACACGCGGAAGATGGTTTGAATATTGGAGATGTCAATGTTGACTATGATGATGACTCTGAAGAGGAGGAAGCGGCTGCCTTTGAGCGACCAATTTTGCGTGAAGCGGAGTAGGGGCTTTTTTGGCTTTATTCTCCTGCAGCTCTTTGCTTAGATTGTCAGCTTTGTTTTTGCAACGTACATACCCTGTGCTCACTACACTTACCCTTACTTACCCCATTGTGGACCTGGACCCCAACTTTGATCGCAACTCGAACTCCGATTTCGCACCAGACTTTGCCCAACTTTGTCGAATTGAACAAAGTTGAGGTCGAGTTGGGGGTTGAGTTGGGCATCAAGTGGTCAAGCTGAGCAGCTCGCTGCACAAGGGCCTCATCGCCTCTTGAGCCGCCGTCAGATACACCGTCCATTACATCCCCAGTGTTGTCAATACGCGTTCGAACCTTTGACCAACTCCCCAAGCCTCAGCTCTCATTGTCGACGGTCGTTTGGGTTTCATGTACGCGTCTATACCTATAAAACTTGCGCTCAAGGTCAATGTGCGCCTCTGCGCCGGCTTCAATCCTCCTGCAATACGCTCCGCCTTCCCATCCCTTTTCCCTGGTAGGCTGCTTGACCCCCAAACATATGCGTCTCGCATAACAATAGGGGCACCTTGCTTCTGCGCCGACGGCGTGCATAGTTACACCTTTTCCTCACAACCCGCCTTGTCTGACCTTTGTCACGATACTACCGGCCCACTGGAAGGCTATACCTTAACAAAGGAGCGCAGTACCATAGACAAATTGTTGCCAATACAAGAATGAAACAGTGTTCTACACATTACTATGATAACCATCAGACATGTACATGACAGAAGAGGTAGGATTTCTTGTTAGACGATGTGAAGGGCCATGGTGATTGTAGATTGAAGTCATGGCATCGTCCAGTTGAACCCATCGGAAAGATAAATAGTCCCTCCTTGCTGTGACTCCGCAAGCATCAAGAATTGTGTTTCCTAATAATTCAAGCTTGGGACGCGTGCGGTACGGGTTATATCCTGTTCCAGAGGCCGCATTTAAATAAAAGCACGCTGCAATGAGCAGAAAAGGTTTCTCTTGGACGAGATTTGGCTGGGCATTTGGGTTGCACCACTGTGTCAAGTAGTCCAAAGTGTCGACAATCCAGTCCACCCCTTGGAGTTTTACGACGACATCCATGTATGCTGAAATGCCGCCGTAGGACATTTCCTTTGGTCCTCGACAAAGCACCATGTGCGAGTTGGGTTTCGTTTTTGAACAGGCTGTGAGGAACACACGAAACAAATCTGTTATAGATTTCGGACAGTCCTCCAGAAACCTGCGATCATCTGTATACCTGGTCAATGTAATTAAATGACAATTGGAATGAAGTACTGTACCACGCAAGATGAAGAATTCACTTTGGAACTGCGGAAGCCACATGTCACCACTGCTCATTGCAAACAACCTTTCTGGGGCAATTTGGAGTCGGTTTATGATTAGTCGAGTCGCCAATTCTGCCCGCACGGCAGGCATCGTAGACTTAGATCTGTGTGGCAAATATAAATTATCCACCCAAAATGCTATCAATGCAGTGCGCAGAGTTTCAACAGCAGTCGGTTGAATGAGGCCTGAAGGTGTGTCAAGTAATATGCCTTCGATAAATGCTGCTGTGATCGGGCAGTCATCACTTTCTCCTGATACCGTATATGTGAAGTTAACATGGAGAAGAAGTCGCCCCAAAGCATAGGAAAAATCCGTGATTTGCAACATGTCACGCACTGTAGGAGTTCCAAAACCATTCATTACCTCAGAGCAAAGTGCCTCTACACAATGATAAAGGACATTGTTCTCCGTCCCCCCCGGGTGAGAGATTGATAGCGAATCTTGTGGAACGAGCGGGTGCAATCATACACCTCAGGAGGGACGGAGGTCCTAAGGCCACTAGTTTTCCGCAGGATAGCAAGGTCATTGCTATCTCTGTTCGCCAATTGCAATGACACCGCATAAACTGTTCTAACCTTTAGCCATGAGGCATCAATGGATGCCCAATCACTAGAACGGGCACGGATAATTGTGCAAATTTTTTGAGGATACCCGTCGCGCAGCCTATCCCTGAGGTTCATTTTTTGAGCACGAAAGATAGGTGGCTGAGCCTCAGCTACCCAGAATGGCACCTCCCTCCCCCGTCTAAGTGCCTTTCGTAAAAACCAGAAAACTGGTATAATGCATTCATATGCACCTGCAAGCACAAAGGCGAAGAACTTTGGCATGGTTTGGAAAGCTGTGCCAATGCGACGAGCAATGAGAGACTGCGGCGACTTATAAGGGCACGGCGATGGAACATTGTTATTGATCGAGAGCCTGAATGGGTCTTGAAGGATGCAAACTTGCAGGATAGGAAGTATTGTAGTCGCGATTAGAAAAACAAGGGGAATGCAGATGGTCAATGTGACGGGAACTGCGACTTCAGGACGAAGTACAAACATAAATTCAATCATCCCGGCAAAGAAGAGAACAAGTGCACTTTGAAGAAGCAGAGGCAATCCCGCAAAGATTTGGGGGACGTACCATCGCTTGAGACTATCCAGGCGCATATGGAGGATTGCCAGCGTTTCCCTGGGTTGCAGAGCACTGTCATAGCGCTGGTGTTCACGAAGCCACTGGAGTGTGATGATTCCTATCAGAGCAGCGCTGAGGCTGAGAACGAGACTTATAAACCAGAAGATGTTGATGGTAATGTCTGAGTGGGAGGGAGCAAAGTTTGCAGTCGAAACCATAGGCGACGCGGGCACGCTTCCGTTAATAGATGGGTTATCGAGTCTTTCAGCAATATGCGCGAGGATGCCAATAATTGCGTCGTTGGGATCAGGCTGGAGCCGCTGGTAGCTCTCGATAATGAATGCTGTTACGACCGCCGAGAAGAGACCTGCCTATGTCATTTGACATCAATTTAGTTTCTGCACCAATTCTACGTAATGAAATAAGAAGCGCACAAAGATGAGAATATTCTGTACTTCATCCTTCCATGCGTTGCATTGGACGGTATCTTTCTCGAGCATTGGCTTGAGGAAATGCTCGAAAGGGTCACTTTCTGGCTTTGGAACATGAGTTGTCAATGGGTCGGACAGCTTGAAGAGCCGTGAAATGACAAGTGTTAGTTTGCTATCCAGTCGGCTCTTGGACATCCTTGGCTAAATTCTCACCTTTGGAAGTGGGAGGTCATTGGCTGAGATTGGAAATTTTCTCGGATTAGTCCTTGCGTCTCCCTGGGGTAGCGCAAGTACTGGATCGTCTACTGGCACTCGCTGCTCCAGGAGGATATCATAATCGCGAAGATTAACGTCCGGATCCGTTGTCTAATATTTAAACCAGGGTCCAGATTAGCACGAATCATCGAGGAGGAATGAAGCAGCCGGGTGGTTGGTCAGACCTGTGGAATTGGATTGGTGCTTGCGCTCATCGAGGACATTAGGACGGTTGTGCCTCCATCGAGGTGTGTCGGACTCGCTTCACCGTCTACCGCAGACGCGTTCTCAATGTTTGATTCAAATGACATAGGAAAACTGGTAGAATGTAGAGTTTCGATGTTCTGAGATTGAGAGAGACGCGGTTGTGGAGTGGACTACGGATGAGGGACAATTGCAAGCTATATTGCTTTCTCTTCAGCTGTGCATGTCGCGTGCCTGCCTGCACGCTGAAGATTGCAGCATCACGCACCCCTGTAGTAATTAGACGTCTTCCTGGACGGTGCTGGCAATTGGCAATTTCCATAACATGGACCTGCCTTCGGCGGCCCATGTACGTTAGGTGGGGAGTGCTCGCTTCGCTCGAGAGTCGAGCATCCCAGTGCGCTGGATTGTTGAGTATTCTTGCCATCCTCCGACACCGATATATTTTTGCACTGTGCCGTGCTCCTCACTCTACCTTCGTCATTCAGAATGCATTAAATTTCCTCGGTAGTTCTTACTACATACGACTAACTATGTCATTAACCAAAACGATACAATACTGAGCGCAGCTCGATCAGTTGGTACAATGCAGTCCATCACTTCCTGCCGCCAGATGAATTATTCGAGGCCTATTTTTTCATACTCCTTCGAATGTACTGCTGAGCGTTGGGGAGATTGTTCAAGCTGTCGTAGAACCAGCCCAAGAAATCCATTCCGTCACGAGTTGCATGTAGCGTTTGGCATCATAACGGTATATCTGCGCAAAAAATGGCATATAAATCAGAGAATTCCCGCTTGAGATCAGTTGAAGCACCTCTCTGTATATAGCCCTTACTGTCGTTTGCGGAACATAAGGCGCGGGCCGATTTTTTCTCAAAATAGAAATTTCTGAGTCACGACCGCTGTTGTTCTATCAACACCATTTTGAATTCACCAGTAAGCTCATGGAACCCACGAGGCATGGCCACAGCCCCGAACACCAGTCAAGCGATACGTATAAGTAGTATACATAGCTTGACCAAGAAGTGTTTCAATATCCTTTGGCGTGCTGACCGCAATCTGACTATGCAGTGTGCACAGCATTCAAAACAAGACCTAGAACAGCAGATCCGGCCTGCCACCACTCATTACCAACATTATTCCCCCTGATATTTCTTCTAGTCAATAGCTGAGTGGCTCGGCGTATACGCAAGCAAGGAAAAGGCCGAAGCAATTAGACGAGTTCGACGCGAAATGGATGCCCGCTTGATGAGTGGCACCCGATAAGGTCCAAGCGAGCCATAAACATGGCCAATCTTATGCGAAGCAAAACAGGGGGACTTTCCTTCACTTTCTTGCCGCATTTTGCTTGGATGTTTGGCCTTTGCTTGCAGCGACTTGCTATATCTGCCTTCTTACCCTTACTTGCCTCATTATAATTGCAATAAATTTTGTCATTTTTGCTCAGGTCAAGATGTCCGCCTCATCTTGATGTTTAAATGTTGCGAGACATATCTCAGAATTGAGGCTACGTACAGAAGAAGCATGCGCTAAATACACAAAATAGTACAACAGTGTCCACAATATTAAGGGGTATTAGTATTCCGATGAGAAATGTACTAGCAATACAATGAAAAATTGAGGAACAGGGATAACATCACAAGGTCGTGAGGTGCATGGCAAGTCGTGATGGTGCGTAAAATGGTATGTATGGTATAGCTACAGATATGTAAGGTGGGTGGTGATATGTGAACATGTCCGTGATTGATCCTGATCCATGAGAGGCTAGATAGTGGTAAGATAAAGCAACGTAAATGAGGAGAACAAAGAACAAAGGTCTGAATAAAAATATAATGATAGATGCAAGAGAAAACGAGACTAGAAGACGGAGCTAGATCAGAAGAACTTGCCCACAAACGGCCGGGGTTTGGTCTCTGCTTGTTGATGAACACCATAGGTGCTCGCGGAAAACCGCGACGACAGCTCGCTCCGCAGCGGAAGGCGCGGCTCCTGCACCTTGCGCGGCATGCCAGTCGCCTGCGAATACAGCGAGCCCGCGGAATGGCTGCTCAAGTCGCTCAGCCGCCGCGCGTCGTCGCCGAAAGGATCATGGTACAGGAACTCATTCGGCCGCCCAGCGACCGGGAACCGTTCGCGTCGTTCCTCTTGAGGGTAGTAGTAATTGCGAACCCGAGGCGGGTCCTTGTTGTACGAGTCGATGAGGTTGACCATGTCCACCTCGGTGCCGCGCGGCGAGGGTGGAGTGTGCACATGCCGCGCCTCCTCGACGGCGCGGAGCTTCCCGTCGTCGGTCTCGTCGTGGCTGGGTATGCGCCGTAGAAGGACGATATCTGTGGGCCTTAGTGTGGTGGCTTTCGGCGAGCCGTGGCCAAACAGCTTCTCACCCCAGCGCATGAGCGTCGCTTTCCAGCCTGCGGGATACTCTGGCGCGGAATGCTTAGCATTACCACGAGAGTTTGTATCTGTGGGCCTTAGTGTGGTGGCTTTCGGCGAGCCGTGGCCAAACAGCTTCTCACCCCAGCGCATGAGCGTCGCTTTCCAGCCTGCGGGATACTCTGGCGCGGAATGCTTAGCATTACCACGAGAGTTTGTATCTGTGGGCCTTAGTGTGGTGGCTTTCGGCGAGCCGTGGCCAAACAGCTTCTCACCCCAGCGCATGAGCGTCGCTTTCCAGCCTGCGGGATACTCTGGCGCGGAATGCTTAGCATTACCACGAGAGTTTGCAGCAGCAGTGTTGAAGTACACCGGCGTAGCGTTGTCGTCCAAAAGTGGTTGATGTGCCTTCGGCTTCTTGTGGAAGAGCCCCTGCACCCAGTAGATGAGGCGCCAGCGCCATCCCGTGCGCCTTGGGTGCACATAGAGATCGCCACTGTTCTGCGCGTGTCGCTTCTGGCGGCGGCGACAGCAGCACCACACGAACGTGAGGAAGATGAGCGCACACCCAAGCGCCATGAGCAGGATCTGCCACCACTGCAGGCCGCGCGACCTGTTAACTACGGTCGGGCTGTCGATGCCCGTGGGTGCAGGTGCAGCTCCTCCTGTTGGGCTGGCCGCGTGCACGACGAGGTCCGACAGACACACGCCCAGACCGGGCACGACGTCGGAGCTCGACTGGCAGTTCGCAGCGACGCAAGTTCCCCCTTGCAGACGCTGGGTGGAGCCTGCGCACGCCAGACAATTGCTTGGGCCTGCTGCGGAGCAGCTCGAGCAGCTCGCGTCGCACGACTGGCACGCGCCAGAGGTGGTATCAAAGAACTGGTTTTTGCTGCATGTCGGGAGGCAGCGGCCGCCGGTGAGTACGGGTCGGTTGGCGGGGCAGGCGGTGCATTGGTTGAAGCCGCCGCCTGAGCAGCTGGCGCAGTCTGGGTGGCAGGTAAGGCATTTCCCGGCGGATGAGAATGTGCTGGAGGGACAGGTCGCGATGCATTTGCCGTTGGAGGCGAGCTGGTTGTTGGGACATGTCAGGCAGAAGGTGGACGAGCCATTGCATGTTGTACAGGAAGAGTCGCAGGCTGATGGAGCACAGTTAGAACAATAAGCTTGGAGCAGGTTTGGGTTGACTTACGAATACAGGTCGAGTTATCTTGGGACGATATTGTAGTTCCTGCTGGACATGACTCGACGCAGACACCGTTGTTGAGGAAGAATCCAGGCAGGCACTGGGTGCATTGCTTCTGATCGACAGTAGACGCGACGCCAAAGTTGGGGATTCCGCATTTAACGCATTTCGCGCCACAACCTAATTATGCTCAATCAGTCTCAAAGCAACTTGATAAGGGTAAAAACCCCACTTACTGTCGCATTCCCGTTTATTGTTGTCGGCGATGAGGTTTGTGCCTGTACATACTCCATTCGCGTCCGTTGTGACACATGTGCCGTTCAAGGTGAAAGTTCCCGATGCACAGACAATACAGTCGTTTGAAGTACCGCCTGTACATGTTTGGCATGCAGATGCACACGGGGAGCATCCAGATGCACCGTTTGCGAAGCTGCCGTCGGGACATATCCCTCCGTTTGAACTGACAGCTGGAGGGGGGTCGCACTTAGTCTTGTCGGTGGTGTCCTGTGAGAACCCTGCTTTGCACGTCGTGCATTCTCCCGTCCCGTCGGCGCATTGTGTGCATCCGAGTTGACATACTGAAAACAATTCGTTAGTACATGCTCAAATGTGAGAACAGAGACGTCGTACCTTGACAGTCACCTGCACTTGTCTGGAAGAATCCGGGAGCACACTTCGAGCACAAGGTGCCATTATTGCCTGTCGTGAATCCACTATTGCACGCACACTGGCCGTTGCTCCCGCAAACGCCATTCTGGCAATTACACGACGAAGGCGGGTTGCTGATGGTGGGCTTCAGGCACTGTCCAGTGCCCGTGATCCCATCGTCACAAGAGTCGCAGTTTGCGGGGCACGCCTGGCACTTGGGGCCAAAGAACCCCGCCGTACACGTCTCGCACGACGCACCCGTGAATCCAGCTGAGCATTGACACGTCCCAGCAGCGGTGCATACGCCGGCACTTGAACATGTCGGAGAACATGCTGCCGACTGGATGTCCTTTATCGACAGGGAGCCCAGGTTGGATGCAGGGAGTTGGGAGAAATCTGGGACGGCATCCCACACGATGAATCGGTTCGAGGACGTGCTGAGGGCTACCCAGACGTTAGGTGACAATGCGAGAGAGCCGGCTGTGATTGGTGTGGAGATGTTCGCGTTTGGCGTTGAGGGTAGACCGGTAAAGGAGGCCGACCCAGAATATAAAGGGTTGCCATATTGTGATAGACCGGGCTGTAGTTGGAGGCTCAATGGAAGAGTAATCGGAGTCGAAACATTGAAGCCTGCTGTCGAGACGACGGACGGAGAAGATGAGGTGATGAGATTGTGAAGGAGCTGAGGATTTGTTGCTGATGTGTATACGCCAGGGAGGAGGTGTATTGAGGAGGCTGAATTGGACACTGTTGCACCAACTACAGGGCTGTAAGCATCAGATAGATCACTCGAAAAGGAACACGTACTTGTGGTGTTAAAAGATCCTTGGAGGCATTGGCCTGGGATACAGAGAATATTTGAGGTGGTTTGAGCATCTGGGCGGGAGTCAGTGGTTTGGACGAGGTCTCTGCTGCGCGATGTGGACGTACAAGTTGATATGGGTATCAGGAGTAAAATCCCGAGCGCGCTAAGGCGGCGGAGCATCGTGAAGAGTGAGGAGAGGGTGGTGGTATGAGTGAAAGAAAGGCCCGAGCTCGATCCCCAGCGATGAGGGACCGCCCCCGACGCGCAGCTGCATTGTCCATGGCCCTTGAGCGAGAACAATAGGCGCTCGGGGCCATGGCGACAGCCCATTGTTGCCATGGCGCGTGTACAAATATTTGGCCATGATGATCCCGCCTGCACAGCCACCGTGCGTCGGCCACGCGAGCTGCCCCATCGCGTGCGGTGGACTCTACGGGATTGATGTGCGCTGGGGCGGAGGCAATGGGACGCTCTGCGACGCTACCATGCCTCGGAATTACTTCATGATGAATATATGCTCACCAGACCTCCTTGTACCTCAGAATGTGATCAATGTTGATACCGGGATAGGGTGCTCTTCGGGGACGCGGTTGGGGGGCTTATCTGAAAGCGTAATGACATAGCAGAGGTCTCCTCTCAGCCTGAGGCGGTCCACTAAATCATTGGGCCGGCCACTGTGACGGGAGGAGAAGGCGAATGCCATTGAACTGACGAGAAATCAAAATCCTGCTCGAAGCGTGGATCGTATCCTTGTATGAGATGCTGTCAGTTGGCTGTTAAAATTTTGATCAATTTTGATCTTCAGTGCTGCTAGAAAAAGTACAATCCTTTTCATCTGCTATTCGTATGTGCGCATGAGTCTGCAGATTGACGGCCTGCGGCTCAGTCAGACCTCTCTCAGGGCCATATCGCTGAAGTTCGATTTTAGAACGCTTCCAAGTTCTATGCACGCCATCGCCGATACGGACATAGGTGATTTACGGATGAAAAAGAATGGAACATTTCAGAGGGGAAGGAAGGCCCCGAATCACTCGATATCTCGACTGCATTTACAGACAATTCTTGAATCAATACAATGGTTTTGTATACTACTGTTTATAAATCAAATTTAAGCCGTCGTTGCACAATGGTAGTGCGTTGCTTTCCTATTCCGCAAGGAGTGTGTAAGGAGGCAGAGGTTGCGGGTTCGAGCCCCGTCGTCGGTTTTTTTAAAACATTATATTGTATTGCCAACAAGTCTTTCATCGGTATTGGTAACCCCCGAGAGGGTCGCGAGCAGGTGCCTTGATGCACTACTATAGCCACAGGCTGTACCGGTGAGTCCGGAGAAGAAGTGAGTGCCATATGGTTCAGAGCACATCAGAACATTGCGTGAGCCATGATTGGACGCTCTCCTGCTCCGCTGCGTAAGGAACAGATTGCACGACCATTTTCCGGCCGATTGTTTGTAGGGTCCGATTCAATGTAAAGGGGTAAACAGCAGTCATTTAGGGGTAAAGATATACGTGACAATGTCAAGACTTGATAGATAACACATAGATTGAAGGATATATTGTTCAGGGAAGGCAGAACACGAGGGATCCAGTCAAGAGAGTTCGAAAGGCGAGTGGGTTTAGTGTCCGGTGGCGCCATAGTACTGCGGCGCAGCGGGTTGCTGACCATGGTGGCCGTGGTGATGATCGTGGTGGGCGTCGGTGTACAGGGGCTGGTAGTGGCCATTGCCAACATCTTTTGACACACGGATTAGAATGCTGGAAGAAAAAAATACTATCTGGGGCACTCACAGAGGAAGCCGCCGTTTCCGTAACGTTCCTCAGCCTGCATCTTCCTGTAGATAAGCCAGAAAGCGTGGATGTGACCAGGAATGTATCCCAGGCTGAAGTCCATTGTCAGTATGGTTGATGCAATTGGCACACAGAGGGCGACATACATCGTTAAGCAGATGTTGATAAGCAGGTCACAGCTGCATCCAGTAATAATTCCAGCAGCTGCAGGGGGGAACAGAATCGCGACCTGAAAGCGAATGATGTTAGCACACCGCTATAGATGGGAATGTTGACTCAAGGGAGGGCGCAGGCACTTACAAGGATGAGGATAACGTCGGAGGATCGAACCATTGTTGAAGATGGAGGAGTGGAGGCTTAGGAGATGGTGGTGGTTTAAGAAGAGATGGACTTGAGCCTGTCAGTGTCAAGCTGCGCCGCTGCGGCGCGCCATGCTGGTCATGTTTATACTACGTCACTATCAAGAACTGCGGCTGTGCAATGACGCGATCAAAGATGGCGCTTGCCAGTATGATCGGAATACGCCGAGTGGCACTGGTACATTCCTCCTCATTCCTCCTGCGCTATACAAATTCTTCCGCTCTCTTCTTAATTCCAGTCATCTATAAATCGGAAGGAAATCAATGTAATTCTATAAACTCTCTATACCAAGGAAGAACTGACCGCCTCAAGCAGACATCTCGGTCAATTATTCACTGTCTGATACTTCCTCTACCACCTCGCTGACATTGAGTCTAACGCCCTCAAATGTAGCCATACTATTGAAATAAAGATTCTAGATACGATACTGACAGTGTGTCTCTCTGGAACAGGACTTCAAGGATCACTGATCACTATCACCCTTCCCTGGTACACTGAGAAATGGGGTACTTTCAATGTCAGGTGGTTGCGTGCGGGGTAGTATCTCTGCCAAAGGCAATGAATTTAAAAGATATTGAAATCTTGCAGCAAGTGCTAATTGTCACTGTCTTGCTAGTGCCATATAATTATTTTATTTACGAGGTCCTAGAACTTGGCTAGAGCGGTGCAGCGGTTGCCTGGGGCTCCATGCGGTTTTTATTCCACTTGTATTGTGTTGCATTCTGCTTGCATGCTACAATTATCTTGTGCCTTACACTTGTGTTATAGCAAGAATACGCTCTATCTCATACACCAGACACGCGTAAGGACGCGCATCGTGGGCCAATCGTGGGAATATAGTGATCGAAATGTGCCTGCCAACCAGTGCTAATTTACGGACTGCCTTCTCTACGCTCAACCACCATGTCACCCAACGGTTCTGACAATTCGCCGTCAAACTGGCACTCAATACGACCATGGGCACCGACTTTATCCTTGGCTGTCCGAGAAATCACCTCAGTCTCCGCGACTTTCATACTCTCGTCGACTTTCAGCGGTCAAATTGATTCCTCACTGGCGTCCATGGCTCTGGAAGCCGCAGACGACGACTTTGAAACGCAATCTACAAGCACGAAATCGAATTCCATTATTGCCGATGCGCTGGCAAAGGGACTTTCGGTTAATGTAAATGGATCGGCGTGGCCACGAGCCTTCATTCGGATAGACGATCAAATGGATGAAGCGGTCATCATCATCTACGCACTCATGCCAGGCCGTCAGTACGATATTGAGCTTGGTTTGGCACCCACTGGGCAACCATCAACCGTGATGAGGCGGCAGGTCACCACAGAGGGTGTGTTCAGTTATGCTTTGTAACGAAATGTACTTACGGGTTTACAGAGGACACGGAACACGACAATACAGAAGTACATACAGATCCAGAATCTCCCGGCGCCGATACGTCCTCGGACCCCAACTCGACACCGTCCACCTCTCCGAGTCGCACCGTACCGGGCACACCACCATCCGTCGCGCCGCAAATCACGCTCGAAGACCGCCTCAATCAGCTGCAACACACACTATCAACGGTTAACCAAGAGCGCGAGACGCTGGTGGCATCCCTGAAATCGGCACGGAAGGATGCGCAAAAGGCCGACTCACTGCTGCGTGCGGAGATTGAGACGCTGAAACGGACGTCGGAAAAGAACACGCAGACCGAGGCCCGGGGGAAGCAGAAGGTGCTGGCGCTGCAGGAGGCCGTGAAGAGGGCGCAGAATGCGACGAAGGAGACCGAGGAGCTGACGGAAGAGGGGAAGCTGCAGCTGCCTGATCTCAACGCGCAGAAGGAGCAGAAAGAAGCGGAGCATGCGAAAATTAAAGCGGCTGCCGACCGTGCTCGCAAGGAGCGCGAGGACTTGGAGGAAAAAGACAGGAAACGACTAGAAGCCATGAAAGCGGAGCTCGCAGGTCTCACGACCAAATTCGAGAAACTAGGAGGCAAACGGGAGAAGCTTGAAAGCGCTGTTATTCCGGATCTGGAGGAAAAACTGAAGGAGACGGAGAGGGATATCGAGCTGGAGGAACAGATCATTGCGCGCCTCAGCACGGAGGATTTTGGTGTTCTTCATCGTTATCGCCAGCATAGCATGGACGAACCCATGGTGCGACCTACAGTTGCGCCCATCCAACGACCCGGGCACCCCGAGCAACACAGCTCGTCACCCAGTCGAAGCGGCACCAACCCTGCTGCTCCATCATGGAGTCCCACGCAGCCACCTCAGCGACAGTCGTCTGCACCCTCACAGAAGCAGGTGCAGGTGCAGACGCACACCACGCGGTCAAACTCGTCGCACAGCCATCTCGTGCAGAGCCACAGCAATCCCGTGCTCGGGCGGGGACAGCGCCGCGGATCGCGCGCCTCGCAGTCCCCCAGTCTGTCGATCTTGTCAATGCCTTCATCTACGTCCCTCGGATCAGCGCCTGCAGCTGCAACAGCGACATCTACGCCATCGCCCACAAGGACGTCTTCAAATAGCAATCCGTCACCCACACGAACGAGCCCTAGCGTAGCACCGCCGGCTATGACCTCGACACTCTCAAGTCGGGCACCTGCGTTCGAGCCTTCGAGGTCGATGAGCGGTCTGAAGGGGCCTAATGGTGCCTTCACCGGCCACCACGGAACTACGCCTGGCTATTCGCCTGCGTTGATGCCAATCCAACGCCCAGGAGGCAATGGATCTGGGGGCTCAACGCGTCCAAATGCCAATGGGCCTGCTGTCAAAGGCACACACAGCTACTCTCAGTGGACATCCGGCATCTATGGTTCCCATGGACATGGACAGTGAGCATTGTTACCCCTCAGCTAGCTTTCTTCCTCGTTGCTCGCCCTTCTCCTGATGACCCCTTACGACCGTTATGACCACACCACTCACGCACTACCCTACTCGTCTTGATCATACTGTGCATAGTCAAATATTTACATACACCACGTATTACATCCCCTCGCCGTCCATGCATCTCCCAACTACTGATAACACTTACGCATTTCGAAATGGCCACCATTACGCATCACCCACCTCGCATACATCGTTGTATCTATCAATTGTAGCACTACTACCTACACAGAAAATCATAACACTCAGATAATTGCTCTTGGGTCTGATTCGTTAAAAGCATGAGGGCCATTGAGCAGGTGCCAGATCTCTCACTATCTCTCTCAAATGCCTACTCAGGATGCAGAAGGAAAGTAGAAACTAATCAATTCCAACTCTAGATCTAGAAAAGAAGTTTTATGTCGCCTATGGGTATGTCATGCATCACTTCGTGCTCCTCATTGCGTTTCCTCCTCCCTGGTATTTCTATAGAAAATCAATCAGCACGTAAACCGCAATGGAAAACTATGCATCTCACGTTCTCTCTGCTTCTTCCGCCATCCCCACCCCTTCAACCTCTTCGGGGGGTCCGCCAGCCACTCCCTGAACCGCTCGCACAACGGCGGATCCTCCACCTGCGTCAGCTGCACCACCTGCTCGCCCCACGCGCGGAACGCGTCCAGGTCGCCCAGCATCGCGTGGCACATGGCGATCTCCTCCACGAACAGATTCTGCAGGCCCTGCATGCCCTCCTGCTCGATCAGCGCGAGCGCCTCGAGGTGGTTCGTGATGACGACGTTGTCCGTCCGTGCGAGGTCCCTGCTCCATTTTTTGTAGCCTAGGTGCGTGAAGATCCAGATAGCGAGCTGCGCGCGCCGCGAGTCGGATTCAGCGATTTGGGCGAGCTCGGAGGCGGTGAAGTCAGTCTCGCTGCTGCTGGGGCTGCTACCCCGGATGTTGCACCACGGGCAGTCGCATGTGAAGCGGTAGTTCTTCTCGAGATGCGCGATACGCTGCTGCCGCGGGAGTCCAGGTTCAAGGTACGTCTTGTGGATTTCCTCGCCCTCACGAATAGGCCGTAGAGCGTATAAAGACAAGGTCAGTGCGGAGTGGCTCCATTTTACACCGGCGTTGGGACCGCAGCTAACGGTAAGTAAACATCGTAAGTCAGCAGCGCCACATTGCACTTAACGGAAATCGACACCACCTGTGGTTCGCGCGATTAATGAGCGGGTACGCGCCTCCATACACGAGCCTTGTCGTTTCGGGCTGCTTTCCCTTCGGATCGAGCTCGAGCATGATCGCATTTGTTCGAACAATACCTTCAGCGTGGCTCGGACACTCATCCTTTGGGCGGCAGTTTGCCATCCTCAGAAACTCGCCCCTTTGCTCCTCAGGCAGCCGCGCCGCGAGCTCGTCGTATATTTCAGGGGGGAAGTCGCCCGACGGTAGGATGACTGCGGGGTGTTCGGCCTTGATCAGTTCGCCGGGGAGGATATCGCGCGCAGCGAACAGGCCGTGGCCCTTGTTCTCGGTCAACTTGACGTAGTGATTCGGGTTATCGATGGGACCGCAGGAAGCTGGGAGTGGATTGGGGAGGAGCGGGAGGATGGCGGGGTCGAGGAGACATGATATTGTCTGCTCTTCCTTGCCAGAGAGTGTTATCGTGTGGAATACATACGATCTGCCGTCGATTGTGCACGATTTATCGCTGACAGTGACAACCATGTCGTGCACCACGCTAGTCTGTAGACAGTCGGGAGTAAATGAGAGATAAAAAAGATCACAAATCAGATTCATGATCGTCATCCGACAACTTGATCATGCTCATGAGTGAAATTTTAGTCGCTCATGGCAATCCGCCGGCCAACGCTGGCCAATAGACCGCTTGAACATCAGGGTAGCCAGAAGGTCTATTATTTTTCCCCAAGCGTTCGGCGAAGGAGTAGCCCAGGGTTTTCTTACAATTTGGGCTTGCTTCATGACTTCCAGGAGCAGGTTTTTTGAAACTCAGTCTCGCTCACGACTCGCGAGTCAGTGACCCACAGACTTGATGCAAAAGTGTCACAAGTTACAACCGTCTTTCCTTCGCCGCGCTGAAATAACATGGACCTCTATGGACCTGCCTTCGGCGGCATGTACAGGGATTGCTCACTTCGCTCGAGCATCCTAGTCCGCAGGCTGTACGAGCATTCTATTTCATTGTACCTACTCTACATACTGTCTACGTGCCAAATTGTCAGCAATGTTAGAGCAATGTCCGAGATATCTGCCACCATATCTACGAGTTACAGACCACACCAGCGGCTGCAGCTTAGGCTCGTTTCTGGGCGTTCCATGCTGCGCTCACGGATCGTCTTGCAGGCCTTGGCCATATAGCAGCCCTCTCAAGCGCCTCTTCTTATCAACAACTCGATCTTCAAATGGGACACCTCTCGAGCACGAATGCAGATTCTATTCATGCCCAGGTGATGCCCTGGAGATACTCCCGACAATAGATACGAGGATTAGTGCAGGCTGCAAGTACAAAGTGGCATCGTGGTAGGAGGTCAAGAGCTGAGATGAAGCTCTCACCACTCAGCAACAATGCAAGACCGCGTCAGCAAAGACATATCTGACGCGTAAATTGGTCAGATTGCGCAATTTTTGTAGGCATGTCAGTAGAAGCGTGAGTACGAAACACATCCGTCGCAGAAAAACAAGGGGAAACGAGGTATATTGAGCAGAAAACCAACGGCTGTCGTCGCTGTCAGGCGCAACAACCAGACGTTTAGATATGCATCTAATTGTTTTGAATAAAACTGACCCGGCCTCCCGGCCCTGCCCCAGCACCAAACCTACCATTGCGTACACAGCGAGCAATCATCTAACGAAGCAGACGTCTATATTCGACCTTTGTAAGACTGGTTGGTAGCATAACGATCGGGTGAACATACCTGAGTCTCCGTGCATTGACTTTTCCGTCCAATTCAGGTACTTATTGGTTGGGTGTTGGCGCCGATTAAAGGGACGCGGGTGACAGGAATCATTGTACAAAGGGAAATTCAGTGGGTGACATCCCCACTGTGCAGCATATATTTGCATGTGAGACCGAGCCCGTGCGCTCTCCCGCAGAAAATCCTGGGAGCGAGAGGTGAGTGTCCATCTCTGACACATATACGCCAGGTCACCCAGTTTTGCTGCCCTTGGAAGAAAATAGTTGAGACAAATGAGTGCAAGATGATACTTCTCAGAGTGAATTCGGTGAAAGATGACCGGATCATTGTCGCGTCTTGTCGATGTGTCAACTTTCGGACAATGAACATAGATGAGGTCGTTTCTCTTTCGATGGAGAACGGTTGGGGAGAAGTCGTTGTAGAGGTCGCCCTGTTGTTGGTCTGGACGTCGAAGCCATAGCCAAGGTGTGTCGCGCGGTCCCCTAATATCTTCCCTAAGGACTCGTCGATGCCACTTCCAAGGGGTATGTTTTCGCCTCACACGTTGCTGTACTGACATTCGAGGCACGGCTTCCTGTTCAAATGCTGTATGGTCGCAGAGATAGAATAAACAGTATTTCGCAGCCTGGGAAAACAGCTTCGGCCCTGCACAGAACTCCCGGCTTCGCTTTGGGTCGCGCAGGAAGTCTGAGAGGGATTCCAAGTAGCCCGACATGGCTTCATTATCCCAATCATTCTGCAAGACGGCTGGGGACTGGACGTGTGCATCGAACTTGCCAACAAGGCTAAAGCTCTCGTGAAAAGCGCCTATTGGAAGCTTGCGGTATATTGTGACCATAGCAAAAAATAGGGACATTGGGCCGTCGGGCGACCATGCTTTGATGTTCTCTCGGAGAATGAAATCATGCTCAGACTGATATTGTTGATACAGATCAAGATATTTTGCCGAATTCTACACAATCCGAGATGTGAATGTCAGTCTTCCTTCACTGTCAAGCAGTAAAGTTTGTAGATTTGCGTAACATACCGATTTTTTGAGAAATTTGAATAAAGCAGGCAGAAAATTTAATGCAAGCTGATGAAGCAGATAGCGTCGTTGGGAATCCGCCTTTGTATCGGGTGTCACCGAGTTACATATTCGATGGATTGAAAACCCTCTTATGGCGTCGTATAGCGACTCCGTGGGGGCCAGAGAAAGATGACACTTTTCGAAGCATATCATTGCTACATCTGCTGTCCGCTCCGAACAAATCCAAGAGTCTCCTCGGAATTGGACTTCTATAGGGGAAGATAGGTGATATCAGCAGCAGGACGGCAATGCAATAAGAGGGCTTTAGGAGCGCACTAGACATGTATATGAAGCAATCAGCAATATGGCGGGTACAATGCTTGGTTGTGTCAATGAAGTACTCTTTGGATCTTGCGCTGTCCAGGAGGTAATCAACAAGCGAGGCATGGAGTATCGTCAGTGGCCACCCCGGTTTATCATAAGCGATTACTGAGCCTAGATCGCGGAGCAGTATAGTAACTTCCCCCACTTCCAGCGAGAGTATGCGTTCAATATCAATGACAGAAATATATAACAAGTTTCCAAATATGATGTGAAAGCTGATAACTTCAAGGATGCGGTCAATATTGTCAACGCTAGAGAAAATGTGGTTGTAGAGTGCATCGAGCTCGGAGAATGGGAGGTCTCTCGAAGCAGGCCGGAGGTTCAATACAACATCCAGTTGATGATGTGGCCGATGGCGGGAAGAGTTGACGTATTTCGCAACAACAGAGGCATATATGAATTGTCCAGATGATTTGCGTATAATTTGCTGCACAACATCATCAGAGGGCCAATCGGGTGGAATCATTTGCCTAAATGGGTGAGTGGTCCGACATTTTGCAAACTGGTCGCGGAGAAAGAGCTCGATATCGTGATCTGGAAGATAGGTATCGTCGAGGAACAGGCGAGTGTGGATTGGAAGAAAGTCCAGGGAGCTGAACATGGCTTGTATATCGTGTTCTGGACGACTGGCTAGCAGAAAGGTGAGAGGTAAATGAAACTGTCGCACGGATGCAGACAGCAAGAGCAGGACATTCCGCTGCATTCCGCGATCCAGACATTCATCCAGGCCATCGATGATAATGAGATGTGGAGCATTGGCGCTGGTCCAAAACCCACTGTCGACCAAAGGCTGAAGTGGATCCACAATGAGGGCTTCGAATTGAGCAAAGAGTGATTTCGTGAAGATGAGGGGGTCCCGGTCGATGACAGCCAAAATGCGACTTTGCTCTGGTGGTGGAAGTGATGAGTATAGCTGGTAGACGATTGTGGAAACCAGTGATCGAGCGTGATTTCGAGTCGAGTCGGATCGTCCAAAGAAGAAACTGGCAACCAAGAGGCCCATGGAGTGGAAACGCTCGGCCAAAGTCTGTGTAATGGCAGATTTCCCTGCACCTGCAGCCCCACTCAACCACAAGATGGGGGCATCCCTCGTGTATGGGTCCATGCGTAGAGCCCACTTCTTGATCATGTCCAGGACCGCGACCCGCGTATTAGGATGGCACCTCGGCGGGTCGAATCTCTCTCCGGAGTTGTGGAAGGCGGTGTGAGCGACAGCCTCCTTTAGATGATCCATGGCACCTGGAGGAACGATTTGGCTGTAAGATCAGAATACACACATAGTGATAACGGCAATTCTGACTTACTCTTCTGGCCCTGTCGCTGGTCAATGTTTTGATTGAAGACACCTCCAGTTATGACTACTGGGCCAGATATCATGGACATGGCTTCACTGCTGCGTATAGGCAAAGCAAAGGAGCGGGCAGGGTGATAAGCTCAGTTACTGCAGTGGGTGCGTGTCCAACGTTAACGCCCATGGCTGTGCGGACGAGAGGTTTTGACTTTTGTCCCCACTCACGTGATTCCTAGAAAGGAGATTTGATAACATCACTCGCCTACCAGTGCAGCCCATCAACTACGCGTCGTCGGACTCTACTCTCCAAAAAAAAAAAAAAATCCAAAGTTGCCCTGCTCTCCACGGCTGAGATCATCTTTGAGTAGTATTGTTTAATTTAATGACGACACTTCTCAAGTGAAATTGAACACATTTCCGAGCATGAATAGCCTGCGGTAGTTTTGTATAACGCACCGATTTTTTGAGGAGTTTGAATAGAGTAGGCAGAAAGCGAAGCGCAAGTACTCTAAGCACTTCGCGTCGGTTTTCTAGCTTTATATCGAGTTCTCTATTGAGTACCGAGTTATACATCCGATGGATTGAAAAACCGCTTACGGCATTGTATAGCGGCTCCGTGAGGTCCAGAGAAAGATGGTAATCTATGAAGCAGATCAATGCCATATACACGACCTCAGTTGAACGAAATGAAGGGCCTGGAAATTGGGGGTCTATAAGGGAAATTAGATGATGTCAACAGCAGCACAAGAAAAGAATAAGAGGGGTTTGGGAGCGCACAAGATAAGAATAAGAAGCAATCGGCAACATGATCAGCTATGATCAGCGCAACACCTGGTCGCGTCAATGAAGTACTCTTTGGATCTCGCGCTGTCCAGAAGGTAATCGGCAAGCGAGGCATGGAGTATCTTCAGTCGTCGTCTACCCTTTGAATCCGTTTTAAACCCAATTACGGAGGCTAGATCACAGAGTAAGATATCAACATCCCCCATATCCAGGCGAAGTATGTGTTCGATGCTGTCAGCAGGTAATTCAGGTTGGAATATGATCTCAAAGCAGATGATGTCAAGTACGCGGTCGATATCATCGACGCTAGAGAAAATGTGGGTGTAGAGTGCATCGAGCTCGGAGAATGGGAGGTCCCTCAAAGCAGGCCGGAGGTTCAATACAATATCCAGTCGATGATGTGGCCGATGACGGGAAGAGTTGACGTATTTTGCAACAACAGAGGCATATATGAACTGTCCAGATGATTTGTGTGTAAGTTGCTTCACAATATCATCGGAGGGCCAATCAGTTGGAATCATTTGCCTAAATGGATGGGTGGTTCGACATTCCGCAAATTGGTCGCGGAGGAAGAGCTCGATATCGTGATCAGGAAGATAGGTATCGTCGAGGAACAGGCGAGTGTGGATTGGAAGGAAGTCGGGGGAGCTGAACATGGCTTGTATATCATGTTCTGGACGACTGGCTAGCAGAAAGGTGAAAGGCAAATGAAATTGTCGGACGGCTGCAGAGAGCAGGAGTAGGACATTGCGCTGCATCTTGCGGTCCAGACATTCATCCAGGCCGTCAATGATAACGAGATGTGGAGCATTAACACTGGTCCAAAACCCACTATCAACCAAAGGCTGAAGTGGATCCACAATGAGGGCTTCGAATTGGGCCAGGAGTGATTTCGTGAAGATGAGCGGGTCACGGTCGATGACAGCCAAAATGCGCCCCTGCTCTGGTGGTGGAAGTAAAGTGTACAGCTGGTAGACTATTGTGGAAACCAATGACCGAGCATGGTTTCGAGTCGAGTCGGATCGTCCAAAGAAGAAACTGGCAACCAAGAGGCCCTTGGAATGGAAACGCTCGGCCAAAGTCTGCGCAATGGCAGATTTCCCTGCACCTGCAGCCCCACTCAACCACAGGATGGAGGCACCCCTCGTGTCTGGGTCCATGCGTAGAGTCCACTTCTCGATTTTATCCAGGACCGCGACCCGCGTATTAGGATGGCACCTCGGGGGGTCAAATCTCTCTCCGGAGTTGTGGAAGGCGGTATGAGCGACAGCCTCCTTTAGATGATCCATTGCACCTAGTGGAACGATTTCGCTGTAAGGTGAGAATACACATATAATGATAGCGACAAATTCTGACTTACTCTTCTGGGTCTGTCGCTGGTCAATGTTTTGACTGAAGACGCCTCCAGTTATGAGTGAGTTGGATATCATTGACATGGTTCCACCGCTGTGTATAGGGGAAGTAAAGGACTAGGCAGGATTATAAGTCAAATTAATGCAGTAGGTGAGAGAGAGAGGATTTATTACCGGCTGGAAGCATGCCCGACGTCGACAATCATGGCTGTGGGGAAGAGTTGGTAGTCTCCCGTAGCCAGACCGAAATGTATAATAATAGTCGTCAGAGTTCGTGACAACGGCCACAGCGACAGTTCCTGCCATCAGTGAATACTTCTATTCATGTCCCCGCACCTTCCACTTGGAGCTGAACAGAAGTGGTCTACCTGGAGCAAGACTAAGTAGTACATTCGACATTTTTGTGATTGGCATCCATGCTTGAATCGCATATACTGTAGCGAATCGACTTACCTCGTAGAGCTAAACTTTGAGAGAAAACAGTTTGGTCCAGATTTGACCACCTAGTACTGAGCCAGGACGGTGGAGAAGGGGCGTGGCTCCATCAGTGGTTGAGCATTCAGGCCCAGTATGCGTCACTGCTCCCAGATTTTCTGAAAGCCAAGTACCGATATGCCTCTGAGCAGTACCACCATAGCTGACAATTATTATCCCTCATTTGCCTCACTGGAATATTACAACACCAAAATTACATCCATGCAGATATACAGTATGTAGGTCGTACACTTGTGCGGTACCGTGAAAATGTCCTTGCGTATAAATAGTAAATGCCAATAAGGTTATCGAGTTCAAAGTGCAGTCCCAGAACAATACGAGTCTGTTCTCAAGCCAAGTACAAAAGCAGACCATCCAATCCTATACAACTCTAAAGACATTGGTTAACGCCAGAATCATGTAAAGAAACTAAACGCTTTCACTCACAATTGCATCGTCTGAGTGCGGCTAAGGCCGCGCTGCATCTTCTTGCGAACGAGTCTGTTGCCTCTCCCTGGGCTTTCCTGTTGCCTGGGCTCTTCCTCGTCCAGTGGTGGTGTATCGGCGCGTTCTGGCACGACTGGGCGCGGCTGGGAGCTTGTTGCGGCATATGACTCGATGATACGTGCCGCTTCAGGATACAATATCGGGTTGTACGTGTGCAGCGGCGCGGGGTATTGTTTCGCTGGTGGCACTATTACTCGCTCCGGCGAGCCCAGATGAGGCGATGACATCCGTGGGCGCTGCTGGCTGCCCGTTCCGGAGACAACAGCCCTCTCAGGCGTGGTCCGCCGTTTCTTGTTCGCATCACCATCATCAACTCCATTTGACTCAAGCTGTTGTTTCATCTCCGGGAGCACACGCAGCAACGCCGCGGCGCCCGCCTCCTCCGCCTCGCGGGTCCTCGCGTCTCTGAGCTCATGCCCCGCCCACACACGATCAAGCGAGCGGAAGAAGCCCGCATGCGCGACCAGCATCGAGGACCGCTGCTCCAGGCTAGGCACGGACGTCCATTTCTGGGGCCGCCAGGGGTAGTATGGCCGCGAGTTGTGGTCTCGCAATGCCTCGATGTCCATCGGGTGCGCTCGTTGATCCCACTCCGCCTGCGTCAGCCACCCCATATCCAACAGACGTCGCGCCGACCGACCAGCGATCGGGTACCGTCTTGTAGGCTGCGTCCACCGGTACTCCACCTCTGCTAACGCCCTAAACTGGTCAAAGATCTCCGGTGGCGGCCTGAATGGCAACGCAGTAGTGGCAATGGATGGCAAGAAGTCATCGTTTCCGTCGCCCTTGATTATGAAGCCAAAGTCGCGCACTTTGACTCCATTAGCCAATGTGTGGTTGACGACGTCCTGTGACTCGGGATCTTCTATCTCTGTCGCGGCTGGCGACGGTGCTCGAGGCGGGTGTTGGGACTCGACGACCTCATCCAGGATCTGCGCTTCGTCAAGGTCCATATCCTGTCGATTTTAAGTCAGATATGACAGCGTGATAGTTTGGTTCTGATGCTCACATCGTCATCGTAAGGGTTTCTGCTATTGAATTCACTCTGAGCCCTGTCTGACCACACTGGCAATTTCTCCATCTCGACATCGTCCAACTCCATACACAATTCAGGGGGTTCCGACTGTATATACCGCCCCTTAATTGTATATGGCAAGGTAATCGAGGGTCCTGGATGTGATGTGGCACAGGGGATGTCGAAACGGAGGTCTGATTGTGGTTTGGAAAGCCTTTTGTGCGAGCCGCCTATTGTCTGTGTGCTTGGCCCCGCCACTGGCCCGTTGTCCTCGTTTCCATTATCAATCTTCGACCAAGTTCGTTTCATCGCTCGTGCGGGGGGTCGTTTGCTGCTGCGGCGAGCCGGGGATAGGTGGTGGTCAGAAAGCAAGAGAGATACGGCGCCGCTTGTCAGCACAGCCGATGTATATATAGTCGTGGGAAGTGGTTAGTCAGGCCTCAGGTCACGGCGCGCTTGCCGCATGCGGTAAGCCCGCCCCGATTCGTCGTTTGGAGGTGTATTCACAGCCACTTGACAAGATTACGAATTATCTGACGAATGATTACACTACCAGTCAGTTGGAATCATTCCCCACCAGCCCATGTCGATTCTGAGGGTGTAATCAAGCGGCCCTACGCTCAAGACCTTTCCACGGTTTCCGAAGGCCCTTATCTTCGATGATGCTGGCTGGCATGCAATACACGGGGTCCAGATCCACGAGGCCGGGATAACCGAGAATGGACATGCCTGCGAAGAGAGGGGAGGTTAGAAACTTGACTATGAACACGCCCACAAAACGTGCCTGCGACACCAAACAACGTGTGGAAAACATCCACCATATCGCCCGGTCTGTCCGCAATGCCACCGCCTTCCGGATCCTGGAGGAAAGATTCAGAGCAGGCACCAACTGGCAGAAACGAGCGACAGACCTGAGCAGACAGGATGAACGCAGAGAGTTTATCGGCATCAATCCACGGAACCTTGTCCAGTATTGACAGTGCCGACAGCACCCAGAAGCTGTAGCACACCTACGTGTGCGTGTGCGATAAGTATCGTGTCGACACGAAATGACTCGGCCTACATACATCTTCGAGTTTCTCGGGACGGCCATTCAGACCTCCATTAGGGAGCTGCCGCTCTGCTAGCCACCAGGCGAGAGTGTCGGTGTTGACGATATCTAGGCGGTCCAAGATCGCAAGCGCCGCGACGCAAACGAAAACTAGAGGCATATCAGCGAGTCACTGGGCCGCCGAACAGCATAACAGGTTACCTTGAGCAGCATGACTCTCTGCACCGACGCAGCTACCATAGCCCCCGTCGTAGTTCCTGCAGCGCACAACATAATCCACCGTTTTCTCTCTATCAATCGAGTCGAGTCTACCGAGCAGTGAGAGCGCACTGACTGCGCAGTAGAGGAATCGCGTGTCGGTCTCGCCGAACGCGTCCCCTGCAAAGATGCCGGATGGCTGTTGGAGAGAGACAATAACTGGGTGCCAGTATCAGTCCCCCCCTGGACACACTAATCCAAGTTGAACAAGTAACTTGCATTTCACCGTCCTCTCTACGTCAAGCCTGTCAAGCGCGTTTTGTATGACCAAAATCTGAATGGCGCTGAGCGTCGACAGGAGATGTGCGTCGTGGTCTGGGTGGGCACCAAAGCCTCCTACGAAGATAGTCCTTCAGACTCGAGGCGATAGCGAGCAGACCGGTCGAATAATACCTGCCTCGTCGTCCCAGCAGCCCATAACGAATTGGATCATCTCGTCCCTGTCGAGCGCATCGGGGCGGCCCATGACACATAGCGCGGTATATCCCCAGTAGACGGCGTTCAATCGGAGGTGGGAAGTTAGATGGTACGCTAGATCGTCTTTATTCTGTAAACTTGATGAGCAGATCGCGCTGAATGTCATGGAAGACCGACCTCTCCAAGTTTCTGGATGTATGATACATGTAGATCCACCAGGAGCCTCGATTGTGCTTTTTCTTCCATTGCAGGACGAGACCAACACCAGGGTTTGTTCTGTATAGAAGTAAGAGCTGTTGAGTGAACAGAACTGGGAAGAGGAGTGCTGAAGATATGTATCCGACGCTATTCTGAGTTCTCGGCATCATAGATCAATTCATCAATTCACAATCGCGTCGCACTCCCCATACATCCTCTACCCGCTGAGAACAAAGGCCAGAAAGGAGATGGTTTGAGTTAGAAAATAAGTTGGTGGAGTGTGGTGGATTTGCGTCTTCTGATCAACTGCGTTCAGGCTTCGCGAGGGTTAAACGTCTCAGAAAGACGACGAGATTGGACAAACGACAGAACAAATAAAATGGATGATACACGACACACTATATAGTACAAATGTTTCTACGAAGGTATGGATGTACAGTCAAAGACCTGAGCAACAATAGATTAGCTTGAAAGTCAAAAGACGACAGAAGGGTCCCTCAGACGAGAATAAATTTGTCCGTCATGGATGTTCGGACATATGCTTGTTTCTTTTTGAAATCATCGCAGGGATGGGAATGAAGAGGACATGAAGTCAAGAGCTTACCATGGCTACGCCCACATTGACACCTCTCTCCCCGTCATTATATTACGTTGAGTATCTGTAAGTGAATGAAGGGTCAGCGATGATATAAAAGGCAAGGGAGGGGGTGAAGGAGAGAAAAAAGTCAGTTGGTGATGCATGTTACGAGGTGGATCATCGAGTTAATCGTCACCGTCTCGAGAAATGGAAAGGATCATCAAGCAGAGAGGAATAGTAGAACGTCGCTCACCTAGAAGCTGAAAGCCAAGCCGTGGTACACACGTGCGCGAGACAAAACGAAAGTGTAAAGGAGAGAGAAAAAATGAAATGAATGACGCGCCAGACGACGTGGAACGCGACCGGCCCAACATCTTTGAGCTATCAAACTCGATGTGGGGTGACGCTGTCGTCGTCTGGCGATGGAGAAGAGGAAAACGCGACAGTAGCCGTAGTCACTGGTATCTCATGAGAACGTGCCCGACGAGGTCAACACAAACTGCTGCAATCATGCCGCCGTCACCGCCAACCCTGACAAAAATCCGGTGAAGACGACGCCGTGGCTGTTGGTGAAGAAAAACAGACTGAGAAGAACGCGACGAAGGACTAGGAAGGGTCAGATTTTGAAAGCCACTTGTGCTCGGGTGTTTGCACGTCGGAGTTTTAAATCGACTGTACAGTTCCCTTTTAAAAACGCAGCTTGAAGTCTGGTCGACGTGGCTCGAGCTCCTCGCAGTGTCAAACAGTGAGTCCACCATTCTATTCTGTATTCTCTGTGGAGAGCATCTTGTATGATGATCAACTCAGTTCTGCTTCCGAACGAGAGCAATCAACCTCTTGTGGACAACCTTTTTACCAAAAAATTTATCTGATCCCCCATTTGACCGTATCCTCAAAACTCTTTACTGACTTCGTTCTAAGGTTTCTCAGGTCTAGTTCTTTTTTCCTTCGAATTGAAGGAAGGGTTATGGTGCTACATACGTGAGTTTCTTCCAGTTTCACCTCTTTTCCACACAAGGACGAAAAAAAGTTCATCCATTCGTTGAAGTAATCTTTGTTGTCGCGGCGCCTTTGTCGCCCTGGCTTCGGTCGGGGTTCTGCACCTCTACTTCGTTTTGGAGTAGTCGTGAAGGCATGGTGTCGCGAACTAACGGGGGCGAACATGAAAATCACGGCTTCTCTGACTTCACCTCATCTCAATGTGTCCATGTCTTCCATGCTCATAACTGTCTTTTTTAGCGTCTGTACTTCTATAGTTCCGATAGATGTCATGTTTTCTTACAATGAATATATTTTCTCAAGCCAAATTGTACAGTTACTGCCGCCCGTGATACACCGCCCACTCGCGCATACTTAGCTTGTGCTACCTCGTGCCCCGTGCCATTACGGTTAGTTGTCCACTCGCAAGGCATGTCTCTGGCAACGATAGGCGATGTTTCTTGCAACTCGGCGCGGCCACTGTTGGGCCATGGCGTCTCGACTCTCTAGCCAAAGAAGGTGGCAAGCCATGTGGCGCAGAGAGGGACGACTTTCGCGAGTATCTAGGGTGCAAGATGCCAATCGCTTTTCATGGAGGCATGCATACGACGCACATCGGCCCACAAAAACTGAACAAGTCCCCGAGATACTGACATGTTATCATCTAGGCATGGATTTCAATTACGTTAGCCGAGGGCCATTGTCCTCTCAATTACAACTCGATTAGGTGTTTCCATCCTCTCCTAAACGTCCACAAAAACGAGAACAACAATTGATGATCAGCAGAGGTCACCGCGAGTCATCACAACACCATCAGTTGCCACTCGAACAATTGTGGGCACTTTCTGTCACCATATAACGCTTGGACCCTCCAAATATTTGCGGATTAACCTTGCCACTCACTTCTACCTCGGCACACATCGACCAACACACCCTCATCTTCGACTACTCTCTACTACAGCCCCTGCATAGCTACCGGAGCTCTGCAAACATGGGGATTTACACAACGCTCTCTGCCTCCGACAATCTCTCGCTCGGAGGCCCTAAAACGTTAATCCAGCTCGCAATCGCGGGGCTCACCTTCTGCACCCACGCTGTGGACATCTACATGGCCATGCCTGCACCCCCACCATCACATTATACCCCCGGAACCATTGATTTTATCTCATCGACCAAATTCATCTCCAAACGAGTTGTCGCCTCCACCAAGCATGCTTCACTTATCGCCTCCACCAAATCATCCCCCACAACTCAGGCAGCCAGGACCATGCCCATCCAGCTCTCTATCTCGACAACGGCGCTCCCTACACCATCTCATCTCGGTTTTATCATCGTTTTCCTGGCCATTTGCGCACTGTTCATGGTTTTGGCCGGAACTGCAGTATTGCATAGCACTAGCGGTACAGTGGCGTCAGGGCACACAGGTGTAAACTGCCCCGGTCCCAACACCAACCAGGCATCCACAGCATCGGACGGCGCCGCGTCAAACACTCCTTCACCAACACTGGGACGTCGCTCCGGAGGATCTGGCGGCGGCGATGAACCATTTTCGAGCGGCGATGCACCCGACAACATTGTGAAGAAGGAAGACGGCGACGAACCGCTTCTTACCTCCGCACGTAACGACCCACCTCCTCCTGACGGTCCACCACCACCCTCGCCGCCCACTGACGACCCGGAGGACGGCGACAACCACAGCAACGTCGACGACTTTTGGACCATCATCTTGATGAACTTGTTCGCTGGTGCTTTTGTTGGCCTTCTGATTCGCGGCATCCGCGCTTTCAACCGTCGCAGATA
Source organism: Psilocybe cf. subviscida (assembly GCA_013368295.1). Taxonomy (NCBI): domain Eukaryota; kingdom Fungi; phylum Basidiomycota; class Agaricomycetes; order Agaricales; family Agrocybaceae; genus Psilocybe; species Psilocybe cf. subviscida. The sequence goes on from JAACJJ010000030.1 coordinate 1,264,869, forward strand.
CTTCGCAGCGCTCCGACGTGCAGGGAAGCCAGAGCAGGAACTAGTAGTGGCAATTCCAGGCCCCGGCCTGGCTGCAGCGGTTGCCTCCTCCAATGGAAGCAGCGTAAGCCTGCATGATAAGTCTCGGCAAGCGTCTCTCTCTGAGGGTGTAAGTCTTCGCCAGACGTCAATTGCTCTTGCTGGTCTCTTGTCTTTGGATTCCTTTGTGCCAAAGTCCGACTCAGTGTCTGTTCCGGTCGTCAAATCGCCCATGCCATCGTGTACCCCTCGTCATGGTTTGCAGCATTCGTGCTCACCTAGACCCCAGGGCACATCACGACCCATGGACGGCGCTCCGCCCACAGAAGACTCAGAACCCTTGTTGGCACCCCAACGCCGACCCACAGCTCACAAACCACTTCGCCACGAAACTGTCGAGTCGCCTGTTCAGATCAAGGCTGACAAGAGTGTGTTCAACCTCATGCTTGCCTTGTGCGGTCTTTACTTAGTCGTTGCGCTCGCTCTGATACCCTCTTTGCTCCGCATCGCGGATTCGGAGCCTTCTCTGTCGAAAGATCCTTTCAATGACGCCGGACAAGGGGAGGTCGTCGCCCTGGAAGCTGCCGATCATGAATCGCTACTGACGCCCAAGACGACACCTACCGATGAAGAGCACACTTATGTGTCTTCTCTCAAGTACACCGTTTACGCTAGACGCAAACGTGGCGCACCTGCGAACGTGATACCTAAGGTGCGACATACTGACTTCCACTACCTTGACTACGCATATGAATGATACTTTTTCTCTGTCCAGGAAATCCTAGAAGCGACATCGATCGACCCACACGATCTTTGCAGTCTACTCGACAATTTTCATCAAAAAACAATAAAGGTTGCACACAACGCGTCACGGTGTCCTTCTTCCATCCGCTTTGATCAGGAGCAGCTGTCGGAATCACAGAACGTCGAACAGTACCCTCCACCTTCCGTTCTTTCCGAGCCTTTGCAATTGGCCGACAGCGAACTAACGAAAGATGCTCTCGAACAGCCAAACGGGTATGAAGACCTGGCTTCAATGACCGTACCTCGGGTCACTTCTCTTCCGATTACTTTCGAAGCGCTGGAGAATGCAGTTGACGGCGAACCATCTTATGTACCTGATACCAATATCTCAGAAGACCCAGTCGCTAAATCCGAAGACCCGGTCGCGGAAGCCAGCACTACAGACTTAGAAAGTAGCACCCTAACGTTAGCTTCATACGACTATCATCAACAAGATGGTGAGTTAGATAGCTTCTCCTGCAGTCGTTTGTACTGATCGGAATCCTTTCTCTGCAGAGCCAATTGCTCCTGAAGAAGAGCTCACACCCCAACCCGAAGTCGGAGCATCAGACGCTGAAGATGTATCCAGCAAGGGCGAGCACGTACAGCTGGACTCCGACTCTCCACCAACACTGGCTTTACAAACGGCCACTGAAGCGAATGCGTCGGTTGACAGTACCCCCGCCGACTGTATCCCAGTTGACGTTGACGATACCCCCGCTGACGATGCTTCAGTCGATGATGCCCTAGTCGATGATACCCCTGTTGACAATGTCCCACTTGACGATACCCCACTGGCGCTACCACTTCCGCCTGCTACTCCTGCTACTCCTGCTATTCCTGCCACTCCCTCCCTTCCTGCCATAGTTCCTGCTCCTTCTGCCAGCCCCGTTCCTCCTGCGGCTCCCAGTCCTCAATCCCCTGAACCAAATCCTTCCACACCGTCAGCCGAAGCTGGTCCTTCATCTGCAGCATCTCATTTCCAGGATATACAAGGACATCATTGCAATCTCGCCTGTGAAGCAAATCAGACAGGGATACCTCAGGATGATGAAATTTCTTTAGGGGAAACTTTCATGGCTCATGTTCACCGAGAGCCGAGGAAAATGACCAGGAGAGGACGACGCGGGAACAAGAGAAAAAAGTCTTCATCATCCACAGGAGACACACTTTCGGAAGCCGTGCAAACTGAGCCCCAGCCGACCGAAATCCAAGACGATGGAAATGTATTGGTACACGAAAATCACCACCCAGAATCGGACGCACCGCCGGCTGCTGCAGAGCCTGCAATAGGACGAAGCAACGGCAAAGGGGAGGAAAAGGACTCTTCTGAGTATCCGATTTCCGAATCCTCGACAGTTAAGACCTCCAGGTCCCAACCTCAGGCCAGTGAAATGGTCAATGGAACATCATCGCGACATCGGGTAGAGGATACGCATCCCACCAGCGACTCTTCTTCATCCATAGCTGGACCATCCACCGCCTCTCCTCATCGTGGACAGGACCTTGTCATTGAAGCCGGACCTGCCGTGACTCGGGATGTAGGAAAAGGAAAAGAACGAGAGAAGGAATCCGGGGCGTCGTCGACAGCCATTGAATCCTCAGCCACAGAGTTGTCCCATCATACGGCAGAAATCGCGGATGAAGGCGCTCAAATTGACCCAGTCAATACAACTGGCAAGGTTGGCAACGGCAAAGGGAAGGAGAAAGATCCTTCAGAGTATCCTCAGGCTGTCGCTGGGCCGTCGACCGCTGATGGCTCTCGTTTGCCTCGGATCGCACCTGGCCCTCCTCTTCCTACTCCAACAGGACCATCCTTCCCTCCGCCAGGAGACGATCAACGCCCTTACACCGACAGCCCGCACACCTCGAGTCAACGCAGTAAAGGCAAAGGAAAAGGAAAAGAGAAGCGGCAAATGGACCCGCAGTCGTCGGTAGCAGGAACATCCACCGCTGAAGCCTTGCCCCGTCATGGCAAACGTAGACGGCGCACAGCAGAGATTCTAGAACGCAGTCAGACAAAGACAGTGAGTTTAGGATCCCTCTCTAGGTCGTGCAGCAACCAATTGATATACAATTTACAGGAGACCCGTGGCTCATCTTCGTTGGACAGCATTTACGCTAGCGGGCCAACGTCCCCATCAAATGGCGGCTCAGCTACGTTCAACAGTATCCACGCTCCCAGGCCAGCACTCCCGTCGAACCGTCCTCGTCCAAACCCCTCACTACACCCTGTCCTGGCGGCCGCGGTACCCAACGCCTCACCCAGTGGTATTTTACTCTCGCAACTCCGTGAGCCTTGTATGGTGCCGCTGGACTCTCCCATCAGGACGGCAATCACACAACAGCCTGAGCCTCCCGCGGTGCAACCAGGACCCACAGCTTCGGCTCCGCGCATCTTGAGCGATCCCGGACACCCAAGTTCTCCCTCGTCACCACTTTTACCGGCCAGGACGATGGACTTGGATCATCACGTCAGGCAGCGTCGTCAATCTGTGCCACCGCGAAGGCGGCGAAGCCATTCGGACCATGGTGATGCAGAAGTTGTGCTGGGCTCGCCGGAGGGGTCCGAGTCGGTCAGACGTCGCGCCTCTTTCTCGGACAGCTTCTGTACTGCGCGTCGGGTAGCTGTGGCATGGGGAGAGGAGGATGAAGCGGGGGAAGTGGAAGAGGAAGATGGAGCGTCGTGGACTGATGCCCAACCACAAAGGCCTTCTTCCCCTGACCGCCCTCGGGGGTCTGCTGCTTCATATTGGGCAACGCGGGAAGAGGAGGCTGAAGCGCCGGGGGCTGATGCTCAGGCGCGGCAGCCACTTTCCCCTGGCCGCCCTCGAGGGCTTGCAGCTTCACGTTGGGCAACAATGTAAGCGTAGGCTGAAGCATGATATACGCAAGCGCAGCCTGGCCTTCTTGAAGGAGTTGTCTGGTCTCTCTTTTCCTTTGTTTGTATATTGCTACCCATTTTTACATCGTCTTGATTGTTTCCGTGCCATTGTGGGTCTTGGAGTTGTACTATCTGTATATTATTCTCCATTCACATGTTGTTCTAATACCTTCATTACCTGGATGCCTCTCCAGACTACTAATTATCTGGTTTTATTTCTGTACTACCTACCTATCTGTTCATGTCTGGAATCGAGTATACCACCAATATACCACAGCCCTTTGTTGCTGTGGTTCCACAACTGTTGAGTGCCACTCTGCTGCATATTGCCAATTCTCAATTGACGCAACAATTTGAAAATATGGCAAGTATCAGTCTCATATACAACCGCACTCTCTGCCTGGATCTATGTCTCCTGCAGATAAGTGAACGCTGAAGGATTGAAGTCTGCTAAATGGAACTGTTGTAATTATGGTACAGATGGTCGCTAGCTAGAAAAGAGTTTCTTCAAGTCCGTGTAATGTCGGTACTTTCTCCGCGGACATCACAACAGACTCGTACGACGCCTGATCAACAAGTCCCTCTTCAACAGCGGTAGCAAGCACAGTCTTGCACCAATCTTGACAATTCCATTCGCCGTTGGGGACCCTGACGCGTGTACGGTCCCCGATGGCCTCAAGCTGCACACGCTGTGCTTTCGACATGGATTTGATCAGGATACGCTGGGAACGCTCTTCCGTTGTATCTCCAGTGGGCGTATTACTGGTCGCGCCCCAGTTGGTGAGATGAGGGAGCATGCCGCCCATATCAGGGCCTTGCAGGATCATTTCCCGCACGATCTGGAGGCGGCGGGTGATAGGCACCATGTTGCCGCTGTACTCGTCGAGCAGGGAACCGCGATCCCAGAAGATTAACCAATGTTGGTCGCGCGAGGTGTGGCCTTTCTGATCTGTTCGGCGAACTACCAGATACACGTTGACGACTGCATCGAGCTCGGGATAGCGTCGCTCGTCCAGGGAGAGAGGTTCGGGCCAGTTAGGTCTGCCAAAATTAGGTAGATAGACGTCCGAGCTGTCGGATGCCATAGATGGTGAGCTTGAAGTGAGTCGATTAAACCTGCAGAAAAGAGATCTACCCCGGATTGGCGAGTGGGCGAGGGTGATCGGCAAATGCCGACAACCATCCTCATGCTTTGAACGTTCCTTCTTTGCTAGCAACTACTAGTAAGTCAAAAATCTGGATCTGCCTCTCTTTCACTTCTTTTATGCTGGCTCCTCCCAAAGATTGCTATCTACTCGAAGTAATTGCGAGTGTATGTCAATGCAGGAGTTGTTGGTCGTACTCTTCTGTACACAACCATGTTTCAACACTGGAGTTTCGTGCTTAATCGTTCTTACTTAAACGCGTTCTAGCCGACCTGATTCTCTCTGCTCCTGGATTGTACGGCTTAAAGATGAATACGGGTAGTACGGCGCTTATCGCCAGTGTACGTTGTCCCACGACAGCTCTTAATTTTAGTGCCAGTGAGTATTCTTAGATCTCAATGTAATTGCTTGAGTGCCAGATATTCTGATCATCCTGGGCTGGCAGTACTCCAGCATCGAAGGACAATAGTCCCTCCAGCAACAGACCAGCAGCAAAACTCAGGGGCAACAACTGGATACCATATTGCTTCCGTTTCCACGTGCCGAAGCGAGTCATGATTCATCGCACTATTTCGGCTTTCTGATGTCGCTACATATATCTCCACTGTCTACTTTACTTCCCCGGAATTTCCCCTCTTTTTTCTCCACAACCACTGCGAAAATGTCTACGTCTTCATCTTCGTCGTCGAGGTCGTCGTCGCCACCAAGCACACCTCCCAATCTACACCAGAACAGCCTCGATCCCGATGCGACATGGATTGTGCAGAAGTTTGGTGGAACGAGCGTTGGCAAGTTCGCTGTCAAGATCGCGCAGGATGTTGTCGCGTATGTGTGCTATTGTATTCTATATTCAAAAGGCATCTAACTTACTGGATTTTCTAGTAATTACATCGACGATAACAAGGTGGCCATTGTGTGCTCAGCACGTTCGGGGAATACAAAAGCGCTTGGCACCACCAATCTTCTGCTTCGCGCAGCATCCGAAGCCCTACGACGACCCACTAAGTCCACCCCATCAGTATCAGGCACGACGACGCCCGTTACCAGAGGATTGTTCGGCGTGCGTAGCAGCAGCAACATCAGCGAACACAGCCAAAGCCCCCCTACGAGCCCGAGACTTCGGTCCTCGCGCTCAGGATCTCCTCAGCCGCTTTTTGGCATGACGCCCATGAGCGAGCAGAAGCAGCCAGAGCCTGAGTTCAGCGCCACAGTAGACCTCATCCGCGCAGAGCACTTCACCGCCGCACGCTCGTGCATCCAGGACCCCGATCTCCGACGAGAACTTGAAGAGGAGATTGACAGAGACTGCGAATGGCTGCGAAGCTTCCTCCTTGCTGCAAAAGTAGGTTGCCACCAAATGCTCCACGTTCGTTCGTTATTTGACTACTGTTCCGTCACATTATGCGTCTTGGGTAGATTATCGACGAGATATCACCTAGATCTCGGGATAACATCATTGGGCTTGGAGAGAGAATGGCGTGCAAGTTCATGACTGCTGTTCTCCGTGACCAGGTCAGTTTCGTTATTTATAGGCTCGGGAGCAAAGTAGATTTACCGCCATCCAGGGCATTGATGCGGAATACGTGTCTTTGGAAGACATAGTGCCAGCGTATGAGGGCGAGGTTGTAGCGGAGACAGCCCTTCCACAAGACTTCTACGACAACCTTGCCGCCGTGCTGGGCAAGCGCCTCGCAGAATGCGGTAATCGCGTCCCAGTTGTCACTGGCTTCTTTGGGCCAGTACCTGGCTCACTCCTGCGGCAGGTCGGACGTGGGTACACGGACCTGTGCTCTGCGCTCCTCGCGGTGGGTCTGGGAGCCTCCGAGCTCCAGATCTGGAAGGAGGTGGACGGCATCTTTACAGCAGACCCGCGAAAGGTGCCCACCGCGCGCTTGCTATCGGTCATTTCGCCCGACGAAGCAGCAGAGCTAACGTACTACGGCAGCGAGGTTGTGCACCCGTTCACGATGGAGCAGGCCATCCGCCAAAAGATTCCCATCCGCATCAAGAACGTGGAGAACCCTCGTGGTGGGGGCACCGTCATTCATCCCGACCCCGACGCAGATATACCCAACGAGGCACACTCGCAAGCCGTCCCAGAGCCGGCGTCGCTCAAGTCGCTGCACGATCTCGAGATGGTCACGGATGACAATCAGCGCAAGCGCCTTCCTACTGCTGTTACTATCAAGGAGCACATCATGGTGCTGAACGTGCACTCGAACAGGAAGAGTGTCAGTCACGGATTCTTGGCCGGCATCTTTGGGACACTCGACAAGTTCGGCGTGGTGGTCGATCTTATCAGCACGAGCGAAGTGCACGTCAGTATGGCCATTGGCGACGACCTACACAGGAAGCTTCTCGAGCGCCTAGTGAAAGAGCTCCAGCACAACGGATCGGTAAGTTTACTACAATATTGTGTGAAAGAACAAAATCTGAGCGTTAAACGTCAATAGGTCACGGTGCACCGCGACATGGCCATCCTCTCGCTTGTCGGAAAGCAGATGCGCAATATGGTCGGAATCTCTGGGCGCATGTTCACCACCCTAGCGCAGGGGAATGTCAACATTGAGATGATCTCGCAAGGCGCAAGCGAAATCAACATCAGCTGCGTCATCCAGGCGCGGGATGCTGTGAAGGCGCTCAACCTCATCCACCAGAGTTGCCTACAGATCAAGCCCGAAGGGGCTCGTGGACGAGGTCCGTAATAAAACATTGATTTAGTCTCACCTAAATCAATAAACTGATATGTCGTTCCCAGTGGGTCCGTGGCTCTTCTGAGCACTTGAGCACGATGATGTGGGATCCAGAGGAGCACCCGACTGCATATACCATCAAAATCCGTGCGTAGATCCACACTGGATCATCGGGATAACTTGCTGTTTATTACATAGATATTTAGATTGTGATATTTGTTTTACATCTTCCTTCTTGACAAACTGGTTTCTTGCGACCGACAATGCCATTCTGCCTCTTTTTGGCAACGCTGACTGCCCATACTTACACTATCTCCGAGTCACCGACCTAGGCTAGGCTATGCAGCGGGCAGTACTTCCATGGGTGGAACTCCTGGCATTGCGTCGCCCATCTTGTTCTCCGCTGCTGCCTTGCGCCATTTCTTGAGGTTGAATCCGAATGATAGGCTGACGCCTGCGACATCCGACCTCGTGTCGGAGCGACCTATGCCAGAATCATACTCCTCGAAAGTCTTGTGAAGACCTTCCAAAGTCGTCCATGTGCCAGTGTAGCCCAGACCACCCTTCTCAGGTGGCAGTCGCGCACGCGTGTCGTCGAATATGAGATGAACGGACGTGAGCGCGAACAATGAAGGCTGGAGGTTGATGATGTCGCCCTTGATCTCTGGAAGGAAATCGGCAAAATTCCACCTGGTCGCAAGCGCATGGCGCGCGCGATAGTACGCTTCCACACCGTGTGCGAATAGCAGCATAGCAGTTGCTGAAAACTCGGGGAAATGACACTCGCCCTTGGTCAGCGTCGCGAGGGTCACATAGACGTCGCCGTACGTGGGCGTTGGCCCTGGGTCAGCGATGCAGAACGCCTGCCCTCCGATGTCGGGTTGCGCGGGGTCTCCTGCCTGCAGCGCCATCAACCGGGCCTCGTAGCAGAGGTGGGCGGCGACGCAGTTCTCCACGTACACGAAGGACTGGACAACGTTTGATATCCACGTCGGATTGGTTTTGCGCACTAGATATGCACCGCAAAGCATGTCTCCTCGAGGCCCAAATATGCCGTTTCCCGGGCGGATGCATCCTGTTCTCAGCATCCCACCATCAGCGTCCGAAGCTGGTGTCTTGTCGGCGGCGCGCACGCGGGCCTCGGCTTGAATCTTCGACGCAGCGTAGTTCGAGAAGAAACCCTCGTGTCGTTGTGGGAGCCGTGTATCATCGTCGTCAATGACTTGCACGAATCGCTTGGGCTCTTTCTCCCATGGCCAAAGCAGGAAGCGCGTGCTATGAACACCAACAGAGCCTGAGGATGTATACACCAAAACGGACGCGCCGACAGCCTTCGCCGCGTCGATAACATTCTGCGTCCCCACGACATTAACCCGCGTTGATCTGCTGAAGAACGTGAAATGGCGTTCCCAGAAGCGGATATTAGCAGCGGTGTGGAAGACCGTGAGGTCTCCTCCTGCATCTGGCCAGGCTGCCTCGAAAGCTGCTCGCAGCTTCACCGTGTCTGTGATATCCACCTTATGGAACTGTAGGCCCTCCGATAACGCGTCCTTCACAACATGATTCGAAGGTTCTGTGATATCCACGATACGAATTCGTTGTGGTTTCTCGCCCCGCTCGAGAAGCTTGGCGACGATCCAGCTCCCGAGAAAGCCTCCCTGTACAGATCAGGTCATTCGGCACGGTCAACAATAAAACTATGAACACACCCCTCCGACGACGATATATCTCCGGCCAGTTTTCGGTGGTAAACTGGCATGGTCCTTCTTCGAGAGCGATTCCAAACGGGCCAGGCGCTCAGCAGTGATACGGACATCCTTCGGTGTGCAGCGTTTGGGCGAAAATTGAAGCGCCTCTGGCGGGATGCTCATGAGACATCGGTCATTGCGCCGTATGTAGAGTACCAGAAGCAGGATAACCCCAAGCAGCAGGCCAGACAGCTGGGAAAACGAGAAGCTCATCGCTGTCAGTGTTCAACTTTGGGAAATCGGCTGTCGAAGATGCTAGTTCATGAATAAGCTCAATTTGTCAAGTTTCCCATATCTGACTCAACAGTTTTTCGGACCGACTTCCAAATAACCTTGTACTATTCCGTTAAGAGGTGACTGAGAGCTAGTGCCCAATTTGAATGTGGTACAGAACTATATATTAGAGCATCTCAAAAACTACTTATGAATATCACTTCATGACGGGGGCGGGGGCGGAGGCGCATCTGAGGGCTGCTGAGCATCTCCGGGAGGCTGCTGTGCATAAGACGCATAGTACTGCGCGTACTGCTGCTGCTGGCTCGCCTGCCATTCCTTGAACTCCGTCGAGTTGACATCGTAGCCATAAGCAGCCCAGTAGGCTGCGTACGCTTCGGTGTCAGATGGCGCTGGGGGTCCAGCATACTGTGCAGCAGCAGCAGCGTCGCCCGCGGGTGTCCCAGCTGGAGGCGGAGGAGGGCCTTCTCCAGGGGGTGGGGGAGGTGCAGGTGCCGATGGAGGAGGCGGTGCGTAGCCCTGGGACTGTAACTTAGCTAAGAGATGGTTGACCGAGAAAAATGTACTCACTCCCATTGTACCATACGCAGCATACTGGGCCTGAGCGTGATGTAGCTCCATCTGTTGTTGTTGGACCAGAACCTGTACCTTGGCGTGTTCTTGTCGCACAACAAGTAGGAGGTCTTCCGTTAGTAATTTGGCACGCGCTACTTGTCCTTCATCTGGTCCGCTGTGGTGACAAGTCAGTAATGCAACAGCTGGCTGGAGATAAAACATGAAAACATACGTGATATGGATATAGAGGGGTATAGGTTCTTCTGCACCGGTCTGCGCTGAAAGTTAGTATGTGGTGAATAGGAAAGGAGAAAGTGGTACCTCTTGGTCAATGAAACCAGACCCAAGACCCTTGATTTGTACTCTGGTGCTCGTCTCGGCTTGGATGTACTTGACGAATGAGCCCTGTAGATTAAGCTCAGTGCTGAACCAACGTGTTCGGTGCCATACAACATACCGAAGGGCCAACAACCTTCGCCCTGATATTGAAGTTCCGTATTGACTCCAAGCCAACAGGGAGCTTCTCTTCCGGCCATTTGCGCTGCAGAACATTGAGAAGCGAACATGCATTCGAAAACCAAGACTCACCCTTTCCCTTGTTTTGTCCCCCTTTTCTACCAAAGATCCCATGTCCATCGCGATGAGCTCATGGACTTTCGCAACTGCCTTGTCCAGAATTTCCTTCGTCCGTGCGGAGATATGAATGTAAAGAGGAGGATCTTTCTCGGTGGCCTTCGAACGGTCGGGGTACCAAACACCTCTGGTGCCCACTGAAGCCCCAGTCTCGTCGTGAATCTACAGAAAGTGAGCAACATGCTTCGTTCAAGAACGTGTTTTCACGCACCTGGTCTTGCGTCGACCCTCTCGTCAACAGATATCGGTTCCTCACGTCGTTGATGTCAATATCCTGCGTGAACTCTGCGTCGTGCGCATCCTTGTCTCCGCTGGCAAGAGGTCCGTTGGCGAATTGGGCCGCGATTTTGGCTGCAATAGCCGCTGCAGCGGCTGCAGCCTCTGACGCCGACTTTCCGTCGTCAGCTTTGGCGACTTTCGAAGGCGCAGTTGCGTCAGTGCCCGGCGCCGGCTCGTCCCATTTTCTCTTCGATGGTTTTGGAGGGTCCGCTGAGGCTGAGGACATTTTCGTGGTGGTATTCGAAGATCAAGTTGCGGAAGACGTTGTTTGCGAATGATGCCGGCTGTGTTTGGCGGTCGAATTCGACTAAAACTCTGTTTTTTCTCCTTTCACAATAGAACATGCACGAAAACTATCTATTTACGAAGATATGGCTGCTATCAGTGTCCTTAACTCTCGCGCTCGGGGTGGGGCTGTCCCACAGGGTCTATTACAGGTCCACCCAACACTACCCTGACAATGGAAGCTCTCAGCAAGAAACGAGTAGTCGTGGTAGGCGGTGGAGGTGCTGGTGCAAGCAGTACGTCTTCTGTTGCGTCCATCTTTTATGGTCAAGCGCCTCATCTCCTCCGGTAGTCGTGCGAGGCCTTTCGAAGGCTCTTGACCCAGCAAAACACGAACTAATTCTCGTCACTGCACGACCGCAAGTAGCTTACCTACCTGCGTCTTTACGTGTGCTCGTAGACAAGGATACGCCACATGGGATGATGTTTTGGACCTATGAGACGGTGTTCGACAAATTTCCTGGCGAGCTCATTGTTGGGACTGTATCATCAATCGAGGAGAACGGCTCGGGATTTGGAGGAAGGGTCCTGCTGACGAGCGGCACGCATGTTCAGTTTGACGTCCTAGCAGTTGCCACAGGTTCGGTTTGGAAAGGGCTTGTGTCTTTCCCCAATGAAGAGGCTGTATACAAGGCACATATAGAGCTGTGGAGAGGGAAGTTCGCCGTGGCGCAACATATTGTAATCGTGGGCGGAGGTGCCGTTGGGATAGGTAATTCAACCTGTGATTCTCTCGTACATTTCCCTGAACCGTTTTCAGAGGCAGCTGGTGAAATCAAGGACATTTACCCTGTACGTTTTGTTATCCATCTGCAAACTGCGGATACTCATATCTGTCTAGGACAAGAATGTAACGATTGTCCATTCAGGAAAGTACCTTCTGACAGACATGTATCCTCGGGAATTTCGTGTTGGTCTGGAAAAGAAGCTACGCTTGCGAGGAGTGGCAATCATCTTCGAAGACATTATCGAAGGCGATCCTGAACCCGACCACGACGGCTTCATCACGTCCCGCAGCGGGCAGAGGCTCAAATGTGATCTTATGGTGAATGCTTTTTGAGACGGGTCTTTCAATTATGGCTAAATGGAATTAGATCTCTGCTCGTGGTGCTGGGCCAAACACTGCGCTTTTCAAGAATCTCCAGCCGTCCCCGTTGAATGAGCGCGGGTACGTGCAAGTCACCCCTACTTTGCAAGTCCAGGACCACCTATCCATTTTTGCTGCCGGAGATATCACGAACCTTCCCGAGGCGAAGCAGTACGCAAAGACAGCAGGCCATGCTCGCACTGTTGTCGCCAACATCGTGAGCTTGCTGAAGAACGAAGTCCTGAAGAAGGAAACGAAGGCAGGGGCAGAAGTCATTATCATTTCAAATGGAAGAGTGAGTAACCCCATTCCTTCCTAATACAATCCACGATTGAGCCGTGGGCACGAGCAGCACGGAGGCGCTGCGTATCTTGGAAATCTAGGGATCCTAGGAGGTGTCAAGCTTGGAGACCTATTCGTTCGCGTTGCGAAGTCAAGGGACCTCCTGGTTGGCGTTGCTCGCCGAGAAATCGGACTCTCGTGGAGATACCAGTAATCACTCCGCAAAGATTTCTTCATAAGTTTTTTTTTCCTCTATGACTTCAAGGGTGAGGTATGTGGGCGCCTAAATACCTTGTCATCATTGTCATACTACCAAGACATATTAGTACAGTGGCTGCTAACTGTTAACCGGGCTCGTAATCATGCTGAATCACTCGCTGCTCCTCTATCCGTCTTCCTTCTCAAGGCTTTTTCATTACTAACTTTCTTCATCTCCTTGGGACCATGGCTTGACAGTATTCTGAAATCTCACAAGAGTTCACAAGTCTGAGTCTTGTCATTGGGTCGGCATTGGCCTGACGCTCTCATTCGGCACACACAGAGGCCGTTTAAGCCACATGACGACATGAACTGACTAATGGAGGCGCTCTGTATTAATAGCAAAGTCTATAAGGATAAAGTCCCCACAACCAATGCTCAATCGTATACCACGACTCTGTGCCACACTCACGAAATCGAACTGCCGCTCCATGTCTACCGAAACTCGTCTGTCTAGCGCTTTGAGCAAGAAAGGCCTTCTGAATACTCCCGGAATTACCTATGCATCCAAAAAGGCGATGGAAGAGCTCCTTCACAAGGATGCTGAAACTCATCACTGTTTCTTCAACAAGATAGGCTTCCACAATCATCTGAGCCACCAGTAAGTACTCTTACTTGTTGGTCATCCGCGGCGCGAATCCATGACACTGACGTCATCGCTCTTAGCATCCTTGCAGCGTATGACTTGGGTACACCGGCGGCTCACCTCCAGAAGATGTACGATGAAGAAGACAAGGACCAGCGACCCAAATATCTGGAAAAAGGAGACGAATCAATTGTCGTGACCAGAAGTAACTGGGTCCAATATCTGACTAACACTAGGTACTCTGAATAACTCTTCCTTCAACGGACCGGTCAATCTGACTGTTCTTGCTGCACACTTCGTAGTGCATATGGCGCATTCCTGAACTTCTTCACTCAAGAGATTCAAGAAATCGGCGCTGTCGGATTATTGGAGAAGTATGTGTTCAGCGAAGAAGCCAACGTGGAAGGCGTATGGATGCTAACACGTGTGATGTCCGGCGCGTAAGTTACTTTCGTAACCACTTCATGCGTTTACATCTCAACCTAACCTTGCACCACAGAGTCCATCCCTTTATCCAAATCGGCGTAAGTACATATCATGTAGAAGTCAATTTTTTGCTCATGGAGTGCGAAGTATGGTGCAGAGTTCGGTGTTGACTCGATGATAGTTACTGGTGCACAACTTCCTTGCCTCATACGAGATCAAGGATGAATATTGACTGCACCTAACTAGGTCTCGCAATGGCAACCATGCACCGCGTGACGGCTAATTTTGTTGCGAGGTCATCCTCAACGTCGTCTGGAATACCTCTATTCGAGATTCTTACGAAGGTTAATGAATCTGAAGTGCTCAAACCTGGACCATATAACGGCGACCTGTTGCTCAGCGCACGCCTCAAAGAAGCTCTAGCGAACGGTGGTGCAGACGAAATCATACGCATTTGCTCGCAATACGCCCTTCCGGACAACATATCTGAGGCGGAGGTAGCTCATAAAACGGAGGAAATTATTTGGGCTGCTGTCTTGCTCACGTTTGGGGCTGGAAAGAAAAGCAGGAAGCCCAGGCTTGATTTCTTCTTGATGCACATCCTCAACTCCTCACTTTTCCTTCGCCCACTGTGCGACCTTCTGAAGGAACCCGCACACAAGGCCGCACTTCTCCGCGCGTACGTGCCGATGGTAGTCCTAACTGGTCTGACGCGCGGCCGTCCCCATATCGACTCCGAATTATTAATGTCCTACACTGCGGTACCACGTCCGCCCTCCACAGTGACGAACAACGTCCAGCCTGTGCCAGAGGCAATTGGTAATCCTGCTGTTGACGAAGACTATAACCCCTGGCCCGCCATCATTGAGGGAGTGCGCTACCACTCCGATGCGCACACATTGAAGGCACTTCGCACGCTAGTCTATGCTTCGCAGCACTTCGGCGACACCCCGCCTGGAGGTGTCCCTGGCGGCTCGCTTGATGGAGGCAAGGGCGGCGAGACGTATTCGGGCATCAGCAAGATTGACGGGACAGTGTTTATCAGAGCAGCGGGAGTGTTGATGGATACCTTGGGTTGGTCGGGACATGGCCAGAAAGAGGGTGGTTGGGATCGAAGTGCGCTCGGTTGGGATGCTGCTTGGGACAACGAGGATTGAGTCCTTCGAAATGAGGTACTTCTGCAGTAACGAGCCAGAAATGGGGTCCTTCACTTGTATTATAATTGATTCTTGAATGTTTATCAAAAGTTGCCACACAAAGGCCACTTGAATGAATGATGACAAATAATGCGAGAAGAACATCCCACTGTCGGAAGAAATGACGAGTCTACGTTGCAAGGTACATTGGGCCTGTAGAAAATTTGAATGATTCACTTCTTCCCTGACTGCCCCAGCCTGATCTTCAAAAGGAATTACGTGTCTGTGTAGATCTGTACTGTCTATATTCAGGAACTCGGTCACACGGTAGTAAAAATTGAATTGTACAGCACAACCGGTGCGGATTGCTGTAAAAAGAACTTCAATCGATAAAATATTGTCTCAAAAGGCTTTCACCAAATTTCAGAATTTTAGAGAGCGTATTGCGTTCAGGGTAAATATTCTACGAACGCTCCTCGGTCACTAAATTGCTGACCTAGTACTCGGCCATCGCCGCAACTGGCCGGCTATCACGCTTGGCGCTGCTCCCCAGTTGTGATAGACGCTCGTTGGGTTCCACAGCATTCCTTCCACCCTTTTTTGCAAAGTTTTATGACAAATAAGATGTATGAAAACCTCACTACCTATTATTCATGTCTTAATAGTGTCTTTAGGCAAAAAATCAGGCCAAAGTCAACTGGAAATTGGGGTCTCAGCGGGCAAATATTTGGAATGGGAATCCCATTGATGATTTTGGTAGTATGAGCCGGAGACAGTAGAAACTCTCTTACATAGTAATATATTGGAAAAGGGAGAACTTTCCGCTAGAAGATCAAGGGTTGTGGGGGGAAGATACCTATACATCAGATCACTTCCTCAACCCGTGAAGAACTTCAATGGCAAGCTAAATTTTCTCATTCCTACAGCTTACTATTGGTATAAAAGTACCTTTACCATGTATCCATTGATGTTCTATATAGTATCTACAACTATTAATTCGATTTTAGGCGGGAATTTCCAACAAGGCATTGCAGACAATGTAGGAAGTAGATAATGGATGGACGGTGAATGATGCAAGAAGAAGATGGTCAATGTAAAGTATACGCCCCATTTAAAGATGTAGAGGCTCTCTGGGAGCGTCAATGCCACATATTCCGAGGTTTGTACCATAATTCAAAGCCTCCGTTTCGTTATAGGATGGATTTAGAAAACCGGCCAAAAGTTAGCCTATTGTTACGACGACTGAGAGACCATTTGTGGGTCGATCTTTCTCGTTTCCTCGTTTCTGTAATGAATACCTGGTATGATTAGTACACGAAGCAGTTTAAGAGACATTGAACCTGCAGATGTCGCCATAAAACCTCAATCTTTTACGATCCGAAAATAGACTCATTTTCAGATATAACTCTATGGAAGCTAGAATAAAATCTGTAAAAATAATACTACTGCTAGTCAAGCATTTCAACCTTGTAAAGACTCTGTTTACAAAGTTTCATAGTGATATCTGCACGCTTCCCGGTGATATGGCCTGAAAGATATGATATGCTGATGACTGTCAACATTATCTATACCATTATTATCTTAATCACAGGAAATTCTCCGGTGAGAATACAGCTCCCAGAGCGGTACCATTTGATAGATGAAATACTCTAATACGTATAACATGTGTTTCTAGAGTGGAGATGTAGATTTCTTCTCCTCTGTCCTGCGTTCTCCGAGGTGCCATCAAATACCGTATCAGGAAACAGACCATTTTTAGAATATTCGCACCTTTCTTCATCATTTTCTCTAAAAAGGCGCGGCAGGACTGGACAAATTTTTACATGTATGTGTAGCTGTGGTTGAGACCTTTCATATGATATAGGTTTCTAAACGCGGACTGTAGGTACTTGCAGGATACATCGCGGTTGACCGAGTAGCCAGGTTGACCGAGATGATGATTACGTACAGTATAAAGGCAATAGCATTGAATTAAATGAGTCGGGATTTCATCAGTAAATTCAAAAAAAAAAGTTATTTCGGGTTAATTAACCCGGTTTAACCCTTAAAACCCGTGAACTTGGTGCAAAATCGTTAACCCAAAAACTAAAGGCACTTTTTGCCGAAACCTCGTTTGATGGCCGGTTCACCAATATTTCTACATGGCGTCACTCCTCTAGGACTGGACCATTCCTGAGAAATTCAGTGTTATGTTGTACAGAGAGTATCTACAAGCTATGTCTATCACAATTTGAGACAGAACTACTTACTTTGTGGTATGCATGGATTTTACATTTTGAGGTGACAATTGGGTTTCCGGGAATTGGGTTTCGTAAACCGGAAAAACCCGAAAAAACGTAATAAACCCGGTAACTTTTTTATTGATTTGCTGATGTTACTCTATATCTAAAGCACATAAGCCTCGTGGTGATCATCGGATGTTCAGAATCATAGCAAATCATTGTCGTCTGCAAGAATCAAGAAGATTTAGAGATTTTAACCGTCATAAGTCTCTCGTCGGAAGCTTGACCCCTTCCCCGTAGTCTTTTACCAGTCCTATCATGTACGGGGGACTTCTTTTCAATCTGCATCATCATAGAGCGTGACTATTCTCTTTCAGCTGCGTAGATAATCATGGAAACTGATGACTCCGCTGATTATCTGCCCAACTTCGGGAGGCCTGACTGGCTAGGGCCTATTTCCCTGGATGATTGGAGGTTTCCAGAGTTGAACCAGCCAGTCGATGTGGTCCTCATCGTCCGCCGTACTGATGTCAAAGGCAACACATCTCGCGAGCAACATTGGTTCATCCAGTGGGATCGCGGCTGCTTTACTGATAACGGAAGAGAATTCCCTGTAACGCGAAGGGTACAAATCGTCCGTGAAATGATACTTCGAGGGTCAGACGACGAACGAGGACGCATGCTCCCCCATCTGACGAATTGGGGTGCCAACACAAAGACGCCAACAGGCCTCACAACCGCTGAGCGTTCCCATCGCGTTGTTATCAAGCGCATGACAAAAGAGGAGCGTGTCAGGCTGCAGGAGATCGCAGACTCAACCCGTGTTCGTGTTCCCAATGGGAGGTGGAATTGCCAAGACTGGATCAAGACGGTCCTTATGACCGCTGTGCAGGGGGGCCTCATTGATCAGGGCCAATACGACGAGGCCATCACACAGGCGGAGAGTGTACCGCCTGCACTGGTTGAGTAAGGGCAGATATTTTGTCTTTCAATTTGTCTAAACTGTTTTTCTGTAAACATAAATACATCTGTCCGTCTTCGCGCCGTGTTTGACTTCGGACAGGCCACTTTGTAGCATTGCTACGATTAAGTATGTCCAGCTGTACTTTTGTATTACTTTATACTCAATCAGGGGCTGCTTGCATTTTGAACTAAACCTGTGGAGTCGTTTTTAGACCAGATATACAGAAATTCGTCAATCGCGTGGAGCCGGTGTGGGCGCTTATGTTTACGACGCTGATCAGGGCCCGTGGGAATCTGCAATCCCCGCTAGCGCCTGTAATGTATAAGTTCTAGGATAATGAAGTGTATTACGAGAAAAGTTGTAGAGAAGTTGGTTTTGGCAGTTTATATGCCCTCATTGTGGAGCAATGATATGAAACTATGAACATCACTTAGCATAGAGCCCTTGTGGGTCGAGTTGCCCTGCAGGTGTATTAAATGACTTCAGTCATGCCTGTTACTATGTAATATGCATTCATGCCCTTACCTTTCTGCCGCCTGTGCATGTCCGCCTATCACCGACCGCTCTTATTCTAGCTGATATCCATAGTACAGTATCTAACTGGACTTCTCAGGCAGTACTATGTATTTGGCAGGTCGAAGCTGATATTCACGGAAGTCGGCAGTAGGATGCCATCTCTCACTGAGTGATAAAAAAAATTGTACCTCGGGTGGTATCCTCACTTGGTGAGAGGGCGGAACATGAGTAGAGATGGACAGTAGCGAGGGGATAGGGACACCATCAAGAACACAAAGGACGACCGCATGCGATGATCCAAGTTGCCAGCGCTTCTTGAGTTCTTGCAGGTTGGAATTTTTGGACGAAGAGGAGGAATTGTCATCCCTCACAAATCCTCTATTTTATTTGCTGCAGAAGGGCACTCGCAGGGGCTAGTTCATGAATTCCGACGGTATGTATGCCCAAACAACTCACTAGCAATGTCATGCGTCGCCAATACTAGTTGCTTCTTTTCCGAATTTTAAATCTGGTGACATTATAACGGTCGTGCACCCATGACAAGTTTGATCATGAGCTATTTGCACATCCGCCTTCGGGCGACTGCAGCGCAAATTGTTGGCCGTTCAAATAGGCGCCCGTGAGTACTGGGCTGCCGCATCACCAACAGTGCGCAAAGACAAGCTATCAAATTTTGAGACGGTTGAAGACGCTCACTGAGTCAATACTCCCAGAAAATAGAATACAATTTATCAATAAAAATGTCTCAATTGCCTAGGTTCTCCTAGCCACACCCCGGCTTTTCGACCGCTTACTGCATCCGGCTAACTAATGTACACGATGTATTTGAGTCTTTCTACTATATGAATAGCTAGCTCTTAGCTTATACTACAGTATCCGGTCATCTGCGGGGAACAGCAACGTCGAACCGCTCCGGGGCCATCGTACAAACCAGCAAACTGTTCTTCATGATCCTTCAATCGGTTTGTGGCTCTGACATGAATATCGAGTCATATCCTCCGCGTGTGTCGCCCACTCCAAGACCTTCTTCCTATACACTTAGAACCTCCGAATAGTATGTTCGGCAGGTCAATGGCCATCCCATGACCTAAGCTTCAGACCAACAACTGCAGTAGGACAGCCTCATTGCAGTCTTCGGACGTTTATCTTCTATCTCTTTCGGCGCTAGCCCGACCAATTTGGAAGTTGTGTTAGTAAGGGTTATTCATGGCTCAAGGATAGCACGCGACGAACAGTGCAGGATTCCTAGTGCGAATCAGAGAACTGGGTTCAAAGAAACTGTACTTGGTCTAAGAATTATTACTAACGTGGGTCCTAAGAGTCTGACAAATTGGACCGAGCTGCAAAGCTCGAATATAGTACCCGATGTCCCCCACTGCTCAACAGTGCGTCAATAGAAATACTTGAATTCGTAATGCTTCCAATCAGAAGAAGCCATGTTTACTGTTGAAGTCTTCTGTCAAGGAGATTTTCACAGCTTTCTATATCCCACCGCAGTCTGTGAACGTGCTGAGAACTCGTACACGCACTGAAAGTGGGATCCTGAGGCCTCTCGTTCGGCGGTCATCTTCAATCGATCCATCGATGGAATACGGGAGTATTTATATCTAGCAGACTCTCAGAATAGATTTCGTCCGTCCTATAGTTCGCAGCTGGAGCTACCGCAGTAGTGCAATATCAGCTGTCTTTCTATCCCGAGGGTTCTTAATCTAGAAGAGGGAGAGAAGAAAGAACCGACAAGTGAATGCGGGGACACACGGCGGACGTTTCCACCTGTGTGAGCTGCGATGCTTCAAAGCCATTTGAGCCACGAATTGTGGAAAAGCCAGGAAGCCAGGAAGCCCTGAGCCCATACTATTTCACTGCGTACTGGAATAACTTATACGCGCTGCTAATATGTAACTGAGTAATAAAGTCAAGGGAGGCTGATGTGCATGCAAGTAAATAGTGGGGGTTGGATGAAAGAGTTGAAACTAAGTGATGCAGTGAAGATGAGATGCGGTGTATAAAAGTACAAATGCGATGAGGAAAAGTTGTAGAGCATCTGAGAGAACATGTCGGAACGGCCCTATACAGTGAGGATGAAAGTCTTGAGCTGGACGATGGGTGTAGGTTAAGCCTAGAGTTGGAGGCGATAGGAGGTCGGTTTTGTTACGTAATCAGGAGCAAATGGCGAGGCATCGACGGGCACTTGTGCTGGTTCGTCACCGTCATCCTGGTCGTCATCGCTGTTGGCAGCGCGATGCAGGAGTAAAGGCTCGATTTGCAATGGATAGGTCCTCCACCGCTCCGCTTCACCATTGCCGCTGTCTTTGCTTCGCAACGCTCGTTCGCCGACTCTGTGTCTTGAGCATATTTCTCCGCGGGTCCGTCAGCTTTCGCATGCGCTCCATGACATTCCGTGCGAGGAAAACAGTCTCGCTATCCTCTTCATAACGCGTTAACCTGTCGTCGATTGGCTCCAGTATGCGGATATCTGCAGGGTGCAGCGAGCAATTCTCCGCAAACCGGAAGATGGAGATGAACTCGTGCCGGAAGATCTTCACGTCGACGGCGCTTAGGGCCGACACGGGCATCGAGGATGCTGCCGTCCTGTAAGTTTATATTCCAGAACCTAGTGCGCGGATTGGTACACACCTTGTACGAGGCAAACGTCGCCTTTGATTTGGGCAAACGCGAAGTAGTGGTCATTGTCGCTCATGGCCACTTTCGCTGAGAGTGAGTGAGGCTGGGCAAGCACTGACGGTGTGCAGTAGGCCATTGACGCGGGCGCTTATAGAATGTTTAGGGACACAGGGCGAGGGGCCAGATTTTAGCTGGAAGTTCAAGTGCGTCACATCGGTTGCCTTTATACTCCACTGACATGCTAGAGCCACGAGGGGGAGAGATGTAACCTGAGACGCCCAATCTAAGGAGAAAATAGGACAAGGTGGGAAAGGGTGCGTAGGGTCGAACCGAACTGTGTATCCCCATTTAGCTCCGAAGTTGCAAATCACTTCATTCGTCGGCCAAACCGCTCGTGGCCAGATTTTCTTTTTTACATCATGATACAACGGAAGCTACTTTATTTTCAAACTTCTGGCCAACTTTTCTTTGAGGCTTGACTCCTCTCACAAACGAAAGTCGTCAAATTCTTCTCCATCACAATAATCGACAGAACAAAGGATGTATGTTTAGGATCCATCGCAATCTATTGATGCATGCGAGCATTCTTCTAATTGCAACTAGTACAGGTTCGGTATGGTCTCAATTGTCAATTACCCTTCCCAACTGAATCATTATTATGATACACGACACGTCCTATGCATCATGTTTGGAATCATTTCTGCCACTGAGCAACCGTCGCTGTCCTGAACCTCCCTGAAAATTAAGACCTACGTTGTGTCTATTGAACTATGTGCACATCGCCAAGGTATTTGATTCCTTCTCGACCTGAAGCTTTCTGCATTGCCTCTGGACGCAATGTTGCGCCCGAATTCAAACCGCCACTGAGTGCGGCCGACGATGACACACCGATTGCACCGAATCAGGCTACCAAGGTAGCCTTAACACCCTCTAACCTCCATCGGCCTCGAGTTGGCTCAAATTATCTTTGATGGTACGCCCTGGGCTCGCCTCTTTGTGCACCTCCTCCGCATACTCTGACACCAATCACGAAGAGAATGTCGTCAAAGGGAGCATGACACGCGTATGCGTACCAATCCCCTAGAACACTGTTTCCCTTCCATTATACTTCAAGTTTACATCGACATGACGTGAAAGGACTACGTATTCGGGACTGGTCAACCTCCTCGACCCTTTCTTCTCTAGCACAAAGTTGGGTTCTATTCTTTGTGCGTCACTGTTGAGAAGGCAAAATTAGATAGGCGACAATCCCCAACATTCCTAACAATGAAGAAGTCGTCAGCGCAGGCAAAGCGCAGGCTCGAAGCCCTTTTGAATTGGAAGGAGCCAAGATAACAACCCCCACTCACGCAACGCCGGGACTGGGAACCTCTTCCTTGTATCGTCATTGCCTTTCCTCTCGCTAAGTGGAGTAACTGTGCGCCTCTATCTCTCTCATTCGGCTCATGATCTGCAGTCCGTTTGTTTATCGCAACTCAAACTAGACAACGCGACGTCACCATGACGCCTTCCGTGGCACCGACGGGTCTGCGCAAAACGCGTCAGGAATCACCAGCCTGTTCCGAGTCCCGATTCCGTGCGCAGAACTGAGTTTATTCCTCACACGACAGCACCGGGCGACTAAGTTTTGCTGAGTCAACTCGCTCCTATCGCATGGAGTTGCCAAACTGTTCGCTTTCAGTTCCACTACCAGTTGCAAGTCTGACCTGAGTTGATTGAAAGCACACCAGTCTCTCTCCGATGCTACTGGCAGCCAATCCGATCTCTGAGGAGATGCGTTTGACACATATCGCACAAATCCCAATATTAGTCGTGTGCGCGTTGGTGCAGAGCGAAATGCCTCACTTGCATCCAATCAATCTGCGACTGCATCCTCGAGTCCGCGGAACCCAGTGGACTTTGGCTCCCACGCATACTCAGAAAATCAACATGCACTATTCTAACAAACTCGACGACATACTTGACAGAGGAGCAGGGTAAGCCACTGATCATATTTTCATGATTGTTCCAGGATGACTTGCATCAGCTCGCAGTGCAGCCTACATAGAGCTATTTTGAGCGCCTGCATACCCAACCCGCCACCACCACAGTGGATAAGTATAGAGCCGCCTCAACTTGAGCCCTTTGTGATCCTTTGCACCGCCGGCGGTTATGTTTGGGAACAGGAAACGCAGAGGCTGCAACTCACATCTAGATTTCTTATTCTTCGCATTTTCCTCAGCTCCTTTAACTGTGACGGACAGAAGCTGACTAACAAAAGCGTAGTAAGGGTCTGTTGGACGCGTTGGCAGCCAGGCTGCATCGAGTCATTGAAACGAGGCATCCGATATGCGTCGGCGCATAACGCTATCTAGCCGTGAAATGGCATTTTCAGCAAGTGTTATTTTTGGAAAGTATCCGACATGATTGCGAGAGGTCTGCGGAGCTCGCTAGAGTTCGGAAAACGTGTGTACCGATGGGATGCACAATTCATCCTGATGAGAGCAGATGTGTGGCGTCTTGTTCTTTACTTAGTCCTGCTGGAGCATAAGCGCCAATGAGGCGCTGCCTTGAGGTATAAGGTATTGAGCTACCACAGGCTCCCAGTGCCGTTGCTTGCAGGCTTTAGGAAGTCTGTGCACTGAAGGCAAGGACCATTCTGACTTTTCATCGAGCCGCAGAAAGGCACCGAAACGAACCGACTCCCCCAAATTAATCGACGCGTGATCTATACAAACTCCTACGAATCAGCTGTACGCGCTGGGTTTCATTGCGAGGATGTCAGTCCCCCGCCAAGGTTGCTTCGACGCTCTTGATTTCCTTAAGACCGTATATGAAACTAAGGTGTGCCTGACAATTGATCACCGAAGTCTAGGGCGAAACAAGCCCAAATGCGGGCAGCCAAGATCAGTACTGCAGACTGCTGTGCAGAAAATTTCAATTGAATCGACTTAATGCAGGACTTCCAACCTAGTCTCAAAGGTTTTTAGTTACAAATTCTGGCTGGTTCAACTGATATCGATAAGACACCACCTGTTTTGCAAGCCTGGAAGGAAAGGCTGTGTTCCAAGCTCGCCATCCCTCTTGCACTGGAAAACTCAATAGACCCCGATGTTCTTGCGAAGTCCCGTGAGCATGTTATAACCGCATTCTTGATTGTGATCCTTTTCTTGGCGCTCTTGAGCTGTAGGTCCATGGAGATTGAAGTATTTGGCGACCGCATGCACAAGCCTCAAGGCCTGTTAATGATGGCTGGATTGTGCCACGCCTCAGGGTAGCACGACCATCTCAAGGCAGTGTTGAAATTACAGTGCTTTCATCCACTTTAGAGGCCTCTCTACTGATCGATTACTCACGCTGGCGACATTTGTGCCAGAGGCTCGCCCGTGTAAAGCTAACACGACTACTATAATAAACTATCCTTACACAGCCTGATCAGAACCAATCAAGTATATATAGGTTCTGTATTAAGTACCGCAAGAAGCGTTTTGATCTATGCACTCTTGAGGCATTGCTAATCCTCAATTGAACCGATCCTCCCCGTTTTGTAGGGCCTCGAATGCTCATCTGGGCTCCTCCATTCATAACCGCTAGCGAGGCATGTAATTAAGGGTTTATATTTGGCTCGACCTGCCTACTAATGAGGTTAATTTTGGGCAAGCATTGGTATAAGAGCAAGACTTGTGGATTCGGTCATGAGGCTAGGTAGGTACATCTAGCCCAACAGTCTTATCCTTCTCGTTTCCAACCTGACTTACTCTTATTACGAGCACCAAAGCAGAACACCCAAAATAGAATAAAAAGTGCTATTTTAGGAGCGCAAATCATTGCAATCACCTCGATCAATCGAACATTGGTGATCACGATCAAAAGACTTTTCAAAGATTAGAATTCTTGCTCGACTAAGCGTTGCAACAGACAACAGGAGATGTGTTTTACAAGCTTATTAGGTGAAATTTGAATCGGAAATTTTTGGATTGAACCGGCTTACTTGTCACCCGAGAGTAGATTGTCATACGTGAAGTTGTGAGTGAACGTTGCTGGGCTAATGATTTGGTCATAGGAGTCCTCAGCGTGATGGTGTTGGAAGCAGCTTCTGCTAATGAGTTGGGGCTTAGGTGTTACTTTCAATGCAAAATAGCATATGAGAGTCTTGTATCTGTCAATGGTTCTAACTGATCCTAGCTCGATTTGAAGGCCACTGGCCAAATATACTAGAATTCAAGAGGCAATAACCGCTTCAATCAGTAATCTATGAAACTGCAATCTAGCTTGAATAGAGCACTTGAATGGTCGTTTTTGTCTGGGACGGAAAGACTATGGTAAATTGCTGGCAAACATCCGAAGACATGGGTACTCACACCAACAGGCCAGGGTCATCAAATATGTCATTCCAGCCAATGACTTCTCCCTCCTTACTGGAAACCTTGCTGAGGTTAGAGGTGGCTGCCACACAGGCAAGCGTAAGCCATGCCTGTTAATATTGTCAGTATATGAAGTAGGGTTGCCAATACTCCATACTGACTGTCGCACTTGCAACATGCTTTCCAACGCAGACCTTGGATCGTAATTGTCATCGTATGATCTCGCGATACACTGCCTCAATATGAGGCAGTGATTCTCTATCTTCAAAGCTCGGAAGTCGGGTTGAGCCAGCTACTCGATCCATCTCGGCTTGGGCTTTCCTCTGAATGTCGGGGTAGGCAGCCATGATATATAAAATGTCATAGTAGTGGACATTGTCTATTACCAATCAGAGTTCAATCTCGAGCTAGTGTCCGTACCAATACAGAACTTACAGTATCTCCAGCCGCTGGGTCCCATGTTAGAAGAATGACTCATAGCTAACTTCACAAAATAGTAAGTGACTCGCCTATGTACACCGTCATCGCCAAATTTCTTGTCGCTCGTTCCTTGAACTCCGTGGCTCCCTGGGTCTCCTTGCGTTCCAAAAAGCTCGATAACAGAGACGGAACAGCTGTACCTTCCGACTAGTAATGCATTGTCTCATCAACTGTTCCTTCCAATGTCTAATTATGTTAAGTGGATGTTAATAACATATCATTTTAGACCCTCGGAGCAGCCTCCTAGATAATGCGACGCACCCAACTACCGCAAGGTAAAGGAATACGCTGTATAACAATGATCCGCTCATGGGGAGGAGAACGAGCGTCTGACTGGATAGTCAGCGTCTTAATTACTTATCCATCGCTGGCTCACGATATCGCTAAGTATGCGCGATATTGTCACAACGATATGGCAGATGTCAAAGCCGTCTTCGGCTGCGACACCGACATGCTCCCATCCGCCAGTGTAGAGGGACTTTTCAAATAGATTACGGCTCAACATATACATATACATGTTCGTTTGCCTCCCAGCCCACATGCGATGAACGGTGCCACTGCCAGAGATTTGGATCCTGTGACTCAATACATGGTCCGATGCCACAGTGTGAGCAAACGTTTCCGCTGTTGCTTCTCATGACAGTACCCTACAGTACCTCGTTCAACTCGTTGGGCGCCCGTTGTAATCAATTGTAGATCACACTTGCGGATCACCAAGATCAATTCCGTGGGAGGCGTGCCGACGTGCCATCACGACTCTTTTCGTGGGTCGCTTTTGCCTTCAAACCATGTATACAGGCTTGCGGCACCGTTCACACCGTCTCGACACTTTCAGCCACTGAAGCACCATAGTTCTCGCGCACAACCTAATATATATTGAATTTTCGTCAAATGTTCGTAGTGGGTCGACGCTTCAAGTCGACTTGGCCGAATCCTCTTCCAATGCAGCACCCAGTGCACTCTTTATGTCCTCGCCAACGTCTTTCCATGACGGTCTTGGCAGAATAAACCCTTCAGTAACTTTTCCGTACGTGATTCCTCCGAGCCTGGCAATTGCCCTCAGCTTCCCTGGATCAGGGGTTCCCTTCTCTGCGTCGATAACATCGTTGCGCATGTGAATGAATTTAACGAGCCCAAGAACCAAGGTTGACGCTACAGCGCCGGTTTCTGGATTTTTAATTTCAATCGCTTGATAGAGCTGTATGTGATTGTTAGCTGGGATAGATGCAGAGTTTCGGGGTTGTTGATCTTACTTCGCATTCCATTGAAAATGCGCTCTCCTTTACGCGGGGGGCTTTTACGTGGATCTTCAAGTATAGGAACAAGCCATTGTCAGTTACTTCTAAAGGTCTCCTCAATGGTGGATGACATACACTGGGAGCCTTTGTCAAACCACTGATTGGCCATTCATTTACTTCGTAAGGAGCATCGACTGTTCCTATGTTTGCCTGGTCAACCCAAGGCTCGCTGATGATGTTCACGGTAAATCCATTTGTTGCCCGAATATTCCGCACAGTGTCTTTGGCTACTGTTGCATAGTTCACAACAGAGATTGAAATGATCGGCGGGTTGGACGTGACCTGCCATGCACAGTAAAGCATCAGTATCCCATCGTTCTTACAAAGGTAGCTCGCTTACTTGGTTGAACCAGCTTGATGGTGAACGGAACAAAGTCCCAGTCAATTACGCTTCAAACGAGCGGCGGTGCGTAGTATCTACCTGAACGGCGCCAGGTTCCCAATTCCGTCTGCAGATAAACTCGATACGAATGCAACGGGGCGAGGAACAATGCCCGCTATCATGACGGCATAAAGCTGTCTAGATCGTCAAAGCAATGTAAGCCTCTGAACATCCCAAATATGCGAATGCAAGGGCAAGAACCTCTTATCTGCTTTGGAGGTATCGATAACGGTCCAGCCCTGCTTCTCGCCTTCCGCCCACTCCCTTCCCTGTTCTGTAGATTCAATGCGTTGGCCGTATGTCCAGTTTGGGTTTGGAGACTCGGTGTAACGGAACTCGCTTGGCTGGAAGGGCGGCAGATTGGCTGACATGATCGTTCTTGTCAACTCGACGACCTAATTGCCTTCTATGTGTTCGGTCAAAGATGTTGCTATCGCCCTTTCACACCACCTATCTGCAAGATCTGGGATTGCGTCATTTATAGTAATCACGAGCCAAGTGCACCTACTTACTTGTGAAACCTTGTTATCTGGCAAGGGAATTGCAGGGGAACACCAGATGAGAATATATTGCTACATCCAAATCGACACGTGAAAGCGAACCAGATAACCGAGAAATTCTAAACATTTGCCCAAGACCCATTATACTTCCAAATGCAAGTAAACCCAATCAAATAAATACGCAAACCCCAAGAAAACATGCAAACCCAAGACCCAAAAGATTTAGTAACAGGTGAAGAGTCGAGTACTCATTCATATTTCTTTCGCTCCATCCTTGCGTCCAGTGATTCCTTGGCGTAGGAAGTCAGCCTTTGCAAAGATTCTAGGAACTTGGTCAGC
Organism: Psilocybe cf. subviscida; assembly: GCA_013368295.1. NCBI lineage: Eukaryota > Fungi > Basidiomycota > Agaricomycetes > Agaricales > Agrocybaceae > Psilocybe > Psilocybe cf. subviscida. The sequence continues at coordinate 1,293,570 of JAACJJ010000030.1, forward strand.
TGTCGAACTTCGAGGTGGCTGTATTAGCTACATACTTTCAACTTGAAGAAGCAGAGGGTCCGCGTTGCGCTGCAAGAAGATTGAATTGAGCGCGTTACGATCCTTGATATTGGGATCACATACCGCAAGGTCAAAGGCCACGCTATTCCTGCCCAAAGGGGACGGTCCATTCGTTGCTCCTTCCATAGCTTCACCGTGAAGCCGAGTTGCGAGCAGATCCATCAAGCTCTCCGCCTCGCGGATGACGTCGTGCGGAAGTCGGGCGCCCATCTCGTCGCGGTCTGCATTGTCATGATTTGGCGTAATATCGTCCATGAAATTACGCTCCTCGGCCGGTGGGCTAAGGAAACTAGTCCGTCGGCTGAGAGTTGGCCTGTCTTGTTTCGTGCTGTGGACATTCATAGCGGAAGCCGTTGCACTGCTCGCCGTTGCAGGCGACAACGCACTGGGATCACACGCGTTGGGCGACTCTGCCGATGACGCGCGCTTCATGGTGGTCTCATTTCCAGGCTGGAAGATGTCGCTCGTTGCTTTGTACACTTCTGTCCGGATGACGCTCTTGTAACCGCTAGAGTATGCTTCGGCAAGAACTGTGTATCCAATTTTCGTGAGTGGCCTAAACTAAGCGACAAGATTGTGTACATATACTCACTGGATATCAGAATGGTCATGGTGCCAACACCGAGGAGTGCCCACACGACGAAAATCGATCGCCCTGCTGGCGTTCTTGGAGCCAGATCGCCTGATTGAAAGGATTTTCAGAAAATTTTCAGATGGATCAGTAGAGAGGACGACTAACCGTATCCAACTGTCGTGAATGATACAAAACCTGCACAGTTCTCAGCAACGTACCGCAGTCAAACGTGAAAAGAGACTTACAAAAGTATACGGATGACCCAAACGTCCATCCTTCTGTTTTCATGAATATAGCAGATCCCGCCTGTTGGTTGTGAGTTACTTGCCATTGGACTTGAAGAACGAGAGATGGCCTACCGTCCAGAAAACAATGAATAAACCCAGTGCAACTGCCAACCTGGCCCGGAATGCATTGCGCTCTACCATCTCCAAGGACTCCGGTGGGCCAGCATCATCGTCATACATGGTTATAGTGGTCATAGTCAGCGACCGGGTCAGAGGCACCCCGCTTTTGCGTCGGTTTCTTTGATTTTCGTCGAAAGCGGGATGGTCGAAATCCTGGCCGATGTTTGGTTCTTCATCCGCTGATGGTCCATGCGTCACCGCGACCGCGAATCTTCCCAGAAACGATACCATACCGCCCATCCTGATGTGCGTAAGGGATAATGGATGGCGATTGCCACCTGCCTCCAGCGAGGGATGGTCATTCGAGGCGCCTGCAGGATCCGATTCATCATCCCAGCGATACAGCTTTAGTCCCTTGGGGACCAGCGCAGAAAGGGGCGCGCCCGCCTCAAATGCCGCTGCCTCTAGCTGCGCCTGGGATAAGACCTCGAGGTTGAGCCTTTGGTGCTTCGGGCCATACACGTACTTCCACGCCGGGTCCTCCCACTCGCGCCATACCTCACCACACACGCGCCGCCAGACATGACGCACGGCGCTGTACCAGTGATGCCGCCGGCTGAGTCCTACACGTGCCTTGCGCTCCTCCTCCCGGTCGTCGACCCACATGGGTTTCTCATGGGCGCGGAGTCGCCAGCGCACGGCAGCCCGCCAGCGGCTCCGGATGTGGCGCTCGCGCTGGCGATTGCGCGCGGCGTGCAGGCGGGCTTGGAAGCTCGCCGCGGCTGCCTCCAGGAGGGCTTCTCGCGCCAGGGCAACGGCCAGTGCGAGGTTGAGGATCCCTCCGGCGATATAAGCACAAACAACGATGCGGGTAGCGATTGTACGGGGATTAATGTCACCAAAACCTGGAGATTCGGGTTGAGCCGTACGTTCAGGAGAAAGAGAGGGGTTAACCTACCAATCGTTTCGATGGACACGACAGACAAGTAGAGGGCGTCGATAAAAGTAGTTTCCATCATAATAGCCAGGACCAACGATCCCAAGGATACATAACAGAGGAGGACGATAGTTATAATGACCAATGAACGCTGCTTTGTCGTTAATCCACTCCCTGAACATTTTAAGATAAATAACCACGCGCGATGCAGAAACTGGAGTACGAACCTGAGGTTCCAAAATCCTCCGTATATATATAGTCATAGATCAATGTGAAGTTGGTCGCAGTCGAAAATATTGTTGAGCAGACGGTTAACCAAAAGGATTGCCCATAGGTGAACCCGTCGTCAAATCTATGCAAGACACCGAACGCCGTCACCGCGGGTATGTTTATGAGATCTACTCCCTCCAGTGAGTTAGGTCAATTACAGTGATAATAACGAACACACACCATGAAGTGTAAGGAACATGATACACAGCATGGTCATAAGTTTTATTCTCCTTTCCGAAAAGCGAACAACGAGACACGTATTCGCAAGGACGCCGCACGCCATACTGAACCCCATCGCGACATCCAACAGCAGAGGGTTATCCTGCACCTCCACCAGCTGGTTCTTTTCGCCTGTTCGGATGTACCAGTGTCCAGTTAAGCTCGGGATAGACAACATGATCGAGAAGGGTATCATGATTCCAGAGAATATAGGCAAGATTCGATACGTGCGTGTTGGATCTCCTTTAAAGACATCCGGTCCAAGGCCCCTCGTATGGTGAAAGTGCGGGGCGTGTAGGTGTGGGGCGTGCAGGTGCGGGGCGTGCAGGTGCGGTGTGTGCAGATGCATGCGATGGTGCCTATGACCTGGGACTTGCTTCTCCACATCGCCAGCCTGTGGGTGAGACGGCCGAAGATGGTGAACGATGTCGTTGAAGACAAGCATGGCATCCAAGGGCCAGTAGGTGAATTGAGCCGGTTAGGAAGTGAAGGGTATCATCCAAATGTTTGACAAGCGCTGGACGATAGGAGAAGGGCGGATTTCGTTCCATTCTGACTGACAGATCCAGCGAAGGCGCCGACTGTTCTAAGCAAGTTCCGGGCTGTGGCCAGGTCGGAGAGAGAGCAGACACCCATTCAGACCCATTCACTGCATGATTGCGCCGTTCACGGCGCTGGTCACGTACCGAGATAAGATCACTTGAAATTTGAGATTGCAGTTGTTGCTCACCACAAACCACCACCACCATGTCTTCCCAAGAAGCATACAAAACCGAGCTCATCAAGCACGCCATGTCGGTAGACGCGCTCAAGTTCGGCTCCTTCACCTTGAAATCAGGGCGGTGCGTCCGTTTCGCGGAACGACGACGCCGATGAGACCGTTGACCGTTGACGATCCGACATATCACATCCATTGTTGCCCACCCAGGGTCTCCCCGTACTTCTTCAACGCCGGGCTGCTGTGCACGGGGCCCATCCTCGCGGCGCTCTCAGCCGCATACGCAGCGACCATCGCGCGCGCGCTCACGGAGCAGACGATGCCCGCCTTCGACGTCCTGTTCGGCCCGGCGTACAAGGGCATCCCGTTCGCGTCGACGGCGGCGCTCGTGCTCTATACGCAGCACCAGATCGCGGTTGGCTTCGCGTACGACAGGAAGGAGGTGAAGGACCACGGGGAGGGCGGGAAGATGGTCGGCGTGCCCGTGCAGGGCAGGCGTGTCGTAATCCTGGACGACGTGATGACGTCTGGCAAGGCCATCCGCGAGGCCATCACCAACGTTCGTCAACATGGAGGCGAGATCGTTGGCGTGGTCCAGGCGTTGGATAGAGAAGAGGTCGGCCAGGACGGCGTCAGCAGCACCGTGAAAGAGATCGAGGCCATGATTGGGGAGGGGAGGGTAGCGTCGATTCTCAAGATGCGGGATTTGATGGTTTGGCTGCAAGAGAACGGTCTGCAAACCGAGCTGAAAAACATGGAGGAATACTGGAATCAATATGGGTTGAAGTAGAGGGTATATAAAATTTATAACATTAATCTTGTACAGGCTTGGGATACACCGAGCATAATGGTACACCGAACGAGAAAACATTTCAACATGATACAAAAGCAGGGTAGCGGGTAATAAATGCAAGCAAGGGTATGTGGGGTACGTCCAGCCAAGAGCCTAATATCAAGGGGTATTATACCATTGTGCCATCCCTGTTAGTCCCTCGTAATGAATCAGCGTTTTCGCGACCTCGCGAGTAGTCAGAAAGTCATTCGCGAGCAACGTCTGACGGGATATAATAAGAAACGGAATGAGCAAGAGTGGCAGAACGTCACTCACGAAAAGCCAATACCGCAGAGCAGCCCACCCCGCAGCTTTATGTATAAACTTCCAGTACTGGTCTACAAAGGCTATAATCCCCTTATAATAGTTCGCCACAAACCGGTTCCTGCCAAAAACCAACTCCCTCAGTATCCCTTCACACCGGCCAGGCTCACGGAAGAATAGACCGATAGACAAACACACACCGATTCAACATGATCCACCGCGACCACAGCGCCTGCATGACCTTATACTCGTCCCTTACATCGTCGCTCTCCCAGATCTCCTCCTCGCGGTCGGCCACCTCCCAGTCCAACACCCCATACGGCTCCATCGGCAGCGTGCCCAGCAGGTCGAACAGACAGGCGCCGCCCGGGCGACACGAGTAGTACACCGTCGGTCCGCCGTAGTCCGACTCCGCGGGGAGGTACGGGGGCCTTGCTGCCGGCCCCAGAGGGTCGTCCGCGGGAGGCGGGACGACGGGGAGGGCGTTGCGAGGGTGGGGTTGGTTGAGGCGCTGGACGACGGTGCTCGCGGTGGTGGACCGGAGGCTGGGCCGCTCGGACGTGGTCGCGGTTGCTGATTGGCCGGACGCCGTGACGGAGCGGTCGTCGCGCGGGCGTGACGCAGGCGCATCGCGGATGGTGGGCTTGACGTCGTCGTCGAGCGTATCTGGCAGTGATAGGGTGGTTGATGGTTCTCGCAAAGACGAGGCGATAGTAGTAGTAGAGGCAGAAGTTGATACTGCTCTAGTAGGTGCCATTTGCCGAGGCTGTGGGGTGGTCTCGGTCTTTGAAGGGGAAATATGGACGCGAGGTTGACTTTGTTCATCCTGAGCGCTACGATTCGCCGTCCTCGGAGGACTGCATAAACACACACACATGAGCGATCATTGTCTTTGAACAGATTATAGAACATACACATAGGCCGGTTGGACGAGCTCTGGGATCACAATCTCGACCTCCCATGATTCCTCTTCCTAATTGCAACATCTCAGATCAGGATGAAAGACGGCGTCAGATGGAACAAAGTCGCTCACCTGAGTTTCCAGGAGCTTTCGCCACTCATAGAAGAGCTCAGGATGGTCCCACTTGAGATGGCATTCGAGCATCTGCCGGGTAGGCATGACGCCCATAAGGCTACACAACGGGCACCGCCACGAGTCCACCTTCGTCACATACAAAGCGCCGTCCGTGTACATGTAATGGACACTAAAGAAGACACGCCGCCCGCTGCTGTATGACGGCACTCTGCGCTCGCGGCAGCGCTGCAAGAACCCAACGCGCAGGGGTTTGAGGAGGAACGGCAGACGTCTGGCGCGCTGCAGTCTGAGGGTCGGCTGCAGCACGGCCTCTGCCGCGGCTAGCATCTCTGGCGGGGGCTCGGCGCTGCCGACGAGTGCGGAGGGCGGTGCCTGGCGCGGGTCGTCGAGGAAGATGATATCGGGGATCACTTCTTCTTCCGTCGCGTAGATGTCGTCGTCGTCTGACGCCTCGGCGGCTGGACGCCGGTCCTCGACGTCGGATACGTATTCCAGTGTAGGACCGCTGCTTGTGCTTTTGGAATCGTCATCCGAGGAGGGCTCTGACTCGCTCGACGACGCAGGTACCATATCTCTTTTACGCGCGGCCAGTACTAGCTTGACGGGGCTAGCAAACCGATCATGATGAGCACATATTCCAACGCATATAAGAACGTATAAGAACAGAGCCACTGACTTGGCCGACGACTTCTTCGCCTGCTGGGTCCCGATATTCTCATCCTCATCCTCATCTTCATCGACGTCCATCGTGTCGCTGTCCTCTCCTTCAATGCGAAAGCGCTTGCGTTCGTCGATGTATGCTTTCGGAAGAGACGGATGCGGGGGTATAGCGCGGGGTTCAGCCGCCGTGGATCTGCCGCCGATACGCTGTGGCCGGATGACGTTGGCCTGCTTTCTGTATTTCATGATGTCTTCGATGCGCTCTTCCTCGATTACCTGCCGGAGAGGCTTGAATGGGCTGCCCGTCTTGAGGACACCCGGTTGGGAGGTCGCGGTTGGGAGAGGCTGGTTTGGCGGTTGCCTTGGGCTTTCGATACGCCGTTTTTGAATCGTCGCGGGGGGTGCAAACATGCCGCGCACTGGGGCACACAGAGAGCCGTGTAAGGGTTACGAGATAGGAGGATAAACCAAGGAGCTTACATGTCTGGCCAACATTAGCGCGCAATTGCCCAGCTGACTAGTGCAGTGTTGAATGGACCACCTCGCATATGAGAGTCATCGAGACTCACAGACGATGCAACACCCTTCCTGGACGCTCGGTCAGCCTGCTGTGCCTGCCTCTGAAACCGCATGAGGTCCCGGCGCGGGATCGGGGGAGGAAACGCGCTCGATCCGCTGAGGGTCGATGCGCTCCGGATGGGCTGTGGGCGCCTCGACGCGTCGAATCGCCCCGCTGGACGTGCACCAATGCCTCCTCCTCCTCTTCCAGCGTTGGGGGCGACAATGACACCGGCACCGCCAACACCGCCGCTGGCACTAATCACACTGGGCTGGTGCTGGTTCCCTGCTCCTGCATGGCCAGCCGTCTTCACGGTTCGCAGGGCATTCGGATTGCGGGGCGGCGGCGGGTCTGCCCTCGGTGCAGGCACTTGGTATCCATCCAGCGTGCGTCGGTGATGAGTCGGCGGCTGGGCACGCGCGGTATTGGCCTCCCCGACGCGTTGTGCCGACGCTGGGGCCCCTGTACGAGCCAGACCTGTAAATTCATTTACGACTGTCAGGCGGCCGCAAAAGCGTATAGAAGGTTCGCACATACCTGACGCAGAGCTTTCGGCATCATTTTCGCGATGCTGCCCGGACATTGTGCCCGTTTCGTAGGTAGTGCATGGAAGTTGTGGTCAAGATGCAACCCGTGATTAGATCAAAAATCTGGGATGGCTCAACGGTCACGCGTTGTAAGAACCCAGCACTACACCTCTAAGCACGTCCTTCCCATAACACCTATCAGAAGAACATCCTTGGGCATACATAGAAGCTTGTTAACAAGTACCGTGAATATTTGAATGACCATTTAGGAGTATTCATTTAGCGCCCATTATTGAGTATCATGTTCTTCCCACGGCTGGTTATTTTCGTTTGGCTTTTTTTTCATCCACCTTCTCTCTTACACCCCCACCAACACCGCCCTTTCCTCCGCAATGGCGTCGTTGACCTCCTCTTTATCGACCCAGGTCGCCCGCTCTGCCTCTCTTGCCCGGTCGCACGCCGCAATTTCGGCGACAAAACCGTTTGGCCTGGCAGCATATGCCCCGGTTCTACGACGGTCCTTCGTCATGTCTGCCCTGACACGTAGCGGTAAGCACAGTATGGGATATCAAGCGTTTACGGTGCTTTAACATCGTTTTGGAACAGCCCTTCCTAGACAATTGTTCCCCTGCGACATGCTGCTGGCGCGAAACGCGTCCACCGCGGCGCGGGCAGCGCGCATTCCCGAGGCCATTTACGCGGAAGAGGTCGAGGCTGAGGCTGAAGGGCGAGACGTCAAGGACCCTGCTACTCACTTTCAGACTATCAGCGGCCGCGTCCACCCCGACACCCTAAAAGCAATAACGGTCCACCCGTTCCAGCACACCCACATGTCCGCCGTCCAGGCCCGCATCTTCCCCCTCCTCCCCCAGCTCGCCGAACCCCATGACTCTCAGAGCTCGAAAGACAGCCCCAGAGATCTTCTCGTCAAGGCAAAGACGGGCACGGGAAAGACGATGGGCTTCCTTGTGCCTGCCATTGAGGCGAGAATCAAGATGATTGAGGCCCATGTTGAGCAGGCAAGGATCAATTCTGGTCTCAACAACTTTTCAACCGCAGACGCCGCCAAGACCGCCAGGGCCTTCGCCACCAAGAATGTGGGGACGCTCATCATCTCGCCAACGCGTGAACTGGCGACACAAATCGCAGTGGAGGCGCAGAACTTGACCACTCACCACAAGGGTTTCGGCGTTCAGATTCTCGTTGGCGGCGAGAACAAGTACAAGCAAATCAGCAACTGGAGCGGGAGGAAAGATGTCGTGGTCGCGACACCTGGTCGTATCATGGACTTGTTGGACAGCGAGCCTTCCTTTGAGGCCGCGCTCAAGTCAACCAAAGTGGTGCGTGTCATCTCGTCTAGTTCCACATTATCCCCGACTTACTAGTTTGCGTTTACAGCTGGTCCTAGATGAAGCAGATACTTTGCTAGAAATGGGTTTCAGGGAGGACATTGAGCGTATCTCCAGCTACCTGCCCCCTGCGCCTACACGACAGACCTTCCTCTTTTCCGCCACCGTCTCAAAAGCAATCCAAGGCATTGCATCCACGCTCCTCCATCCCCGCCATACCTTCATCAACTGCGTGTCCGACGACGAGGTTGCCACCCACACCCACATTCCGCAATACACCACCACCATCAAAAACGGCGCCGATGTTATTCCGCACGTTCTCAAGCTGATTGCGCACGACCAACTGTTGTGCCAACGGGAAGGCAGGAAGAGCAAAGTCATCCTGTTCTCCAGCACCACCAAGATGACGCAGCTCCTGGCAACGATCCTCAACGAGGCAAACAGAGCTAAGCAGTTCAGTGCCCTGCCTGCACCGACGAGATTGTACGAGATGCACTCAAAGCGTGATATGAGCCAACGTATCAGGGTTTCGAAATCCTTCCGCGAGGATGTCGCACCATCGTCAGGCAGCGTCCTGGTCACGTCGGACGTTTCTGCCCGCGGTGTCGACTATCCAGGCGTCACCCGTGTCATCCAGCTCGGTCTTCCGCCCTCCGTGGAGATGTACGTCCATCGCATCGGGCGTACAGGGCGAGGAGGCGACCGCGGCGGCCAGGGGCGCGGAGACCTCGTCATCTGCAACTGGGAGCAGCCCTGGCTCTCCCAGCTAACGAAAGAGACCGGCACAGCGCTCAAGACCGTCACCGGCGCGGACATCAACCGCGAAGTCAAGGAGTTCCTCGACGAGGCCCCGTCGTCCCGCGGGGGGTACTCGCAGGCGAACTACGACGAGCTCGCGGGCCTCGTCGCGTCCATCACCGCGCGCATCGGGCACCCGTCGTACGACGGCAACACGTACCCCGGCGCGGTCGGCTCGGAGACGGTCTCGAGCACGCTCGCGTCGCACGCGGGCTTCTACGCGTCGCGCTTCAAGCAGCTGCCGAACGCGGCCATCCTCGCGGGCATCCAGGCGCTGTTCCAGGAGATGTGCGCGCACCCGCGCCAGATGGCGCTCCCGCGCAAGCTGCGCGAGATGATGGGCGGCGCACGGGATGATAGTGGGTACAGGAAGCGCGGGACCGCGTTTGCGTATAGCGATTATGGCGCGGGGCGAAGGGATAGGTATTCGGACTATGAGGCCACGCCCGGCAGGTTTGGCGGGATTGGACGGATCGGCGGCGGTAGGCGCGATGCGCCGGCGTTTGATTCGGGGCGGCCGTCGTCGTTCGCGGGGCGCGGCGGCGGCGGCGGAGGATATGGGGAGAGGAGTGCACCGGCGTACGCCACGGACTTTGCGCGCGGCAGCAGCCCGAGAGGCGCCTCCTTCGACAGGCAGCCGGAGCCGTATCGCTCCTCCTTCCGCCAGCCGGCGCAGGAGCCCGACGATGATGGTTCCGACTCGCGGACGTCGCGCTTTTCGAAGTCGTTTTCAGGAGGGTCTCGTGGAGGTGGTGGTGGGTGCAGGTCTGGCGGACGCGGATCCCAGAAATTTGACGATGACTGGTAGATGGTAAATCGGTCACCCCTTCCTCCTCTTCCACTCTCCTTGTCCCTCTTGCCTTCCAATCCCTCGCACAAACCGTAGAACCTCCATTATACATATACACCTACATTATAGAGTGCCTCTGGGCCACAGACGGCCCACCGTCTCCCGAGTCTGTCTTTGCTTTTTTATTACCTACATATGCATCATCTGTACCAGTACCCTGCACCCCATTGCTTATATCCCATAATACCTACTGCATTTGCCACTACCCACCCCACCACCACTACTCAATCCGCTAGTAATCCCATCTAGACCTGTTTTGTAGCGCTGGTGTTCGTGATCCCCAAGATGCAGTACAATGCGGCGTTTGAGTCGCCGTGGAGGCCGGTACGCTGTGTCAATATTCGCATTCGTGTTCAAGGTTTCTCTAGATGAATCTGAGACGAAGAGAACTTGAGTAAAAATGGAAGATGAAATCAGCACGAATGCAAGGGTACATCGCGGGGTATTTCTTCAGTGGCCCACAAACGTGAGAAAGGCTTAGTCATGTCTTCCCGAATGGTACGCGACTGAGGGTTCAAGTCGTCGAACCTTGCTTGCCTTCACAAGTTGGAGTGAGCGACGGACTCGGAGGGAATTTGGAATTTTAGGCGATGATGGAAGCCATAGAGATGGACCATGCAAAGTCGCGCACAATCGAGCGCGAGATGGGGTTGTACACTGTCTGCATTGATCGATAGAATGAAAATACGGATTGTTATCCAAGCATACAAATACAAAAACAGTACAGAAACACTAAATTCGTTTGCGTTAGAATGACATGAGGACAGCCATTCTTATACATCAAAATTGGGCTTTGCATAACAAATCTTCAACAAATCTCGAACAAATCATGAACACTCTAGAAAAAGGAAATCGTGAGCATGGTGGGCTCTCGTTGGCATTGGTGGACTCACAGATGGCAGCCAATTGCAAGCCAATTGATTAACCAGAGGTATGTTCTTGTAGGTGCCTGTCGCCGATTTTCCTGCAAAGCGTTCGGCAGTGGCATCTCTTTGTCGAGTCATCCCCAGCGCTGAATATCCACATAGCCTCGATGAGACTATCCGGGGCAATCGAGGTAGGGGGAAGCATGATGTTTGCAGAGCCCTCTGTGACTTCGATGGAGAGTCCAGGATCGTGTCCTTCGAGAGTGCGGAGACCAAAGACCTTCTCGAGGCCGTGCTGGCTGAGCAAGGAGTGGAACTCGCTGACGAAACCCGTGTCTTCACTGATAGGGCTCGTGTTATTATCGTAAACAAAGGCGAACTCGTATGGTCGAGGACTCCCATCCTCGTCGAAGAGGTAGCTACGAGGGACTACATGACCTTCGTACTGTTCGTAGCCATCCGTGGTGTCATCGGGGGCGTCCCAGGCCGTAGCCGTATTATTGTACTCGACGAGGCGGTTTGTGGGCCCGATGTTGAAGTGGCGGTGGAGCAGGGCCACTCCATAACGGCTTTCGACCTGGAAGTCCAGAAAGAGCTTCCGGATCGGCCCTTCCAGGTAGTTTCGTGCCCCAGAATCAGAGAACAGTTGCCTCGCATCTCCAAGGGAGGGCAAAGCAGAGAAGCAGAGGGGGCTGTACGTGTTTGGCATGAGTGATGTGTTCGAAGTGTTGTTGGAGACGATACAGTTGGAGGGGTTGATGAGGGTATGTTGGATTCAGGTTGCGAAACCGTATATATACTAATGCATTGCGGCAGTTACTCAATTTTACCAAGATAGCTTTACATACAGTCCCAATATGGTGACTATGCGCAAAACGGGCCTGTCAATTATCGTCACAATACACAAGCAAATATAAACGCCAAGCGTCTTATCAGAGCTTTCTTTTCTGGAATGCAATGCTCGCAGTCGCTGGGGACATGCGTGGAAGACCATGTAATTCAACTAATGAACTCCAATTCCACAGCATGAACCACAAATGGTCAACATCCTCGGTGCTTATACTAACGCGCTATTCAAAAATTCAACACCTGGTCCAAAATCACCCCATGACCAAATGACTATGCTCCAGTATTGATAGAAGCAATACATGCATGGCCTGATTTATTCTTATTGAAATCATATCTGAACAGGCTTCGATGAATTGGCTAAGCTTGAGACAAATTGATAGATGAATTATCTGACGGGCAGCTCGTAGAATTTTTCCAATAGTATGGGCGCCTGTTAGTAGAACACCTTACTGGCCAATAACGCACGTTTAACATGTATTCTAGCGAGTGCCTCGCATTCGCGGCTGGTTTGCGCTGCCTGTAACCTAAGCGGCGGCGTGCCACTCGGCTGGGTTACTCTCCCACGGTCATACTGGACCTCGCTGGACACAATATCATCTACTGCATAAGAGTGCACACCTATCTATGTGTGTGTGTCTGTTTTAGGTATATAATTTGATTTATGTTTGACGATTCAGTTGCTTCCATTCTGTTTCATTGTTGTCGGTTTCATCATGCTGCCAATGGGCGCCCAAGTATAACGTCACATTCAAACCAGTAGCATAACAGTGCAACTCAATTCTTTGAATACCCAACTCTCCTGTCATGCAAACTTCGCAGAACAAGCGTTTGGGGATGGAGTTCAATACTCTCCTTTCACGTTGTACCTCAATCATCTGACCCCTGACTAGACGCCCCCCAATTGGCTATACAGAAATGTCGTTTCAATACAACCATAGTCCGATCAAGCTCCAGAATTGAGATTTTTCAAATTGGAAATCGGTAGCCAAAGTCTTTCCGAAATTTCTGACAGATTAGCTCCACTCAACGTCAGAATACATCGACGCGCAGGTCAGCTGTACAAATTTGCTACCACGCTTCTGCTCCCCCACCTGACCACCAGTAGGCGCCTATAGCCGTTGCGCAGTATAGTATCGCTCGCTCGCCAGTAGCAATAATGGCACGCCTCTATTTTCTGAATTCTGAATCTTTTTTGCCTGCATATTATGTCCTTCAAGATAACTTCGACAGGCTCTTGTTACATCATGCTCCTAGTATCTAACCATGACTTGGTGGCAACATGTCACTCAAGATACCTTCCAAGTCCATGATCCGGTAAACCAGAGCAGTATACATAACGCCATTGTTTAGTAATATATCTCTCGAAATATCTGACCTTCCACATAGCCCCCCAGATCCGCGTCTCGTTCCACCAACCAAGCTGTTTCTACTCGGGCACAACCGCAGAGGCCCAAAAAGTGTCAAGTCTCAACGTTCTCTTTCGTAAATCTCGCCTTGCCAGTGGGAGCGTCGCACAGTATGTGGTTCGAAATCATTTCAACACACATTATGACCTGAGCAGCTGACCATAATTAGGCGCTCAACAATGCACCTAATATACCTTTCGTTATGCAATACTCCTATCTCTGTACGTCTTCTCATTAGACACCGGTGGCTATTTTTTTGCCCGGTGTTCATGACTAATTAGTCCTACTGAATTGAAAATTTAAGCTATCGGCCTATTGCAAGGGACACAATAACGTCAAACAGTGCTACTCAACGCACGGATTCACTGACTTGCCGTGATATATAAAGAATCCTGCCTGAATTAGCTGCCTTCTGGCGGGGCATGAGTGTATTTCTATGCCACCCGCCGGATGCTGAAGTTGATCGCGCGTGCTTGCGTATCACGCCAATTGGGACCAAAGTGGTGGACGCAGTTGCCCGATCTGAGGTTGCACTCGCAAGGTTCGCATACAACATCACAATTGTTCATGAAGTATTTAGGGTGTTTTTAATATGCGGGAAATGTGCGGGATTGAGGTTCTAGACACCGTGTTAACCGCAGCAGAAAGCTGGACTAGGGCATTCCAACCTTTGCTTCTGAGGGGTATTGATTTGTACCGTAATGAATTCGAATTCAAGCCCTGTGCAAGGATATAATGATGAAAGAGTTGAGGTAATCGGTGTTCATCCATAGGAGGGAAGCTGGGGCATATCGAAAGGAACGATGAGAAGATCTATGCAAAACTAGTCACTTAAGACATTGGGACATTGGAATTGAACCCCATCTAGTAAATAGCAACGTATATCTCGGATATCAACCTGACTGAGCGTCAATAGAACTTCAATAAAATAACCTCTCCTGGAGGCAACATGTCATGTTACCTGTGAAAGCGACAATTACAAGTAAGACCATTGGGAGGCATACCCATATGTTTGGGCTCATTCAATTTTACGTTCTCAATACCGACCGTGAAGCAGCTTTGGTTTGTTACCAATCACAAGAGAAGATGTCCATCAAAGTTAATATGACGAGTCCCCTTGAAGTTGAATAAATATAGTAACTCCCCAAGTTCTCGACATACGGACAAATAAAAAAAGTAGGCACCAACGATTAGGCATCGCAGGCAGGTTCAACCGCGCGAGTTTCTTTTGGGTTTGAACCTTATTATCATAATAACGACACTTCACAGATATCACTGAGGTTCTGATGCTCATTCACGGTATGCGAAAATCACGCTCCCTCAGCTTACTCCATTGGCAGGGCTCAATCTCCTTTGTATCTCCTATACAGAAGCCCCAACCGACAACCCTGGTCCTCGTCTTGTGCTGTCTTAGTCTAGCAACAATTGCGAGTCAAGGTGACTTTGGAGTGAAAGTGACCCTAGGTGGCCCCTTCACATTCCAGGGCCCTCACAAAAGCAGTTTTTTGACAACTCGCATTGCTGTGCAAGCTCAGATTTGACTCGGAATTGGCACGGTGAATCGGTCAGCAGGCCCAGCTAATTGAGTCTTGAAACACACAAACTCTGGACAAAACATTGTCCCTGAGAGATTTCACATGTAGAGTTGCGGATGCGCGTCCGCCACATTTCCCCTGCTCCGAATCACCAATTGCACATCTTTGTGTTGATTTGGATATCTGACGAGCATAAAGGTCGGCTAGGTATGGCTCATTGGAGCCATTATAAATGATTATGAGCCTCAGCGGGCACGTCTTGGAGGGATACTGTCAGAATATTGAAATAAAGCTTCGGGCGCCTATTCTTCCATACGAGGACTAAACACACCAATAACGTCGGATTTATTGTACTAAACACTATGAGTAGTATATATACATAGTATATGTGATAATGCGCATGAGTATACGAAGGCATCTGGACCGCTTGCTTTAGCAACGAACCAGAATTCTGGTGGACTTTGAGGTTCAAACAATGAAGGGTCGGCATTACATCCATTTTCATCCCTCGATTCCACTACGCTTGCACACGTGCAAACAGCTGATGCATGATGAAAATAAGGATAATCTCGTCATCTGGCTGCGCGTTCACAGTGCGGTCGTTGCACACTGCTCGTAAAACACTCAAATTGGCGGCGGGACGCACGAGAGAGTATCGTAGTTGGTACCCTTCCTCCAGACGCCAACAGTATGTAACACAGGAATGGGCATCAGAAAAGGTCTACGTAGAGCCAGGAGTTGACACGGTGACAAACGACTCCCATTGTCTCGTCCTTATCGCAAATCCACACTTCAAACAAAGCCGCAAGGCAGCTTGATTATCATGCGAAACTGCTATCCATATCTCCCTGCAATGCGACATCCCGTAGACGACTGAAAAAATAAGGCCTTGGGCGAAGCCGCGACGCTGGTAAGCCTCTTCTATTGCGAGACCGGTGATAAGGGTTTCGGATTCGCCTTGGCCATTCTCCAGTGAGATGTATTGAATGTACCCGATTGGCGAAGAGGAGTCGCCGCATACCCACGCTAAGGTTTGGTCGTGGTTGCATAAAGTGCTCTTTGCAGGATATTGAGAGCAGAAGTAGTCGCTTCCATCAACGATTCGAGACTTCGAAGAGATTGGAGTACTGTAACACCAAAGCATGCCATAGATCTTTTGGGTAAAGGTAGGCTTGAGTGACACGACAAGCGACGGCCCTTCAGCCACAAAGGCGATGGGACTGGTAAAAGTGGGCTCCGAATTCCGTCCCAAGACCCGGATTCTGAAAGTAAACGGGAGATGTTGCGAGAGTTGCGAGCTGCTCCAAGTGACCAGATGGCGCCAACGCTCCTAGGAAGACTGGATCTGACGAAGGATCGATTCCGAAACACCTTCAGAGTTCTCTGCAAGTTCTCCGGCGGTATGTTCCCCAGTGTCATGCAAGAAGAGGCAACACCCATTCAAAAAGTGGCGAGGATATTTAGGATTTCGACGCAGCAGAGCGACTTTCAATACCCTACGAAGGTCAGGAGAAATCGGCAAGTGCATAACCTTGGAGACACTGCTCTCGAATTGTTTCATCAGTAGTTGTTGATACATTGGTCCCAAGCACTAATTGTTATTTTGTGGATGAAACTTAGAGATTATTGAGGAATCGTTCAGAGACGTTGCCACATTGCAACAAGTCATCCAAATAAAATTAAACGCACCCTCAAGACAACGTTATGCCTTGTATATTACTCTCTTGAAGAAGAACACAGACGTTGGTGGGACTGGTTGAGCTGACGGGAATGATGAGCACTTGTCTGATTTAATGAGGCAAGGTCAAGGTGGGGTCAAGGGTGGTTAGCCGTGACAAATGCCAGGTTGTATGTCCTGAACGTGAGAAAGGCTTAGTCATGCATTTAGTGCGCGACTGTTTGTGAGGTTCAAGCCTCAAGTGAGCAGGAGCGAAGGGCGAACCTTACTCGTGCTTGCCATGGCCGATGGGGCACGTGATTTGATGGGGGTCTCGCCGTCCCTGTCGTTGTCAGAAATGCAAGATTCTCTTTGCTCTGCGCGGTTCACTAGTAAAGTTTGAATATATTATCAATTAAGATATCTACTTCCACAGATATGAGTGTTTTTCATAATTTTCCACGCCGTGTTTCAGTCACAAACAGCCGTACAAGATTTCCTCATGCCTGTCTATCACATTTAATATGGAATTGACGCGGAGACTCTCATATTACCTTTCTGGCTCTAAATCTTTTTTAACCTTTAGATTATAGCCATATCTACAGTATATGGGAGTTTGGTGAAAAATCTCCAACAATTCATACTGTTACTAGACAAATAAAACGAGTCAGGTGTCAGCAGGAGGCGGCACAAACAGTTTTGTTGAGATTAGACAAGATCTGACCTCTGGAACTCTTCCAGGTAGTTTCTACAGTTTAAAAAAGGCTCGTAGCACCTAGAATTCCGCTGTCAACGTGCATATAATATACCAAATATGCCTCCCGAGTGTCATTCAATTGACTCTGTTTGTTGTCTTATGTGATTTGTGTAATATCGGCACGAATATTGGAAGATTTGGAACCAAATGCGCACATATTATAGGACTACTACTACTCCACGCTTTTGAGAATTTTGGAGAAAGGAAAGCAAACCTACAAGTCTCTATGCCACGTAAATGTCAAATCCGAGAAACCAGCACAAGAAAATGTTGTACAGCATTTTGTGATTGGAACACGACATTTGAAGTCATAAAAACCACCCATATTTGTGAAAGTAGATATCTCAATTTATAATATTCTTAAACTGTACAAGTGGACTGCGCAGAGCAAAGACAATAGCGCGTTTTTGACGACGATAGGGACAGTGAGACCGCCATCAAATCACGTGCCCCATCGACCATGGCAAGCACGAGTACTTCCAGCGCAATTCCAGCGCCGCGTACAAAATTCTCAAGGATTATCCTGGGTTGGTCCTGGGCTGATAATCGACAATCGACGAACCTTCCACACGTTTACATATTCGACATTGATACAGACGATTGTAATGATTCAAACTGGCCTTATCCCAAACGCCCATGCCGACCTTGTTACGGATGCGGCGTACGACTTCTATGGCCAACGCATGGCGACGTGTAGTCTGGATCAGAGGTGAGTGCCCATGATTTATGGCGACATTTAAAGCAGGTCCCGGGACCGGATGTGTGTTGAAGGCATCAACAAGCTAACAGCAATCACCGTGATTTAGGATAAAGGTGTGGCAGCTCGATGAAAACAATAGTTGGGTGCTAGAGGACGAGTGGAAGGTACGGTATTTGCCCAACGTCGCGTCGTTTACTTACACATGCGACAGGCGCATGACGCAGCAGTCTCGAAACTGAGCTGGGCGCATGCTGAATTTGGGACTGTCCTCGCATCGTCCTCGTTCGACCGTTCCGTGAAGATCTGGGAGCAGACGTCCACTGGCACGTCAGATTCCTCCTTGCAGGCAGGGCAGCAAGCGCAGGGAGGATCGCGTTGGGTCGAAAGGGCAGTACTCTCAGACGCGAGGGGCACTATCCGGGCAGTCGAATTCGCGCCGCATCACTTCGGTCTCAAGCTGGCGACAATATCCACCGACAACATCCTGCGCGTGTACGAATGCATTGAACAGCCATCGCTCACAAGCTGGGCGCTCGTCGAAGAGCTCGACGTGCTCGCCGTGCCCGCGATGCCATCCCCCGCAAGTCTGACGCGCACAAACACACAGGCGCTCGCCACACCCACTCAGACACAACATAGCCAAGGGGCCTCCTCGTCTACACCTGCTGCTGCAGGCACCGCGCCGGGCATTTCGCCGTCGACGTCGATGCTGTCACTGACGAACGAGGGCGGTGCCAGCGCGAGCCTTGTGGCACAGGCGCTTTCTGCAAGCCAAGTGCCTGGATCAGGCCATGCGCAGTCGGGATCTGGGCAGCGAGGGTTCGGAGGCGCGAACCGAGAGGCTGATGGTGGCTGGTGCTTGTCATGGTGCAAGGACCGGTATTGGGGTGAAATTGTTGCGGCAGGATCTGGTACCAATGGTGTAATCAAGGTACGTGTTTACTCCTACTCGCACCATGGAACGAATGGTTGATCGTGTATAGGTTATACAAATCAACGCCCGCCGCTCTGCCACCCTGCTCGCGCTTCCCGCAACAGCAAGCACGGCAACAGGCGTATCACGGCCCATCACATCATACAGCGCAATGAACGAGTCGACACCAGCATCAAATACCGGCGCTATGACTACAGTGGGACTTCCTGGAGGTGATAACGCACTCGCGGATGCAGACAGTCTCACCGATGACGGTGGCGTCGCCGGCTTGTCTGCACTTGCAGCTGCTACCTCGGAGGTGGCCGCCGCTTCCGATGCTCCGGGCTCAGGTGGCGCGGGGCTGGGTGCAGGCGCGTCCGCATCAACCGCCGGCGCGCCCACCGCCCCTGATGTGCTCGCGTTCCCGGGCCGGTCATCTGGCAAGGCCTCCGCCGCACCCGTAAGCACGAACGCGATCACGTCTGTGGCATGGGCGCCATCGTGCGGGCGCTCGTACCACCTGATTGCCACGGGCGGGCGCGATGGGCGCGTGCGCGTGTGGAAGGTGCGTCCGGGCGAGGAGCTCGGTGGCGGGGATGTGTCCATGGGCATGGGCGAGCCGGATGATGCGGATGCCGAGGAGCGCTGGTCTGCGATGGTCGTCGCCGACTTTGAGCATCATAGGTCGGCCGTGACGCGGGTAGAATGGAATGTTACTGGGTAAGTGCTGGTCTTTTGGTGTGCCGTATGTTACTTCATTTCTCATATTTTTCTCGTCGTTATTCTCTTTAGGACGATCCTTGCGAGCGCTGGCAATGACGGTCGTGTGCGGCTATGGAAGGCCACCGCGCGTAACGTTTGGCGGCCTGCTGGGAGCGTTGGCGTCGAACAGGCCGAGTCGGAAGCGCCTCAAACACAGACAGATTCTGCGGGAGGGTTGAATGGGAATGGTGTGGATATGGATACTGCGTGAGCATCGAGCACCAAGTTGTATATGATATACCAGTGCTTTCATCTTTACGATGCGTAGGATGAGTAAAATGTACTTTTCGAATTCATTCAAAACACTTTTTATGAGGTTTCCGTATGAAGCTATAGTTCATTCAATCTGATCTTGATAAGCACAGTGTATGATTATAACAAAGCTAGACAGTTACACACGCGGCGGGGGTATAAAATATACACAACTTTGCTTGGCAAAGTTCAGACGAGGTTGTATCTACTACTACTGTCCACACTGTTCACATGAGGGCCCAGCAGTCGGACACCGGCCCCCTGCACATCATCCACCACTGACTGGGTTCCTGGTGGGTATGTGCGTCCCTGTTCATCACGATCCTTGTCACTGTCTTGTGAATTGTTGGCAACTATCACCCGATTTACGGTGTGTGCTGCGCCATGGTTTGTTTCGTCAACTTCAACGATACTCAACATCCCTGTACGGGCGCCTGACTGTTGCACCACGCTTGATAGGCCCGGGCTTGCGCTGACCCCAGACGATTCCCCACTTGTATTTTTTTGTCGGGGGGCAGCCAGGAAGGACCACCACTGTGGCGTAAAGACCACACCAAGGTTGCGCTCCAGTAACGCGTTTGGCGGACACTGCGCCCTATAACTTCGCAGAATGGGTATTATATCGTCCAGCGCGTCCATGAGCGGGCCGCTACTCGCCCCGCACTTTGCGAGGTATTGCACGTAGATACACGCGGCGTAGAACAAAAGGTCCGGGCTCCGATTGTTGAGAGCATCTCCAGGAGCGCTCACCAGTGACCCAGCGCCGGGCTCGGCGGTGTCTGCGCGAATGGGTTGACTCAGAAAAGGGGTCAAGCCGCTCCGTAGCGCAGCAAACACGGTGCCATGGAGCTGTTCTATTGAGAAATACCTGGCCCGGTCGTAGGCAGCGTAGCGAGTCGCACGAGCACCAACCAGGATGAGATGGTAAAGGTTGCTGTGTGTTAGCAACGCTCCCATCCTCAACTCGAGCTGCCACTCCCGGCCACATTCCTCCAGTATATTGGACAGCATCGCGAGGTAGTTTTGCGTAAATGCTAGGATAATATTGTTATTAGTTTAGAACATGAGAGAAGACAGTCACTTTACCTTTCTTTGCCTCGGCGTCTTCGACGTACTGGTAGAAATACACAATGGACCCGTCATCCTGACGTGGCAGCAAGTTGTGATTCTCCGCAAAGAAGGGCGAAGACGAAGTGAACAGGAGATCGTTGTAGAAATAGCCTTTGACTCGGACGTGCAACTCCGCGAGGTGCTGCGAAATGATCAACAGATGCGTGCTCGAAAACGCAGGCGGCCAAATGGGATTTGGGCTCTGCTCGGACGTCATGCGCCCAGCGCCCAGTGTGAATATGGCCTGCAGGAAAAGGAGCATGTTCTCCTCGTGCAGAACCTGGAGAGTGGGGTCGGCTATGGCAGATGATAGTGACGACGCATGGAATTGGAGATGGTTGGTGGGGTTGGCGAGGAGCGCCTGGATGTAGCGGTTATTGCGGATGGTTTCTGGAGAGCCAACGGTATCCGCTAATTGCGGTTGGGAGCGCAGCCCTAGGGAGCCTTGCGAAAGGTCCGCGAAGCAGTGGTAGGCAGCGTATAGCACATGCGGTTGCGTGACGTGGCTCTCCGCAACGTAGATGAGGCCCTCGATGGCATCGTACAGGAGGCGGTCGTCAAAGTGCAACCCTGTCAGATCGCGTGATCTGGGCTCCACCTGAAGGTATGTATCATACAGTTCTGTGAAGTGGGTCCATCGTATCATGAGCCACTTCCAGTCCAGTGCTGGCCAGTTACTGGCGTGATACGGGGACTCAAGGTTTGGTGCAGTGGGCATGACCTTGCCGGAAAATAAAGATTTGCTTATGGTGACCACTGCCCAAAAGTAATACACTGGAATCATGAGTGCGAACACGCAGGGCAGAAACATATATCGCGTGATCCTCCAATTTACAATGCAGCGCAACATGTTGGCCTGGATGGATCGATACGGACAAGGCGGGGCCTGAATACCTGCTTGAAGAAACGGGGTGGCGCCTGGAAAGTGTAGCATGTACTCCTCCAGAGCAGGCATAAAGGTCAATAAAAAAACTCCAAAGGTTAGCACGTGCCCAACGAAGTATTGCAGACTGTAGACGTAGGGTATCACTAGGCCGTTGAATGCTAGGGTGAAGATGCAGAGGGAGAAGAGGAGCAAGACGGGGAGGAGCCTGACGAACAGGGGCACGCGCCACGTCTTGAATGACGCTCTGCGCATTGATAGCAGAGTAAATTTCTGCTTGGGCGTTGCCTTTGGGTAGGTTTCGTATGCGTTTAACCACTGGAGGGCGCTTATCCCCACGATCACCGCAACCATTGTGAACCAGATACAAATAACAGATTGTGAATAACCGCCTGAATCCGGGAGGTAGAATTGGGGGGCAGAGGAATTGTAGAATTGTTGCCACGGATCGAGAGGAATTGCTACAAGAGAAGCGTTGGCGATACTTTCAGTAATGGTAACAAGACGAAAAAGGAGGTAGTTAGTTGTATCTTGAGGGTCGCCGGGCATTAGTGGTTTTTGGGAGATCAAAATACTGACGACGACCGCAGAGAACAGTGCAGCCTTCCATTTCATGACATGGAAGTCAGAGCATGATCTTGAGGTACGACAATAATAAGCGACTCACCACGACGAGTGAAAGTTGTATATCGTCCGACAGACTCTTGCAGCGCTTCCTCTCCTCCACCATTAAGAACGTCAGGAGCTCCTCCCATGGATCCCCGTCTGGCTGTGGTATTGCGTATTGGTATGCTTCACCACATTTCCAGGTCTAAAAGACTGGCTCAGATGATGAACTTGTCCCGATAAGCTTTACACTCACTAACTCCCTCTTATGAACACTGTTCTCTTCGTTTGCTTCTTCCTGCTCCCTCTCAACATCCCGGACAGCAGGAACCTGATTTCGTCAGATATCGGGTGTTTACAGTAAGCCGTTTGTTTGATGCTCACTGTTGGGTCGTCTCCTTCTGCCATGTCAAGTGCGCGAGAACAAGTGAGTGAGAAGCTAAGGTGTGAAGATGTACTGGTGCATAATTGACATCGTTTTAAGCCAAGCTGTGGCAAAACCAGCGTCTGTCTTACACCAACACGAGGTGGAAGCAAGGTGTTCCTCCTCGGCTCCTTCTGCCATGCCAGTGCGCCAGAACAAGTGAGCGGGAAATTAAAGTGTGAGGGCGTGCTGGATAATTTACATCGCTTTAAGCCAAGCTGTGGCAAAACCAGTGTCGATCTTGGTGGAAGCAAGGTATCCACTGGCTAAGTAATAATTGTGTATATCTATTTATATCGCGCTGACATCGAATTTTCTCGCCGTGCCCGTGATGCCGTCCCCCGCAACCCTGACACGCACAAACATTTAACACACATGCGCTCGCGACACCCACCCAGAGGCAACATGACCAAGGGGCCTCCTCGTCTACACCTGCTGTTGCAGGCACTGGGCCGGGCATTTCAGCGTCGACGGCGATGCTGTCGCTGACGAACGAGGGCGGTGCCAGCGCGAGCCTTGTAGCACAGGGCTTTCTGCAAGCCAAGCGCAATCAAGATTCGGGCAATGAGGTTTTGGAGGCGCGAACCGAGAGGCTGATGGAGGTTGGTGCTTGTCGTGGTGCAAGGACCGGTATTGGAGTGAAATTGTTGCGGCAGGATCTGGTACCAATGGTGTAATCAAGGTACGTGTTTACTCCTGCTCACGCCATGGAACGAATGGTTGATCGTGTTTAGGTTATACAAATCAACGCCCGTCGCTCTGCCACCCTGCTCGCGCTTCCCGCAACAGCAAGCACCGCAACAGGCGTATCCCGGCCCACCACATCGTACAGCGCAATGAACGAGTCGACACCAGCATCAAATACCGGCGCTATGACTACAGTGGGACTCCCTGGAGGTGATAACGCACTCGCGGATGCAGACAGTTCAACCGATGACGGTGGCGTCGCCGGCTTGTCTGCACTTGCAGCTGCTACCTCCGAGGTAGCCGCCGCTTCCGATGCTCCTGGCCCAGGTGGCGCGGGACTGGGTGCAGGCGCGTCCGCATCAACCGCCGGCGCGACCACCGCCCCTGATGTGCTCGCGTTCCCGGGCCGGTCATCTGGCAAGGCCTCCGCCGCATCAGTAAGCACGAACGCGATCACGTCTGTGGCATGGGCGCCATCGTGCGGGCGCTCGTACCACCTGATTGCCACGGGCGGGCGCGATGGGCGCGTGCGCGTGTGGAAGGTGCGTCCGGGCGAGGAGCTCGGAGGTGGGGATGTGTCCATGGGTATGGGGGACCCGGATGATGCGGATGCCGAGGAGCGCTGGTCTGCGATGGTCGTCGCGGACTTTGAGCATCATCGGTCGGCGGTGACGCGGGTGGAATGGAATGTTACTGGGTGAGTGCTGGTCCGCGTGTTGCTTCATTTCTCATTCTTGTCTCTTCGTTATTCTCTTTAGAACGATCCTTGCGAGCGCTGGCAACGACGGTCGTGTGCGGCTATGGAAGGCCACCGCGCGTAACGTCTGGCGGCCTGCTGGGAGCGTTGGCGTCGAACAAGCCGAGTCGGAAGCGCCTCAAACACAGACAGATTCTGCGGGAGGGTTGAATGGGAATGGCGTGGATATGGATACTGCGTGAGCAAGGAGCTCTAAGTTGTATGTTATGTACCACTGCTCTCATCTTTACGAAGCGTAGGATGAGTAAAATGTGCCTTTTGAATTCATTCAAACTACTTCTTACGAGGTTTCCGTTTGAAGCTATAGTTCATTCAATCTGATCTTGATAAGCACAGTGTATGATTAAACAAAGCTAGACAGTTACACACAGCGGCGGCGATGGGTATAAAATGTACACTCCTCTGCCTGGCAAAGTTCAGACGAGGTTGTATCTACTGCTATTGTCCATAGCTTTCGCCTGAGGACCCAGCAGTCGGACACCAGCTCCATGCACATCATCCACCACTGACTGCGTTCCTGGAGGGTATACGTGTCCCTGTTCATCATCATCATCCTCATCCTCATCGCTGTCCTCTGAATCGTCGGCGACTACCTTCCGATTTACGGTATGTGCTGCGCCATGTTGTTTTTCATCAAGCTGAACGCTGCTCGACATCCCGGCGCCTGACTGTCGCGTCGCACTCGATGGGCCCGGGATTGCACCAACTCCAAACGATTCCCCTGTGTATTTCTTCGTCAGACGGCCGCGGGTTACACGTCCATCAGGCGTCGTGCGCTTTGCGGATAGCCCTCGCGACAGTAGCCTCCCCATGGTCGTTGTCGTCTGTTTCGCATTAGGTGCCCCAGTGCTCTTCTCCGCCGCCGGGGTAGCCAGGAATGACCACCACTGCGGCGTAAAGGTCACACCGAGGCTGCGCTCCAGTAACGCGTTTGGCGGGCACTGCGCCCTATAGCTCCGCAGAATGGGTATTATATCGTCCAGCGCGTCCATGAGCGGGCTGTCACCCGCTTCCCGCTCTGCAAGGTATTGCACGTAGATACACGCGGCGTAGAACAAAAGGTCCGGCCGAGGGCGATTGTTGATGTTGTCCCCCGGAGCGTTAACCAGGGACCCAGCGCCAGCCTCGGTGGTATCTGCACGACTGGGTTGACTGAGGAAGAGGATCAAGCCGTGCCGTAGCGCAGCGAACACGGTGCCGTGCAGCTGTTCTATCGAGATATATCCGTCCTGGTCATGGGCGGCGTAATGAGTCGCACGAGCACCATTCAGGATGAGGTGGTAAAGGTTGCTGTGTGTGAGCAGCGCTCCCATTCTCAACTCGAGCTGCCACTCCCGGCCACATTCCTCCAGTATATTGGACAGCATCGCGAGGTAGTTTTGCGTAAATGCTAGGATTTTTTAAATATTAGTTTCGAACATGAGAGCAGACAGTCATTTTACCTTTCTTCGCCTCGGCGTCTTCGACGTACTGATAGAAATATACAACGGACCAGTCAACATGACGTGGCAGCAAGTTGTGATTCTCCTCAAAGAAGGGCGAAGACGAGGTGAGGAGGCGATCGTTGTAGAAATGCCCTTTGACTCGGACGTGCAGCTCCGTGAGGTGCTGCGAAATGATCGACAGATGCGTGCTTGAAAACGCAGGCGGCCAAATGGGATTTGGGCTCTGCTCGGACGTCATGCGCCCAGCGCCTCGTGTAAATATGGCCTGCAGGAAAAGGAGCATGTTCTCTTCGTGCAGGACCCGTAGAGTGGGGTCGGCGATGGCAGAAGAAAGCGACGACGCGTGGAATGGTAGACGGTTGGTGGGATTGGCGAGGAGCGCCTGGATGTAGCGGTTATTGCGGATGGTTTCTTGCGAGGCAACGGTATCCGCCAGTTGCGGTCGAGAGCGCAGCCCTAGTGAGCTCCGGGAAAGGTCCGCAAAGCAATAGTACGCAGCGTATAGCACATGTGGGTTCGTGACTTGGCCCTCCGCAACATAGATGAGGCCCTCGATGGCGTCGTACAGGAGGCGCTCGTCGAAGTGCAACCCCGTCACATCGCGCGGTCTGAGCTCCGCCTGCAGGTATGTATCATATAGTTCTGTGAAGTGGGTCCATCGTATCATGAGCCACTCCCAGTTCAATTCTGACCAGTTGCTGTGACGATACGGGGAGTCGAGTTTTGGTGCAGTGAACACAAGTTTGACGGGAGATGACCATGAGCCTTTGAACGTTGTAACGACAACATACAAAGGAAACAGGAGTGTACACGCCCAGGGCAGGAAAATATATAGTGTGGTCTTGCTATAACAGACAATGAGGCGCCATATGTTGGCCTGGATGGATCGATACGGACAAGGCGCGGCCTGTATTCGTCCTCGAAGAAACGGGTTGATGCGTGGAAAGTGAAGCATGTACTCCTCCAGAGCAGGCAGAACGGTCAACAGAAAGATTCCAAAGGTTAACATGTACCCAAAAAGGAGTTGGAGCGCGTTGATGGGGAGAATCCATACTTGGAATCCACTGAATGCCACGGTAAAGATGTAGAGGGAGGAAAGGAGCAAGACGGGAAGGAACTTGATGAGCAGTGGCACGCGCCACGTGCTGAACGACACTTTGCGCATAGATAGCAGAGCAAATTTCTGCTTGGGTGTCGCCTTTGGGTAAGTCTCGTAGGCCTTTAACCACTGGAGGGCGCTTATCCCCATGATCACCGCGGCCATGCTGAACCAGACACAAACAAGATATTCGAGAACAGCGCCCAAAAGTTTGAAGCTGGGTTCGAAGTCATTGGAGATTTTATCCCATGACTCAAGTGGAACTGTTGCAAGAGTGGTGTTGGCAGGATCTTCAGTAATGGTAACAAGACGAGTGAGGAGGTTGATCATTTCGTCTTGTGGGTCGGCGACCGTTCGCGGATAATAGAAGATCATTAGGCTGACAACCACCGCAGAGAACAATGAAGCCTTCCACGTCATGGAACTCAGCGCATGATTTTGAAGTAATATACCAATAAGCAACTCACCACGACGAGTGAAAGTTGTATATCGTCCGTCAGACTTTTGCAGCGCTTCCTGTCCTCCGCCATTACGAACGCCAGGATCTCCTCCCATGGATCTCCGTCTGGCTGTGGTATCACGTATTGGTATGCTTGACCACATTTCCAGGTCTAAAGACTGGCTCAGACGATGAACTTGTCTCAATAAAGTTCATACTCACTAGCTCCCGCTCATGAACACTAGCGTTAGCGTCTTTTCCTTCTTCCTGTTGCTCCTCTACATATTGGGAAGCAGGAACCTGATTTCGTCAGATATCGGGTGCTTACAGTCAAACGTTCATAACATCCTCACCATTGGTTTGTCTTCTGCCATGTCAAGTGCACGAGAAGAAGAGAGTAGGAGGTTGAGGTGTGAAGGCGTGCCGGTACATAATTGCCATCGTGTTAGGCGACGCGATTATTACACACAGGTCTGTATTACACCGCCATGCGTTGGAAGTGAGGGAAGGAGTCAAACCAGTTTCAGACATCGGTTAATCGTGAACTGAACAGAGACGCACCTGTCCAATCAGAATAGAGTCATACGCAGTAAATCGTATATTTCAGGTCATACCGGGATGTTCGAAAGTGCGTTCACACGCGTGGTGAGAGTCTCGACAGAGGGCGGTCCGACAACCATGGAAAGTAGCGGGGCGTGAAAAAATCAAAAAAAAATTATAAGCGCCCGTCACGGTACTGCACGACCTCCTCTCACTTATCAATATTTGATACCTGCTCCAAAATATTAGTATGACCTTGGTTGCAAATACATTTATGGTCAACATGCCTGAGGAAGATAATTGCGAATGTCAATGATTGGAAGCAGGCTGTTACGTCCTGTTTTGCCATCACCTCACTTGTAAACCTGGGGGAACCTTTCAAGTTTGCCGACCGCGCTGGAACCGAGAATGGAGTCCTTGGATCCTAAGAATCAATTGAAGGGCATCTTGAAGTTTTTTACTGGATATGCATTCATTATTTGTGTTCGAATCTACCTTTGATCAGCAGAAATCCATCCCTGTGATAGGTAGTGTAGGTACCCACTCAAACACGAAGTAAAACGAAGCGTTATGTCTTCTAGGTATCATAATTGTTCCGTCAGCGATAACATAGTGGGCAGAATTGTCGTGGACGAGAATGAAGCAGGAGGAGATCTAGAGACAGGATGGGAGGAAGGTGTTCCAGGACGACCGTGGGTTGAATTATAATAAATACAGTGGGCAATGATGATGATGATAGTGTTAAGGAATGAATGATAATATAGGCCAGTGAATGAATGAGTGTATGATGCTACAAGTGAAATGGAAAAGACAGTAAAATTGCCCAGAATAAAGAGAAGCAGCACTCCGTACAGAAAAACCCTGATTATAGAGAATGCCTTGTAATTGTAAATTCCAAATTATGAGACAGGGACGAATTCAACATCGAGGAATGAAGAAACACCAATAATAAAAAGGAGGAAACGAACCACAAGCGGAAAGGCGGGCGCACCACCAGTATAGCAAAAGTGAACGAGCCTCGTCTTGTATTGACTCGGGGGCTTGTGTTGGCGGGGTTTCGTGTATGGTCGTCGCTATGCGGTTATTTGCGTCATAAAGTCATGGGTGCGTCGGAATGGGTCACATAGAGTCGTGGCTGAAAGACGCAGACCGAAAACCTGTCAGGAGTTGTCCGGGACAGAGGAGGGAGACAAGGTACACATACTATCATGCATTGCTCAACCACGGTGCTGCAAAGCCTATTCCCCGCTTTTTGTCTCTCTCCCCAAGCACAGCACGACCCTCCCCAAAAAATCCCTTGAACGACTGAACGTCGTCGTCGTCGTCGTCTGACTCTAGAGTTCCTCCCGTACCCGACCTGGTGCCCCGGCCAGTGCGTTGCTTGACCCATCCACGGCCCCAATCGTCATCCAAACCATCACCGTCCCCGTCATCGTAGCTAGTACGCAGCAAGGATAATGAGCGTGGTTTTCTTGAGCTACTCTGTCCACTGCCGGAACTCGAGCTGGGGCCGCTATAAGGTTGAGGATGGGGTATACTTGGAGGACGACCACTGACAACAGTGACACTCTGCCCTAGTGTGTATCCACGACCACGACCAGGATTGGTATGCACTGTGCTGCTAGGATGTGCTGATGATGATAGCTTATTTGTTCCAACATTACTATCCTGTTGGTCCCCAGACATCGTGCGCTTCGAAATTGGCCGGGCCGACGGACCCGAGGAAATGGGGAGGACGTCTCTCGAAAGATGCTTACGGAGGCTCCTGATGGACTGTTGGCGCTTCGGAGGTACCAACAGACGTGCCAGGTCGAGTTCACCATCATCCTCTTCGGAAGACGAGTTGTGCGTGTGCTCATCACTGGCGCTATCATCGTAATACTGCGCCTCTGCTCCCCAGCCATTAGCGCTCCGTCGGCGAAACGTCGTCATGGACCAAAAGTCACCCTCAACCTGCGTACGGGCGAGACTGGGCAGGCGGCGATCCGCATCCGACTTGCGATTCCACTTGTGTTTCTTTTCCATCCTCCGATCTGTGGCATTTATATTTCCAAGTGTGCTCCGCAGTTTTTCCCTGTCACTCCGAACATCCAATGCAGCAGATGCAATGACTCTAGTATCCGTCCCTCGTGCCGACCGCACTATCGAAGCGGAACGGCTGCCTGGCGCGCTGCGACATACAACACGGGTTTTCGATATAGTTCCCTCTGTCGTGCTCGCGCGTCCTCGCTCGATTTGTGAAAAGAGTGGCGGAGGCGGAACAAGGAAGCCGTTAGCAGAGGTTGTCATACGCGGCGCCATTGAATTTGTCTGATCAACAAGGCCGTTGCGTGGTGTAGCGATGGATTCAGGGCGTTGGTGGCGTTGCTTGACACGGCGGGATGAAACCTGGGAAAGGGAGCTCCGGGTAGGGCGCAATACCTGCACTCGCGCCGTTGACGCTTGTTCGGGAGCCTGTGTACCCCCCGCGGTAGCGTTGTAAGCGGTAGGCCCACCGATATATGCACCATTTCCTCCAAAAAGAACAGCCCTCGCCACCGTCTCAAGCCATGTCGGTGGTAATGGTGGCTCGTTCTCGGTTTCTGCATCCCCACTACCTCGCCGACGCTGCACTTCATCCCCTTCCTCGTTTAGTTGTATGCGTGATCTACTCTGCGAATTTACTGGGGTAGAGTTCGGTCGTTCAGGTAGCATGTTCGATACCGATGCCATATGTCTCAAATATGCACCAGCGCGCGACGGCCGTGGAGATGCGATGACCACGCTCTGATTGACAGAAGAGCGAGAGGGCTGTCGAGAAGGCTGTTTATGCATCTGATGTGATGCGTAGCTTTCAAGGTTGCTCGGAGTCTGCTTGATGGTGTGCGCCTGGGACTGTTTCAAGCCGAATGAACGCTGTGCGGCAGTCGGAATGCACTGCTGATCGTGTAGACTCTCGATAGAGGAAGCTATCGTCGACGAGTGCTGGCTTGTCAGAGTGTCATTTCTCTGAGGACGTTTGTGCGCCAGTGGCGAGTGCGGCGGCGAATACGGCTCCGTCGAGGTTGACGCTGGATGCTCGCTAGCCTTGTTCGCAGTGCTGCCAGGGATGAATCCTGCAAAGAAACCCACGACGGTGTCCATGCCACTCGGCTTTCTCTCTTTCGCGTCACCGTCGGGGCCCCCATTCGCCTCTAAGCGTTCTGTTTCCGGGGTAAAGATCCGCGTTTCTTTGTATCCCGCTTCCTTGAGCAGATCTTCGAGTCGCTCATATGTATTGGAGGTTCCGCGACGGTGCAGAGGTACACGACCAAGATCTTCGGGATACCGCCGCCCTGTACGACTCCCTCGCCGCGGGGTGGAGGGCCCTGGAGGTGAACTGGACGAATTAGATGGTGACTGGGTGAGTGTGGGCGAGAGTGGGCTTGGAGAGGCGCAAGTCGGTGACTGCACACTGTCAGGAAGGTCGGGAAAAACTTCGAAATAAAGCACTCACATCATCCTGGGTAGATCTCATGCTCCCTCCCTCGATACTTTGCGCAGACATCGAATAATCCGTCACTCCTGTTCTCCGTTATTCAATTTTTCCGTAGAGGCTGAGAGCTCAATCCAGCTGGATTTGAAGTTCTGCAGGGCATTGAGCAGGCTCTATCGAGCTCTGCTTCGACAAACTTGCCGGCGTGTAGAATAGGAGATGGGAGTTGTGTTCAACGAGGGAGATGCTGGGAGGTGGAACTGGATTTGCAGTTCGCTTACGTAAGAAATCATCATCATCACCCTAAACTGATTGCCAGCCGAGTGGCTCGTCTCTTGCTCATTCCTCGATCTATTGCCCATTCCTTCCGACGTGCTTCAACCTATCATCCATGTAAACGTATCGCTGTGCATTTTGTGATTGTTTGCTACCCTATGCGATGTATCATGCACATACGCGGGATGAAAACAAGCCGGCGCTAGGTAGGATGTTGCTAGTGAAGAGCTAGAAAAATTATAGAATGATAATGTAGTGCTGCTGGTGGATACACGTGTAGCTATAATACAGGAGGAGTAAGACACAAAGAGCTGAATAGAGTGCAACCGTGAATAGTTCAATTCAGCGTCCAATTAAGTAAGCTCGGGATATAAATTCTTTGCCGCTGTCGCCGAAAAGTGGGTGTAATAGCTGTGGGAGCAAAGTTTCTTTCCTTCCTTATTGTGGCCTTGACAAGTGTTGATTGCGAAACTCGGGCGTTGGGGGAGGCAAGGTGCTAGGAGATTCAAGTATAGAATCCCCGGAAGAGTCCCACCTGCGTCGGAGATTGGAAGCATTTGCCGATAGAAGAAGCGGTGAAAGAGAAGCAGTGGCGGTAGGAGACCTAGGGTTGGCTTCTGGGTTGGCTAAATAGGCGCCCGTGTGAATGATCTGCTCAAGGCGTTGAGTTAAATCGTTCAGGGCGAGATGCATCGATCGCGAGTATTCCGCCACTTGTCGCGAGAGTGCATCGAGCCTAGCACAAGTTTCCTGGTGCGCCTTTTCAAGCGCCAGGAAATCTGGATCAGTGCGCGCAGAATGAGGGCCCGTTCTATCGGAGGTCCAGGTCACGGGTCCAGATTCATTGGCAACTTGATTCAAAGCGGCCTTGTGCTGCCCCAGATGGTTGTATATGTCGCGCTCGGTTTGTGAATGACGAACGTCGGCATCTGCTGTGACACGCCGAAGCTGGAGAAATTGGCGCGCAAGGATGCACTCATTGCGAACAAATCGGTTCTGATTGGCAATCGGGTCTTGGTTGACCATGAATGGGGACAAGCCCAGAGTGACCATGGCAGAAACATCGTTGTCGTTGAGGGTGATTTCCTTGGTGACCACCTTGCGGATTCTCGGTCGATACGAGCTGGTACGCTGAGGCATACCTTCGGAACGCTGTGAAGTTGAAGGGCCCTCTGCGAGAGGAGAGGGTCGGAGGCTAGATGGAGGGGTTGGCGAAGGCTGGATTGGATGGTACAATGTTTGGGCGAACGGCGACTGGTATCCCGCTTCCCATGCTCGATGCGGCCTGGATTGTGCGGTATTTTCTGAGGGAGCACTGAAGGTAGTGTGCGGCAAGCCAGTCGCCGGATGAACGAGGCTAGCAGCGCTGTTATGAGGAGAATTGGAGACATTTCTCGAGCCTCTTGACTGGTCGTGCAAATCTGATCAAACATGAGTATGCAAGAAACCGTCTTTTCGGCAATAAACATACCATTCGAATTTGATGTCCTAATGTTATATCGGGTCTCATCAGATGTACCAGGGGCATCGAACAGGGAATCTATTGAGAAGGATGAGCTCGAGATAGCTTCGATGGCATTGAATAGAGACGACATACTAGTATTGATCGACATATCAAAGTGTGTCCAGTCGTTCGAAAATCTAGTCCCTTTCGAGACTGTGCACAGACTGGATGCTGGAATGCTACAAAGGCAGTGGACGACATTTCACAACCCTTCAAGAGGCAGCTATATAACATTCTCGAGTCAAGGAGTTACATTGACAGGATGAGTCATCAGATCGCGGGATATGCAAGTCCGTCTGTTGTCTCTACTTTTAGTACTCAAGATACGCCAGGGCGAGATAGAATTTCATGACCATAGGAGTTAGCCCTATTTCAGTTCAATGGCCTCTGGTCGGTGAACCAGACGCCGAGCTGAATGAAAAATTCGTTAATGCACCATTGTCAATTGAAGACTTGCCAGTCATGCGAATTGACATCACTAAAGCTGTGTTCTGCATGGCAATTCTATTTCTGAATACCGTCAAGATCGAGAAAGTGGCCATAGCCTTCCAGCGTAAAGAATATCAGTTCTGCTCACTATTTTTGCTACAAAGGCGCACCAATTAAGATGCACAAGTGGCCAAACAATTGGACCTCCACCACAGTAAACACATGTTAAGGAAAGGGCAATGCAATGGAGCACTGGTTAGAGAAGTATCCAAGATTTATTGAGCAGTCGTTGTATTTCATCTCTAGATTACTTAATTGTGGGTGCATATTTGGGGTATTGCTTTTCAACAAATAGATCATTTACCAGGAATGCCACTTGATTCTTAGGCGGTGGCAACCTCGATGGGAATTCTTTCCCTGCTTACATTTACTTACACAATATTCTTACCACTATCGCAGCTTTGTGCAATTTGCATTTCAAACACTTAGATCCCATCGCAAAAAGGGCAACCGACAATTAATATGGCAGTGCCATGCCTCCCCAGTAAATATCATGGGCGCTTAATTCGTAGGCTACCCTCAAGACTGTCTGCGCCCTGACCGCCTTACAAAAAACATAATAGACCCATAACATAGTTGATAGTAGACTTCTGGTACCTACATTTGCCTCATGCGGCTAACCTGCACTGTTCCATCGTGTTATTAGACGCCGCAGAGCCTTGACCGTCAGAAATTTTCAATGGGTCTCGGGTACAAGGTAATCTGTGTCAAGCTCTCATTTTCCGGTCAGCTTGGGCGAAATTCAAAATAGTATATGTGAAATTATCTCACACTGGCCTCGCCGCCGTTGACGTTAACTATATCTGCCCCTTACCGACGGTTTCTGTCGGGCTTCTGTAATGTCTCTTGTCGAAGAAGCTACTGGAAGACGGGCAATCCCAGAAAGCGTGGCATCCACAGCCACAATTCTATACTTAGGCACAATGCATCAACCTTCGCCGCCCAGGCATTCGGCTTTTGCCACGCTGGTGTTTTGAAATATGAAGTGCGCCTGGTTTCCCCATCCATTTGTCCTCAAAAGGGGACTCCAATGCGCAGTATTTGGTATCACTGCCTTCTTACTGCATTACAAACAATTTGGGCGGCATTCAGTAGACTACAAGGCACCCCAGAGCACCACGTTTCTATTTAGGGGCTTTGTTTCTAAAAATAGATCAATGTCGGTGACTCAGTTATGGGCGCATGGACGCCACACCTAGCTGTCGAGCGCAGTGCCCTTCATGTCAAGTTACTTTCACCACCGTGTTGGCCGAGAAATTTTCAGAGTATTGACTTGCAGGACGTCGCGTATGGACGCTGTGCGCGCAGTCACGCTTATTCGACCTTGCCGTGGTGCGCCGTGCCCGGACGCGACATATTACATGCGGGAAGTGAGTTCTCCGACCGGCCTGCTTTGCTTAAGCATACAAAGTATGCCGGCACAACGCTTGCAGAATGAGCGGAGCTCAGCACTAGTCAAAGTCGAACGACGCTGAGGCGGAGTAATCACTTGAGACACGCTATCACGAATGACTAACATTCACTCAAACGTCAAACATGCAGCTTTTAGAGCAAAGACACTTAGATTTTAGATCTGGCAGCATCTATGACCGCCGTCTTTACGTTTGTCTGGAGATACGCAGTAGACTCCGGAAATTATATTACCGCGACAGAAGATATGACAATCCATGAAGTTCGTTCAAGTTAACGCCGTGAATGAAGATAACATGCTTTTTCGGAGGGCTGACGTGTATAAATATAGCCATTCAATGGCTGAAGCCAGCTGAAGCCTC
This sequence comes from Psilocybe cf. subviscida, assembly GCA_013368295.1. Taxonomy (NCBI): domain Eukaryota; kingdom Fungi; phylum Basidiomycota; class Agaricomycetes; order Agaricales; family Agrocybaceae; genus Psilocybe; species Psilocybe cf. subviscida. The sequence continues at coordinate 1,328,752 of JAACJJ010000030.1, forward strand.
AATAAGTATGAGTTCAAAGTGCTCAGATGCGACAAAGTCATTGGTGTGTCTGCCAGTGATTGTGGGCGGCTATTACACGCTTCTGGAAATGATTAATGATCTGCGATGGATGTCACCCACAAATGGAAGCTTGTTGATCCTCGCTAGTAAGACTAATTGCCGCATGCCGTGTTAATACTTTGTAAGGCCAATCTCGAACTTCGTCTTCTCAATGTGAACGACGATGCAAATGGTTGAGAGCAAAGCATGAGATGGGTTTGATGCTTCTATTTTCGTTCGGTCAAATAAGCGCCCAAGTCATGCATGATGAGTGGTCCACCTCCTCTCGCACCATTTGAAGAACGAGAACCCATTTCCCGTGCTCAAGAGCCTCCTCAACAAGTAATTACTAGAATATGTGTGAATGCCCGCGTTGTGCACCTCTCATCTTCCTATACTTATGTGGTACATGCACGCCGCTGAACGAAGATCTGTTCAAGTCAAGAAAGAAAATCGCGCTGATTAGACCCGATCAGTGTTTTAGTTGAAGGGGTAAAGATCTAAGGACATTCTAGAGCATCTCAGAAGAAATATAAGTATATCCACAGATATTCCGAGCTCCCAGTAGTGACAGACAAGTCACAACTAGAACGGACTAGTCTTGTTCCTCTTTGACAACCATGTGTGGCATCGGCTGACGGGAAGGCACCTGAAGGTACACGCATTCGGCTAGATAATGACTCGGACGGAACGGAATCGAACGGAATAATTCAACGGAAGCAAAAAGTTGAGCCGACTTGCAAGACGCTCGGGACATGGGTCCGCTGACTCTGCTGCGTACTCACGCACAACCTTATACAGCCAGCACATTCCAAGGATAGTGTGCGCGCTTGACGTCTGGTAAGGACGGCGTTGGACGGGTTGATCACGACTAGATCACTAGCGATGAAGCAGACGAATCAATCAGCTTCACTATGATATTCCGTGCTAGTCGTGGTTTAGCAGTCACGTCGAGATACCATATATGTTCAACGCCTCTGTCATGCCCACTTTCGAGGGATTTTCGTTCGACGTCAGATTTTCCATTCCAGTGGCGTATTTTGACAGGGTCTGGAGAGATAGCAAAAACATATGCGATTGGAAGGCGACCGACTGAATTGCCCAAACTGCTCTTCTCGCGGCGTCTGTGATGTATTCTTGACTTGCGTCGGGCGAGATGGTCGGACGAACGATGGCTTTGCTGTGTTCAGAGAGCGTCTGACCAACTGTGCACGCGTCAAGCCAAGGCGCATTGTCTCCATATTGCATGGAGTAGCGGCCGATCCGAAGACTGTGAACCATTTCCCGACAGTCGACCGATCAAATTTTGCTGGTCGTTATCTCTAGCCCATAACAAATGCAAGATAAGGATTCGAAGAAAAAGCTTGCGTTCCGTCGATCGTTAAGCGCTCAGCTCTCTCCCTTCTCCACCATCCAATCCCCCAAAGCCTTCTCAACGCAACCATGGTCCTTCCCATTGAACCCGAGTACCAGCAGGTGTGTTCAAAAATGCCAGTAACACCTTTAGACCAGCCTCTGACTGAAATCTCTGCTTACAGGCTCTAGATGAGCTCACCCAGTCCCTCCAATCCTTCTTAGAGGCCAACCCCGAATACAAGAAGGCCCTCGACGTCGTTCAGATCCCTGAGCGTGTCCTCCAGTTCCGCGTTGTCTGGGAAGACGACAATGGCGTTGTCCAGGTTAACCGCGGTTTCCGTGTGCAGGTATGTCGAACAACACACTTGCCCCGCTGCGCTTAACTCATCCATCTCGCCTTCAGTACAACTCCGCTCTCGGTCCCTACAAGGGCGGTCTCCGCCTCCACCCCTCCGTCAACTTGTCCATCCTCAAGTTCCTCGGCTTCGAGCAGACATTCAAGAACGCACTGACCGGTCTCAGCATGGGAGGAGGAAAGGGTGGATCCGACTTCGACCCCAAGGGCAAGTCCGACAGCGAGATCAGGCGTTTCTGCAACGCCTTTATGGGCGAGCTCTTCCGCCACATTGGTTCGGACACTGACGTTCCTGGTACGTAAAATACGTAAACGACATTTTCTATCGCCTCACTAAATGTACTATTTTTAGCCGGCGACATTGGCACTGGCGCCCGCGAGATTGGTTTCCTGTTCGGTGCCTACCGCAGGCTCAAGAATGAATTCACTGGCATGCTCACCGGAAAGGGCCTCACTTGGGGTGGATCCTTTATTCGCCCTGAGGCTACTGGTTACGGTCTCATCTACTATGTCGAGCACGTACGTCGCCGTTTTCCGATCTACACTTCATCCACATGACCTACTGCTTTTCAGATGATTGCCAAGGCTTGCCCTGAGTACTCGCTCGACAAAAAGAGCACCCTCGTTGCCATCTCAGGATCTGGCAACGTTTCTCAGTTCACCGCTCTCAAGGTTCTTGAGCTGGGTGCCACTGTCCTGACTCTGTCCGACTCCAAGGGCTCCCTCGCTGCTGAAAAGGGATACACTGAGGAGATGATCCACAAGATCGCTCAACTCAAGCTCAAGGGCGGTAGCCTTTCTTCCCTCGCCGAGGAGGAGGGTTACACCTACCACGAGGGTACGCTAAATGTTGCTTCAGCTTGTAACATTCCCCTGATATTATTTTGATTAGGCAAGCGCCCCTGGACCCTCGTCCCCACCATCCACATTGCTCTCCCTGGTGCTACCCAGAACGAGGTTTCCGGCGAGGAGGCCGAGGCTCTCGTCAAGGCTGGCGTCCGCATCGTCGCTGAGGGCTCCAACATGGGCTGCACTGTCGAGGCTATCGACGTCTTCGAGGCTTCCCGCAAGGCCGGCCCTGGCGGTGTCTGGTACGCCCCCGGGAAGGCGTCCAACTGCGGTGGTGTCGCCGTTTCTGGTCTCGAGATGGCACAGAACAGCCAGCGCCTCGCCTGGACCACTCAGGAGGTCGACGCCAAGCTCAAGAACATCATGGCAGAGTGCTTCGGCATCTGCTTGAGCGCTGGCACCAAGTGGTCAGGCGAGCAGCTCACAGACGGTGTCCTCCCCTCGCTCCTCTCTGGTGCCAACGTCGCTGGCTTCATCAAGGTCGCCGATGCCATGAAGGCCCAGGGTGACTGGTGGTAAACACCTCACCCCTCCATTCATTCTACCCATTCTCCCCTCATCGCATCTTACCACACTCCGACACTCACCACATACCACGCCATCATTTCACGAAAAAAAATACCGTTCTTCGGGCTCATACCCCTTAGAGGGCTCTCATGCCACGTCACCTTGCTTTTGGATCTCTAGTTTTATCACTATGCTATTACACTCACCTATGTATACCATACCATTAATGTAACATTGAAAAAGATTAAACAACTCTTGCAATTATGTGAGCGGATACAGAAAGGTTAATTACCTCGCACGCTCACGTCTAGGGGAATTTTCCAGCTAGATTAGTGTCTGGGGCAATCCCCTGCTAAAGACTTCACCAAAAAAAGAAGGAATGAGAGAGTCAGTCGACGCGACGCGTGCTTCACGTGTGAGTGACTGGTTACGCGCCGGGGACGTGATGTGACTCAACGTGGACCAGGCTTAAAGGTCGCGTCACACTCAGCAACGTTCTGTTACCGGAACTTTGTGTGCGCCAATGTCGTTCTCAGTGCCCACGTCGCCCGCCGTGCCCCGTTCAGCAAAGGGGCAGCCAGTTACTCCCCAAAGACTTTCCAGACAGCATCCACGCTCCCAATCGTTCTACAGGTCACCTCTCACACCGCCTACAACGAGCCCGTACACCCCAATCAGTCTTCGGTCTTTGGATTCAACTAGCTCGTCAACGCTCACGACGCCGGACAGCTTTGGTAGCGGACTCAAGAAGCGTTTGGCATTTTCAGCAGTCTCGCCAGATACGTCTCGTAGCCAGGACAGGAGCGTCGCCGACATCGCAGGCAACTGGAGGTCAAGAGCCAACGAGAATGGCATCAAGGTTGACTTTGCACCCCAGGCGGACTCCAGCTACGCCATGGATGATTGTGAGTGAATGTATGCGCATATATGCGCTCAATTCACGCTGAAACATGCGCATATAGCTAGTGATGCTTCTTTCTCCGACTTTGCCAACACCTCTGCCCTGGGAACGACCGTGGAAGGTAAATAGACACGTCATGACGATGAAGGGATGATTGACTGAGATCTTGCCTTGATAGACATTCTGGCACCGCCATTTGTTTCGACTCATAGGCGGTTGAACAGCATGCCTACGACTGGGCGACCTAGAGCCCAGTCACAAGTATCGCTGCCTTCCTCGCGTGCACATCCAATGTCACCCACCAACCTTCGTAGTATCCACCGCGCATCCCCACTGCAATCGCGCCGCGCTCCTCCTCTGAATCAACTGCTGTCGACGCCCCCACCCAACCGCGCGCTTGCAAGGCAACTTAAATTGAAGGGTAGCGTCACAGACCCTGCTCAACCACGTAGACGTGAAGCGCTCGGCAATGTTCGTTTTTTTTTGCTGCTTTGTTCAATATTTGGCACTAATAAATCGTTGAATAGCTCCCAACAAGCGTACATAATGCTGGCCATCGACAGGGCAATAAGAGTTTATGTCTAGGACCGGATACCTCTCTGGATTTGTTTGACATAGACGAAACGGAGTTCGAGCAAGATAGCGAGTACCAAGGGCCCGAGGAGGACAGTTTCTTCGCTCAGAACATCGAGATACAGAATGCGAACTCTTTTGGATACCCAACCTTCCCCGAGCGTCATCATGCCCAATTCCCGACGCAGCCGACCTTCATGGACCCTTTCCAGCAACAGAATGCTAATGGCTTATTCAACGGACGTATTTTGCATAGCATTGCTGAAAGTCTGGAACATCAATTCCAGGCTGTTCGTCAACAACAATCTCCCATGAAACCGTTTTTCGACGACATGCAACAGGCTGCGCCTATGTTCTATGCGCCCATGCCCCAACTTCAGCCCCAATTCAACCCGGTCATGCATCACCAGTACCCCACTTCGGCATACCAGCCTCTCCACCAACCTTCAATTATGTCATTCCAGCAGCCAATGACCTCCTTGCCAAAAATCACTCCGGAAAATTCTTTCTCAGTGCCCAAGCCCATGCTCTCCCCTCCCGCTCCTGATGTAAATCCAACGGATTGCTCCGTTTGTCTTGCTTCGCGCCCTGCGAGCCTCGCAATTTTGCAGCCTTGCCGTCACCCATTATGCTCCACTTGCCTGACCAGCGCGCTCAATATCGTAGGCGAAAAGGATATGGAGTGCGCAGTTTGCAAACAGAGCGTTGCTGATTTCAAACTCGTTATGGGAGGTTCGAAAGGCGACTTCTCGACAGAATCTCGCGTTGAAGGTCCTATCGCGTCTGATGACAACATCGTAGATCAGTCGCACTTGGTAGGAAGATCGTTCATGGATCCTCTCTTTTCTTCCTCTGGCAGCTCTGATAGTTTCGATGGTCGATCGGATCATGGTGCTTTGCAGAGCGCTTTCGAATTCGGCCTTGATCTGGGAGAGCTTCGCGCTTCCACTCCGAAGATGGAGCAAATGATAGACCACTTGGAGAAACCTTTCGCATCAAACCGCGCCCTGCACAAGAGCGAGGACAACGTTGTTCTCCGCATTGACAACGTCCCTTGGGTGAGTTCCACAACTGAATGCGATATTCTTTTCTCTGATCACCTTGTATGTATATTCAGGATATCACTCCGGGTCAGATCAATAAATGGCTTCAACAACCCACCGAGAGAGTACACGTTCTCTTGGATGGCAAAGGCAAGACGATGAGTCATGCCTATGTTGAGATCCGGGATGCCGCCATCGCTGGCGCGATCCTTCGAGGCGAAGCCCGTCCTTCTGGCCCGAACGGGAAGAAAGAACGCGGCAGCGTCCTTGGTCGAGGCAGACGGGCTCGCGGTGTGACCATCACTCGCAGCGGCCAGCAGGAGTTGATGAGCGATGTCAGTTTCCTCGTCTTCGTTATTTCGAATGAACCATAGCGCTGAATTTTTTCATCGTCGACACAGTTGTTCCCTCACTGGCGAGGAGGATTCGACGGTGCCCGACCATCGCTCGCTGGCCTTGAAGGCGAGCGGGTCATCGGTGCGCTGGAAGGAGGGCTTCTCACTGAGCAATACATCTCTGGATTGTTGCATCTCATCCGTGAGCCCGATGTACGCGCCGCCGTCCTTTTTCACTGCTTTTATACTATTCTAATGTGATGGCCTGTCTAGTCCCACTTCCTGAAAGTTCCATCGTTACCGTTCCACTCGTTGGCCAGTGTGCTCCTTAAGCTGCCCAGTGATGTGGATAGTCGCGTGTTTTGGACGACCAATGTGCGCGATATGCTATTTGGTACGTATTTTCGTTATCCATCTTCATCGATGACTAACGTGTTGGTCGCCTTTCAGATACAACCTGCACTGCTATCCAGATTGTTTTGCCGCGTATCAAGCAGGCAGAAGAGAAAACAAGTGCCAGCAGTCAAGAACAAGAGTACACGCTGGATCTTGTCATTGATATCCTTCATGCCGCAATCGCCTGCCATGCGTTCACTCCTCAACAACAGCAGAGGCTGACGGAGCTGGCTCAGGCATACTCTCTGCCCTTACCATCGAAAGAACCTTTGTTTGTTTCGAGCTCTTCTGTCTCCGTCGATCTCCGCGACGCAAGCACCCTAAACACTCCGTCCGCTCTGGACTCGTCAATCCATATAGCCTCACGCAACGGAGCCTCTGTTAGTACACTCCAGAAGTCCGAGGGCGGGTCCATCGACGATCTGGCGAAAGAGTTTGGAATCGATGCTCATGTAGTTGAGGCCCTCGCTCAACGACTCGCCAGACTCAATTAAAAATGCTGTGACTTTTCTGGGTACTTCTTGGATATGTGTGGAGGTATTGCGGTCAACCTTCCCCCGCCAATTCTCTTCACGGACATATTTTCTTCTCTTTCCCATTCTGTTATGCCTGTTGCATCTGTTGTTCACGTTGGTCCTTTAACCTTAATGTTCTTCCTACCCTGCCTTTTTCACTTGCCTTTGCCGTTGCCCCATCCTCCTTGCCCTGCATTGCTGTTACCCGCTCTCTTTCCCCCCTTATTCTCTACATCCGCTCTCACGTTCACGCTATACTTTCATGATAACTCCTACCTATGCGTTCTCCCCTTCCTCATCACCCGCGATCAACAACCACAACCAAAACTTTCTCCCGCTTTCCGACTGCTGCCTCATTCTTCCCCTTCCAATGCCGTTTCTATATGCAACTCAACGAAAAATCCATGCCCACCTTCGCATTGCTGTTCTTAATCCTGTATGCACTATTCCCTGCTAGCCTGCCCTAGCTTGATCCCTGCCATCCTGTCATCATTATAATCACCCAAACACTTGTTTGCACTTTGAACGTATGACTCCCTTTCCATCGTCCATGTTTCCATGTTTCTGTTCCTCCTTGATTGACTTTTATTCTGTTCTCTGACATGTTCTGGCATCATACGTCCCGTATCCATAGAAAGATCCGGCCTAGCGCTGGTTCAGGGTTTTTTTTTCACTGTCTCGTTTTTGTAACTATTACTTCTCGCGCACCCTGTGTCGTCTATTGCTGTCCTTGGAATCGATAAAAATAAAAGATAAAAGTGTTTAGTCCATCATCTGTCTTTCTCGCCGCGCCACATTTGTAATAACGCAACTTCTGCAACGACTGGCCTCATTTCATGCTAATCATTGATCGTGTGTTGGTAGAAATCTTGTTCACAGCGCGGTCCCTCGCGCTCTCCACCTGACTGACTCATCTCAGTCGTGGCCATGGCGCACAGGGCCTATTCTTTGTCTTCCTCAAGATCTCTCATGACGAAGAATGACATAATGGGAGTTGGGAGTTAGACGCCATAAATAAGGTCAGCCATGGATTCTTGTTCCCGCAATCTTCTTCCTCACCGATACCATTACCATAGTACTTGCATAGGACGAACTAAGACTATCATCATGACGGAGACGGCTGGAAGTGTTTTGAATGGCCTGACAGCGAAGAGCTTGTTCGACCTGAAGGGAGTGGTCGCTGTTGTGACCGGAGGATCTTCAGTAAGTCAAGAGCTTATCAGACCGGGCATACATTCTCATTCATTGATAGGGAATTGGGCTGATGATTAGCTCGACACTGATGGCCAATGGCGCTAAAGTCTACATTGTTGGACTTGATCAGGCGCAGCTGGACAGGTGCCGTCGTGCTTACTGAATTTTATTATTCGACTAACAAATACGTGTAGTGTTGCCAAAACATACAACGACGGCGCATCCGAAGGCATGGGCCGCCTTATCGGGGTACAGGGGGATGTTAGCAAGAAGGTATGCATGCATCAGTTGGGATTGTGCGTTTGGGCGCTTATTTCACGCATATGCGCGCATAGGCGGAAGCAGCGCGCGTTGCATCACTTATTGCCGAGCGCGAACCAGGCGGCATAACTGTGCTCTTCAACAACGCCGGTATAACGACAGGACCCTTCGATCGGCCGTCCTTTGCAGATTTCTCAGACCATAAAGCGGAGAAGAACGGTGTTGCGAGCGCATATGTGAAGGCGCTCTTTGATGCCGTCCCAGAGGAAAGTTTCACAGATGTCTTCAAAGTCAACGCTGTCGGCCCGTACTGGTTCACTATCGCGTTTTTGCCCTTGTTTGAGGCATGGAAACGCTCCTCGGGGACAAACCCCGCAGCGAAGAAGTTTGCGCCGCAGGTCATCATGACGAGCAGCATGAATGGCTGGACGAAGGACGCTGCGACTGCAGGATTTTCGTATCCATACATGTTCTCGAAGAGCGCAGTTGGGCATGCTGTCGCGTCACTCGCGCATGAGCTGCTCCCGCTGGATATTAGGGTGAACGGGATTGCGCCTGGTGAGCTCTGCTCATGACTTCGACTCTCTTCGGTGTTCATGACCGTTTTTCATCCTGCAGGCCTCTTCCCAACTGAGGTAAATGATACCCTTTCGCGCGCAGCGAGCAGACTATTGATTTGTGTCCCATCCTATAGATGGCTGCGCCTGGGTCGTCAAACAACCTCGGGATTGGCAACATTGATGCCAACAGCGATGTGGCCTTCGAGGTGCCCGTCAACCGCTTTTGTGGTTCACGCCATGATATGGGCAGTCTCGCGCTGTTTCTGGTGGCTAATTGGTTTGTCAATGGCGAGACTGTGCTCATTGACGGAGGGGTAAGTACAGTCAAAACTTGCACACTTGGGTGTGCTCCCGAGCAACGCGCTGATTTGCTTGCTTGCCCTTGTATCAGACTATGTTGAAACACCCTTCGTCCTATTAAACGTCGACATTAATCAGGTACAAGGCCTAAGAAAGAAGTAGACCCTTTCATGAACCATCAAAGAAAGTCAAAAACCCAGAGAAGATGTGAACTTTGGGGTTGTAACCTCTGCGGACGCCGGAGGTCAGCCCAATATCGTCGCCGATGCAGAATGCATCTGCCCTCATCTGCCTCTTGTAGACCACCTTGTCTGCCTCTCCGCACTTCTACTTCACCAACACTCGACTGATACCTCTAGTTTCCGAAGAGGGCCACTGGGCGCGTCCAGAAGAAAACTCGTTGTGAAACTGAGCACACTCACTTTCGCGCCACCATTGCCCTTGGCAAACTATTGCAAGTTACTGGAGAGGGCCAAATTGATTGCTATAGTCGGTACTAATACAATGGCTCTGGATCTGGCTCGGTTGAACAAAGAGCAAGAATAGGAAGACGATCATACAAAGTGAGAGCTCAACGTTCAACAGGTACTATGTTTGAAAAGGAATGCGGTCTGAACGATGAAGTCAGAGCCAATTCGATGTTTCGTGACCGCTCGCGAGGCAATGTCAGCTGCTCAACAGACTGTTCTTCAATACTTTCTATCTCTTTCTAACCCTCTTCTCTCACGACTCAGATTGGGAAGCCGGTAATGAAATCCTCCTTCTCTCTCTCTCTCCCCTCGTTTCGTTTCAGTTCTCAATTATTCAAGAGCCAAAGATCCCAAGCGGCCAAGAGCTTTCCTTATCTGATAATATTTATTGCCGACGGCCATGATCCGCATGGCTAGAGAATTGCCTGACGTTTGTCCTTCAACTTTCAAGCCACGACTCGCGTTCTTTCTCTTTGACCACGACGAGATCTCTGAAGGTGCTTCAAAGGTGCTTGCAAGTGGTTCTGATTCCACTGCTCACCTCCGACTTCGGACCTATACACCTCTACTCGACTTACCAGGGTACCTGCATGATGTGCTAGGCGCTTAAATCGAACCATATATATCATCCACTCCAACCTTTTTTCATTCCACTCAATTCTCCCGTACCTCGCTGCAACTCATCATGGAAACATCCCCCGACGCGCTACTACCAGATACCTCTGATTCCGTGTTTCTGCGGTCCCTGAGAGAGATTGGCTATGGCAGTGTACGTGCGTTCACCTTGTGTGCATGTTCAACAGCTTCATGGTTCGTCAGATAGCAGGCATGGCGTCGAAGGTTTTCGAACATCCTTTCGACTTGACCAAAGTCCGATTGCAATCTCAGGTACTCGACGCGACGGCGCGCTTCAATGGGCCCATCGACTGCCTGACGCAAACTTGGAAAAAAGAGGGCGTCCGGGGCTTGTATCGCGTAGGTGTATTTTGTCCGATTTTTATTACCGTCCTTGACGCTCTCTAGGGTCTCCCAGCTCCCATTTTCGGCGCTATGGTCGAGAATGCCTCCCTGTTCCTCGCGTATGGCGAGTTTCAGAACGTCATTCGCTCCGTGACAAACCGCACCAAGGAAGATAAACTTCCCTTATATCATCTCGCGTTGGCAGCAGCTGGTGCTGGTGCCGTGACGAGTTTCCTCTTGTAAGTTCTTTTCTCTGTCAGAAAATTGTGCAGAACTCATTCCCTTCAGAACACCCATCGAGCTTGTAAAATGCAAAATGCAGGTGCAGATGCTCATCCCGCAGGTAGCAGGGTCTGCACCACGCGCTCTCCCGGGCCCTATTGCCGTCTTCACCTCAGTACTCCGAACAACGGGCATGCGCGGTCTCTGGCTCGGCCACACTGGTACTCTTATTCGTGAGACCGGTGGCACTGCGGCCTGGTTTGGCACGAAAGAATACGTCGCCTCGCTGCTTCTGTCACGACGCGCACGTCTAGAGCCAGGAAACCCTGCACCCACAGAACTGCGGCCCTGGGAGTCAGCAGCATCTGGAGCGTGTGCTGGTGCTGCGTTCAACCTCGCGTTGTTCCCCGCGGACACGGTGAAAAGTGCGATGCAGACGGCCGAAGAGTTGCGGCCGGCAGGTGCCTCGTCGCAGCCTCGCCCAACATTTGGGGGCACGTTTGTGGCCATGTACCGCGCACAGGGCATCCGCGGGCTGTATGCTGGCTGTGGCGTCACCGTGGCGAGGAGTATACCCAGCAGTGCTATCATTTTCTTGATTTATGATGGACTGAAGAAGTATCTTGGATAAAATCCAGAGGATGATCTATCTATAATGAACACTTGATATTAACTGTATCGTTGACGAGCGACCATCAGCTTTGCGTGGGGCGAGAGTAGGTCGAATGAGCTGAGCCGGACCTGAGCATGGCATCTACGCGACTGAGATGATGATTCCCAAACTCTGGCCATGAATGGGCAGCCGTACCAATTTATCGAGTTTCGCAAGGCTTTATATACCAGCAATAGAAACTTCACCTCTCCTTACAACTTTCTGTGTAATCTCTGCTTAACTGTTGAGATGGTCGAGGCTTCCATTCTGTAGTCACTATTTATGTCATATCGGTTGTCAACCAGGAACGAAGACCAGCGAAATTATCAAGAGAACAGAACCACGACGGTTGGATTCGTACGCAATCCACCGAATCCGCCCCTTCAACCTTACGAACTTTATTAGACCGCAAACGCGACGACATAAAGCAGGTAGCTGGAGAGGGGTGATTTAGTTGTGATTTAGAGGGCGACAATGAGTAACCCGGCAACCACAACGCCACCACCTTCAGCGTTCAGTCACTTCGCCAGCCTCGCAGAGTCGTCAGCCGCAGCGACGACGAGGCATGAGCGACACTCCAGGCGAACGAACAGCGTCGGGCCACGACCCCTACATCTCACGGCAGGCTCCATAGTTGGGCCCGTACCAGGTTCTCCAGCGCGTACAGGCTCGCCTCTGTTTGCAGAAGAAGGCTCGGCGACGTCGCCGTATTCGCCCTGTGCGGGACCATCCACGCCGCTGAGTCCAACGATCAGTGGTTTGCGGGATGGCAGCTCGAGGAGGCAGTCATCTATTTCGTACAAGTCCTCCAGTGCCCACCCCGCGTCACCATCGCCATCGCAAAGCAGTTTCAGTGGAAAGATGGACTCGGTCGATATTGGCAGCTTTCTGGGCCCGGCGCGGTCGCCTTTGTCGGGGACTGCAGCAGCGTTTAGAGAGCCAGCTGCGAGTGGGTTGACGCGTAGCCGCTCGCTAGGGGCTAAACGGCTGAACGGGGTGAAAGTTGTTGCGGAACAACAGCCACGAGCGAGTGTGGTTGGGACGCAGAGGGTACCCGTTACATTGGTCGAAAAGTGAGTACTCTTCTACATGATATCAAACCTGGGGAATAGGGATATTGATTTGGGTACTCTGCTCCAGACACGCAGAGCTTCTCCACTTCATTGCCCAGAAGGAGTCGAAATGCTTAGAGCTGCGATCTCAGCTAGCAGTACACGAGGCAGAGCTATTGGAACGTAAGTTGACTTCAGTCCAATATAATTCTGCTGGCTTTAACTGTGAAGGCAGTTAAGAAGAAATGGGAGCGCATAGTCAATCGCGGCTTCGAAAGATCTCAAACAGGCGCGTCCGGAAAGCCTTCCAGTTCACCAACTTCAACATCCACCCTCGGACCTACATTCGCTACGTCTAAGTCCGACTCCTCCTCAGTGAACAGCGCGTCCTATTTCCCGACCCTTAATCCCGCGCCGAATGCACCGAGTGCCATAGTGCTTGAAGGCATCAAAGAGGGTGTACAGGGCGTGAGCAGGCTCCTCGCTGCGGGCTTGGGGACGATTGCCCAGGTGAACGCGCCAACAACACCTACAGATGCACCCGCGAAACGCGCGATAACCCCCGGACCTCTCACCACCACTTCTTCTAGGAGATCAATATCGCCACACCCAGCAATCACGCTGACGCGCAAGTCCGGGCAAGGCCACGAGCAGAAAGAGTCGCAGTCCTCGACGACATCCGCGGCGTCCAACGCAAGCATGGCCTCGTCGCTCCTGAGCGTGTCGACCACGTCGTCGGCTACTTCAGCGACACCCTCGGAAGGACTTGGCGGTCGGCCTATAACGCCTACGAGTGGCAAAAATGCGGAGACAGAGTCGGACAGCGAGTTTGGCGCGTTCGAAGAGGCGCAGCCGATGAGCGCGCGGAGGAGAGACGAGCAGGACCACGAAGTCTTGATGGTCAGAGACACGGGCGCGACACCGACTATGTCTCCGAATCCAGACTTCCAACGGCGAACGTTGCAACCAAGCGAACCGGACGATGCATTCGACTGGGATGATGGGTGGGGTAACCTGGATAGTGATAAGGATCCAGAAGAACCGTTCGAGGATCCCGGTGTGCAAACAACGGAGGCGCCCTGTGCACCTCCAATAGCTACTGGTGCCACAGGACTATCAAACAAGGTCTCCAGCCCGCCGGCCACCCAGCAGATGAGCTCCTGGGTGGGAAGTATGGGCAAAAAATGGGGAGAGATTAAAGGCAGTCAAACGTGAGCGAATCTTTTTTTCCTCAATCCCTTTTGACCTTTGTCTGACGCATTTTTCATTCTCTTTCACATTGAAAAGGTTCACAAAAAGTCAGAAGCGCGCGACCTTACTTCTTTCAGACATGCAGCAAAGTTTGGTGTCCGCCCTCATCGCCCCAACGCCCCTATCCGCGTCTGAGCGGAGTTCATCGCAGCCCAGTTCTGCTAATAGCCTTACTTCCCCCTCATCCTCGTCGCCATCACCGTTTTCCTCCAATGCATCGCGCAGGGATCCATCACTGTCGATGCATGCGTCAGCTGGAACGGCTCCAAGTGCAGGTACAAGCAGGGCACCTCCACCATCACATTCCGCCCTTTCATTGCTAGACGACTCGGACGAAAGCTTTGGCGAGGAGGCTGAGGATACCGTACGCCTGACGATGTCTGTCCCAGTAATGGTCCCAACTGCCGCTCCAGCCAAACCCGTCCAACAAGGGGTGGTGAATATGTCACGGACGAGCAGCGGCAAGAACACTGCATCTTCTTCAGTAGCAACGACACCAGACGGCGATGAGGACGAATGGAATTGGTGATCCTGGATTGTTTAACATCCCCCGTATCCATCTTGCACGATTCAGTTCATGGAACTTGGAGCTTTCTGTGATGCCGTGTACACTTTGTTGTTGCTCGGGAGCAGCTGTACATTGTCATGTTTCTTTGAAATCTTATTCTTGTTGCATTCAACAGCTCAATACCGCTTCTCTTTCTTTATCTGCTACGCGTTGACGCGTTTCTTGAAGTGTAATTCAAGTTTATGACCCTGACATGATATAAAGATAATATATTGGCGTTTTGCTCAATGTATTCATGTAATCGAGCCTCGCATAGGTTCACTGAATCGAGGGGCGTTTATGTAGAATGAGAATTCTGTGCAAAAGTGTTTCCTCTATATTGGGGGTAATGGACATGTTTGAACTGAAGCGCTATTCTGACCCGCTGATCTAGTGGGCAGCTGAGGCGCCACTTTCACCCTTCTCCGCCTCCTTGATGAAGTTGAGAATGCTAAGAAGCGGATGTTAGAACAGAACAATACGCGGTAAAAATCCAGTGTACTTACAACTGCTCCTCCTCTCTGCATTCATGATACCCTATCAGTACAGTTCCCCTTCTATCCTATAATTTCACAAAACTCACGATGAGGCAGCCTTAATAGGAACAGTCTCCTTCGCCTCCTGGACGGTAGTGGGCTTAGCCTGGGCAGTCTTTCCGCCACGGGTGGCCAGGTAAGCACTTCCGAAGGTGACTCCGAAGACGCTGAGTGCTAGGTACTCATTTTTGACGGTGCGGCCGAGGACTTGGCTGTTAAGAGTGGATCCCAGTGTGTGTTTCAACGCGCGAAAATTCAAGAGGGATTCGAGGACAAATGTGATGGTTTTGGTTGAGTTTCGAGGTGATTCGTGACGCGGCGCGTTTCCCGAGGTGAAATGGCGAGGACATGGTAGAAAGGAAGAAAATTCGTTAGAAGATGGATCAGAATACGAGATTTGACTTGCAGTTGCACGTACTAGGACATGATGAAAGGAGTAGAGTTGGTTTATTCGCTGTCGTCGACCAATTTTGTGACGAAAGCCTGGTTCCCGGGAGTTTCCGCCAGGACCAAGGCCGGGCCGGTTGGCCTGGTTTGATCCAAAGCTTACACTTTGACCACCATGGCCACCGCCCGTGTAGCTCAGCTGGTAGAGCATTGTACTTATGAGGACCACCATGGCCACCTTCCCGCATGAATACGCGCTCGTCTCGCCGTTTTATAGCTGACTGAATAGTACGATTCGATGCGCCCAGCATCTTGCTACATTGTACAAGATGGCCGAAATCTCCGACAATCTTAGGTAGAGCCATGCAGGTAATTGCAGGAAGAACGACATTCTAGGACCAGCATGTCCCAGCAGGATTTCCAAAGCCGTTGGAAACAATGACCCACAGAATCTTCGTGTGGAAAGGACGACATGTTGAGGGTACTGCTCATTATTCACGAAATTGCCTCGGCCCATACATCCCCCTCTTATAAGCTCGGAGGCGTAGCCGACATACATGGCCTTCATCGACGTCGGCGAGTGAGCATTTTTGGCAGTAAAACTTGCGCTGTCTTCTTTACGCCGGGCCGAATATGGGCATGGAACCTGCATTAGACTCGTGGGACCGACTGCGGATATCAGGCGATCTGGCTGGCGGTAGTACCTTTGACACATCCGACATCAAGTCTACGCCATCAAGATAATGGATGACGAAGGCCATGCTCAAAAACTGCTCAAGTTGGAGACAAACCAAGAGGAAACATGGGTTGCGTTGCGCCAGTTCTACGCCAAAAACCAAGCATCGATCGAGCGCTCAAGAAGTCTGAATGTTGGTCAGGGACAATTCCAGGATGAGCTCGAACAAGTTCTAGAGGCTTCCCAGGTTCTTCTTGACGGACTTGTCGCACTTGCTAATGTTCATCCAGTTTTTGGTGGTAAGACTACCAGCGCTTTTTAAGATTACTCTTACGGCGGCTGATTTTCATCCCCAGTCGCCATTTTCGCTTTCCACGGCATCATCAAGCTCGATATCACCAGAAGAGAGAACAACCGCAAAGTTCTGGCTGTGAAGCTTCAAATGCAGAGCATGATGTCCGCCATGTTCCAGTGCGTGCATTCCCACTGCCTGCGTTAACCTGTCTGCTTATTTCTGCACCAGGATGTGTGAACTCACGCACATTCATGTCCTGAATGACCCACAGAAAGCAGTTCAGCGGGCTCAACTTCAAGAACTTGTGAAAGCTATCGCAGACGAGATAAAACAGTGTGGCAGCGATCTCAATTATTACTCCGACCGCAAGCTCGTTTGTGAGTTTTCTTGTTAGTTTTACACCCATGCCCTGACGACGCGCTTAGCAAAGTTGATAAAGGCCAAAATCTACGAGCGTCGCTTCGCCGAACATGTTGAGACCTTCGCGCAGCGGCGGTCGGAGCTACAGACCACCATAACAGCGTACATCAGTGCAGGGATTGACGCTGCGAATATTGCCATCACCCACGTCGGTCAGAAAGTTGAAGCGATGGACAAAAAGATTGACTCTCTTCTTGCTGTTTTCCAACGACTGGACACCCCATCTGAACGAGAGCTGCTCAAATATATCGGAGATAACGGGGGTGCAGAGAATTGTATCAGCAGGGACGACCTGTTGAGGGCCCTCCTCATGAAGTCGGGTCAACCTACGGACTCCCTAGCAGAAGTTCGAAAGACACTGCAAACAGAAATATCGGAAGATTTGGACAAGGTCTTGTCCCGTAACCTCAACCGCTTCGAGAAGCTCCTCGTCGTACAGAACAACAATCTCGAGCGCTTGTCGAATCAGATTGAACACCAAGGGTACGGCTTGCAAGATCAAAGCATGAAACTGGACAAGCTTGTCAATACATCTATTCTCATTCTTGAAGAAGGGAAGCTTATCAAGAAGGCTGTTGTCCCGAATGCCTCAATCAAGCTCAAAGACCCAGAACTGCAGCAAATCTGGGATAGAATGGTGCGCAACCTCCTTCAATGCGTCATTTCTTTCATCAGCTTATGAAGCTGCATATGCAGGGTTTATCTGGCCGAAGGAGTGTCAAAGCAAAGCAATTTGTGCTCACATTTCGAGACTACCTCATTACCACTGATCATTCCGTCTCAGCAACACCTGCCCTCCGCTCGGGGCTTGCTCTGGACTCTGATGCACCCTCTTCCCTGTTTACATTTCCTGTTCCGGAAACTCAGGGCTCAGTCACGACTGTGGATACTGCGGAGTCCGATGCATGGGTGTTGAAGCATATCAATGCTGCTCATGTACAGCCCATCATTGAGGCCATGGATGAGGATGGATCTGGTTTCATCAGCGTTCAGGAGGCAAACAAGTTTGCTCTCAGCCGTCCAAAAGGGATGAGGTGTGTGATGTCCACTTGATGCACTGCAGTCCCATCTAATCCGGCGCATAGATTGCTACATTGGATTGCATATTGGGCGGCAGGTAAAGATTCGTTGTCTCTGTGATGGCTTGCAGTTCAACATCTGATACTTCGAGATATCTTGTTAGGGTGGCATTATAACATCACAGACTACCGAAGCAAAATATACGGGATTATGCAGAAGCTTCACAAGATTTCTTCGAATGTGCTTGCCGTCAACCGCAAACTGGCTGCTATGTATCTCGATGACTTTGACTACTTTCGCATCGAAGGTATACTGCGCCACATTAGCCCCCTCGCCAGCGATGTTGCCCGTGATCCCAAGCTAGTCGAAGTTTCGGCGTCAATTTTAGTGGCACAGGAGGAGCGTTTGAAGAAGAACCTCCACGAATTATCCTACATCTTGGGTACTCCTGCCGACGTCGCCCTTGTTATAGGGACCGGACGACTAGAAACTGTCAGTGTTCGATTTAGTCCCTTCTGTTATCAATAATTGTGCTGATACGCGTCAATAGTGGCTTTTACCGTTACTATATGTTCTTCTTGAGAGGCACTTGGAAGTGTTCAAGATTGCACAATCGCGCACTCTCCTCTCATGGGAATTTGTAGATCACTGCGTATCTCTCGGGTCCATTATTTTCCTCTATGATGAAAGAATGCGGCAGCTACGAGGTCAGCTATTGTGTACCCTCCAGTCGTTCATTCTTATTTAACATGGACTGTAGATATCTTCCGGCCAGTAAATCGCGACACTGAGACCCACTTCAAAAATTTTGCATACGGCATGGTGCGCCTTCTGGTATGTGTCGGCCTGACGTGTGCTTAATCTCCTGGATGGTTTAGTTTCTGGATTCTTACAAATGGACAGGAAAACGGATAGCCGGAGGAAATACCCTGCTCAGTTATAAGGACGACATAATGAACTCTGTCGAAAATGACACTGGCACCGCAGACGTGCCAGACGACAATACAACTCTTGATACAAGCATCCTTTATTACGGTTCCGGAGGCGGGATATCGTTTCAGGATCTCAGCGATTCGAGCGAAGAATCCGGTCCCGATCTTGGGGGGAACGATGGCGCAACAGTCGGATCTGAAGCAAAACTCGATAGAGAGCATCCACCCCATGACTACGTCCCACACGGCATCGAGGGGCGCTGGGTTGGAACATTTGGTGACAATCTAATGCCACCTTTTGAATGCATAGTACAGTCTACCGTTGACGGGAAATTAGTGGCAAAGGGAAGGGACTACGCTGAATTTTTTGAGATCTCAGGTTGGCAGTTCCATGACCTGACTGCGGATGTTACTTTTGCTCTCCTCTTCCCCGGATATTTCCCCGTCAAATTCAAAGGCAGTTATGATCATTCGAGAGATACTATCCGTGGATGGTGGGCAGTAGTTATGGACCAGCCTGGCGGCATCACTGAACAAGAAGATCCTCCTCAGACTCCCAACAAGACGATTTCTATGACCAGACACTCTGTCAACTCATTCCGATTCAGGAAAGTGCTGGAGACCGGAAATGGCATTCCAGAACTGAGTGTGGCGCAGCGGCGGTGGGCATTTGCCATTCAAACTGTCCTCTTCGGCGTTCAGGACAAACTGGGCTCATGGGATTTTATGCGTCGTCGGTTCGTCGAGCGCGATGACTGGATCGAGTTATCCATCCGACACAATCCACCGGACGGAATTGACATCACTCGAGGATTGATAGATGATCAGCAACTGGTCCGCTGGGAAGAGATAAGGAGTACAATTCACCCTAGCACCTTGGCCGTTTATTACTCAGTCGCACGGTTTTTGCAAGACAGGCGACTGTATGACGTGTAAGTTTGGCGCCACTAAATCTTCAGTGACATGTCGTGGCAGTCCAGAATACTCATTCTGCTTCCGTAGGGGTGGGGTGTTCTGCGATGTATGCAAACAGGACATCATTTTTCAACGATATATGTGCATAACCTGCATTGAAGACGACTACAGCAACAGGGTTGATTTTTGCGTAGACAGCAATTGCTCAGAACTCCAGAATACGTTCAGCACCACGGATCTTGTCCACAGCCCCTCACACACTATCCTTCGTTGCACCGAAAGGATTTACACGTACGAACTCCCAAACATAGCCTCCCAAGCCCAGATCCTTTCTGAAAGTGTCAAGAAACGGTTCAGGGAACAAAATTCGGTGAAGAACCAATTCCACAAAGTCGATATGAAAACCGGTAAAAGTAACCCGGCTTCAGATAATAAGGCTGTCGTGCCCCACCTGACATGCTCTTGTTGCGGCATACCACTAACCTTGCCCTGCTGGGCATGTGCTATCTGCAGTACGTCGTGTCGGCCTGATCAGTATAACCTTCTTACCATATTTTTATATATAGCTCCAGACCTACTTCTCTGTCTCCAATGCGAGAAGAAACTCAACACTCCTCTGAAGCCGCGCGGTGCCATCCCTGATGGCCATTCGCGTCGACATCATCTTATGCGCATCAACGACAGCGTCGAGGCGAAGGCGGTCAAGCAAAGAAGTCAAGATAAACAATTGGGAGACATGGAAACAAGGATCAACAATGGCCTCCGCGACTTGGAACATAGGATCGACACCCAGCACGAAGAGCGAATGAGCGCTCTCGAGCAAAAGCTCGACGGTCGAATAGCCTCTTTGGAAACAAAAATTGACTCCCTCATGTCACTGATGCACCAAGTGCTTCAGGCTGGTGATCAGAGGAAAAATAACTGATGTTTTCGCAGTAGTGAATCACGTCAAGGAATGTTGCAGCACGAAGGTTATATGATTGTTCAGAGACTGTGAATTAGTTATACAATTTCAGGATGTACATTGCTCCCTGGAGCATCATGCTTGAAGGAGTGTCCAATGTAATCGGCCGAAGCTGGTCTTGTAAAATATTCTTGAAGAGAGACTTCAGACCTTTATTACTGCAAGCAACACTGAGATGACTAGTGCTTGCGACTGTCAATGGAAGTGCCGATAATTTGATCGAAAGGATGTTGAAATCCCACCCTCATCATTCATCCATAAACTGACAAGTGCTTTCAACTTTCCAAATTCCGAGACTCAGCTCATGCCCCGATGCTTCATGGTTGGAGAGATTTGACGACAGAGTGCAACTGGTCAACACGTTAGCGACACCGTCGCACGACTCGATGCCGAATCTAGTCGTCAGGAACTTCTTCGCCCTGTATGCTCATTTGCGCTTTGACTGCAAACCACTGCTAACCATCCAAGACAATCGTTGTCGCCTCGAGTAGTATGGTTTTCTGGTCTAGCACTGTGGCTGCTCCTTGTTCTATTTGTGGAGGCGGAAGGGAAAACAATTGGTATCAAGTGCAGGTGAGATATCCTTGGTATTAGTTTGCAGCCAGCATTGCACTGACTGAAGGGATGAGGCAATATCCTTGCGCACACACGAAAAAAAAATTGCAGCAGACTCCCTAGGTACTCCCGGCGGACACTCTTTTGGTAGAAATCCGACAATCTTCGACGTCGTGATAAATTTACCTCTCAGCCAGTGGTTCTCCGCTCGCGTACCTCTCACGCTGCTGTGCAACATCCTTCAACCCAGATCGATTAGACGGTAGACCTGCTTCGGTCGCTTTCGGTCGCTCAGCCCTTGGACTTTGAGTCATGGACGACGGTGCACATGCTCAACACCGCCTGACGTTGGAGACAACCCAAGAAGAAACATGGGCCGAGCTACGCCAGTTCTACGCTAAAAATCACGCATCTATAGAACGCTCCAAAAGTCTGAACATCGCACAAGGGCAATTCCAGGAGCAACTTGATCAAGTGTTAGAGGCTTCGCAAGTTCTCCTGGACGGCCTCGTCGCACTTGCTAATGTTCACCCAGTGGTTGGCTGTACGTTTGCGAACCCTGATTGTCAGCTTGATCTAACCAACATTCTGTAACAAGTGGCCGTACTTGCGTTTCACGGCATGATCAAGCTCGATATTACTAGGAAAGAGAACAACCGCAAAGTTCTCGCCGTGAAATTACAGATGCAGAGCATGATGTCTGCTATGTTCCAGTGCGCACGTTCATGTTGCTGTTGTAATCTGTCCGCTCAACCTTGCAACAGGATGTGCGAACTCAAGCACATTCATATTCTGGATGAACCTCAGAAAGCGGCTCAGCGGGAACAGCTCCAGGAGCTTGTGAAAACTATCGCGGACGAGATCAAGCAGTGCGGCAGCGATCTCAACTATTACTCTGACCGAAAGTTTGTTTGTGAGCGTCCTTGTTATTTCTGTAGTCATATTCTGAATGAGGGCGCTCAGCAAAACTGTTTAAGGCCAAAATCTACGAGCGTCGGTTCGCCGAGCACGTCGAGACTTTTACGCAACGGCGGTCAGAGCTGCAGACCACCATAACAGCATATATCAGCGCCGGAATCGATGCCGCAAATACTGTCATAGGCCAAGTCGGCCAAACAGTTGAAGTCATGGACACAAAGATTGACTTGCTTCTTGCCGTTTTCCAGCGACTGGACACCCCATCTGAACGAGAGCTGCTGAAAATCATCGAAGAAAACGGCGCGGAGAACTGCATCAACAAGGACGACTTGCTGAAGGTGCTGCTCACGAAATCCGGTCAATCTGTGAATTCTCTGGTGGACGCTAGGAAGGCCCTGCGGGCTGAACTCATTGAGGACTTTGACAAAGTACTCTCGCAGAATCTCGGCCATTTTGAAAAGCTTCTTGTCGTCCAAAACGACAACCTGGAGCACCTCTCAAGTCAAATTGAAGAGCAAGGTCTTGGGATTTATGATCAAAACCTGAAAATTGACAAGCTTCTAAACCACTCGATTCTCATTCTTGAAGAGGGAAAATTGATCAAGAAAGCTCTCGGCCCTAACACCCGAATCAAGCTCAAAGACCCTGTCTGTGTCGCTCTCATCTCATTCGATACTTATGTGAATACTCATAGTACTTGCTGCCTAGGAACTACAACAGATCTGGGACCGAATGGTATGTGACTTCTATCGATTGATGCAAGATAGGTACTCATCTTCATATGATCTAGGGACTGTCAGGTAGAAGGAGCGTGAAAGCAAAGCAATTCGTACTCACTCTCCGTGACTATCTCATCGCGAGTGACCGTTCGGTTTTAGCTACACCGGAGCCACTCTCGGCGCTTTCATTTGACTTTCACGAATCAGCCGCTCCACTTTCATTTCCAGTCCCGCAAGAGCCGGCTCAATTGACAATCCCAGACGAGTCGGAGTCTGACGCATGGGTGTTAAAGCACATCAATGCCACTCATGTCCAGCCAATCATTGAGGCTATAGATCTAGATGGGTCCGGCTTTATCAGTGTCCAAGAGGCGAACAAATTTGCACGCAGTCGCCCAAAAGGGATGAAGTGTGTGGCAATCGTTTACGAATTATCATTTTGTCTGACGTCTTTATGAAGGTTTCTACCCTGGATTGCATACTGGGCAGCCGGTGAGCTTCCTCGTCAGCTTTGACCCAAACGTGTATTCAGACCACATCCTTGTTTTTAGGATGGCACTACAACATCATTGACTACCGGAGCAAGATATACAGGGTCATGCAGACTTTGCATCTCATCGCGGCTAATGTGCTTCCAGTCAATCGCAAATTAACAGATTTATACATGGACAGTTGGGATTACTATCGCATCGAAGGCATCCTACGACCAATCCGACTTTTACCGCAGGATGTGTCACGAGATCCTCCGCTGGCCGGCCTTGCTACTGCAATCGCAACGGCACATGAAAGCCGCCTGAAAAATAATCTTGAAAAATTGTCATATGTTCTGCGCTCGCCGGCTGATGTGGCTCTTGTTATAGGCACTGAGCGGTTGGAAACTGTCAGTCTGTCCACTCTATAATTGTCATTTGAGCATGCGTTGACACTTGCCCAGTCACTTCTACCACTGCTGTATCTACTACTCGATCGGCATCTGGCGATATTCGAGATTGCAAAGTCGCGCGTTCTCTCGTCGTTGGAATTTAGAGACCATCGCAGTTCTGTACAATCCATTCTTTCTATGTATGATGAACGGATGCGCCGACTACGAGGTAAGATTGATGCTGGTCCTTTGATCGCTTTTAAACAGCTACATTTGAATTACAGACGTCTTTCGTCAAGTTAATCATGACACGGAGGTCTACTGCAGTAATTTTGCATATGGCATGGTAAGATCATATTCAATGAACTATATGCGATATTATACTAATATTGCGTACCAATCTAGTTTCTGGACTCTTTCAAGCAAACTCCTGACAAGGCGATAGCTGGAGGGAATACCCTGCTGGAATTTGACGATGATACCATGTACGATGATGCTTTGTCCGGCACAGCAGACGCATCGAAGGATACAGATCTCGGCGAGAATTCAGAAAACAACCTCGAAGATATTTTGAGCGATGTATCGAGCGATGTATTGTCCTTCAATCCAGGTCCCGATGTGTCCATCCTCACACGTGGCGTCCAGGACCCGCTTTCTGTCATGAAATTCATGATCACAGACGACCTCGACTCATTTGACGACGCTGAACCAAACGACGACACGGGATTCAAACCCCCGTTACAAGACTACGTTCCATACGGCATCGAGGGCCGCTGGGTTGGAATGTTCGCAAAAGGCGAATTGGAATGGCCACCCTTCGAATGTGTTGTCCAGCCCATTATTGACGGGAGGTTGGTAGCAAAAGGGAGAGACTACGCAGACCCTTGTAGGATCTCGGGGCTGTACGACGACCAGACTGGAGGCGTTTCCTTTCAAGTCAGATACCCGGGATATACGCCCATACAATTCAATGGTTCTTACGACAGCTCCAGAGACACAATCGGTGGATCGTGGTCAATAATCTTGGAATCTTCTGGCGACATTGCCAAAGCAGAAGACCCTCCTCAAACGCCTGAGCAGACCTTCTCTATGACAAGACATTCAACTGCTGCATTCAGATTTAGAAAAATTCTGGATGAACCTGAAGACGGCGCTCCACTTGCAGGGGCAAATACCGCAAGAAGGCGGTGGGCCTTTGCTATAGAGGCCGTCCTGTTCAATGTTGAGGCTAGAATGGGCTCTTGGGACTTCATGCGATGCCGCATCGCCGAACGCAATGAGTGGAATGCGCTCCACACTCGAGATGTGGTACTGGGGCAAATCTTTCCAATCACTCGAGGATTCATAACGGTCGAACAACAAACCCGCTGGTACGAAGTGAGGAACAAACTTCATCCCAGCGTAGCAGCTCTCTATTTTTGGATTAATTCCAATTTAGAAGACAGGTGGTGGTGGGACTGGTAAGTCCGTCGGCATTATATTGGACAATTGAAGCGGCCATGGAGTTAACTCATTGCCTTCCAGTGGTACGGTGGTCTGTGATTCATGCAGGCAGACCATTGTTTTCCGGCGATATGTGTGTATGACATGCGTCGTGGACGATTACAGCAATTGGGCCGATTTTTGCGTAGACAGCAATTGCTCGGAAGTTCAGGATACAATCAAGACAAGACTTTTTGTCCACAGTTCCTCCCACACTCTACTTCGATGCATCGACAGAATCTACTCATACGAACTCCCGATAATAGTTCCTCAAATCAGACTACGTTCGGAGAGGATCAAGAGGGCGTTCAGAGAGAGCAACTCCGCGACCGCTCGAACCCATGCGGTTAACAGGAAGACCGATAAATCAAGTCACCCTACAGACACCAAGACACCGGCGGACCCACCGGTGTGTACCTCTTGTAGCTCATTGCTCACGTTACCCTGTTGGGCATGTGCGGTTTGCAGTACGTTCTTAATCCGGTCTGGCACATCCTAGATTCTTACCGTGCCTTCTAGCCCCGGAAATTCTCCTCTGCCTCCAATGCGAGAAGAGTTTTGAGACTCCTCTTAAACATCGTGACGCCATGCCGCGCGGGCATTCTTCTCGTCACCATCTCATGCGCATCAGTGATAGCGTCGAGGAGGGCGTGGTCAAGCTAAGATCTCATAGCGAGGAGTTGAACGAAATGGAAATAAAAATTAGCAAGGGTATTCGCGCCTTAGAAGAATACTCCGAGGACAGAATCAACGCGCTGGAGGAGAAGCTGGAGGAGAAACTGGATTCTCGTTTGGGGGCTTTGGAAAGTAAAGTGGACTCACTGATGTCGCTGATGCAACAGGTCCTTCTGGCAGGCGAACAAAGGCAAAATAATCTAGGTGCCGTGCTCACGTATACACAGGACTAGTTACATTATTACAAACCAACACCAGATGTACAAGTTTGAAATTGATGTGGGTTGGAGCTACTCGTTTCCAGCCCTTTCTATGCTTTCCCTACTAGCTAACCCCTCCGCAACATGTTCGACCGCCACCCTTTCAACAAGATTCTTTTCCCATCTTTGTACGCGATCACTCCAGAATAGAGCTTTCGCTTCGGCGCCGTCGTCGTCTCCAGCATACCAGCAAGCAGACAGCCCTGCATAAATTGCACCGACCGTGTCAGCATCATCTCCTAAATTCACGACCATGATTGCGCCCTCTTCAAATGTGTTTGTGGCAAAGAAGCCAAAGAGGGCCGCCACGAATGTATGCAGAACGTATCCAGTGGAAGGAAGCTGTTTAGACGACGGAAGTGCGTATGGATATTTTCCCTTAGGTGCCTGCTTTCGAGTGTCTGCAATGAGGCGAAGTAGTGGGTGGTGTGTCTGATACCAAGTCTCTCGTGCGGTAGGGCCATCAGGAGGAGGCCCAATGTCAGACGGCATTGCAAGCGCTTCCTTCAGCTTCCTATTCTGATACGGATAAGTGGCAAAATACTCGAAGAGTGCGAGCTTGGAAAGCAGCATGTCACTCGTGGTGTGCTGCATGATTAAGGAGATTGCGCCCGTCCAAATCTCGCAGGCCTCGGTGCACATCTGGGTCGGGTGTGTGGTGCTGCTGCTTCGCCGGGCGAACTCCTTGGCTCGCTCCAGATTGCGCCAGTACACGAGCCCGATGGGAAGGACGCGCATCAAGCTTCCGTTCCCCGCATTGCTTTCTGCGCCGAGCTTCGCACGTATATTCGAAAGCGCGGCGTCGCGCTTGCCCTGTGCAAAGATGGACAGCGCCATCCTGATGGTATTTCCAATGTCAAAGCACCGCCCCACTGCAGAGAGATGGCCTTGGCGCTTCCACCGCGAATATGTGTCGAGCTGGTGCACCTCACTGAAGCCTCCGTCGTCTTTGCATTTTGAGAGCGACTCGGCGAGGCATAGTGTCATGGAAGTGTCGTCCGTCCACACACCAGGAGAAAGACCGAAGTTCTTGTTGGGTATCATATCAGTCACCCATTCAAAGGTGAAGCGCGGGTGGAACTCTGCTGGAGCACCAAGTGCATCAACAAGTGCTGTTCCCAGGAGCGATAGCCTGATCTTGGTCTCTGGTCGGGCGAATGTTGCGTGCTGCTCATGAAGAGACATGATTGGGACAGGTTGGGGCTAGAATGAGGGGTGATCAGATATTAGCGTCAAGCTTAAGTTGGGCTTTACACAAGCCGAAGGATGCCACGCCAATGCTAGGGCCAGGAACACAGCCCTCAAAAAGATGTAAATGCGATTCCAGCGCCCCCTTTGCAATAAAAACCCCTGGTTGAAGAAATCTAGAGACGGCATGATGATAGTGACGCCCGTAATGCAAACAAGGTGTAGGTCCATATCTACACTCCGCTATTTATAGACCTCGATGGGCGCCAATTGGAATAGTACATAGTCGATTGTGAAGAAAACGCAAAGAAGATTCATTGTCGAGTTCAGTTGCGAATTGTGATTGATTATTGCGGGTCAAAACCACTAGGTGAAGAGGCACTAAAAGCACCGAACCTACCTAACGCAAGAAACGGCGAGCTGTAGCACCCAACCCGAAGGTTAGGCGCTACAGCCCGCCGTGTCTTGGCCGACGACCGTTGAAGTTCGTCAGATTAAGTTATATTTTATTCTTCCATTCTCTCCCCTCCATTTAAGCCGTCGTTGATGCGCCTCAAAATTTCTTCACTTTGCAGCCAGTGTACCCGCAGGTGGCGCAATAGCTAAAATGGCGACTTCGAACTGCAGATGGTTGTCGAGCCTTCGATGGGTTAATTCAAACACTCCCGCGGCACAGAGGGGCCTCCTAGTCCACTAGGTGGAAGCATCCGGGGAAACCCTTGAGACGCGCGGAGTGTTTTTGTGGGTGCCTACCGACAGGTACTAGGGGGACTGCCAAAGGTCTGACGCCAGAATCGCAAACCCGAAGGTTTGCCAGCAGCCAAGCTGTAACATCGCGTTCTGCCACAGGACCGCTCCGCACCGAGATGCCCTTAGGCAGCGCCCAGCACGAAGACCGTCCCATGACCGCAGATGCGCCGCAGTCGATCCCCGTTCCCTGCCGTTTGTAGGTCTTGAGGTATCGTAAAGTAAGGTAAAGTAGATGTATCTATTTGAATCTGAGGGCCCGTCAGCATGTCAAACAAGAAAGGAGGGTGAGATTGGACATACTGAGTTCAGCCTCCTACTCCGCTGGGGTCTTCACCTACAGCATTACTAGGGCCTGCTAAAGGTCTTACGCCAGAATCGCAAACTCGAGAGTTTGCCAGCAGCCAGGCTGTAACATCCCGCCCCAGAACCGCTCGACACCCGAGCGCCCGCAGGCAGCGCAGAGGTGCAAAGACGATCCTGGAACTGCAGATGCGCCGCGGGACCCGTTCTGTGCCATTAGCGTAGGACTTGAGCGTGTTTCGTTATTGGTGGTTGGCGGTGTGGATGGGAGCAGTCGCAGGTTAGTAACACGCGCACCTGCGGCACAGCGGGGCCTCCTAGTCTACAGGGTAGAAACATCCGGGGAGGCCCTTGAACGCGCAGCGTGGGTGGAGGTCCCATACGACGCCTGGTGGGTGGTTTAGGTACTGAGGGGGATGGTCAAGGACGAGTGGTGGCAAACTGATTAATCGACGTACGTTTTGGTAGGCATGGATGCTTGGCTGATGTGGATATGGGTGGAACAGCCGTAGGTTAGTGACACGCGCACCTGCGGCACAGAGGAGCCTCCTAGTCCACTAAGTAGAAACATCCGGGGAGGCCCTTGAGACGCGCAGCATGGGTGCAGGCCCCGTACGACCGCCTGGTAGATGGTGGTTTAGGTACTGAGAGTGATGGTCAGCGACGAGCGGCCCCGAAGTGGTCAATCGACGTACTTTGTTTTGGGTAACGAGATGCTTGGTTGCATGTTGTGCCACTAGACGAAGACAGGCTGAATGAGCGATGTCAGAAGCAAGTAGGGGAGGACTGACCTGCATTGGGAGCAGGCAATGCTGGAGGTGGTGGTTTGGTTTGAAGGGAAGACGAGACGAGAGCGCATTATATAGGCCTCAGACGATGGTGCGGCTGACGGCGTACACATTCGAAATCGGACTGACAGCTGATGAGCTAAAGATAACGAGTGAATCATGCCACCCACAAGCCGCTTTGTGGGCACTCTGGACCAGAATACAAGACTCCATGGGCGCTAAAAGGAGGCATCCGGAGTAATTTCTGCCCAATGGGAGCCAACATGTCGGACTCATCAGGACAAATAGGGGGTCGTGCCCACAGTCATCCTTGTGGATTGTGGGCTGCGCTGAATGCAAGCGCAACAATTTAGGGCTTCCAATTGTCTTGTGTGTACACTGGATTGTTGATCGATTACAGCTTTTGCGGGCTTCAAGTGTCATAAGACTTACCTCGAGGTGGATCTCTCAGGCTGTCGAATGATCTCCTGTGTGTCGACTCACCAGCGTTCAGGAGCAGCTTTATCCCCTGATCAATGCTAATGCAAGGTCAGAGGCCGCGACAGGGGAAGGTTCGAGTAGCACCTACTGGGGTACGTTCCAGCAGACGCTGTCATCTCGGTGCATAAAGAATTCGAATTCAGTCTGGATACCTGTTGCGGGGGACCAGAACAAGACCGGATCCAAACATAGTTTGTGGGCGCCTGTGTCAAGTCGGAGTTTCGACTCTTTGCATCTGTCATTCGCGATTTGTCAACCTTCGCCTTCCTGCTGGTTGCCGTGCAAAAGAAGTCCACACCATGAACACTACAATAACTTCGGTGTCATTGTGCAGGAATACAGCAGGCGCGATAGGGCTGAACAAAAAGCCGTCGAGGCTACATGACCTCCTCACAGCTATATGAGCCAGGATGGCATGACGCGATGCAATGGGCCAGCACAAACTCAACGAGCTGCGTACAAATGGCAACATGGTCGCAGCACAAAGCCGGGCATTAACCTACGGTCGGCCAGCAAACCATACAGTATCACAGTGGGCGGCAGAAACCTCAACGATGCATGAGACAGCGTCGTAGAAGCAGCCCAGATCTTATGATCACGCCGAGTCATTGTATCCGAAGGGTTCCTGACCGACGCTCAGTGTACAGGTAGGCGGGTCGGAGAGTTTGACGATCAGGTTGAGGATCGTGGCCGTCTACGAACTAGCGGCAGACGATTTGCCGGAGTCATGAAATTCGGACATCGACGGACGGCAACATCACATCGTCGTGAGTCGCGCATTTCTGACTTCCAGAGTCGAGAAATACCTAAACCGAGGCGTCCTGGGAGTTGAACAGCAAGAGTATTGAGGTGAAAGAAAAAGTGAATTATTGCATTCTAAATACTGGACGAACTCGCCCGATGTAGTACCGTTACGCCATAGACCGTTGAACATGCCCACACGCTTTAAAACGATACTCATAAACCTAAGGGGGACGGAGTTGTCAGCTGGAGTCCATCAAGCAGAATGCGACGAGATAGAGAGAGATCAGGATAACTAGGATTTATTCGCAGGCACATTGCGCAACGCCCCTCGAGAGGAACGGCGTTCGCGTGAATTCATTGACATGAATATCATCACGTAGAAGAGAGATTGAAAGGGGAACAAGACTCACTGTATCCAAGAACGGCACCTCGGCGTAGGTCAATGAGAGGTAATGGTGGTGAGGCGATGATGAGCATTGGATGAGCAAGGAGCGAAAAAAACAAAGGTTGAGGGAACCCGTGCGAATACTCCGCGGACTTCTCCGAAGGTGCATCGCCACCAGTCGGTATCATCTTCCTCAGTCAGCTTGCTCTGGGTTGGAAACGATTATTTCGATTCGAGACATTGTTAAATACTGGATTACATTTTGACTATGGCCAGGGACAGGAAAGAAGGAGAAACGATGCAGGATGTAGGTAGGGTTCAGTTCGGAGGTAAGACAGGTGGAGAGGTACCAATTGAATTTGATTTGGTTTAGAGTGGGGGGAAAGGAACGACAGATGCGATGAACAATGCGATGCTATACAGGACAGAGAGTACGAAAGAACGAAAGGATGAAGGAAGCGCACAAAATTGGGGAAGGAAGGAAAGTGATGAGTTGAAGACGAAGAGAGAAAGATACATGGACTGCCAAGGAGATGGGTAAAGGGATTGCGCTTCAGGAGATGGTAGGCGTTGTCGCAGGGGCGATTATCCAACGCTGCGAACGGCAACAAAATGGACGGGAAGTAAACATAGCTGGGAATACAGAGAACGATAGACAATATATGAACAGTAAAATGGAAAGTTAAAGAGAGTTGTTTCTTTATGTTCTTCTTCAGCCAGGGAAGGCCTTGCATTACGACGAGCGACGATGGTATGATCTGCGCGGAGGATTAGTATAGAACATAATGATTAGACAGAAGGAAACGCACACTGGGTTTACGATACTTCGGGCACATGCTGAGGCTTACACCTTCTTCGCGAGAGTCAGGCATCTCATGCTCTCCTCCAAAATATCGGTCAGGTGGCACGATTTGGCGTCGTCCTGCGAGCGCGAGGCGGCCATAATAGGACGCGACTTGGGCGACACCTTGGGAGTAGGTGGCTCCACGTCGACGACCTGCAAAACGGCCTTGCCCTCGAGGACACGCTGCACCTTCTCCTGGTCCCAGTTCTGCGCCGCTGAGTGTGACGACGACGGCGACGAGCCGCTGAAAGCCTCCCAGAACGCTGAGCCCAGCTTGCGGAAGACGGTCTGGCTCGCCATCGCGGCGAGCATAGCTTGCTGCTGAGCCTTTTCCTGCTGCTGCTGAATCTCGCGCTCCTTGTTGGAGGAGGCGAGACCCTTGGTAGTAAGGAGTGGCGTCGCGGGTGGGCTGGGGTAAGCATGCTTGCTCGCGAGCACAGCGCTGATTGACGCGGCCTGCTTGCTCGCACCAGCGAAGTAGTGCGGGCGAAGCCCAGCAGAAAGGCCGGGGGCCTGTTGTTGCTGCATCTGTTGCAGATGCTGTTGATGGGCATGCTGCTGCGAGGCCATCTTGCCCCACAGATGCATACGGTAGCTGTAGACATTGACAGATTACTATTAATGGCACAAAAAAAAAAAAAAATGATCGAAAAGACATACGCATCGAGAGTCTTCATGGTGAAGGGGTTGAGGTCGGCGAAGCCATCGAAGCCGGGAAGAGGCTTCGACACCGCATGTGCGGGTGTGGCGGATTGAGCGTTCATGGCAGGATTCATGTTCTCTTGCAGGGCCTTGCGACCCACAACATTGGTGATGTCGGGCACGAGGGTGGTATGAACAGGAGTGAAACTGGCACCAGCAACGCCGCCCCAGAAGCGGTTTGCGCTGCCCCCAAGACGAGGTGACATGGGAAGATCCTTCTGTGTATTGGCCGTGAGAAGTGGAGCACTAGATTGTGAAGCGGACGCGGCGGCGGCTGCAGCAAGTTGCTCGGCAGCACTTTGCTCAGGAAGAGGAGCTGGAGGAGGGAGGTGCACGGTGCCGCCACGTCCTTCCAGAAGGGCCTTCTTCAGTGCGGCAATCTCTTGCCTCAAGGCGATGTTCTCAGATTCATGCGAGCTCAGTTGGCTGCGATAGTGGTCCAGCATCCGGTCTCGTTCGGCGATATCACCTTCCAGGGTCGAGATGTACTCTATTCAATTGTCCGTCAGATTGATGCACCCGTCATGATAAAATGACCATACCCTTTCGGCGAACTCGGAAGTTCCTGGCACTAATTTTGTTTCTCAGTTGGCGTTTCTCTTTGCTGGTCATCTTCGCAAAGACCTCAGGCGAGGGGCGCCAGTCATGAGGCAGATCATCGTCATCATCGTCACCAGCTTCGCTTTCCGCCTTCGACGAGTTGGAAGTGTGTGGGCTGGGCAAAGATGTAGTGAAGAGGGCTGTGGAAATGACTGGATTCTGGGAAGTTTTCCTCGAAGAGGAGGCAAAAGAAGAAGACGGGGTTTCCTTCTCTTTATGTAAAGAACCAGTCGTCTTCTTCACCACACCGCCGCTCTGCACTGTGCCCTTCCGAGCTTTGCCATGACCCGCAGCTTTAACGGGGGCGATAACAATAGTGGGCTTTTCGGCTGTCGGCTCTGGTGCGGCTGCTGGTGACTCGGTCGCGGCCTCAGGCGACTCTTCTTCAGCCTGTTCTCCAGATGGCGGGGGTGTATCGATTTGCGAAGGGTTAATGCCTGTCGTGAACATAGGTTCACTCATCGTCATCCCCATGCCGAAATTCATGCCCAAGCCCATGTCCATGCCAAAGGACGGAAGTCCATTTCCGAACGATCCATCGAAATTGAAAAGAGATGTCGACGCCATGCTAAGGCCGAGCCCTTTGAGAGGGTCGTCGTAGTTGGCGAAAAGCGGTTGCTCATCACCGCCATCGTGAACGTCAGGGAATGAAGTGGGTGCCACTTCCTGCGGTGGGGTCATAAGACTCTGAGGTGTTGATTCACGCGAGCCTGACGGGCTCGATGAATGGGCGGAGCCGGTAAAGTTGCTGTTGAACAGCTCGGTGTCGAAAAAATCGCTGATTTCTGGCTCAGCCGTATATCCCTGATACATGGACATCGACGGTGGAGGAGGGAAATGTGACTGAGTGTTGTGGTTGTCGACAAGCATGTTGTGCGACAGGGTATGGGTGTCTGAGTTGGATATGAGTTGAGGGGCAGTTATGTTCTGTCAGACTGCGGTGGGATGTGGATGAAAGAACAAAGGCAGAGATGGTGGTGGTCGAGCTGAAAGGTTTGAACTGGAAAGAATAGTCCAATCGCGCTGCGAGAGGGGTGCTGTGGATTAGCTAATCATTCCCACCAGCGCGTAAAGAGTCCGAGCCTCGGCGGCGTGGAGACGTGGGCTGGCGGCAAGCACTCGCTTCCACTCCTTTCTACAACGTTCTACCTCCGCGATGAAAGGATTCATCAGGATAACTAAACATAGCTCATGGCGACACCCCTACGTCGTCAATATTCCGTCCCCGAGTGAGTAATCACTATTTGAGCGCTTGGAATGTCCAAGGGATGTCCCCGAGTGCATTACCTTATGGCACGGCGATGGCCTTGAGCTGCCCGAGCGTTGCAATGAGCGCGGACATAAGTATCTCCTCGAGAACAAAAGATCACGCCTATCTGCCGAACCAGAGTGATCCTTGCCCCAAATCAGCCTAGATTGGCATGCATAGCCCCTCCCGCAGCCTCCAAGACCCAGGTAAGGTCATGTCCAGGGTATAGATACCAGGAGGGCGCCCCAAGATGCCCACGCCATCATGCATCTTTATCAGAAGAGTCCCAGTGTAGGTCAAATCATGAGCAGCATTTCGCCTGCTCGGCGCTGTTACAGTGTGCTCTGAATCGAGTGGCGGGTTTCTTCTAAGTTCTCCGTGGACTTGATCGCAACGATAGTCGTGCAACCTCGAAACTCGGCAGATAACCGCCCATTATTGAGGTAGCGTCCCTCACAACCTTGTTCGGGGTCTTGTTGTGTTGTCAAAGGACGGGTTATATTTGGGATGCGCCACTCGGCAAACCCCGCGGCAGACAACCTCAAGGAACATCTTCTTCAAACCCGTATCAGTAAATGGCCCATAACTTGCTCGATTTATTGAGCTTGTCTTTCAATGACTTTGATGCCATAGCTCTGAGCCGTCTGAATACCAATATATGTGAGATAGGAAATTGGTATATAGGCATTTAATGCATTTATTAGTGTGTCTATCTATTACAGCTTCGTTTTACACCCTTGGTTCATCTGATCGAGTTGCCTACAAGCCAGTCAAAATAGGGGTAAGAACTTAGAGAACCCTGCGCCTACCTGCGTTGGGACATTTCAATTGAGCCGACGGTAATGAAATATGACAAGTGATAATAAATAGGCGCCCATCATGGGAATATAAACAGCGCCGGAGTTGAGCTCAACTTCTACAGGAGTGACGATTACAGAAACGTTCTCAAATGGTAAATTGGTTGTCAGAATCTGAATAAAATAATCAGATCCTCGATTTTTGGATATTTACTCATGTAATGACGACATATCGATGTGCAGTGGTGCCCCGACGCCGAGGCCCCACAACGATCCCGACACCAGAAGGCATCACGTCGTCGCTACAACAGGTGTCCACAAAGGACTCTACGACGTTTCGCTGGACCCACAAACCCTTAAAGATCAATTCATTCGAGTTAGGACGTTCGTTTAAATATTCTATTTGCGGTCGCGCGTTGTCCGATCCTCTGCGACTCACAGCTACGCGCGCGGCGCGCCATCTATCCACAGCGACTGCTGACGGCACCTCCGTATCGATCCACGCACAGATCCACTCGTGGTGGAGAGACCCCCCGCGTATGATTCATATCGATAGATCGATGCCTCATGCCCCAAACACTAGATTATCGACATCGTTAATCGTTAATCGCAGTCATACAAATAGATCATTGACTTACAGACGAGGTCGGTGGTGATCATGGTCTGTTCAATGGAAAGGATGCCTAGCTGTCCAAGCGCGGCGAGTCTTTCCTGGAGAAGGTCGTGGACGTATGGCCCACGCGAATTATTGACGTGGAATGTTAGGTTCAGAGCGAGAGTTCTCTCGTGAAGGCTCTGCATGACAGCAATGAGGCCTGACCAGTTCGTATCATTTGCGAATCCAGACGACTCTATGCTGATGTCGTCTTCAATATTGTACAGAAGGGAGATGCTGTCGAAGTGATGCCGGCTGGGAATTTTTCTCAGCGTGTCGATGTGCCATTGGAGGGCGGTGTTGTCGGGCGTTTCTCTTCCCCATACGGGGCCGTAGAGGACGAGAGTGCGAAGTCTGGGCATGGTAGCCAGATCAAGTAGATCATAGCTTGCCCACATAACGGCTGTATAGACATCAATTAACGAACGAACGCGCATGTCCAGGGAAAAGTACCTGAAACTGGGCAGAACAGCTCAAAGGACTCTACCGTAGAGCTACATTGCTTAATGAACCACTTGAGCTCGGCAAGGCCTTGCTCGATTTGTGGCAGAAGCGGTTGGTTTAGGGCCGTGATATCCAGTTCCAGTGTGGCCAGCTGGGTGATGTCTAAATTTCCGTGCTTGATCCATTGCACAAAATATATCCATTCGCCAGCTGACCTCCATTGAACGAGAAAAAGGCTTCGCAGGATAGGAGTAACGGTATCGTCTACCACTCCATTAGATCCATATCCCAGCGAGCAATATCTGAGAGTAAGTGATTTTAAAGCTGACGCTTGTCGGAGCATGTGTAATGGGATACTGCGGGTATTGGTGAACTTGAGAGTGGTGAGCTGCGGGGAACGGCATGTAGAGAGTATGGCGGCTATAAAGTTGTCAGCAAGCGCCTCGAAATTGAGCCGCCCCCATTGTGAAACCCGGCCGACAATTGCAAGTTCCTTCAGGTGAAGAAGTTCGGGCAGAATTTGGCCTAGGAAATTGTCGGCAGCAATCCATGGGAGCTGGTCGAGCTCTGTTATCTCCAGCGCCTCTACGTAGAGAGATAGGTGCGGGTATCTAGAGATGATGTCGCAGAACAATTCCGATTTGGGATATCGTGAGTCTGGCGGTGAATCCAATGTTATCCGCGAGAAGAGGATTTTTTGGCAGCGCGGCCGGAGCGCCCGGCAAACCAACGCGCAGTTCTTCAGCGTCGAAAGGTCCGCCTGGTCTATGATAGCCTCGTAAAGCTCCGTGGGTATGTGCGGAAACATTTTCGTATCGAAGAAGATGTCTAGAATCTGTCTCTTCTTGAATCGAGGACTTTAGCAAGAATATGCAAGGGCGCAGTACTTCAGTAAAGTGGTTTCGGTATATGTGATCAGATTGAGACTCAGCCTGTATGCAATCAACTTGAACGGTATCCAAATGCTATCGTCTATCACTTAAATTTTATGAGAGCGCCTCGAGACGGGACGGGGTAGGTTTTCAGAACACAGAGATTTCAAGGCGGTAGCAGAGAGGTAAGATCAATTTACGTGTTGCATCACAGATTTATTGACGTCGTGAAAAGATAACAGCTCAAATAGGGGCTTTAGTCATCTCAAAGTCTCTCTCGTGCCATTCTCTACTGTTCTTCTTCTTCCCATCCACGACTATTCACATAACATAGCATGACATCCGACGCAGGCTTGCAACCGAAAGATATAGTCAAGCACGACGACTTGACGACTTGGGAGCTAGCTTGGTGAGGACTCAATATGCTTCCCATTGAAGACGAGAGGAATCCCTGAAAGGTTTCCACAGGACCAAAGGTGTTACCCCATGGGATGCAGGGGATGTGCAACCGTCACTAAGGGAGGCCATTGAGGCAAGTGGTATTGAGTTTCCGAAGAGCGGTAGAGCGCTGGTGCCTGGATGTGGCTCAGTATGTCGTCATCTCATCTTGCTACGAGTGTTTACGTGCATTAATGATCGTTCAAGGGATATGATATGCCATACATATCTTCTCAATTAGGTTTCGAAGCCATAGGTCTCGATGTCGCCGAAACAGCGATCAAAAACGCGAATGAGTATGCCCCAGCACACTTTGACCGGGCTACTGCTCACCGGGGCGCAGATCCATCCGGAAAGCAAAAGAAAACCACCCTAACATCTCAGCGTCTATCGAAACCATGGACTTTTTCAAATACGACCCACCAGCCGACAAGTTGTTCGACTTGATTTATGACCATACGTGCGTTTATCCACCGCACATTAACACATCTCTGACGGTTCATCAGGTTCTTTGTGGCCATACCGCCTTATATGCGAGGGGATTGGGGACGCCAGATGGGCAAACTGGTGAAGCCAGGCGGCGTTCTGATCACTGTCGCATTTCCCTTGCGGCCCTTCGACGAGACTGGACCGCCATACTATGTTCTGCCTGAACACTATGATGCGCCCCTCGGGGAACACTTTGACAAAGTAGTGGACAAAGTCCCTGACAAGTCGTCGGCGAGTCACGAAGGCAAAGAAAGGCTTCTTATATGGAAAAGGGTACGGAACCATCTTCAAGACGCTCGCAATATCGCACTAACAGTTGTTGTAGAAATAATTTGTATATTGTCCCAGTAAATGCGTTCAAACAACTTCCTGAAAACGAAATACCTCAAATTGCCGACCGTCCTCCTTTTCTGATTGAGCATAAGCCTTCTCCACCAAGTCCCAGAGCAACTGCGACAGCCGTGTTCTATAATACTTATCAGAAAAGTCCGCGTGGTTCAGGGACTGGCGCCTTGCCCTTTGAGATACTCCTCAGTTGTTCGCCACAAGTCGTCCTGCATCTTGGTGTTCTGCGCATGCGTCGACGCAGGTAAAATCTTCCCGTATGGCTCCAAGTAGGCGCCCTTATATTGGTCGGGGTGCTGTCGCACGATGGGTGAGGCGGCAGCGAAGCAGGAGGTGTAGGCGCCCGCTTCTGGTTTGATGGCCAATAGGGTCATGATGGCATTTGTCAAGCGCGGCCATGACACTTTTGACGAAACGGACGTGTTGACGAATCCTGGATGCAACGAGATACAAATGATGTTGGATAAGGCAACTTTGGGTTGGCGCTGGAGAGCGTTGGAGAAAAGAGTATTGCAGAGCTTGGAGACGGCTGATCATCCTCCATGTCAAGATTTTGATGTTGAGACGAGGGCAGGAAGCTACGCACAATATCGAGAGAAAGTCGGGAAAGTATCTTTTTCATGAGGGTCTTTGAACGCAGCAAGAGTGCTGAAGTCGAGTTTTGGATTCTTTGCAGCACTCCCTCGATGGGCGTTCGAACCAACCTTGCGCGCGCGACTTTGTCAATATTTGAACGTTGAGAAAGGGTGAAGACATCATACCGTCACAATTCGAACATCCGATCCAGGTAATTCGGAAGTCTTGAGCAACAGAGGGAGGAGCGACATTGTAAGTTGAGCGACGCCAATATGACTTGGTTCTAAATCAATTTGCGAATCTCAAGGATACTTCCCGATATTGCTCACTTCGTCATTATCATCTCGGTGACTCCTGTGTGATAATGAGACGACTATCAACCTGCTCAGAGAGCGGAGAACTCACCATCTTGTGTGGAGATTGTAGATCCATCCAGTAACCTTTAAATCCAAGCATCATAAGACTAGAAAACGAAGAACAAGACGGTGTCAGACGAACATTGCGGCATTATTCACTGTCAAACAAGCGCAAGTAAGGTGAGCACTGCAAATCATGGAGCGCAGGACTTTCCTTACACACCTAGGATATCCAGTCTTGTCTCCTTAGACAGGAACACTTCTGCTGCCTGACGTGCAAGCGCCGGCGTTGAAATGTCGCAAGGAAGATATTCAACCTGTTCTGAGCTTATTCCTTCCTCTTTGAGCTGAGCGACGGCGTTCTCTCCCTTCTCTTTCGACCGCGAGCCGACATAGACTTTGGCGCCTCTACCAGCCAGAATTTTGGCTGTATGATATCCGATGCCCGTGCTGTCAACACCAATTAGCCATGGCCTGTTTCGAGAATGCTGAACCCTCTCACTTTGCTCCAGATATAACGACTACCTTCCCTGACAAGTCATTCAAGTCCTTCGCAGGGTCGAATTTGGCAGCAAAAAACATGGCACAAGGGCAAGGTTCGGGAGGGATTTCAGGACTATGGGAAGAGTTTACAGTGAGTTCAAGCCGGCACACGATATGATTCCACTTTTATAGCCATACCATTCGTCCTGAAGGTTGCATGCTTGTCATGCTATTCCCAGCGCTGAACGTATGCAAGAGAGATGGCGTCTGATGGCGTGGATATGTTCAACCAAGTCGGGCTGTTTTTTCAGGAGGATGGGCTTCTTGATCAACGCGGGAATCGTGTTGTGTTCCGGCTGTTAATCAAGCCGTCCAACTTGATCAGAGGCTGTCAATTGCATCCCACACTACAGATTCTCGAGGTGCTCGAGGAAATATATAACCACTCTCCCACCGTTTCCAGTAAAAATGGAACGTTAGAAGAGCATTGGAGTTTGCTTGCTTTATTCCGGTGACACTCATGGGCAACCTCTTCTCGAGGGAGTTCGATCCATCTACGGACGTCCTTGACCTGCAAGGGAAGGTGGCTATAGTCACTGGTGGAAAGTAAGCGGTGCCGGTGAATTGGTGGAGTTTGTCAAGATTTGACGCTGCTTCAAGTACAGGAATCGGTCTGGCGACTGTCCGGCATCTGGCTCGGGCAGGTGCTACGGTGTACCTAGCAGCCCGAAATGAGGCTCGTGCATCGGCAGCGATAGCACAGCTTGCAGGAGAGGGCCTCACAGAAATAACGTGGCTCAAGCTTGATTTAGACGACCCTAGGGATGCGCAAAAGGCTGCCCAGGAGTTCTTGAGGCGCGAGAAAAGGCTGGATATTCTGAGTGAGTTTAGAAAACCATTTGTCCGTACGACCTCTACTCAAGTTTCTATCTCAGTCAATAATGCCGGGATGTATGTTGCTTTGGTAAAAATGCTTTCTGCCGCTCTGACATGTCTCTGCAGGATATCTGCGCCGTACAAAATCGGACCTGATGGTGCGTCGTGGTCATCTCTGTTCAAGTCACAGTAGCTTAAAGATTTCATGCAGGCGTATCGGTCATGGCAATGGTCAAGTACGCCTCTGACAGTCTGAATGATACACGAGTTTAATCCCGTTTCAGCTACCTCAGCCCCTTCGTCTTCACGCGTGCACTGACTCCTCTTCTGGTGAAAACTGCAAGAGAAGTCGGATCTGATGTGCGAATCGTCAATGTGAGAAGCGAATTACAAAGGAACTGTCCAGAATCACTCAGCTCAACTTGAAACAGGTTACATCCATCGCCCACAGATTAGTACCCTCGGGCGTCAAATTCGAAAATATCTTTGATCTCAACATTGAATATCGGTGGCGTCCATTGTCTGGCTTCATACGATACGGTATGCTCTAATCCGTGTCCTTTCTAACGCACACTGACCCTATTAGGCCACAGCAAACTGATGCAGGTCCTCTGGACAAAATCCCTCCAACGGCATTTGAATGAGGATCCTTTAGCGCCCATAACGGTAATCTCCGTCCATCCTGGCGGTGTAGACACGTTCACACATACCTGGCCCTTCCCTCGCCTCTCGAAATGGGTTGTTGGCCTGACAATTGCGACCACGGAAATTGGCGCATACAACTCATTGTTCGCTGCTGCGTCAAAAAGGGTGGCAGCTGACAGAGAGAAGTACAAAGGTGCATATCTGGAGAGCCAGCCGACTGGGAGGATCGCATCGCCACACAAAGCCGCACTAGACGAACAATCGGGAACTCAACTCTGGAGCTTAACGGAAGCCTTTCTGGACGGTATTGGCGTATGATATATAGGCGAATTATACATCGTCCAAGTATCATGGCCTCCTGGGCCTGACGAAATTTGGACGCTGCAGAATCATATGCTGATTCTT
This sequence comes from Psilocybe cf. subviscida, assembly GCA_013368295.1. NCBI lineage: Eukaryota > Fungi > Basidiomycota > Agaricomycetes > Agaricales > Agrocybaceae > Psilocybe > Psilocybe cf. subviscida. Next base: position 1,370,117 of record JAACJJ010000030.1, read on the forward strand.
GTGCTTAGAAGTGACACCTTTCCCCACGTTTTCAGATAGAATACTGCGTAGCTACATTTTGGCGCAGCTGCGTTGGTGACTTCCGGTGAAGACTTCGTCCATGGGGTACTATTCCGTCGCGTACGGGTCATTGACAACTCAACGAGTGTCCCTCAGCCAAGTGGCTTTAGGCAATTGACATGCTAGCTTATTGAATGGGGCTAAAGAGACTTGAAATATCAAAGTACTTCTCGAGACAATACACAATACAAACGTTGCTGAATGCATGCGCAGAGATTCTGACCCTTAATGAGCGTGGGAATTTGTGTTTTTGGGGCCATTGCGTTTTCCTCCTCCTCCATACCTCTTTCTCCTACCCCCTCTACTTTTCTATACTCCCATTAGAAATGGTGGAAATTGGGCTACCTACCATTGCGCTCATTGCAACACGGCATCTTGGTCTCCCTCCGGGGACACCTGTGAGTTTTGTTTGGCGCGTCTTGACGCGCCCCACCGCATGTGCTGCATGTGCTCACAGTTTCATTCATTATGCCCAGATTCCAAATTTCTATATCAACGAGCTTCATAGGCATCTCCAGCTTTTTCCTGGCGGGGACCAGGTGTGTGTTGTCACTTGACCTTGGAGTCTGCGCCACTTATCACGGTGGCACGGACCAGTTTCGCGTCGTGCTCGGCGCGCCATACGAAGGATGTGAGCGCGGGTTATTCTTCTACCCGCATATATGCGCTGAAAACTACATTTTCAGATGGAACGGTTACTTGCTTGAAGAACGGCTGCGGGAAAGTCATTCCCCTTATTCGCCGGGTCAGTGTGAGCGATGGAGGCCTATCGGACGGATTGGGTTCGCTGTCTGCCTATCGGGTATGCGCTCCCTTTGTCTTTCGTCACATGCAACGCTTCTCACTTTCTCATCTTCAGAATCATTTGAGCTTGGACAAGCACGCTTTGCGAGAGGGCCAGGGGCCTTTGGTATGTTGCCCGGTGTTATGTCACCAAGCGCGCTTGAAGCGAACAAACACGCTTTTTTCATATATATAGCCTCCTGTCAAGAATGAGAACACCTCGCCTTTAAATTTGGCCAAAAGCGAATACAGCCCCTCTATCATGATCAAGGACGAGCCAACCGAAACAAAGATGCCAACACGCAAGCGCTTGTCCAGCATCGCGTTTCCGGCCCTCAAGTCGGAAGAATCTGAGGGCCTCACGCAGTCAGGCCCCTCCAAAAGATATAAACCCGCCTTGGCTGAAGTCACCAATACGACCACCAAACCCGAACCAGACGCAATGTACCCCAACATGGAGCTTCAACACAGACTAGACGATCTTCGAGTGGCTATCAGCGGCCAAGAATACATGCTTGACCAGATGTTGACCAACCCATACTACGCCCAGGCCGACGTAGAGGTGGTTGCAAGGGCTATGGATGAGCTTACACGGCTCCGAGAGCTTGAACTTTCGTACCTCGCTGCGCAAGGGAGTGGCACCATGGTCAAACCGGAAGAGGTGCCAGCTCACCTTAGCTACCCCACCCCTGTCAAGACCGAATACTACGCCAGCGGAAGTTCTGCGTTCGCGTCCTCTCCCTCGCACAGTCACAACGCGGTCGCGTCTGGCTCTGGAGTCAAACATGAGTATCCTTCCGAAATGGACTCAGACTCGGAGGTGGACCACCCCTTGCAGGTTGAACACTTGAACCCTTTCGTCGACGGAATCGTGCCTCCTGTTCCGATGAATGACGACGCCTACGACTCAAACGGAGATTACCATGGCAGGGATCGCGACCTCTTCCAAGGTCCCCAGGCATTGCCTGATGAGTACGAGTCTACAAGCTTTTTCTATTCTTAGCAACGGCTGATTCCGAACTATATTCTTTCTAGCATCACAACGTTCCTGGTTGAAGCAGGCAACGCAGAGTCGTTTGCGGGGAACGAGAGCGTAGACGACAGTCTGCGCGAGCTGGGCCTCAAGACGCTCTTCCATAAATTGCCCGGATTGGAAATTGCTCTCTTGCCTCATCAGGTTATGGGTGTTGCGTGGATGCTGAGAAAAGAAGCCGGCAATCTGCAAGGCGGCTGCCTTGCCGATGAGATGGGCCTTGGAAAGGTGGGTCACTTCGGCCTTTGCTCATCGCTTACTGTGATTACTGATTGTGTGTTCTTCGCAGACTGTTCAAATGTTCGTTGATGTCATCCGAGCAACGCACATATATGCTGACTGACACCATCTATAGGATAGCTACAATTGTGAAGAATCGCTCTGCTGACCCAAAGTGTAAGACGACACTCGTTATTGCGCCTGTTGCACTCCTCGACCAGTGGAAGTTCGAGATCGAAGAGAAGACCAACTGCGGGCTAACATGCTTTATCTATCATGGTGAGTCTTGCCGCATATTTCGCTCTTCCGTGTGGTCAGACGTTCACCTGATTTCGTGTTTCGCAAGGCCCGACGAAGACAAAGAGGAAATCAGACCTTCTCAAGTACGATATAGTCCTCACATCGCATGGCGTAAGTATTCTCTCGCTATGATATGGGATCCAAACTGATCAACCACGAGCAGACCATGGCGAATGAGTGGCCCGACTACGAGACCGAAATGAAGAAGAAGGCAAAGGCCAAACGAAGGAAAGATCCTTTCATCGTTTCAGACAGTGATGATGCAGACATGGTCAGCGCTTCCTACCGGAACAAGAAGCGAAGCCAGCAAGGTATGTCCTGTACTAATGTTCACATTCATTCTCGTCTTCTAACATGTCGTCCGAACACAAAGCTGGCCCCCTTTTCCAAGTCGATGTATGTTATAAACCCTTCATGATTAGAAATTTATTTGACCCATTCATTTGTAGTTCTTCCGTATTGTCGTGGACGAGGGGCAAACTATCAGAAATCGCAAAACCCGTAAGTCGCAACTTCCTGTTGGCATACAAAACAGTCATTGACACGCTTTTATAGGTGTCGCACGCGCGATTACTGATCTTCGCGCGAAATACCGCTGGCTCTTGACTGGGTGAGTGTTGGTTATCCCTCCGTTAAGAACTTGGAGCTAAGATATTTGATCATTTAGCACGCCCATTGTGAACAGCCTCACGGATGTCTACTCCTACCTCCGCTTCCTCAAGGTCCGGCCCTGGTACGATTGGACCAAGTTTAACTTCGACATTGCCAAGCTAGAGAAGAAGAGACGTGAGCTTTCTTGAGGTTGCCTGTCTGCTTCTTCGACGCGCTGACATCACTATTTTCAGCTCAACTTGCCGCTACGCGCCTCCAGAAAGTCATGCTTACTTTCCTTCTCCGACGCAAGAAAGATACGCGCCTGGACGGCAAGCCTCTTATCGATTTACCGCCCAAAGAGATTGTCTTGCACCGTCTTGAATTCACGGAGGAAGAGCGTGAAATTTATTCCATGGTCAGTAGTCAATGGATCAAATATCCCTTAGCCATGTTCTGACTACCAGTGATAGGTTGAAGCGCGTACTCAAGCCAAATTCAATCGCTTCTTGCGCGAAGGAACAGTCTTAAAGCAGGTCCCTTTCTCTCCTTCACAACGTCCTAGATGCTAACTGTCATGAATTTCATAGGAACTACCATCAAGTTTTGGTTCTACTCTTGCGATTGCGCCAAGTCTGCTCGCATGCGTCACTGATCCAAGAGGATTGCTCAGCGTTTACTCATGCCGACGACGTGAACTTGAGGCCAGATCTTGCCAAGGAAGTCACTCGAGCGCGCCGTATTGTCTCGTCCGACTTTGTGGACCGTATGAAGGCGAAGTTCAAGCAGATGAAGTTGTACCGCATTGAAGCGGAAAAGGATGTATGTTCCTTCTCGCCCTTATCCACTTCATTATTAGGTTAGTTCCTGACATTCTTCTTTAGTCCGAAGACGCTACGATCGAAGATGAGGAGTGTCCTATCTGCTATGATGTCATGACAGAGCCGGTCATCACATCCTGCACCCATATGTTCTGTCGTGATTGCATTCGTGCGTGTGCTTTTCCATCTGTTCTCAGAGTTCTTGACTAACAGTGACTTAGTTGACGTTATAAATCGTGCTCCAGCTGGCGGAGAGGAGATAGAGCAGCAGAATGTGCTTGCACGCAAACCTTGTAAGTTTCTTTGCTCTAGTTCCCATATCTGTCTCTTAATCTATGGATGTAGGCCCCGTTTGCCGAGCGGACATCAACGCGGACAAGATTTTCAGACGCGCGGCTTTTGAGCCTACAGAAGCTGACCTCCGTGGTGACGCCGAGGACGACGACGATCCCATGGACCTTGACGAGTCCGAGGATGAGTATCCCGCCACCAGGAGCAAAGGCAAAGGAAAGGAGCGTGCTCGCACCCGCCGTCGCGTCGTGGACGAGTATGATGAGGAACGCGACGACGTGAACGATTCTGATGACGACTTCATCGTGCAGTCGGATGAAGATGAAGAGGAGAAGGATGCTCGTCGTGCTATGAAGACGCGTGGCAGGAAAGCGCGCCCTATCGTTATTTTGGATTCGGATGACGAACTGGAGACCCCTGAGGAGAAGGAGGTGATATTCGGAACGCGCAAGAAGGCCGCTGCCGCTGAAGGTCCTATCCCAACCATGTCTCGTTTCTTGCCCTCGACAAAGATGAAGGTATGTGTTGGTGTCTTTTTGAATATCATCGTATTCTGACTGATCCAATGAACAGTTCATGATGGGACAAATCGAGAATTTGGCTGCAACGAAGCCAGATGAAAAGGTGAGAAACATCACGTTGAACGTTGAACGACCCAATTCATGATGCTTCTAGATCTTGATCGTATCCCAATGGACTTCATGTCTGTCGCTCGTCTCTGACTATCTTAGCGAAAAGGGCATCGCCCACGTTAAGTACGTCGTTTCCTTGTGCAAAATGATGTTAGCTGATGACATCCAATTGCAAGGTACCAAGGCGATATGAACCGCAACAAACGGGACCAAGCTGTTCGCGTCTTTATGTCTCGAGAGAAAGCTCGCATCATGTTGATGTCGCTGAAGTGTGGAGGTATATATTTTGCCCTTGCACCATCATTATATGCGTTTGCTGACCTGCAACATTTTTCAGGTGTCGGATTGAACCTCACGCGTGCAAATAACGTCATTTCCCTTGACCTCGGATGGTCTATGGCTGTCGAGGCCCAGGCTTACGATCGCGTCCATCGTCTTGGTCAGACCAGGGACGTCACCGTGCAGCGGGTCGTCATCGCGGACACCGTCGAAGATCGAATTCTTGAAAGGCAGGAACGCAAGGTCAGCTTTTAAGTGTTGTATAATTATTTTCATGAGTTTGCTAATGGCATTTGAATTCTTAGCAACTGCTTGCTGACGGCAGTCTGGGCGAAGGCACCGGCCAGACATTAGGCAGTACGTATGCTCATGTTCCATTTCGTCGTCAATTGCTGATGGAAATCTGCCTTTAGAACTTTCCGTCAAAGAATTGGGTATGTCATGATCATTGATATTATTGCCACTCCGGCTGATAGTAACTTCTTCCAGCGAACCTGTTTGGCTTAGATATCCGGGGAAACCGTCTGTGAGGCTGTAATCGCTGAAGTATTTCTTTCGAACTGGCATGTAGATCATGCCGTTGCAAATTGACACACTCTTTCTCGTCCTTTTTTGAAATTGTTTCTACTCACTCGTTTTGTCCGATCCCTATACCTTAAGGTCGATCATGTAATAGTTTCTTGGTACTCCTCTATAATTGCCTACACCACAAAAGTCGACTGATGTGTAGCTGGCAAAATCGAGTGATGTGGATTAGGTGACAAGAAATGTCATGAAATTAGTATCGTTGTGATGTAAAAACAACAACATTCACAAATTTGCCAGATCAAGAGGTTGCACTGACCTCAAAATAATAAAAACGGGATCGAAGCGTCAGACATCCATGCAGGCGCTTGTTTTGAGCTACATTTTGATATCATTACCATAGAGGCCGAAAATGTCAGTTCAAGCGCTGCTTGACCAACGCTTGAAACGACGTCTGCTATAAAGAGCCTACATTGAGGTGGATATTTACATCAAAGCTACATTGTTTTTCTATTTTTTAACGCTTGTTGAACCATGTCAAATACTGTGCCTCGATTCCAGCCGGCGCCACAGGTCATGACTGAGACCAAGAGGTTGACGATCAACCTGGAGTTACCGGCGGACATGCCCCACCACCTGGTGTGTAACGTGTTTATTGCCACCCCAGCTCAGTACTCATACTAATTAACTCATTTTAACAGGAGATCAACTTGAAAATTGTTGTCCCTCCCGTTGTTTCCGAGTCGAAGACTGCACAATTGGACATCTCCCACGACGCGGACAATGAGGTGATTACTAGACAAATGATTGAACTTAGTATCTGTCTGACAGTCATTACTTACAGCGTATCTCAACCACTGAGACTGATTATTCTGATTATGAATTTCGGCCTTCTGGTGCTAAAACAAATGGACCAAAGCTGGCGCCAATTGTAGGAGAGCCTGAGGGCGAGGGAGTGGGTGTAGCAGATCCTCTTGTCCAGTCGTCTTTTGTTCCCATCAAGCGTCAGAATGAGGGGACTGAGACCAAGGATCCAAGAAAACGCACAAAGATATTTATTATGTAGCATTTTAGTTGTTCAATTACAATCTATTGCCGCCTTTTCCTTTTCTGTGAAGGGATAATTATATCCTCTTCTTCCTCGTCTATCCCTTCGTCTCCCCCTTCCCCTTCCCCCTCTTCCTGGCCCTCATCGTCATCTGAATCATCCACGTCATTTTGCTGAGCTCTTGCTTGTTTTCTAGCCTTTGTGACAGCCAAGGTAGCCATTCGTTTTTCCTGTGCTTTTGCGCGCTTGGCTGTTTGTGTTATCCGCAGTTCACTTGCAAGCCGAGTGTGGTATGCCTCTCTGTCGTTATGAAGCGGCTTTGGTTTGCATAAAATACGAGGAAGCGCCTGTCGGATAAGGCTTGCGTTGTGAATGGCGTATAAGTTGATCACGAAATTATCATCATCTGAGTGCAGGATACATTTCTCAGTTCGTTTTGCGGCAATACGCTCCTGATGAATGTCCCGTTCCCCGAGAGAATCGCACGCTCCAAGGCGGCAGTCATGCTGTACTGAGAAGCAGAATTGTATATCCTAACAGTGGTAGTTAGTTTCTCAAATCTCCATTGTCATTCTGAAGAACTGTTAGGACAAAACTCACTGTTGACTTGATGACCTCAAATTTGTGTACTGGCTGATCGTGACGACGGAGAATGGGAAGGTCAAATTGAGGATGAAGGGCACCACCAAGGGTAAAAATTTCGACTGTAATAAGACCCAAAATATTGGAATGATTGTTGACTGGAAGAATAATCTCGCAAATTCGACCAGGCTGTGGGTTTGCCTAAAAATCAAACCATTAGTGATAAAGCAAGAGTCTATGAAGCTAGATGACATACATTGGACTTGTAGAATATCCACGAGCCTTTACAGCATACATCTTCTGACTGTGCAATCACAGAAGCCCCTGTCTTCCAGTCGGTTAACCTGGGTGCCTCAAAAGGAATAGGCCAATTAGATTTCGATGCAAGAGTCTCATCCCAATGAAGTGGCGAATTCTTTCGCTGTCCAATGGGTCTCACAGAACCTAGAAGTGACATGTTACTACATAAATTTATAGAGAAAGATATGACTATACCTTGAATGCATTGCTTCACTGGAACCCAGCCAAGGTGGCGCTGAATTATTGGATGCACATGGAGCACCTGTTGCACATTGGCTCCAGCCTGGATCCATTCACCATTGGATTGCCAGAACCCCCCGCTCAACACATGTTTCAAGCGATCCATAGAAGCAAATTGAATGGCAATGTCACGACTGGGAGCTTGACGGTTACTGTAGATAGAACAAAGTCGAAATATACCATTGAAGCATTCAAATACTTCGGTAGAGTTGCGTATTGCGGGTCCGAATCGACGGATATCCTCACGTAGGTGTGTAAGGAGATGGAGCTTAGTTTTGACGATGATTTTTGCTGGATCAATTTCCGCAAAAGCATCCAAGACATTTCCGACGAGAACATCAAGATCATCCTAAATTCAGGTTAATACACTTGTCTAGAATACTAATAACATGAGAGACGCACCAGATATTGTTCCAAGTTCTCAATTTTGTGAACCCACAGATGGGCACCCAGCAGCCCAGATGCTTTGATCAACGTGAACTCGGCAGGACTTGCAATATTATGGATGTGAAATGCCATCGTTTGCATGAGTGTCTTGAAATGCTTTCCAATGAGATTGTTGCGGTACTGAATCATGTACGATGCTCGAAGTGGTGGTACAGATAGTCCATCAAGATCACTGGACTGCAGTCGTATCGCAAATTGCGCACGATCTGCATCGGACCACGACAGATTTACTGAATGCCACACGTACTTCATAATTCCAAGGAGGATTGTATGAAGGATCTCCACAGGCGTATCTTGAGTAGGATCAAGCCCTGAATGTTGACTTCAAGTGAGCAAACTTGTATGTGAATGAAGGTTCAAGAAACTGACCGGCAATATTGAGAAGTGGGTTCATCTTGTCACCCGGCTGGTCCTTGAACCATTTACGAACTTCATCTGCTATCGCTTCAGTAGATTTCTCGGGGCTCTCTGACTTTAGCTGTCGTGATTTTTTGAGTAAAATCTCAATCCAATGCTGTGCAATCTTGTCTTTGGTTCCTGTTGCAGTCTGCATCTCACCAATAGGCTTTTCTACACCATAGCATGCAAGATCAAGCTGTCGCACCAGACATCCCTGGACCTCATCTGCATTCCGAAGTGCACCAGACTTGTCCCCAATTGATTAGCATTGCCTGATACATCAGTACTAATTGACAAGACATACCATGTATAAAGAGTGATAGCCGGAGTCTGATTCTGTATGCTCTCGAGGACCTCCTGCACGGCACTTTCGACATCCACAGTTGGCATTACCGCCTATGTGCGATGCCTCTTCAGATTGCTGGGGGTTATCGGCAGGCAGGCCAGGAACCCTAATAGAAACAGCACACTCCCGCATTGTGTGAGCATTGAAGCATACAATTGGATCATCAATAGTACTGTTGACTTGAGATTTGAGTTCAGAGAATTGCTCAGGTGCTGTTGCGTGAGGTGACGTTGAAACATATTGGACAAAATACTCCTGCTGGAGAAGTCGACCAGGCAAGTTTGAGTTCACCATATACATATTGATGTGCTTGTTGTATTGCTTTGATTTATTGCCAGATACGTCGTCACACCAAAGAGGAACCATGATGACATACAAATCGCGCCCACCCGCTCGCTTACGGAGGATGTTAGGCATTTCTGGAACTTGTTGACCAGCTGTGGCCCACAAACATATGTCAGAAAGCGGAAAATTTGTTGAAAGAAACACAAGACAACGCACCTGCCCAGTGTAAATCTGAACCAAAATGCTGGACAATATCATGATAATTCAATGAAAAATCTGTTGCTGGAACAATGATACGTGTGTCCGCAATCGGCTGACTGTCACAGCTGAGCATCGTGCTGTAAGCTTCCCTCCACGGATTACCCAGTCATGTGGAATAACATATCCACCAGAAGCCAGTTGTGCAAGTTCCTCAATAAAAAATTGACGGAGACCGCATGAATACATTGGAGTTAACTCGGAGGGTGAAAACTCTTTCCATCGAGTAGCCTGCCAAACTTCTGATAGCGGTCCTGACACTTCCTCAGGATAAAAATTCAAATGCTTCGCAATCTGTGGATTTGAGAAGTTCTGTTCAAATTACATTAAGCGCCTCTATTTAGAAGTTTGTGGAACTTGAGACGTACTCGAGCAATTGAATCCTGGATAGCATTGACATAAAATATGTTTCCAATAGATGATTCGCACTGCTTGGGTTTACTTCCACACGCAGCAGTAAGGCCCTTCTGGACCTCGCGGAAGGCGTCGTATGACGGGACATCACGAATTCCAAGCTCTGTCATCATCCATAGGATAAGTCGAAGCTGGCTAGACGACACCCGAAGCCGTGGTAAGTTGTCAAGAATGTCGAGCAGCATTATAAGCTTATTGGGGTAAGGGGAATAATCAGAATTTGGCGGAATATTTGCAAAGTATTGAGCAATTGCATCTGGATCTTGAACTTCTTCGACATCTCGAGCTTGTAAGTTGAAAGTATAACAATCGGTAGATTAGCTAATTGTGCATGGATTATATCTGAGGTCACTCACCAACGTTATCGACCAGTGTAGGATTTCCATCATCTTGACCAAATTCATCCTCATGCTGAGCCTGCTCTATCATTTCATTGTACAAATCCAAGTATCGTTTTCTCCGGGCGTCTTGGTTGTCTTCAAGTGGCTCTACGTTCACTGGGATAATAACTTGATGATTTATGGAGTGTAAGGGCTCGTTGTTGAGATCTTCAATGTAAGATTCCGTATGATTAGCAAACATGGACTCTCGAGGTGCCGAGGGTTGAATGTAAAAGTCCTCTGCCTGAGCAGATGGCCCCTTTGTGCCATAAAGCCATGATCGTTGTTCCTTCTCCCTGACTTCGGTAGCTGAGCGCTCCAGCTTTCACTGAACCTCAGACTTGTGTGCACCCGAGTCCGCATGCTTTGCCATTGAGGTACGCTTTATCCAAGTCCCCTGATTGGTTACATCAGCCTCTGCACAAACAAGGCATTTAACCTCAGTCCCATTGTCGCTCTCAATGAAACCATCAAGCAGAGGTCCTCGTTGACGTGGCATGGCCGATAAACTGCACGACTTTGAGCTTCAGATTTGAAGGCGTTGAAGGTGGATTTGCGCTCGCATGAGCCACTCACTGCACCAATTGTGATACAGATCACGTGAACAAATAGGCCAAGGCAAGCTTGAATGTTTCGGGCCATCAATCATGTTTCCCTTCGTCTTACAACCACCACCACCACTGAATCCATTTCTCCATGCAATCCTCATTCTCCAAGCACGCTTTCACAACATCTCAGGCCCCATGGGCTCAGTTAAGCGTCGCTATCATGCATCACGACGCTCACGCAATGTGATTTGGGCCACAACCACAGGTGCGCTTGATGTCACATTTGTCCCCACACATTCCAGCATCATCTAACGCTTTTCCGCAATGCCTGAGGGCCTTTATTACTCAGAAATTACTGTGCTTGGCTGTGGTGAATGCCACACGTTAATCTTGATCAGGCCCTTTCCAAGCACACAAGTCGTTTAAGCGTGCAAGGTTTATAAGGTCGAGACTTCAAGTTCTGGTGAGTCCAACATCCCTGCTCTCCACCAAACGTTACCATATTACTTGACAGTGATCGCCACATAACTCTCCTTCCAAATGGACCCCAACATCGACTACAGTCACGACGAACATCCTTTGGATCGATTCCTTCAGCAGGACAACACCAATCGTGGGGCCGAGGATGTAGCTTCCACCAGCAGCTCAGGGAACGCCACTCAGTCCACCAACAACGACGATTTCTATGGACAGGAAGCAATCCATGACACGCAAGATCTTGTCATGCCGGACTTGAATATCCCGCTTGTCTCTCGTCTCCCAGCCTTCGGACGCCTTGTAAAGCGCACCAAACAGTTCAACGCAACCACTGAGGCTGAGTTTGACGCATTCTGTGAAGTAAGTGCCCCCCCCCTTTTCCAATTCATAGCTAACTAGTGACGCTCTATCTCACAGGTTACCAACATGGAAGAGCATATGGTTTTACTCTATGCCGCCACCTTGGAAACTCGGGATCTGTTGAAGGGGATGATCAAGTCGGATGTGTGGGTCATGCCGGACGAGCTCAAGGTGTGTTTACATTTCCATTATACTTGCATTGAACCGTCAAATCATGGTCCGCCGTTGCATAGAAATCTATCCCTGCGTATGTCAAGGCATTTTTACTCTCGCCAACAATCACGTCCTACCGCGGAAACTGTGCAATGCACGTTTATGTATGTTTTCTTTTGCACCTCTTGACAACATAACACTGATATGTAACAGAAAGCTATGGTAGAACTGGGTATCAGCGAGCTTCCACACGAGAAGAATGCAGCTCAGGTCGCTGAAGTTATGTCCTGCATTAGTGGGCAGTTGACTTCGTTCCGTGCGGTGATGAAGGCGAAGGTAAGCTATTCAGTTTCTAATAACTTTGATTGATATAATATTTACGCAAATTAAACAGATACAAGCGACAGTCAAACCCGACCCCGCCAAAAAGGGACCCGACTCAACCAACATTGCCGATCTCGCCGCCGCACTCATCTCTAGCACTCGAGTCGTTCCCACTCTCCAGTTGTATATCCGTATTGCGTTCTTGGTGAGTACTCTTCCACTGCATGGCTTATCTTCTTTGAAACTCACGTCACCATCGCAGCGCTTCCATATCACCGAGTACCCTGATCCGTCTGTTGATTATTGGGCGAAAGTAGACGAAACATTGACACGATGGCGCAAGGGTCGTACCGCTGCCCAGCTCTCCGAGTGAGTCCTCTACTTTGCTATTGTCTGCCAAATATAATACTGACCGTTTTGTGGTAGATCCTTCAACAAGTTGTACAACGAGGATAAAATCAAGTATGGCGACCCTGTGGATACAACACACGAGCCAGTCCAGCCCAAGAATCTTCCTGGATGGCTCAAGACGGTTGAGAACCACGCGATGAACGTCCAGGCTGATTCTGCTGGCGCTTCATCTGCTCCCAAGCGAAAGCGCACGTAGCCGATCGATGAGAGGCAGAGCGCGCAAATAGATAGACTTAGTGAATCGACTGGCCAATGTTTGATAGACAATCAATATATATATCTGTTGGACTTTTTGAACAATCATAAGCCGTTTCGTTCATGTGGTTCTTGTGTCTGATTCATACATCTAGTGCATTGGCTGTATATACAATGGTTATTGGTACAATGGATGCAAGTGAGCCTAATCAACGTTGACAGGATAGTAATCTGAATGTGAGTTCATGGTGGTAGAAGATGACAAATACATGTCTTTGTTACATCTTGTAGTGCCAATTGGGCAATATCTTGCTGACAACATTGAGCAGTGCTCGAATAATATCCGGTTCATTTATGTCAAATGGATATGATTGACTAAAAACGATGTCAAATCGATTTGTCTCCATAGGTCGAATTTATATCCGCTGACAGGCCGTGGATACATGTGATCAGTACCTCTTACAATGGTTTATCCTGACGTAAAATCTACATCTAATGGCGTTTGTGGTGTATCACTCCCTGTTGACAGATTATACTGCTTATAGCCACTTATTTACTATTCTACTATTCCAATCAAACGCTCTTTATTTATTTAAGTTCAGAGTAAGGCGTAATGCTGGGCGCAGGGTAGATGAAGGAGACGGCACGGAAGAACTTAACGCCCCCTAAGGATGGATATTGTGCAGTAGCTTGTCCTGCGACTGAGTTGAAGGCCATATGATGTTGGAATGGGCTATTGCCTTAAATAATTCATGATAGTAAGACGGAGACAAAAGGAAGACCAAGATTGGATTCACGCATCAGACACAGCAGTTCAAACTCCGACCTGACATTGACGCCCACAAACTATATCGGGATCTGGGCCTGTTCTAGTCCCCATTACTGGCGTCCATGCTGGATTCGAGTTCTTCATCTTCTCAAGACACTGACTGAGACGATGACCTGTGTTGGGATGTGTGTGCCACTCAGGCGGTTCACCCTGTCGAAGACAAAACTGCTCCTACCAAGTGCTGAGATTATTCGACACACAAGAGCATTTGACAGCCTGAGAAATCCGCCTCGATGTAAGCCTTATGACCCTTTATGCCCACAAAAGCTCTGATCGATGATCAATAAAGTGTACACAGAAGACAATTAGAAGCCCCAATTTGCCGTGCTTGCATCCAGCGGAGCCCACAATCCACAAGGATGACTGTGGGCACGACCCCCTATTTGTCCTGATGAGTCCGACATGTTGGCTCCCATCGGGCAGAGATTACTCCGAATGCCTCCTTTTAGCGTCCACGGAGTCTTGTATTCTGGTCCAGAGTGCCCACAAGGCGGCTTGTGGGTGGCCTGATTCAGTCCTTATCGTCAGCCCATCAGCTGTCAGTCCGATTTCGAATGTGTACACCGTCAGCCGCAGCATCGTCTAAGCCTATATAATAGGCTCTCGTCTCGTCTTCTCTTCAAACCAAACCACCACCTCCAGCGTTGCCTGCCTCCAATGCAGGTCAGTCTTCTCCTATTTGCGCGCTGAGGTCGCTCATTCAGGTCTTCGTCCAGTGGCACAACATGCAACCAAACATCTCATTACCCAAACCAAAGTACGTCGATTGGCCACTTCGACGCCACTCATCGTTGACCACCCCTCTCAGTACCTAAGCCACCATCCACCAGGCGGTCGTATGGGGCCTGCACCCACGCTGCGTGTCTCAAGGGCCTCCCCGGATGTTTCTACTTAGTAGACTAGGAGGCCCCTCTGAGCCGCAGGTGCGCGTGTCACTAACCTGCGATTGTTCCACCATATCCACGTCAGCCAAGCGTCCATGCTTACCAAAACGTACGTTGATTAATCAGTTTGCCGCCACTCGTCCTTGACCATCCCCCTCAGTACCTAAACCACCCACCAGGCGTCGTATGGGACCTCCACCCACGTTGCGCGTTCAAGGGCCTCCCCGGATGTTTCTACCCCGTGGACTAGGAGGCCCCACTGTGCCGCAGGTGCGCGTGTTACTAACCTGCGACTGCTTCACCCATCCACACCGCCAACCACCAATAACGAAACACGCTCAAGTCCTACGCTAATGGCACAGAACGGGTCCCGCGGCGCATCTGCAGCTCCAGGGTCATCTTTGCACCTCTGCGCTGCCTGCGGGCGCTCTGGTGTCGAGCGGTTCTGGGGCGGGATGTTACAGCCTGGCTGCTGGCAAACTCTCGAGTTTGCGATTCTGGCGTAAGACCTTTAGCAGGCCCTAGTAATGCCGTAGGTGAAGACCCCGGCGGAGTGGGAGGCTGATTTCAGTATGTCCAATCCCATCCTCCTTTCTTATTCGACATACTGACGAGTCTTCAGATTCAAATAGATACATCTACTTTACCTTAATTTACGATACCACAAGACCTACAAACGGCAGGGAACGGGGATCAACTGCGGCGCATCTGCGGTCATGGGATGGTCTTTGTGCTGGGCGCTGCCTAAGGGCATCTCGGTGCGGAGGGGTCCTGTGGCACAACGCGATGTTACAGCTTGGCTGCTGGCAAACTTTCGAGTTTTGCGATTCTGGCGTCAGACCTTTGGCAGTCCCCCTAGTACCTGTCGGTAGGCACCCACAAAAACACTCCACGCGCGTCTCAAGGGCCCCCCGGATGCTTCCACCCAGTGGACTAGGAGGCCCCTCTGTGCCGCGGGAGTGTTTGAATTAACCCACTGGAGGCTTGACAGCAAAGTCCTAACAGAGCAGGTCCCATCGTATGTAAGACCTTTGGCAGACTCTGGGATGGTTAGGTGAAGATATTTTGAGACGCATTGATGATGGCTTAGAGGGAAGGGGGGAGAGTGAAAGAATGAAATCTAACTTAATCCAACAAACTTCAACGGTTGTTGGCCAGGACACGGCGGGTTGCATTGCTTGACCTTCGGGTCAAGCACTGCAGCCCGCCGTGTCTTGCGTTAGGCAGGTTCGGTACTTTTAGTGAATTGTTGGTTTACGATCAAGTATCTGCGGCGAGTAGTGCGCACGAAACGGGTTAAGCGCCCAGAAGCCGGATACCCCGGCCCGGTACCAATTGCCTCTGTTCACGCTTCGGAGTGGCAGAACTTCGAACACGCTTGGAGCATGATAGCATGAAGTGCGTTATTGTAGTGCATTGAGTGGGGATTATATGGCATACGTAGAAGAAATGGGCGACTTGTATCAATAAGCAAAGGATAAATAAATAGGCAAGAGTCAATGAGAGGGGAGGAAATTTCAAGTCTCCCGCGGCTCAAGCCTCATGATTCTATTTGGCGCCTGTGGCCTTTTGGAGGTCCGCTAGAATCTTTTCCGTCTCACGGACGTACTTGTCTGTTAGCTTCTGGAACTATGATATGGTCAGAATAGTGACAATATAGGGGGATACGGAACGATGGACATACCTCTTCCAGTTCTATTGAATGCTTTTCATATTTTCCGCGCTTGAGGCTTGCGGCGTGATGTTTCCGGACCTGGACCTTGATTTCTTCTGCTTTCTTCTTGGCAGCGTTGTACAGTTCCTTGCGGGCGTCGATGGTGGGCCTAATAGCAGAAATATGGAGATGAGCACGCGACCACGCATTGGGGGCGTGCTTGAACGTACTTGGGTATAGGAACCTTGATCGTGCGCGCGTCTTGACGGTGGGGTACAACACCAGGAATACCAGACTCGTAGAGAGCAGCTTCGACGTGTTTTGCGGTCTACTGAGTGCCAATGAGCAGTGAACGGTGTCTTTGGTTCGGATGTGCTCACATGTTCGTCAAAGAGAGTGATAAGCAACGTCGAGCCTTCCCGGACGCCGACCGTCGCGAGCTCTTCCAGTCTCATAGGCCTGGGGTCCTCCGGGAGCTTCACGCGCACAGGGGATAGAAGGGCGGGCGTAACGCGTCCTGCTGCGCGTGCTTCCGATGCTGCACATTCTTTCCTGAACCAGTCGACGGAGGTGGCCATTGCACTGTCCGCCTTTGCGTATTCTTGCTGTGCAGCAGGGTCCGTTATGGGCTGCTTTGAGCCCGGGACGAATGACGAGGTGGATTTCGGCTTGTTCTTCGCAGCATATCGTCGTTGTTGGATGCGGATTGGGGCGGCTGCCACAGGGTATCTGCTCAGTGAAGTCCTGGCGCATACGACGCGAGAAGCATTGCGAAGGAGGTTTAGTGACATTCTTCCAGTTGGAAGGGGATGGTTAGAATTGAGTTCGACGAGTTCGGTGAACCGAAAATTGGATCACCGGCCATTGCCGAAAGCAGGTTCAAGTCTGAACACGACGCGCATCAACTCACCCTTCAACACCACCACATCCTACCATGCTACATGTGCCGGCGAGCATCCGCACTAGTCTTAAAGGCTGGTCGCATGGGATGCGAGAGATGTCTTCCGCTCTCACACCAAAAATGTCTACAGTACACATCGGAAACGCATTCGAAGAACGATCCTTAAACTTGCTAAGGCAAACAATGTCCATGGCACTTACTCGCGTCGGGGGAAAGGAAGATGGGGGTGTGGACCTTCTGGGATGGTGGTGGCTTCCTCATGATGACATGACGCGTACCAGGCTTCGCGTCATCGCCCAATGCAAGGCAGAACAGAAGAAAATGGGGCCAGCCTATGTCCGCGAGCTCGAGGGCGTTCTTTTCCGATTTATGGCGTCTGACCCTGCACCTGTAGTCGCTCTGCTCATATCCCAGTCTGCCTTCACAAAATCTACGATTCTTCGGGCCCAGTCATCACCAATACCGTTTCTGCTATTGCACCTGCCTGTCATGGACCCTGTAGAGGCGGAGGCACACAGGAAGGACGAGCCAGGCGTGTTGGGAGCTGCGCTGTGCAACCCGGCCTTGATGAAGTTGCCCGACCTTTATGGGCGGATGGAGATTCGGTGGGAAAGACCACTTGAGGGCCTGGGAGGTCGTCCAGCGCTATGGTGGAAGGGACAGCGGCTGAACAGTCAAATTCCTGAAGTCGAGCAATCCATGACGCAAGATCTCCCGATAGATTAATATCCGTTCTTGTCATTCAACGCGAACGACTGTCGGCGCCGCTTACAATTCGTCGCCGCACCAGTTCCCCGACTCTCTAGGGCACCAAAAATTCATGCCACTATATCGCTGTAACATTTTTGGCTCATGGAACGTGACCAGCGCACCCACCGAGAGAATTAGCCCTCGCCATCAGCGGCTTCCTGTTATCTTGCCCGGAATCGACGATTTCTCGGCCCACTCTGGGTCCATAGTGCGTTTGTGCGCCGACCAGGATTCGCATTAGCACTCGCGACGACGGGTCTCTGACTCTCAACCGTGCCAATAATACACTCTGTATCCTTCTTCGTATCCGCACACAACCCGTGCGTCGACGGAGTCAGTATTAGCCTTCCTTCGTACCCTACTGCCACAAACTGCTGCCTGCGGCAAAACACCAATGAGTCAGTTAGAAGACTGCTTATTATATGCATGCTGCTCAGGAGTACTTACTGCTCCCAGACATTGTATTCCGCTCCTCACGGCGGTTTCAAACACCAAGTTTACGACGCAGCACCAGCTATACATGTTCCTCACAGATTGCGGCAACCAAGTGGATCTTCGTAGGAAAGGCGTTAACATCCATGATGACGCGTGGCGTCCGGCGGCTTTCCCACCTATCGAAAAACCTGTCTTGATGACCCTCGTACTTACTCGCGGCTCGGACACCCGTTTGGCAGCTGGATGTGCGGCCGTGCGTCATGTGGCGAAAGCTGGGGAAAGCAGATCTTACTCAGCCGTGGAGTTCGGCGGAGATCCACCTTCCACTTGAAATAGACATTCGAACGTTCCTTGGTGGCCCATCTTGATGTGTGGGTATTATAGACTTGCGTCAAGATCTAATGATGGGTGCGGCGGTGCTCCCAGATACTACTCTGTCAATCTTTGCTTGAGCGCATCTCTCTCAAGTTTGAGCACTGATGGGGAGCAGATGTGACAGCAATGCAAGTGTGGTGTATATATGATGATGGTACAGGTGATGATATGTATATGTAAAGTAAGCGTACAACAATGTTCAATGCTCAATGCCAGAAATTAGGAGGGATAAATTAGTTGATCATTATAGCCATAAGATTCGTCAAGCCCAAGAAGAGAAAACCAGAAACCATGGAAAGAAGATGCATGAAATAATTAAAGAGTCATGGAACGACCCTTGGTGTGGTAGCGTCTGGCGTCGGTGAAGGAGATGGGCGCGAAGACTTCCTGCTTTTTATTGGAGGGGTTCGGAACCGACTTGCCAACGACGCTCCTGAGGCGCAGGTCACGGCAGAAGTCTTGCAGCCTATTCGCAGCCGCAATCCGCTCTTCCGTCTCCTCCTCGCTCGAGGCGATGATATCATCTGCAGCAGTCACTCGAACATCGATTTGCTGCAGGCGGTTGTAGAACTCGGGTCCGCGCTCAACGCGGAGCGTGAGGAACTCCTCGAGCGCAGTACACACATCCACGACGTCCTCCTCGAAGCACTGCACGGAGATGTTCTCGACCGGTGAGCCGGCGAGGTTTGCCACCGTGTCTACCACGCTGTCTACCGGGAAGAACGGCGTGATGTGTAGCTTGCGGAGGCGCTGAAGGGGCGTTGCGGATGGCTCCGAGAAAAGAGAATCCGACACCGCCGCTGTCAAAGAAAACTCATCCACTGTGCGTCCGACGGCGGCCATGATCCGTTCTGTGCAGAGCGTGTTGAAGTTCTCGTCCGCGTGGTAGCAGCTTCCGATATCGAGGAACTGGAGGCGGCACTCCACAGGGGAGTTTGTCCATCCGTCGTGGCCCAAATGGGTATCCCGGATGGTGAGTTTTCGGAGAGTAGGGATGCGGAGAAGAGAAGGAAGCGACAGCTCTGAACCAAGGTGGGGAAGGTCCGGGATATCTTCGTCACCCGTGGCCAATGGAACACAGGGATATACGCCCTCCAATTCGGGGGAGTGCATTCTGGAGCGTGTTATACGGTCCAGAGAAAGCTCCTCCAGGTGACGTGTCGAAGCTGCAATGGAGACAACCAGTCTCTCGCTCCTATTTCGAAACATCAGTTCTCATTACTCCGAACATGCAGACCAATGCGTCCTGCACTTACAACGGAGCCCTAGCCTCGTCTCCGATATTGGAGATGGAGATATTTCGCAGATTATTGAGGAAAGGAAAAGGGGCTACGACGCTTTTGTCCAGCGAGCCGGAGACTCGAAGGACAAGCTTGTTGAGGCTCTTGGAAGCAGTGAGCATTGCAATGACTGCTTCGGAGCGGTAGCGGGGGAGGACAGGGGTTGAGTTGATGTTCCTGCGCTCAGTGCAGAGGTCGAGCTCCTCAATGTAGCTGCAGTAGGTTCGAGGAACATTCTCGAGGAACCCTTCAAGGGCCTCAAAGTCGTTCAGTTTGACCCTCTGTATAATAAAGTGCCGTCGTCAGAAGCGCTCGGTGCCACACTAGTCGAAACTCTTACCCTGAATTGAGCTGGTACACATGCCTGATATGTCCGCTGGTCGACTTCGGAGAGTGACTTGATATCCTTCGCCTCCAAGATGTCGATGACAGCCAGCTTCATCTCGTTTGGGAGGGAGTGCCATGTTGCGGTTGTGGTTGTGGTTGTCGAAGGGGAAACCATTATGGGAGTTGGTAAAATAGATAGAATCCTTGGAATCTGCGAAGTATGTTGAAGAAACTTGGTGGGACCGCCCGAGTTATATAGTCCACGAGGCACCAGGGTTCCTTCTGTGGTGCTTCCGAGGTCATCGATCCGCGACCTTGTCGGCTTAAGGCAACAGAAAATAATCGAGCCTGTGAATGGCAGATTGTACATGTTTACTGATTGAAGCGGCTGTGTTCCCCTTGTAACACTTACCTCCGATAGGCCAGCAACTTTGTTCAGTATCCAAGCAATGACCTCAGTCAATCAATCATCAGCTGGATTCTATGAGGCTGGGACGGAGGATAGCATTGCTCGTGTTCCGGGGTCAAAAACGGGACCTCATTTTGCCTGATCTCACAGCCTCCTCGTCCCACATCCGTTCCATCGAACAAAAAGCCGACGACGGGTCAAGCATGTCCGGCATGTTGAGATAATGCTTCGTGATAGGTGGAATGACAGACATAGAATGATACTGACTACGGCGAGCGAGACGGAGGACAACAATCCTGTCGCCCTGATACCGTGTATTGCGGTTAGTGTTACTGTAGCCTCACCGGCACTCACGGAATACCCCCTGGCGTTGGCAAGTTACCCATGTTCCAAGCATCAAGTATGTATGTTTTCTGCCATTTTCCACTCCACCATTCTAGGAGTATGCAAACTCCTAACGCGCAGCACGCCGGCCCTCTGCTCAATTACGAACAAATGCTGATTTTTCAACTGTTGTCGATTCTTGCGTAGCCTACTGATGTACGGGTCCGCTATGAGTGGAAGTCCTATTACCCGAGAAAGTAGCGCAAGGACAGGTATTGTCCGATGTGGCGTTTATTTAAATCACCATGAGCAATTTTGCTATTACTCCTCCTCAGGCTGTATGTGTCCGAGATGGCCATGAGCTAGACTGTCTTGATGACTGACTATAAGATCCAGCCACATCTTGTACTTTTAAATATGTGGCGCATAGCGCGCGGAGAGATGCACTCTCTAGTGGCGCGTTAAGAATTAGAGCGTAAACTTGAGGCGTTGGTGATGAGCGCTTAATGTGCTAATGAGTGGCGCACCATCATTTCCATTGCCTTCCGATCGTTCGAAGTCGCGTCAAGGTCGCGTGGCTTCAATTACTTTACATTGTCGAGAAGGGCACGGCTGTTTGCTACCCACACTCAAGGCCTACGGAGGTGCTGGACCCGTAACTATCAGGTGCATGCTTTCTCGAGATTTGTCATGTTTGGTGATGAGTGTCCAGATCAGCATGTCAATAGCCGGACCCGAGCGACAATGTCTGTCCATTTTGTGGTATATCATTTAGATCGATACAAGGTATGTACAAGTATGTAGATCTAATCCATGTTCACAAATACCAAGGATTACTCAACCATTGCTGAACGACTCCGACTCCGAGATCGTCCCACAAAAATAGCTCAAGGTTAACTATTTTAGCACGATCATCAGCTGTGCAAGAAAGCTGGTATGTGTGGGGCGGCAATCGCCCTGCTAATGATGCTCCTAATAACTTCTCTGCACAGGTCCGTCATCATCGTTGTGTCAAGCTAAGATAGACTGAATCTCAACCGCTTGCTCCGAGCAGTCCGGTAGGACACACCCTTCCTCAATCTGATATTCTTTACCAGGCATTTGGTAGGCTAAATAGGCAATAGCTTGGGGCTAGTGTTCATTGCCCTAGTACTACCAAAACTCGGCTTTGAACTGTTCTCATGCTGGTATCTCTGAGTGGCTCCATCTATTTTTAGACTGCAATCATTGCAAGAAACGAGCCAGAGCCTTCATGAAAATTCATCATGATATCACCCTGCCTTATCCGTAGGTTCAGTAAGAGTGCTGTGCAGTCTACTCTTGTAGTACTTTCCTGATACATCCTGTACCGCGGCAAGCAGTTATGATGCTATTCTTGGGCTCGCATAGGCTGATCTCTGTGATATCGTCACAGCAGCGATATCGACCACACGAATTTCCGCAGTCTGTGGGCATCAAGAGGCACATATATACCTATACCTCTCAAGCACTGAAACGGACTAAAATCATGGTCGTGCGCCCTTCGATACGACAAAAATAAAGCAGCGCTCAATTGTCAGGGCACATTCCCTTCCCAGCCTGGTGTGAAGCCTTAGGAGTGCCTCTTCTCAGTTGCGTACAGAGATTCGAACTAGTCTGATGGCTATCTACTTCACCAGCTAGACTAGGAAAGTCTCCTTGCCGAGTATGCGAAGGTATGAGCGTATTCGTTCCGACGGTCGCTGCAGTCGCTGAATTCTGTTTGACGCACAGTACATTTCGGCACGTTTATATTTCTTGCCATCGTCCAGCGGCAATTACGGTGACCCACTGTCCTGCGGCCAGCGCGCAAGGAAGAAAAGAACATATTCACGAGTGGTTGCCTGATTTATATGTGTATGACGCTGCCCCGGGTATATTCCTCAAGCTGGTGAGTTGCAGAGACGTGCATTGAATGCTCGCTAAATTCTCCTCGCTCGGTTGCCCCGTTTGGGTTTCTTCGTTTGACTGTTGAAGGGTTTCCAGGCGTCAAGTGTATGACTACCGACGGGGTTCCTGTAACCCTTCTGTTAAGGAGACCAAACAGTGGAGTCCGTGTCGTATTTTAACGATGCGTGCGATACAAAGTCCTCGAAAGTATCTCTAGTCGTGCGGCTCGCACAACAACAATTCTAGGGCCATGTTTTCCTTCAAAAGTAGTCTTCAGAGATCGCTCCCGGAGATCAATGTGAGGGTAATCAATGATCGCCCAACACCCATGTGGTGTTTAACGTTCAACCTGTCACTCATGTTACTGCTAGAGAAATCAAGTCGTCCTAGACGTCCAAGGTCGCCTTAGCTCCACTCAGTCCTCTGCGAAAGACTATGAAAGACAGTGAAAGACCTCCACGAGCTTCTTACAGCCGTCTGCATTATTGCCATAAGCATCTGTCAGGGGTAAAAATATACAGTGTGCTTGGATCGCAACATCGGGGTGTTTGAAGTCAGTCGGCTGCACCATGACATTATTCAACATGACACATAGTGGTCTTTGTAGTCCTTCATCGTCTTTCATTTGGTGGCTTGAACTATCTCGGCTGCCTGGCATTAAGGGCGAGCTCCTTGTATCTCGTTGATGAAAGCCGGCGCCACAGGTCATTGAGGCAACCTTCCACACCTCACTAGCGTATGAAATAATGGCACTATGCCTGTTATGCGACCGATTCATCTGCGCTCTCTTGTCAAAAAATGGTCAGGAAGTGGCCAAAACAGAGAAACTCACAGGAAGCAGCATTCATGTCCAAACGCTCATAACTGATAACAGTCGGCTGACTGTCACCGGTCTATTATTGATTTGATTTGATCGTGACGACAGCCGTCCATCCAGTTCGCAGGTCGGACAGGTCAGTATATATGCATCTATCTATAAGCTCCCATGTTCAATATTTGTTTGTTGTCCGACTCTCCGACTCTCTCCTTTTTACGCTAGCAACCCAGCGGAGTTTTTGCATACTTTAGCAACTACAACCCCCTGGACACAATCGACTGAGCGTGGCGTTATGCATCGGCCGTACAATAGTCCTGTTCTAGGAGGGGATGATGATCCTCTCGCGCTGCATCCGCCAGTACTGGAGACTTTGGAGGAGCGAAACGAGCGGCAGGCTAGAGAGAAACGAGCAAAGGAAATTTCAGACAGAATTGACGCAGAGATAGAAAGAGATCGTTTGGAAGAGTCGAGAAGCCCTAAAACAATCAGGATCCTCTTACTTGGTGCGAGTGTTTCAGCCATGAGTTGAACGTAGCTTACCTTGGCTGCCTACGTGTCATAGGTCAAAGTGAATCAGGTATGCTCCATAGAACTCTCTCTTCTGAAAATTTAACCCTGAAACTCTTTTTAAGGGAAATCGACTACCTTGAAGAGTAAGCGCCCATCATTATGCACGCGAAAACCAATGAGCAAATAATTTACATAAATACTGCAAGACTTCCAGCTCATGTATGACCCTAAGGTTCAATTCTTTCTTGCTGATAGTGATCAATGGCCTAGTGCTCAATTATTTCCAGACATTTAGAGCGGAACGAGCGTCTTGGAGAAGCGTCATTCAACTGAATGTTGTACAATCCATCCGCTATGTCCTCAGCGCTATGGACGCTGCATCTATTCCCGATCAGCCCCTAAGTGCAAGAAAAGGCTTTCCAGCGCAGACACCAGATCTTTTGGACGTCAAAGCACGCCTTCGGCGACTTCTTGATATCGAACAGAAGTTGATTAGCAGACTTACAAAGGGTGCTCAAGCCGTTGAACTCTCTCCAACAAGTAGCGACGATTCTTCGTCCTCCGAATCTACGAAGGCACGAAAGGAGGTGGCAATCAACTCGGCTGTGCCATGGAAGCGGGCCTTCAATCGTCTAGTTGGGGGTGATGGGCCTCGCGGGAGCTTTGACAGTTCGGAAGGCGTTGACTCGAACGACCCCGACGATCCATGGCCGCTTCTTCAAGAGCTTTCCGGGGATATCAAGTTCCTTTGGCTTCATCCTATTGTCAAGTATATTATTGCACGACAAAAAGTCAAGGGGGAGGATTTCAATGGATAGTGCGTCCTGTGCTTCAACCAGACTGTTTCATGCTGACTGATGATCACAATTGCCTCAAAGTTTTCTTGATTCAATAGACAGGATTGCAACTTCTGGTTATATCCCATCCAACGGTAATTATAGAGTCCGCTTATCGTAGTTGCACTCTGAACATCCTCTTTTTGTTCCAGATGATGTGCTGAGGGCGCGATTGAAAACACTAGGCTCGTCTCTCAGCAAATGTATATCGATTGCTGATGGATTAAATAAAATACAGGCGCCAGTGAGCACAAGTTCAGAATCGCTACTGGTAAGTTGGCACTCGTAAAAAATTCATTTAATTTATGAGGCACTGATGCAGCTCAGAAAAAGGGTCTATCAGAAGATGGAGAGTGTATGATGTCGGAGGACATAGATCACTGGTCAGTTCCTTAGTTCCCAAACTACGCTTGTTAGACCATACTCATTATATCGACAGAGAGGTTAGTCAGATATGTAGTGAGAATAGTACCCACACTCACTATGGCTCCTTTGTAGCTGCATGGGTGCCATTCTTTGATAATATGGATGCTATCATCTTTCTGGCCCCATTGAGGTATGTTTTTGTAATATTGTCATCTTGTGTGCTTGTTTACTCACATAGCTGATTGGATGGCTAGCTGTTTCGATCAGGTGTTGGAAGAGGATCATCGTGTGAACAGACTGGTACGATTTTTTGTCTACCAACCGACTACTGGTCTTACGCTCGCGGTTAGGAGGACTCTGTTAAACTCTGGTTGACGATCGCCGAGAATGAGCTCCTACAGCATACGAGCCTGATCCTGTTTCTTAACAAGATCGATCTTCTTCAACAGAAGCTGGAGTCTGGTATTTATCTTAAGGACTGGGTAGTATCCTACGGGGACAGACCAAATGATCTGGAGAACGTTAAAGCTTGTGAGTCCCCGATCATGCGCGCTTGTTGACGTCTCGATCGCGATCGCTAATCTGCATTTTCGATCAGACATGAAAAGGAAGTTTGGTGAGTCCACACGGACCCACACTCTATTGCGTATTGAGATTTACATCAATAGGGGGTATCCTGGCGGAAAAATCACCAACGAAGCGGCCCTTGTTTTGTCATTTTACCACTGTCACAGTAAGACGGGACAATACTTGTGGTAATTGAAACGCTAACGAGATAAATTTGAAGGACACCAAGTCCACCAGCCTGAT
Source organism: Psilocybe cf. subviscida (assembly GCA_013368295.1). Classification (NCBI taxonomy): domain Eukaryota; kingdom Fungi; phylum Basidiomycota; class Agaricomycetes; order Agaricales; family Agrocybaceae; genus Psilocybe; species Psilocybe cf. subviscida. The sequence goes on from JAACJJ010000030.1 coordinate 1,396,233, forward strand.
TTTGGCCAATTGTGGGTTCTGTCATTACTCATGAGCCCAAATTTTATTGACCCCATTATTTCTCAGTGCAAGAGAGCCTCATGCGGTCCAATCTCCACGAAGCGAACTTGATGGTGTAATGCTGCACATATACAGTATGTGCAAGGTTATCTATTTATTCTATTCTATAGCCTGTCCTGTCAATTAAACCTGTCCAAATATCGGAGTCATTACTGTTGTTCCACTTCCACAGTCCTTATACGCGCTGCGCTAATCTGAACGTGAATCGAGATTCGTAGTATTCTTGTTGCTCATAACACGGTCTATACTGGGGGGATTTTGATTTCCATGCCCTCTAACAGCTGCTCTGTCGTGTACCAGAGGTCGGTTGCGAGATCGTCTCGCTTTGCATTGCTGCTGAGATCTCCGACATGACCAACAGGTTCCAAGTATGCATTTTTATACTTCGCTGGGAAGTTTCTGACCAGGGGTGACGCAGCAGCAAAACATGAGGTGTACGACCCCGGTTCAGGTCGCATGAAGAACAGCTCCATGGTGATGTTGGCCAAGAATGGCCAAGGTAAGCGATCTGCGAATGTGTTGACCTCGCCGGGGTGTATTGGGATTGATAAAATGGGTATCTGAGCCTCGTCAAGCTTCTTCTGAAGCTCTCGCGCGAAGAGTATGTTTGCCAGCTTGGAAACGGCTAAAAGAAGTGAGGTCAATTAGTGGCGCCTTTTTATGCCGTGATCAGGGCGCGTACCATATCTTGACCAGTCTGGATAGAAATCAGAAGCATACTCGTGATTGAAGTCCTCAAGTTCAGAGAACTTGATCTTCGGGTCTTTAGCCTGACTTTGCGTATGGGCCACCGAGCCCAACTTAAGGCGTGTAAGAGATGTGACGTTTTGATTCAGTAAGGCTTGGAGAAGACGTACCGTTACAATACGAACATCAGATCCTGGCTTTCGTGAGGTGTCGGTCATTAATGGGAGTAATGTTCTTGTAAAAACGAATGGACTGAAATGGCTGGTTGCAGATTTAGACACAGGCAAACTGACAAGAGACAGCAAACTAACTTGATCACCATCAGTGTATTGATGCCTACCAAAGTGACGCGTATTTGACTTGTCTAAGCGCACAGACAACGGTTGAGCAAAATGGGACCCACCGTCTGGACTTTTCTCATATTGGCCAGTCAACCTGGGAGACTGATATATTAGCGCCTTTATCAGTAATTCTCTTGATTCGTGTACTAACTGTGCTGCATTATTTACTGGATATAATGACAATGTGAGTATCACGGCTACAACTGACAATTAGGCGCCCACCTAAGATATCCAATCGTGACTCCTTCTTCAAGAACTCTTCGGCGGCAATCCTCGCCCACCTTGGGTCGCCAAAGTTCACGTTCAAAAACTCGACCTGTCCGCGACCTATTCCTTCTTTTTCCAATTCAGCCAGCGCAGCCATTGCTTTGGCCTCATTGCGGGCCCCTAGGTAAACCTTTGCGCCCTTCCGAGCGAGAAACTTTATTGTGTGGTAGCCAATTCCAGTGCTTAGGATGTCGCACACGTTATTCATGTGGATAATGCACCCTGATTTCTAGTAATTACTCACTTTCCACCCGTTACGATCGCGACTTTTCCAGTCAGGTCCATCAAGTCCTTTTCCGGACTGAAAACTCCAGTTTTTCGTGATAAGCAGCCTCCCATTGCCGAGTAATCCTTGAGGGAGAGTACAGAGGACGTAGAAAGAGAAGAGATAAAGTAGAGCGAGAGGGAGAGAAGTATGCTTGTAGATGCAAGGCTTCTTGTCCACACTCTGGTCTCTCGTTCCCGCGTAAACTCAGCGCTGGACGAATTAAAGACTACATACAACCTAGTACAAATTGAGCATTCCATGTGAAGCATTACTACAAGTGAAAATACAGATTATATAGAAGGACAAGATGTAAGCTACGATGCTGTGGGCTCGGGACCTTCAAGGGCTATGAATTCCTCCTCAATAAATGATATAGATAGAGGTCGGTAGACGTCCACCATCCGATTGCCGATCAACTTCTGAGGCGCTGTGTTACTGTAAGCTGTATGATCCGTCACGAGACTCCTCGTCTCCGCTGCCTGATTGGCTGCTCTCAGTTTCTTCCTCCTGCCGCCGCTGGAGCTCATCTTGCTTCTCCTGTTCCAAGAGGGCAGCTTTCTGCTCGGGGTTCCGGTCAATCGGTTCACCGTTAATCCCCTCCTGAACGCCTAGGAGGACTTCAAGTTCCTTGACCCGCTTCTCCCATGCGTCGACTTCAGTCAGCTTCTCCTCGAGAACTTTGATCTCACGCTTCAAAGTCATCCTCTCCTCTGGAGTACCGATACGAGTCAAGCTCCATTTTCCAGGCTCTGAGCCAGAGGGGCCATGGAGAGTCAGTAGTTGGTCATGATATTTCATGAGGAAAGGGCTGTAGTAGATATTAGTAAGGCAAGAACAATGTAGATGAGCTTGATACACACCGAAGGGAGATGGTGATGAGGGTGATGTCAAGAGTTTTCGCCGCTTCATACATTCGTCCCTCGACATCACTGGACACAGCGCTTGTGCACTCTGCAGAAGTGCCATTAGCTTCAAGAAATTGGAAAGACCAATGATATGCCAACACGTACCATCAAATACTGCGAACTTGGGCCTCCACCACAGCACGCGCGCGATGGCCATCCTCTGTTTCTCGCCCCCACTCAGCACGTCTCTCCACTCCTTCCTGACATGCAGCCCACCCTCACGTCCGACAAGGTATCCCAGATGCACTTTCTCCAGGATCTCATGGATCTCTGCTAGAGCAGCCTCCGATGGGTCGGGGGGAGGGACCTTTGCGAGTGCGTTGCCCAGCGACAAGAACGATGTTGACCGATGAAGAAGTGAAGGGCGCATTGGTGGTGGCGGGGGTGCAGTAGAGGTCATGCGGACGAAGGCCGCGTACGAGCACGGGTAGATGATCTGTTCGAGCAGACTTCCGGCGACCATATACGAGCGCTGGGGGACGACGTACAACGTGGGTCTCGGGCGGGAGTGCCTGTCGCCCATAGAGCGACGGAAGAGCGCGTCCGCCTCCGTCTCGTCGGCGGGCATCTTTACTGTTGCCTCTCTGCTGCCGCTGCTCGCGGGGTCCCAGAGGCCTGCAAGGACGCGGGCGACGGAGGTCTTGCCCACGCCGTTGCTACCAGTGATCATGATGTGCTCGCCAGGCTTGATGACAAGGTTCAGGTCCTTCACCAGTGGCGGCTCCTCGACGTCTTCCTTTGCTTTCTCTGAGGCAGAGAGATCTTGCTCTGAGCTTTTCTCAGCATCAAGTGCGGCGGCCTGCTTCGCTTTGAGCAGCCGAGGGATGCGCACGTCGAGGTTGTGGAGGCTGATAGGGTCACCCTGCTCGACATCTATTGGCACATATCCTGGAGGCATGTTCAGCAGGGTGGAGCATAGAGTATAGAGACGGGTCGTGAGGCCAGCAAGTTCCAGTAGATCCTTGTAGGCATACATCAGGCGACCTCCGGCGTCCGCCAAAGAGAGGAGGAGGCGTCGGTTGGAGATGTAGGCTATTATACCCAATATATCAGTGGCCTACTCACACATAAACCATTGACGTACTTTCTGTCCGGCCTGCGACTGCATAGTCTGTTCTATCTCTTCCGGTTGGAACTTGACCAGCTAACGCTTGCTTCGTTCGGGTGTACAAGATGGGAACGGCGATCAGCATATAGCCAGCAGCGGACCACAGATATTTGATGACATAGTCTTCAGTCCACTCGTATGCAATGCGGATCTACAGCGGTGAGCATAGGTCAGTTAACCCCCAGGTTAGCTCAGATTTTGTGTTTTGCAGACCTTGTAGATGGAGTTGATATGCTTTGTTAACTTGGTGTAAGCATTGCTGAGGATCTGCTTCTCGCGTGCACCGCCGTCATAGAAAGCAATCTCCTCCGCCTCGCGTCCAACGCGGCCCATGGCCGCACGGTACTCTCCCTCCAGGCGCGTCTCCACAGCTGCAAGTCGCCCGAAGGCAGGTGTGGCAGCTCTGAGGATAACAACGGTGGCATAATAGTTTACGAAAAGCAATATGCTTCCTCGTACGCCCAACGAACGCGACAACTGGGATGTGAAGAGCAACAAATCTAGTGAGGGTTTGAGGATGTTTCCACTGCAAGTAGTTAGATTAGTGATAAGCCTGGCTAAAAATCTATAAAATGACGTACTATAGCCCGCTCATAGCGTTCGCCCAGGCGTCCACATCCGACGTGAGGTATTGGTCTACGCCTTCCAGATAACTTGATGATCGGTAATACCGAAGGTCTGGATTGTTTGATAGGTAGAGATCATGAAGATAGCGTGTCAGACGAGTACGCAAGCGGAGAGCCAGCAATGATTGCAGGTGTCGGATCTTAAGAAACACGGTCAGCGAAGAAAACAACAATACTGGAGAGAAACATACCATGGAATTTGTAAAGGTGCTGGGGATGGCTAACAGGAACCACAATCCAAGACCTTTCAGGAAACCCTTTCCATCTGCCTTAACCAAATCTCTGACAATCCTTCCATCCAGTCGAGCGACAAGAATACTGAGCCATGTTCGCAGAATGAGGAACGATGAGTGCAGAACAACAATCCCTGCTTCTTGTGCGTGCCAGGACGGAATAGCGATGCGAAATAGAATCGCACGCAGTTGCGACAAGAATGCGCCGTCAATATTCGGTTTCTGCACTGCTTTCGGGGGCAGTAGAGGGAAATGCGGGGCATCTTTGGCGTATTGCGAAGCAGGTGTCGGGCGAATGGGAACCTGGGTCCACGGAACAGAATCAATAGCGAGGGATGGGAAGCTCAATGACATCACGGACCTTGATCACTCTTTCGCGGTACGGAACAAGCAGCATCTGCGAGCCGTCCTCCTCGTCGACGTAGACCTGCTGCATAACTTTTGCGAGCTCCTCTTCGCTCAGCTTTCGTCTCCTCTGGAAGGTCGCGCGCTCTCGTATTGATTTGATGACATCTTGAGTTAGACCGACCGTGCGCGATCGCAGCAGGAGAAAGATAAAGAAAGCAAGGATGATAGGCCTTTGCCTGAGTTTTTCGGGGAGTGGTAGAGGTTTCGAAAAGAGGAATTTTGAGAATGTTGCCATCGTTGTCAGTCAGGGACCGATGTCCCGCACTGGAGGCGTAAAAGTCAAGCGAATCAAGGGCTGTACAATCCCAGTCACTCTCTAGATTCAAAGATATGCTGGCCAGCGATTCTCCAGACTGAGGGCATGGATGAGAGTGATGATTCTTGTGATCTGTAGCATTCGAGACACGAAGCATGTGAAAACGGAGACACCGCCACCCAAGGGGTCGCGTGGGCCCCTCTTCGGAGTGACATCAAGGTTTTTCTGAACTCCCATGTCCTCGATTATATGTCCGTGTTACCAATGTCGATGGTCGAACTGGCAGAAGCCGACGTTGCTGCAAGATGCCACTAGAACCGCGTCCCACCAGCCCGATCCTCGGAGGAACCTGGAAGGCAGTCAAGTTAAGTATTTATTCTGACCGGGAATATCCTGATTCCTGGCTGTATAATGGGGTCGGAGATGGTTATCAAATTGAGATAAGGAACACAATGATGATGGAGGTAAGTCAGAAAGCGGTTCCGCGATTGTTTCGAACTTCTTTTCTACGTCGGTCTTTGTTCTTGCTTTCTCAATTTGTGCTCTGGTGTCCAGGACTTCCTACTGAAATGTCTATAGCCCTCGTCCCAGACATTCTACTGGATATCTTTCTCGCTGTATCAGCGCAAATCGAGCCTCTCAAATGGGCAGAGGTTTCGGTGGAGGACCCGGTTTCCAACAGATCTCGCCACTTCGACAGAAGTGTTCGTCTCCGCGAACTAACGCATGTATGCCGGTACTGGAGGGACATCGCCATACACTATCCTAAGCTGTGGAGCAACCATATCGACTGCACCAATATGGCGCCGAAATGGTTTCAACTCGTGTTGGAACGCGCGCAGGACGCGCATCTGTTCGTGACCATCCCCAGACCGTATACACCGCGTTCATTCCCAAACCACACGCTTGCGAACTTCGAATACCTTCTCGCATCAGGGAAGCAGTTTGCTGGACTCCATGCAGACGTATTGTTCCATACGACAGAGGTCAAGAACGCCGTTTTGGCGCGCATGGCTGAGCCCATGCCAGCCCTTGCACATTGCACCTGGTTTTATTATCCACCGGATCCCATCTCGCTCAATCTATTTGGCGGAGACTCCCCATTGCTCCGCAAGATTTATCTGCGGGGATCTTTGCCAACTATACAGCCGGACATCCGCCAGCGCCTAACCCATTTGATCCTCCTGGACTGCGCGCGCCCCGAGGGCGGGTGGATCGAGTTCCTGCGCCAGACGCGGCAGCTCGAAGAATTGACGATTGACCTCGAGCCAGATACCGAGATGGAGCCGCTGACGCACAAGCTGGACTTCCCGCGCCTAACGACGCTGACCGTTGAGGGCGACTACAGGACTGCCGGGAAGCTTCTGGCGTCAATGCAGGCGGGGCAGATCAAGCACACGAACGTCTCTGTGAACAACGCACCGCGCGACAATCTGCAGGGGCTGTTGAAAGCCCTCGCGACCTTCTTCCCCTCACATACATGGCAAGCCAACGACACGGCTGAGATCCACCTGCGCGCGGATTTGTTTTCCGTGAAGGTTGCGACAGAGAACGGATTCACAGTGTTGCTGCGAGCCAGGACATACGGAATATACAAAGAACCACAGTTTCTTACGGCAATGACGACGTCTTTCCAAAATCTGTTCTCGTCTTGCAACCATCTCGTCCTGAATGGGCTGAAAGGAGACGTGGACAGGCTGCACAACGATCCCCTGATCATTCTCATACTTCCGTTTAACAATGTCACCACCATCACTTTGCCTAAGACCGCCTACGCTAGGATCCTAAAGTACCACAGCTACCGCACACGCCGTTTCGAGCCGGGCGTTGCCTTGCTGCCCTCGCTTCAAACAATGGTACTCCATTGCTCCATTGTCAAGAATTTTGATGATATCTGTGTCTTCCTGGCCCGCAAGGTCGCAGAGGGCCGGCCCGTACTCAAGCTCTGCTTCACGGAAGAAGTGGATGAAGAGCTCCAGGAGAAAGCGCAAGAGAAGACAGTCACCCTCCATAAAGATTTCAATGTCGAGGTAGATTTTTTCAAAAAGGAAGACACGCAGGTAGAGTAGACAGATTTCAAAGATGTGCAAATATAATGGGGGGTGTATATGGAGACGTCGAGTTTGCTCAGTTCAAAGCAAGTACATGGTCCTGTTGACATTCAAGTTCAACCGTGGTCATTCGGCCGAAATTCATCCGATCTATTATCTCGAAACCGGCTCGAACACCTTTCCTTCGTACTCCTTCCATCTCAAAATGTTTCTCGGCCCATCCAACTGCAACAACCCACCCACAGACAACAATGACTCGCAAGCTCTTCATGCCTGACGCGTCCATCTCAATTTAAACGCACTGGGACTGTGCATTCATGTCTTGCCCACACAGAGCTGAAGATGGATTCGGATTCTGCACCTTATCTGACACCATCTATCAAAGCATCTCCGAGCTATTGACGCTTCCTCATCTGCGCGAATGACTCGATGGACCATGAACTCAACGACGAGTATGGTCTTAAGGCCTGACGAACGTGTCCCAATAGCTTGTGTCGCAATGTCGCGCAATCTGACGGCGGAAGGACCAACCGCGAATTGCCAGCGCAGCAGCAGTGTCGCCGAAATGACACCCATGATATCAATGGAGGCCCTTTTCATAGGTATTATCCTAGAAGATCTGTCGAATCTCTCAACTTGGATGCTCTATGGCACGACATCCGCAGTGGTCTTACATTTTTGAAACCTGCTCTTATCGCATCCCGGATCGCTCGTCGCCCTGTTATCACCTGGCCGAAATATCTCAACACTAATTCTAGCTCCTGTCTAAAAGGGGCGTCCAATTGGAGATTCCCCTGCAGAATGAATGTCCCTCTCGCGAGCATTCAGGAAGACCCGGAACGCAAGGTTCTATTGTTGGCAAAAGCTATCGCCTAGCCTCCTGCTGCGCCTGTGGACGACTGTCCACATTCCGCCCTCATTTCCGATTCTTCGCCCACTGTCGACTGCTATACCTATCCGCCTTCTATCGAGACCTGGCCATATGGCAGATGGCAGATAGTCCGCACCTTCTGCGCTGCATCCCAGTTTGCTGAAAATTTTCCAAGGACTACTACCTCATCTGTCTATAAAATGCTGCCTCTTGCATCGTTCAATCCCCAGCTCTCACTCCCATCCTCAGCTCTCCTTTGAAGACTCTAATCAACTCGGTGAGTTCATGCATCGCCGCACTATCGCTTCCGACATCTTGTTGACGTATTATTTTCAATACAGCTATCTGACAATGTCCGGAAAGAAGACTGCTGGTGGAAAGGCTGCTGGTGGTGCCCAGGTCTGCCGTTCTCTCTTGTCCGAATCCTGGCTGTGTCTCAATTTGTTTCGTAGACCAAGCCCCCCGCAACTAAGAAGGCACCGACCTCGCCCCCAGCGAGCAAAGCTGCCCCAGAGGTTAAGCCCGCTGCCGGCGCCAAAGCCCCCAAAGCGCCCAAGAAGGTCAACTAGAAGTTTCGTCATCATACACTCCACCAACAACGCCCGGAACATGCTCGCGAATGCAGAGACTCGTGTCGTGAACTCATAATTATTGTACATGTCCTTGCTCTTACAAATCGTTCCAAATTTAATGAATGAACTGCACCGCAAAATATTCCAATGCTCCCCTTGGAGATTGAAGTTCAGAGCAAGAGAAACAAAACCGTAACTTGAAACCGCCGCAACGAGAAAACCAATGAACCGCATCGGCTATCGAGATATTGCACAGGGCGCCTGTCGTCCTCATCGTGGGTGCTTCTTTCAGCAAGAATGAACCGACTGTCTGGTGCTCGCAACACTGGGCCGGTCGCCTGTCCCCACACACCTTATTGCACTGGCAATCTTGATTTCTACCCTAGCCACGAGGCTATCAAGTCGTATTGGGGGAATTGCCCAAATCAAGTGCTCGGCCGGCGTGTGAGCAGGATATTGTTGTTCTCCTCGAATACAATGAACCGGCATGTAAATGGATAAACCATTCAGGTGTAAATACTCTTGAACAGGCACCATGGGGTGTCTTCAGGTGATTTCGGGGACCGATTCGAAGGCAAGTGCAAATGCCAAGGGGCTGTTCAAATGGTTGCTGTTTCGTAAAGTATGTCAGAATCGGCTGTGGGATACTTACATAGTCATACACCCCTAACTCTGCATTGCTTTCGCAGGCGTCTCGCATGTCAGCGGCGAACCGCGACACACCACAAGCGCTTAACGTTTTAACGCTTTTGGGACAACCTCAACCCTTTCAAAGACCCTTCGGCCACGCCACGGTGACGAGACCAGTTCTTACATAGAGCCAGGTCCGAGCTGACGTCCATCTGTCATCATCTTTCCGGATCTTTTCAGGTCTTTTCGCTGGCTTTCTCGTCTTCTGGCTGCTTTTCTGTCTTTTTGACAGTCTTTTCGCGTCTTTTTTCATCTCTCAAAGCTTAAATATCAGAGCTCCAGCCTATGTCATGAACACCAACTCTGGTGTCAATGAACCTCGCTTCGACCGGACACGCGTCAGCACAACCCTCGCCTCGGACACGCGTCACCTCGAGAGCACCAAGGCCAACCAGCGGCAGTATGATGCCCAGCACAACCCCAGTAGTAGCCACTGCCTCTGTGCGACGTGCCATCTAAAGATGGCCCACTTTCCGCGGAGGCATGATGGGAGAATCCTCCTCCCCCCTCCTGTTCCTTTCCGCAAGGGAGGTAATGCTAGGAGCGTATCGACGCCTTGTAAGCTGGAGGCACCATTGGATCACGAATCGATTGATGATTAAGAGATGCGTCCAGATACCCAGAGTGACCAACTCGGCGGATCTGAGCATTGCAGCCTCGTCGATGGGAATGGGAATGGCAGCATGCCAAGGACTACTTCAGCTGCTGGTACGTTGTACTAAATGACGTGCTGGGAATGCCTTGGAATGACTGTTGCTTCACAGGTATAGGACCGGGGAAAGGACGGTGTTCTCCTACCCCTCAGTTCACCCGAGATATTCCAAACGAGAGAGACAAGGCGAGGAGGAAGACTAGCAGGCCATCAGGTGTGCTCTCTGGAACTGGAGTTATAGTTGATCATTGACCACCTTCTTTACCTGTTCCAGGCTCCACTGTACGTTCACATGCGACAGAGCCATGTAAGGAGGAAATGCTAAAAATGGACTCTTAAATTAACTTTTTCGTAGACCCCTCAAGCGTTCAGCCAAAACCCCAGAGATACGGAGGAATAAAGCAAGGAGAGGATCCTCAATCGAGTAAGGTGGCGTTTCATCTACATCACACTCAGCTCATCAAGCTCTGTTATAGGTGCTGAACGCCCTTCTGGGAGTAATACCGCCATTCAACTCGCCGCACCTTCAGGTAGGAATCTGTCTTGATGATAGCTTCTCAGATCTGATTCTCAACATGTCCTATTGGCAGACACACCACGCTTTCACGAGCGCCAACCGTTTTCACATTCACTCGAACTTCTACCACAACCAGCTACCTCCAGCAGGCAGGCTAGACTGAATGTCCCTTCTGAAGCTAGCCTAGAGCGGTATGGGCCTGTCTTACATACGACTTCTCGGACCGCTGTGTCGTCATGTCATGACGAATTTCTCCCGCCCGGTCCAACCATAGGATCTGGTTCCAGGGATGAGGCTGGCGCAGCCATGTCTGCGCCACTGAGCCCCCCTACCGAGCGCCCATCATCGCGCTTCTTCCGTTATAGGCCAGAATTATTCGACCAATACGTCGAGGTATCTGGGAACCACAATGTTAGCATTGAAGCAACTCATTCGAGTTATCAGGGTCACTGCGACGCGGAGGGCAGCGAGTCTGCTGCAGCGCCACGGAAAGCCGAACCAATGCCCGAGCCTTCCGCTTCTCAAGGTGCCAGGTCTCCACAACCACTCTCACATATCGCTCACTTTAAAGGACTTGATGCCGTGTCCGAGCGAATAGATATTGGAGCCCTGTCCTTCCAGAAGGCGACCACTCCTCCCAAGCAACCTGCCACAACGAAGGCAGCTTCTAGCAGTAGCCGCCCGAAGCGTAACAGGTCGCCTGATAGGGACGCCTCGAGCTCCTCTGTTCAGGTCAAGTGGGATAGTGAACGCAAACGCCGGCAAGGGTACTTTGCCCAGGACGACGGCAACGAGAAGTCTCCCTTCCGACATTATAATCAAACGAGCTGTAATTTCGACCCTTGAGTCATCTCTTTTCTTTCCATCATCAGCATGTCATCAGCTTTCATTCAGCACTTTTACTTACGCATTACTTCGCATTCTGATGTCACTCTATCTCGTTCTCTGTATATGCTATGTTTCTGTTGACCCTCTCACATTTCCTGTCATATACTCACTCGCATGTTCTCCAGATATTTCATTCCGGCTTTGTTTTGTCTGTACCTGTCGTCTGCATGGTAAATGTTAATCTCTTAATTCACCCAGGCGAAGATCCATTCGATGAGCACTCAAAGCTCGACACATCCGACGTCAAGTCCAAACATTCCTTCCTGTCCGATTCCCGGCTACTTTTTGAATAACGTTAAACCACATTTCACCCTGCCGTCGTGGGTCATGACCCTCGAATTCAATTTGCCCGCTTTTGTATAAATATTGAGCGCTTATTTTACATGCGCTGATATCTCCTTTCTATCGCCACGAGACAATAAGCGAGGTACATGAAATGTCATCACACACATGGGCGCCTATTCGGGTGCGGAACACCCCGAACGGAGCATCGTCGCCGATTTAAGTATTCAGCCCCCGACCAACATCCAAGACTGAGATGATGACCACGACTTCGACGTTCAACACCGACCATCACATTGGACTGGATTCCACGCCAGCTCCAGCTCCAACACCCGACCCCCAATGCAAACCCAGGGACACAACCGGGGCTGTACATGCTGCAACCAGCGAAACTTGGCCCATGGATCAACAACTTTTTTGACAACACCGGCTGTATTTGATATTCGGCTGAGGACACTCTGTCAGTACCTGGAATCAATTGTGGACCCTTATGATGATGTAGACCAATTCTCCTTCCGCAAATGTGATTGCCTGCACTGGGTGTGCACTCCACTACTCGTCTTCGCTGGCAAAAATAGCCCCTAAACCGATATGGACACCTGTTGGCATCTCCTCACATGTTCCAACTCTCAAGTTTGATGATATCCTTGACGATCAACATCATTTGAGATGGTCCCATGGATGAGAATGCAGAACGGGAGAAGACCTTCGCTCCCTCGAATCTAACCGAGTTGCGGTTCGGAAGCACCCGTCCAATACAACCGCACTGTCGCGTTGTGAGCAGGGGATGTTGCTCACGCTCGTTTCAAAAAACACCAAGGAATTGACAATGGCTTGATAGTCTCCTAAAGCAGCACCTCCCCGACGGAAGGATGGATACAGTTCTGCCAAAATAGCGTCTGTAGCCAACAATCACGACCGTTGGACAGATTGTGCAACCAAGATGGCAGGGCTCGTCCCACGTCCAAAGATGTACTCTCAAGTCGCTTTATATATACCCCTCCAGGACGATGGATCCGTTGGTGCTGGTATACTCCTTTCTTTCTCTCTGGCACTGAGGAGTAGGCTATAACTCTTGTTCAAACTTTCTTTCTGATCAGGTCAGTCTTTACTATCCATGCACGAAATCTGAGCACAATTCACCGATTTATCTTTGCAGTTTCTTTTTCCCGGAGAGCCGGAATCTCCTCACTTCCAATCTTTTATGACTCTTTAACTTATTTCAATTCCCCATGACTCTCTCTCTGCCTCACGAGATACATTACGATGGAAAAACGAAAGCAGGCGTGGTGGTGCGTCAATGTCATATTCCGACCCCAGGAATCCATTTGAACCCGATATCGATGAATTCCTATAGATGATAGCCCTCTCCGGAATATGTTCAATCCTCGCAATCATGTACCTTGTTGTGAGTGATACTCAAATGTCTTCTGTCCGCTGCCTAATAAAATATATGAGTAGATTAAGCGCCCAAGCGCGAGAACCTTCCGCGGCACCCACATTTTCGGATACTTCTTCTGTCTGCTTCTGGCGAACGCCTTTCAAGCAGTCGGATCCATGGTGGATTTCTACTGGGCGGCGCGAGGAGGTGTGTTTCAGGGCACAGGTTGTGAGATCCAAGGTGAGTGCCTCTTACCTCTTGGGTAATAGTACAGCGGTTTTGATCAGGTATTACAGGCGCCCTCAAGCAAATCGGAGATGTGGGAGCGGCACTGTGGTACAGTATTCCTCGCTAAGAACTTGAAAGCGAGATGGAAGCTTATGTATCTTGTCTGAACGTAGGTTCCTCGTCATTGCGATTCATGTGTTTACTTTGGTCTTTCTCCGGCGCCGGTCCAATAAAACAACCTTCATTGCCATTGTATCTGGGGTTTGGATTCTGATAGCTGTTTGGACGCTTGTCGCGCGCTTTGGGTTGCAGAAGTCAGACTTGGGCCCGTACTTTGGGGTATCCAAAGAAGGGTGCGAAATCTCGTCAGGTTATGTTGGGGAGATCATCTTCTTTGAATATTTCCTGGTGAGTACGACTCGGTATTGGCATCAAATGCTTGACTCTCAGTGCTTCAACAGGTGTTACTCAGTTTGGTTGTCAGCGCGGTGCTCTACCTCGCCGTGTGTCTCCGCATTCGCACTGACAAACCTCGCGTTGACTCGACCTGGAAGAAGAGGTTTACCTGGAAAGAGGGCACAAGTAATGTGTCGAACGTTCAAGGAATCCCCAATTCCACGGTGCGCATCGCGAGGCTGATGCTGTGGTACGTTTTGAACCATTTTTAAATCGTTGACTGATCTTTGGACTGACATCTCTACAGGCTCCCCGTGCGTCAAATCAAAGTACCTTATATCCTGACATAACTGACACGATAAACAGGTGTACTACACGTCGATCTTATTGCCGGTGACACTTGTCTGTATCTGCGAGGAATATGTCAATTTCGTCCCGTTCTCGATCTTGACAATCTCTTCAGTGTTGGGTACTCTCCTCGGTGAGCCCTCATCAAAATAGTAGTCGGCATTTACTCAAGCAACAAATGTAGCCTTAGTAAATGTTTTATTCTTCGTACACCTTCTGCGTCGTTTTCCTCAATCCGCCGTTCTGCCCCTCTTCTCCACCGTCACGCCAACAAGCATCATAGCTTATCCGGTGCAAGCAGCTGGCCAGGACGAGGAAGGGGACGAGAAGCTTGAAAAAATTGGTAGTCTTGACCTCCCATATAGCATCCATATCGAGTTGCCGAGCGATGCAGAGGCGGGGCATGCTTTTATTCCTCCTGATTCGTGGAAGACGTCTGGAGGCCGCGGACGAAGGCCGTAAACTCACATGTACATCGTACGAAGGATAAAGGACTACTCTGGACCCCATTCGTTTTTCTTACCAGATAGTGTATCTTGTTAGGTACTTTAAATTTCAATTAGTGATTTTGGCGAAGGACTCCTGTTTTTTTGTAGGACAATAAATGGACGCACATTACGATGATAACGTACTCCGTGACAAATGGGCAGTCTGACATTGTGATCCTAATTATAAGGACCAAGAGGTATTTATATCTCTTGGTTGGACGATAAGTATGTGGTGTTCTCTCCATCTTGATTCCCCACACTCGCCTGGCTCCTGGGCGGCCTCGGGTGGTTACTCTTGGTTCCATTTCTATTTGTTCCCCCTACAAAACCAGCAGGATGGATGAAGAATCAGGTCGGCCATCTAGTACGGAGAAAAGCCCAAGGCAAGACCGCAGTTCGAATGATGGGTCGAAGGAGCTTTCAGAGGATGCTGTCGTCTTGGAGAGTGCAGAGGAGCTCGGAGCGTTTCGCACATTGACGCGAAAACTTCTGACTTGGGGAGTTGAGACGCATGGGTGGGTCATTGGCGCAGCTCAGTCTCAGTAGACCCTTGATCGCTCATAAAACCCTGCCTACAGAATCGAACCTATTCCTGAAAAAGAGCGTATGGATAAGCGTATATACCAACTTTTCCTGGTATGGTTTTCTACGAACTTTAATGTTCTCGCCTTTGGAACTGGAAGCTCAGGACCAGCGTTCTTTGGACTCGGTTTGAAGAGCTCACTTGTCGTTATCCTGATTGTGGACCTAATGTACGTATTGCATTGTATTAACACTCTTGCATTTTGGGTCTGACATCTCCCGTGAAGTACTTGTGCTTTCCCTGCGTTTTTGTAAGAGCATTTTGTTGTTTTTTTGGTGTATAATTTGACCAATATCCCATAGCTCTGTCTTGGGCCCTAAGTTGGGGATGAGAGGCATGGTCCAAGGCCGCTTTTCATGGGGCTTGTATGCAGGTGCTATTCCAGCGGCTCTCAACGTGTTCTCGTCGCAAGGATTTTTGATTCTCAATTGTATCATTGGTGGACAAACACTCGCTGCTGTCTCCGACAAGATTGACGATACTTTGGGTATTGTGATTATTGCTGTCATCGCACTGGTGGTCAGTAACGACTGTTAACAATACTTAAAGGGCAGACTTAACTGTGTGCGAACAGGTCACGTTTTTCGGGTATAAATTCCTGCACTGGTTCGAGACGTTTGCGTGGATTCCAAGTGTTATTGCATTCCCCATTCTGCTTGGCCTTGCAGCGAAGCACCTCAACCCTGCCACGTTCCCTGAGGTGGATCCCCCGACTGCTTCTCAAGTCCTTTCTTTCGCATCCTTGGTGGCATCTAGCGTAATCAGCTGGTCCACGCTTACACCGGATTATGGCGTCTACCATGATCATAACGCTTCTAGGTAAGCTCCGAGTCGTCTCAAAAAGGCAAGTAGCTAACAGTAGTGGATAGCCATAAGATATTCTGGTACACATATCTCGGCTTCTTTGCTCCTAGCGTAAGCACTTAGTCACGCAAGCAAATTTGCGTTGTACTGACAAAGCTAGAAAACCAGTTGGCATGGCATATGATAGGAACTGCATTCGCCGCAGCGGCGCCAGGTATTCCATCCTGGAAAGCTGGATTCGATGGCGGCAATAATGTCGGTGGCCTTCTCATGGCCATTCTTGCTCCGGCGGGAGGTTTTGGCAAATTCCTCATCGTCCTCATTGGACTCAGCACATCCAGTGCCTGCGTGCCTACAATGTACACCTTTGGTAAGACTCTCAACACATACACAAGCTTAATCGCTGAACCTGAGTGTATCATTGTCATGAAGGCCTCAGCGCTATAGCCGTTGCACCAGTTTTTGCTCGTGTGCCAAGATATATCCCAGTCATAATTTCTGAAGCAATGTAGGTCGTCGATCCACTCGTTTCAACAGGCATAACCTCATGAATATTCTCTAGACTTATACCACTTGCAATTATTGGCGCAACAAGATTCTACGCCACTCTAGTGGACATCCTCAGTATGGGCGCCTATTTCCATTCTTGTGTGTCTGTGATGGCTGATTGGCGGAAAATCTTGGCAGGCGTGATTGGATATTGGTCCACAGCATTTGCAGCGATTGTGCTCACCGAGCATGTCATCTTTCGCCAAGGAAAATGGTCAAACTACGACCAATTACAGTGGAATAAAGGCAGTCTTCTTCCTCCTGGAATTGCAGCAGTATTGGCTTTTGCATGCGCATTTGGCATCATTGTACCGTGCATGTCGCAAACGTGGTACACGGGCCCGGTCGCGGCGGCTGGGACAGGGGATATTGGGGTGATCACCGGTGGTACAGTTGCAGTTCTTTCATATGCAGTTCTCAGGACTATCGAGAGGAGATTGTGGCCTGGGAGATAGATATGCACGACCTAATCACGTACACTACGCAAACCCTCAGGCCATGAAATTTGTAGCGAACTTGAATGCCAATCCCAATATCAGACTATGAGAGTACGTACATTATACAGTACAGCCATTAGATATGCTATTAGAGACAAGGGTCACAGATTTGGATATATTGCACTGGCTCAGGTACATTTGCCGCTGGGATATACATCCGCTGACACCTTATAGCTGACACCTCATCGCATATAAATGGCACCCTATATGTACCTCAAAATCAAGCAAAATTAGTATAATTTTGACAGCTTCTTGACTTGCCTTATTGTCTGGTCTTCAACCGTTCGCGTTTGCGAGTTACGGGTTTATAATCCTACGTGACATTTCAGGCGCTTAATGCGTGTGGAACTGCAATTATGGGTTCTCAGCGGCTAAAAATACAAAAGGGAATTCTTTCCCAGGGCGCTCGGCGGTGCCCAACACAAAATTTCGATCTTGCTTTTCAATACCCAAATCGCTAGTTGGGTCACTCGAAAGCCAAAGAAGCCGTCATGACAAAGTATATCCTCGTCTCGGGTGGTGTGGTCAGTGGCATTGGGAAGGGTGTCATTGGTGCGGACATTTTTTCATCGAAGCCACAGATTAGCATGCTGATCATGTCGAATGGAAATGAATGCAGCCTCATCGACTGGTCTCTTGTTGAAGACGACCGGTTTGAAGGTGACTGCTATCAAAATAGATCCGTACATGAACATCGATGCGGGCACCATGAGACCCACCGAGCACGGTGTGTAAGATCATTGAATGTTTGAAGGGTATACTCAGGTCTGCAGGGGAGGTATATGTCTTGAACGATGGCGGAGAGGTCGATCTCGACTTGGGAAACTACGAGCGGTATCTCAACGTCACGCTGAGCCGCGATAACAACATTACGACTGGCAAGATCTACCGTGAGGTCATTGAGAAGGAGGTGCGTGTGCGGCAAGCGAATAGCGGGAAGGCTGCTCATATCTCGATAGAGGAAGGGAGAGTACCTTGGCAAGACGGTCCAGGTATGTTCTTCGCCATCCGAACACCCTCAGACGCCTCAACGCGCAACAGATTGTGCCCCATATCACGAACGCCATCCAAGACTGGATTGAACGCGTCGCGAAGATCCCGGTGGACGAGTCTGGCGAGGTCCCCGATGTCTGCATCGTTGAAGTGAGTGTTCTACAGTCGTGATATGATCAGCTTCTGACGCGTTTGTAGCTCGGAGGCACGGTCGGCGACATCGAGTCCGCACCCTTTGTAGAGGCCATGCGCCAGTTCCAGTTCCGTGTTGGCCCCAAGAACTTTGCGCTCGTGCACGTCAGCCTGGTGCCCGACATGCATGGCGAGCAGAAGACGAAGCCAACACAGACCACAGTCCACTGCCTGCGTGGACTTGGGTTGCTCCCCGACATTGTGAGTTTCACTATGTCTATCTCATTTGTCCTTTCCTGACCTAGGGTCAGATTGCATGCCGTCTGCTGGGCCCCCAACCTCTTGCCCCGTCCACCAAGGACAAGATCTCCATGTTCTGCCATGTCTCCTCAGAGCAGGTTCTCGGCATCCACGACGTCTCATCCGTCTACCATGTCCCTCTCCTCCTCCAGTCGCAAGGTATCATCGAGTACCTCACCCGCCGCCTGCACCTCGACGAACTGCGGTCGACTCTCGCACCCTCATTGCCTAAGGAGATTGGCAGCCCCAATGGCGTGGCTGCGAACGGCAATATGGCGAAGATCTGGGAGGCGAGGGCAGAGAAGGGCCGCCAGCTGGGCCAAAAATGGCGCGAGCTGACCTCAGGGTATGTCCCTGTGTTTCGTTGAGATTCAGCTCATTGATGCGTCCTTTCATCAGGCAGGAGCGCCTGTTCGATACCGTGCAGATCGCCTTGGTCGGCAAGTACACCGACCTGAAGGATTCGTACATGTCTGTCACCAAAGCGCTCGAGCACTCCGCATTCCGCGTGCACCGCAAACTGACTGTCAAGGTGCGCTCATAACCATTTCCATGTTTTTGTTGCCCACTAACAAACAAAATCTATTCAAGTGGGTCGAGTCATCCGATCTCGAGCCCGAGACCAAGACGACCAATCCCGCTGCGTACCACGACTCCTGGAAGGCAGTGGTCATGGCCAAGTATGTGTATATTCTCTACTGTCCAAAGAACCCATCTCACACGAGATTACCAGCGGTATCCTTGTTCCTGGTGGCTTCGGTCACCGCGGTACTGAGGGTATGATGCTCGCCATCAAGCACGCCAGAGAATCTGGCACTCCCTTCTTGGGCATCTGCCTCGGCTTCCAGCTCGCCGTCGTCGAGTGGGCGCGCAACGTAATGGGGATCAAGGGTCAGCTACAGTAGCCTCTACTTTTCTACACATTACTGATTCTGATTCTCTGCAGACGCCATCTCGGGCGAATTCGAGCCCGAAGCCGCGAACCAGCTGGTCATATTCATGCCGGAGATCTCCAAGACGCACATGGGCGGCACGATGCGTCTGGGCCTGCGGCCGACAGTGTTTGGCGCGGGCACGGAGGAGTGGAGCAAGGCGCGCACGCTGTACGGCGGGAACGGCACCATCTGGGAGCGCCACCGCCATAGGTACGAGGTGAACCCCGCGTTCGTCGACCGGCTCATTGAGAGCGGGATGATCTTTGCGGGCAAGGACGAGAAGGGCGAGCGGATGCAGGTGTGCGAGCTGCCGAGTGAGTTTTTCCTTCCGTCTCATCCCTTGGTGCATGTGCCTAACCGTCTCGCCGCAGACCACCCCTTCTTCATGGGCTTCCAGGCGCACCCCGAGTTCTGCACCCGGCCGCTGAACCCCTCGCCGCCGTTCCTCGGGTTCGTCGCCGCATCGTGCGGGGCGCCGGTGCTCGCGGAGCAGCTCGAGCGCCAGCGCGCGACGTTCGTGCCGCCGCACCCCGCGGCGTCGATGGTGAGCGAGGCGCTGCTCAAGAGCGCGTCCGAGGCGGCGATCGAGGTGCACGCGGTCATGCCCGTGGACCCCGAGAACGAGCATATGAAGGTCGTCGAGGCGGTCAATGAGGACCAGTAAAACGCTAAGGCTGTTTCAAAGGTCTTTTTTGGTTTTTCATGATCAGTTGGTTGATCGGCCCAGAAAAAAATTACGGGTGGTCATTTTGGCTGGTGCGGCGGTGATCAAGTTCTGAGTACTAATCTCGAATCATGACCCCATCTATACATATCGATATATACATACATCTCACATAGAATGTTCATGAACCTAACGGATACACTATTCATTGTACTCTAATCTAATCAGTAGACCCCCAAAATAATAATGACAAAAAGTACTCCTAGACCGTCCCTCGCACTTTTTTTTTCTGAACGCTTTCTTCCCATTTTGGTGTTATTTTGATTTTCTGTTGCGTGTTTTGCTGCTTGCAGGCAGGACGGGGTCTGCAAGAGATTCTGGAACTCCAAAATGGGCGGGGTATAATCCAACGCACCCGTCGTACGCAAAACAGGAACTGGGGATTGGATCATTTAAATTGATACAGAACGAGTCTAGAGGTAGTACACGTTGGGTACGCTAGCACACACGGCGTTTAGGCTTACTTTAAAGCAAGCAAGAGTAGTTATATATTCTATGTAGGGCGATGGACAACAGACAAAGGGACATAGGACACAGGAACACGCGAATAGCTAATAAATAGTAGATAATAGATAGTGGATGATAGATAGATAGGCGTTGTTCGTATGGAAACAGGAGTGTATGTATACGGAGACAGTGTGAGTGGAGGGAGTCGAGACGGTCGGTGGATGTTAACACAGTGAATAGACGATGAGGGGATAGTGGGCAGCACCAAAAGCAGAGCCCATATTAGAAGTACGTTAGAGTAACGAGACAGCAAATTGAAGCCAATAATCGAATAATCGATGCCGGATGAATCAAAGGCGGTTAACATGCCTTGGATAGCAGGCAATGGGACTTTTTTTGATAGGGACGGGACATCCGCAGATCGTGGAAGGAGGATCGTAGGCAGCGGGCCGTCGACCACGATCCTTGTAAGGCGTTTCGTAGGACGAACACGACAAGATAAGACCTCCCGTGTGGAGTGGTGGAACAGATGCAAGGGAAGGCGGGGTACAACAGATCTAGAAGAGAGCAGATGAACAGATGGCGGCGTAGGAGATGAAGATGCGGGGTGGTAGTGCACAGTGAATATTGGAATGGATGGATGCAGACGGACGGCGAAAGCTGAAGTGGATTCGGAGGCGGAGGCAGTGCGGAGGGGAGGCTACGCAATAGCGATAATGATGATGGCTGGCAGACGTGATTTTTGATATTTTTTTTTTGTTTTGGCGCGCTGGAACGGGAGCTGACGAAGGAAAAGAGCGGATGCAGAGACACCCGCGCTCAATACCCCCTCGCCACACCCCCGCCAGCCGTCGCCGTCGCCGCGCTCGGGCTCACAGGTAACTCCGTCCTCAGGCTCGACACCGCCATGTTCGTGATCCGGCTGCCCATGCTCATGCCTTGAACAGGTCGATGATCCCGGTCCCGATCCCCCTCGCGCGCCTGCTCGCGCTCGCTGCTCACGCTCATGCCCAATCCCATCCCGCCGCCAACGCTCGCAGTCCCATACGGATAATGCAACATGCCGCCGCCGCCCGCACCACCCAGCATGCCGTGGTGGTGCGAGGGTATTATGCCCATGCCCATACCTCCGTACAGACCCCCCGGCGCGCCGCTGCCGCCCATCGGGAACGCGTTGTATATCGTGCGCGGCTGCCCGTGCCCGTGGCCATGGCCCGCGTGTCCGTGAGCAGGCACACCGCCGCGGTACCGGCTGTCATAGCCGCGGTGCGATGCGTGGTGGCCCTCCCGGTCATCATCTTCCTCATCATCATCGACCTCCTCTTCGTCATCCTCGTCGTCGCGCCGGTGGTGGCGCATGCGCCGACGCCGATCATGCGGGTCCTCCGAGTCGGCGTCCTCATCCTGCTCCTCCTCATCCTCTTCTTCCTCCTCTTCTTCCGCCCGCGCACGTCCCCGACTCCGCCCACCAGACCCCCGTCCACGAGAAGAAGCAGCAGCGGCAGCACCGCGGCCACGTCCCCGGGCCGTGCGCGACCGCGCAGCACTGCGGCTCCGGCTTCGCGCTTCCTCCTCCTCTTCCTCATCATCTACCTCCATCTGCTCATCGAGCTCATCCTCCTCCTCATCGTCGTCCTGGTCCTCCTCCGGGTTTTTTCTCCGCCTCTTCTGCGGCTGCCTTTTCCTCGACTGTGCTGCTCCCGTCTGTGCCTGAGCCTGGGAGCGTCGCTGGGGTGTACTGCGCGCCGACGCCGTACTCGACCTGCTTCCGGCCGCACGACCCTGCTGCTCTGTTGGGTTTGCACCAGCATGGTTATAATGAGCATTGTCGGCCACAGGTCCGGGCGTGGATGACGCCGACGGCGGGACAACACCGGGAGGCGGAACCTCGTCCCGGTGCACCTTGAAGTGCTGCAGCAGGTTATCGTGGCGGTTGAAGAACTTTTGGCACATGGGATACGTGCACTTGAATGCTAAAAAGCGAGAAAGATGGATGAGTGATTATGCAGATAAAGAAGATGAAAGACACGAATAATGGGAAGGCGAAAGAAAGGAGAGGCAAGGGGAAGAAAAGAAAAAGAGCACTCACGTTTCTCGTGCGTATGAATACTCCTGATATGGCGCTTCAAGTGCTCGCCGCGGTGGAAGCACTTGCCACAGCCGTCGACCTTGCACACATAAAGGCGCGCATCCTTAGTATTCGAATCCGACTCGCTCACGACGGCGGTTTGTGTGGGCACACGACGTCCACGACTTTTCTTTGTCAAGTTGGGGATGGGGGTAGGCAGCGATGCACGAGAGCGCGGCAGACGACCGCCGGCGCTAGCGACGTGGCTAGGAATAGCTGCGACAGGGGCTGCAGGCGGCGCAGGAGGTGCAGGCGTGGGTGCTGCAGCCTGGTCCGCATGCGACGCAGCGCTGGCCTTTAGCTGCTGGTGCATCATCGCAAGGACCTCTTCCTCCTGCTGACGCTCGCTGGCAGCAGAGGACGGGGCGGCGCTATCATTGGGCTGTGCCTGCGTATGATCGCTGCCACTGGAAGCGCTCACCGACGGCTCGCGCGTCGTGGGTGGATGAGGACTGCCACTCGCACTGGCGCTTGCACTGGCATACGCAGAGGCCGATACGGGGCTGGTGGCGGCGCTGGGCCCGGCGGAAGGCGAAGGGGTCTTTTGCTTCTTGCGGGGCGGCGGCGCGCGCCTTTTGGTGGTAGATGGAGATGCTCCAGTGGACATGGAAGGCTCCTCAGAGTCGTCACGCTTGCGGCGCTTGGCGACGGTGCCGGTCTGGGAGCGGGTGAGGGGGCGCCGGCTGGAGGTGGATGCGGATGGAGATGCGGAAGTGTCAGCGGTCGGGGCTGAAACAGCATCTGCGACTGAGGCATCAGCAGCAGGGGATTGTGTGAGGGGGACGTCCGCCATGGGTTCGTCCGCCGCTGCTGGCTGCGGGACTGAGGCGGCCTCGGGGTCAGCCAGGTGGTCGTGTTTGTTGCTCGGGTCTGGGGTGGGCAGCTGCTGACGTGGACTAAGAGACTGCGGTGAGGTGGCGACCAGCAGAGGAGGACTCACCTGACTATCAGTCGGGGCTGCTGGCTGCTGGTCCATGACAGCGGGTGCCTGAACGTCGTTCTCTGGTGCAGTCCCCGCCAGTAGTGCTGGGTCCTGCTCGGAGGGCATGCTGGCAGTGTGTGCTGGGGGTCTGCTGCTGGGTGCGATGAGGGGCAGATGGGAGACAGAGACCAAGAAGGGGTGTACTGTGGCTGATATAGTGCTGTTAGGGGGAACGCAGGATAGGGGACGGTCGATGAGAAAGAGCAAATCAAAAGAGCCCCTGAATCCCAAATTGAAAAACCGCCAACATTTTTTGAATAAAGTCACATGATACATTAGGTCAGCGCTTCCGCCCTCCCGC
Source organism: Psilocybe cf. subviscida (assembly GCA_013368295.1). Lineage (NCBI taxonomy): Eukaryota > Fungi > Basidiomycota > Agaricomycetes > Agaricales > Agrocybaceae > Psilocybe > Psilocybe cf. subviscida. The sequence goes on from JAACJJ010000030.1 coordinate 1,420,131, forward strand.
CACATCTTTCAGGCTCACCTTTTGCTCTCAACGACGGAGGTCGTCAGCAGCACTACGAGATGCCAACCAGAATGCTGCCTACACCACTCTGAAGGGCCCGGGGAGGATGCGTGCCTAATACTACACAATTAACGCGAGCTTTTTTACATAGTCAAGTCGAGTCTCACCGTACACGGACATGCAGGGGCCCACTCGAAAATTCCTCACACCAAGTCAAGGTGTGGGGCGGGCACGAGGTCCGATGGTCGGAGGGACATAACAGGCTTCTTCCGCACGGGTAGGGGGATATATGTGTGCAGGAGCACCGTCGAGTCATATATGGTCCGAGGACGACGCGGCCAGGGTGTGTGCGCCCAAGTACATGTCTCGACTATGGCAGTGACACGGCTAGAGATGGGGGACAGGAAGGAAGAGGATTGGAGAGGGTAACACTGATTCAAGTATCTGCACGTTCAGGGTTCTGGAATGTCGAGAAGAACACGAAAAGTTGAAGCAATGACGTCACGCGTTACTTTTGATTAGACCATTCGCGCATCAAAAATAGGCGCTCGACCAGCTTCTTTGATCGTCTTCTCTTTCCCTCGAGCCTCTGTTTTCATGTCCCTTCGTGCCTCCTTCACGCCCTTCCGCCAGCAATTTATTAACCAACCGCCGCCGGACATCACAGTCACCCTCTAAACCACCGACACGCTCTGGCGTCGACAACCAAAAATCTGAGCCTATTCCTTCACTCCCGCCGACCCTAATATGCGCGTAACCCACAGGCTACAGCACTCATATGCCAGCTTCAATGAATGCAATGAATCCGATCATCTCTCTAAGTCTTCCCCCCCTCCCCCTATGACCCTATGACCCGTCCTCGTCCGCCGCGTTGCCACACCCACGCCTGATAGATCTAAGAGTACGTTGCACCATCCGGTGTCGCGCACACTCGCAACCAGTCACAATCGCACTCTCAGCACTCCTGCATATCCCTTTGCTTGCCCCTCCATATTCAGGGCCCATGTATCTGAACCGCGAGGCAAATATCGATATCATGCATGCAAGCAAAGGCCTGGGCGCGCTTTCATGCTTATAAGTATGCGCACAACTACATAGACGTGTAATTGTACTTGGGGTATATACATAATATACTTGACATAGGATAGATAGAGGATAAACAGGCCGGGGTGTCTGTCTAGGACGTAGTATGTATCGGTGGGTGGGTGGGTGGGCAGACGATGATGAACATGAATGTAGAGGAGAGTTTGAGGGAAAAAATGGGGAAGGTGGACATCATGGCAGTTAAGAGGCGGACATGTGCTGGAGACAGGTGCAGGGGCTCCGGTACCGCTATAGCGGGCGAGTGGGATATGGGATACGCTGGTGTGGATTACGCAAATAAGAGAGACGGGGAACAGGGAAATGCGCGCGAAGGCACGCTAGCATCGTCCCGCTGTTCAAGACCCCATAGGTCGGAGCAATTACCCTAACAAAGACAACGGTCAGTTGAACACCGTTAACTATGAGAAGGCGTGCAAAAAAGACACACAATTCATCTTGCTCCCGAACAGCCTGCGCGCGTTGCCAGAGAAGATGGCCGTCTTCTCTGCCGCAGTAAAGAGCGGCGAGTTCTTCACGGCGAGGAGCGAGCCCGGCTGGACGGGAAGCGGGGCATAGGGAAAATCCTTTGGTAAAAATCAATCAGTTATGATCACGGAACGAGTTCGCAAGGTTAACGGTGCGTAGCAGCAGGGAGCGCCTGGATACATACAGTGCCATACAGAAGCTGGGTCTTTGGCACGCCCATGCCGAGGAGGCCCGCGATCTGGTGCGAGTAGGTGGGGCCGGCAGAGTCCCACCAGAAGCGGGTGCTGTAGATCTGGAAGGAGGAGTCGTAGATCGCGGGGTACGACTTGAGGATGCGGTCGACCGTGGAGGGAAACGCGCCGCCGACTGTTTGCGTACATTTATTTGAGCCACCGTTTTAAACAAAGCCTGGATTTATGGGACACGTACCATGGGGGATGATATAGTCAATGTTGGTGAAATTGTGGATCGTCTGCGTGAGCGTCAGGTCCATGATCGTGCGCGCGGTCTCGAAGCTGGGGGGCGCTCAGATCAGGCGCAAAAAAATAATTAGGGGCATACTCCACGCACTAGAACTCAATCTTGCCAGTGATATAAGGAGTCGGGTTGGCCTCAACGAGCTTATTGTTGATCCTCATCCAGGGCACCGCAGGGTGGACATAGAGAATCTGGCGGCCGGGAAACGCATTGACACCCTCAAAGAACGGCCGGAACGCCGCGTCGCCCAAATACCTCCCCTCCGCATTCGACTGCACCCACACACCCACCGCACCCAGGACGTCGAGCGCATAGCGCGCCTCCCGCAGCGCCTCGGCGGCGTACGGCAGCGGGACCTGCGCGTAGAAGCTGAATTTACCGGGGTGCGCGCGGCAGTACGCCGCGGCGTGCTCGTTGAGGATGCGCGCGAGCGCGACGGTCGCGGCGCGGTTGCCCGGGAAGACGTTGGGCCCGGGCGTGGAGAAGGCGAGGATGGCGCGCGCGATGCCTTGTGTTTCCATGAAGGCGAGCTGCGCGGCCATCGTCCAGTCGGGCACGGGGTTGCCGCCGATTTCGGGGTAGAGGGCCTTGTACCAGGCGGGCGCGACGTGGGCTGCGGGAAGTCAGCAAGGCGCTATGGGGTATGGGGTATTGTGGCTTTTACGCACCATGCGCGTCCACGATGTTGTTGGGCGTTGGCGTTGCGCGGAGATTGAGGCGCTCGAGATTCCGCCGACTCTGTGCGGCGGTTTCGTTGGCAGTGGCGTACACTTCCTCTATTTCAGCAATTGCATCGTCAAGGAAGCTCAACACGGTCAGGTCGATGGAGTCTGTAACGCCGACAGTCAGAGGGGGAACGGAAGAAACTGTTTGTAGGCACATGCCGGCGGAAGCTGCAGCCAGAATCGTCTCCGTTGCGTTGGCGGGAATGGCATTGACATCTTGCGCGCTGACAACAGAGAGGGCCAACGATGCTAGGACAAAAAAAAGAGCGACGGTCTTCATGGTAGAAACAATGAATAAAGGATGGGCGGTGCAGGGAGATATGCGAGCGATTCAGCCTGTATATATACGAGCGAGATACCGACGCGGTATCCTACCATAACCCTTCATCTACATCCGAGTTGTCGGCATTTCTCAAAGTTCTTGGAAGCCTGATTCAAATGCGTGCGCTTATTCAGGGGAATCCGCTCCCTAAGAGCGCGTCAGTCTGTGAGTCTGAGTACAATTTTGGGCGCAATGACAGTCTGTGAGGCACAAAGTGTACGCAGACTACTTACTTCTAGAGGTTCCTGAGCGGAGACTAAGAACGAGGTGATATGAATGCGGGCTTTCAAGAGTGTGCAGAGAAAATAGAGCGCGATCAACGATCGTTCGAGATCGACATTCCCAAGGAACTTCCCTAAAAGGGAAGTTTCTCATCCAGAAATGGTGGTCGCCAACGTTTACACAATGCACAGAACGCTGCATCTGCCGCTCAAGACTTTGAACCTTTAGAAATAATGAGGAACTAAATCACCTTGAGTCGTGCACTGCATTTTGAAAAGTTTAACGAGCTTTTGGTGTGTTTGAACACATGTGGGCCAAGCATGGGCGCTTATCAGAGGATCTTGAATGTTGCACGCCCGCTCACTGCCGCTGATGGCAAAGAAAATTCCAACCCTTGATAGTTCAGGGCGAAAGCACTCGTGATTTGTGAGCAGAGGTGTTGAAGCTTATCTCCTGGGTTTGCGCTGGCAGAGAGACCAGCGTTGATAGCGTTGGGGCCACAGGTGAGTGCGACATTGCTAGCGCCCTTGTTGGGATCGGGCGAGGAGACACCGCGGATGGTGCTCTTTGCAGAGGCAGAGGCGGGCTGGCCGGGCTTGGGGCCGTTGTAGGCCTTGCCGTTGATGGTGACCTCCGCAAGGAAACCGTGTGCGGAGACCTGTGCGGCCAGGGAGAGGAGAGCGGCGGGGACGAGGAAGGAGAAAGACTTCATGTTGTTGGTTGATTAGTGTGGGAAGGAGTGTGGGCTGATGATTCGCGCTGCGAAGTGGATTCGTGAAGGTGAAGGTGAAGAAACTGAAGAAATGTTAATCTTTGTAACGAAGCGACCGCTGGTCAGCTACGGATACGGCTGATCGGACGTCCTACTCGGTTCACTTTCACGTTGGTCTTCACATGTACATCCCTCAATAAAATATCATATCTTAGAGTCGTCTTGCACAGGCTGGTCGCTGTTTGACTTGGAAATATCTGATGTATGTCGCTTTCTTCCACGACATGGATTCAATGTATCGTAACGGAGGTGCCGAAGCGTTAGCACGGCATCAGGAACGAATACGCCCATCTCCTTTAGCTTGCATCAGACTGATTCATGAATGACCTTCGTCAAGTGATGCCCCCAGGAAGAAGTTCACCACGCTTGAATTTTGCGAGGTTCATATGCGCCGCAAAGAGTCCAACTTCCAGGCCTTCCAGCGCCCATTACAACCGGAACAAAGGCAGAAACAGACACTGTGCCGCCACATATTCACAAGAGCGACTGCTGAAGGTTTTCAAGGCCGATTTGATCATGATTTGATGCATCATAATGAGCATATTGAGCTAGTATCCCCCGCCACTGCTCCATGATAACATCCTTCTGATGATATTTGGCAAAATAGGTAAGTAGAAGGAACAGTTGGAGTTATGGTTGCGAGTACGGAGGAGAAAAGGCTGCTGAAGGCGTTTGACAAAGAATCGCCAATTGAATGACAACTTGGCAGTGGGTTCATTATGAGGCCTCCCACCGTACAGACCGACGCACTTATGCTTGACGCCTCTGCACATACCTACAGTTTGTGGACGCCTCACGAAAGGAGCGGCGCAGGATTAGACGTGAATTAGGTCAAATGGGGAGAAATTCAAGGTAAACTGATGACTTTTGACGTCCATAAATTGTATCCCCGAAAGTAGGCCATTCGGTCCGCATCTCGTTACCATTCAAAAAAGGGAACCTGCGCATCATTTTCCTGTTGACTGGTCGACCCTTCTCATCGCTCGAGTATTGAGAAGATGGCAGATTATGACATGATGCGGTTCTTGCTCTTATCCTTTCTAGATAACTCATGGCATATCATATAAAAAGGTGTTAGTAGCTTTTCTCTTGGGGAGACCTTTCTTCAAGTCTGCTCCCCGCCCCTCTGGTCACTCTATTTCACGAAGATGGGCAAGGACTGGATGAGCCCCACAGTTATCACGGAGACCAGCAGTGGGTTCGCCACCAATTTCACACCTCAGCGTGATCGTTGACGAAGTGCACATCCGTTATAGAGGTCTTCGGGGCCTTCTCTATGTTCCTCTTGGGAGTAGCCGTCTGGGATGTGTTAAGCACTCTATGGTTCGAGTGGCAGGTCCTGACAGGGCGTCGAAAGTGGAGATGGCCAATGGTGCGCGCATTTACCTGTCTGTGATATTGGCCCTCGTGTTCATCAACCTCGACCTCGCGCTCGCGCTTAGCTCATCTACATCGTCGCGCGCATTGCCATGCTGCTGCACGTTCTGGCAGTCTCAATTAACCGGAACGCGCTGCATGCAGTCCCTTGCACGGAACTTACCTTCATGTCCAAGTGTACGTGCAGCGAAACATATTTACCACTGCCTCGTCTGACAATTACCAGTTTGTGACGCGCTCGGTACCTGCATGTCCTCGCTCATCCTGGTGCTCCGCACACGCGCTGTATGGCACCGCAACATGTATGTGACCGGCATTCTGGGTCTTCTCCTCATTGGGCAGATTGTTCTGTGGGGGCAAAGTGAGTCTTATATTAGATTTTCGTTGTGGGCGTCAGTTGACCACTAAATCACTATTTATAGCGTTCCGGTATTCGAAGGCAGCATGGAATGAGACAAGGAAGCTGTGCGATGTCCTGTCAACGGCCCCTAGGGTGCTGATGATATCGGTGTGGGCTTATAGTGCGTACATTTTATATGAAAGTCAATCTGCGAATCCCGAAGCCCACAACCATCACCATCAATTTAGCCATGATCTTTGACTTCATCATCCTCCTCTTCTGCGCCATTCGTCTGTATTCATACCGCACGAGTACAATGGGAAGCATACTTTTCCGCGACGGAATTGGCTACTTCTGCTCGGCCTTCATCGCCAACCTCGTCCAGACTATCATGGCGGGCCTACAACTCAATCCAGTAATGAATATCATTACACTGTCCTTCGCGCTCGTCGTATCGGTCATCGCTGCGACGACGGTGTTTCGCAACGTCTTCACAGCGTATGACAACTTCCACGGCGACTCCGATAGCCCCAACGGGGGTAGCGGGCGCCTCGCCGACTCTGGACCATTCCTGCGTACCGGAGCGCGCATCTTGTTCAATCACAATACAACGACACACCAGGTGTCCACGAACGAGATCCCGCTGGGCCAGTACAAGACAGACATGAGCCGAGTTTCGGTGCACAAAGTAGTCGATGTGGAAGTGGACTCTTCATCACTGACACAGTCCAAGTCGTGAAAAGCGCTTGAGTTCGTGCGGAGAAAAAGACAGTCCTTTGTACCTATGTCCCTATACCTGTTTATACCATGCTGTATACTTATACTGCTTTGTCAGCATCAGACTATGTTCCCTGTAATAGCATTGAAATTCCTATTGGTCTCTATAAAAATGCAATGCCATGTTGCAAAGTTGTACAATGTATTAGCTTGATAAATTCGGTGCTGCACAACTGCAAAATTCGCTACTGGGTCTGACATAGTCATAAATTGCTCTTGACAATTCCCCTTTGGAGGGGCATCCAAGTAGACAAGAATACGAGGGAAACCTTCTGATATCACACACTCATTTGCAATACAAGTGTTGAGTCCTGACCCATGAGCTCTGACATTCTTTTCCTCAGTATGAGGCGAGTCAAATTACCCTTCTTCACGAACGCCGGACCGAGGCTTTGAGTAGGAATTTACGAGTCAATAACTGGCAGGCGTTGAATGTGCTGGCGGGTATAGGCATGTCACAATATTTTGTATTCCTTCCTCTGAAAAGAGTGCTGGTCAACGGGAATGACGGAATGCCAGACAAACCATGCACCGTCAGAGGGTCAACATATTACAAATTTATCATTTATGAAGTTCCGAGTCGTCGACCCGATCCCCACGAATAGCCAGTTGTGGTTGCGCCGCCAGCTGCGTTGGCAGTTGCGGCCTGCGGCCTCGGCGCAGATACATGGACACCACCCCTTGCCAGTCCCGCCGCAGCGCCTCCAAGGGCGTCAGGCGTGGGAGGCGGTCTGAGGTCTTCACCCATCAGAGTGCGCATCCATGCTGGGGCGCCGCCCCAAGTCTGCAAGAGCCCGCGACTTGCCAGGCCGCCGCCCCAGACAGCCCACCACCACAAATGGCCGACAGCGGCACCTGCGACGGCCTCTGCGGCTGCCTTAGGCCCACCCAGTACTAGGTCGAGGGCAATGAGCGCGTAGGGGTAGTATACGATGGGGATGGTGACGAGGCCCATGATGGAGGTGGTGGATCCAGGGGGAGCGAGTGCTGCGTAGAGGTAGACCAGGCATAGGAGGAGAGGGCGCGTGAATATGAATGTGCGCAGGGGAAAGGTTGCTCCCTATGGGTCAGGCTTAGCTAGTACACATTTTATCGGGGATCCTGCACGTACGATTATGCCCCCACATGCCCACAGAGTCTGCCATGCCAGGTCTGAGGACCTCAGATGATATGAACGTGTTTCAATGTCATTCGCCGTCCGGCTGATAATATCGTCAGAGCCTTCGAAAATCGTACATATTTGAAGATGCAACGCACTATAGCATCATGAGCTCAAAGAGATAATTCAATCCTCCACCTGAAAACCATAAGTTCTCAACGATTTCGCAAGGGAAGCGGAGAACATGCCTCCTAGGAAGAATGAAGTGTATAATCGCCATATCTATCACCACCAATCACTCATTAAATGTCATGGCGTTCCTTTCTTTCAATGAAGGACTCACCTGAAATTGTTTGAAGACCAGGCTCCTCTCAAAAATCAGAGAATAGGGGGAAACAATCGTCAGAATGGACGCTACTGTGACCGAAATTGAGGACAGCGTCAGGAATCGCGTCACTGGCGGAATTTTCCTGATTTCTGCGACAAGTTGATCCATTTGAAGTTGAGAGAGGCGTCCTAGTCAAGGGTTATCAGGTTGAGTTGGAGGTGAGGCAGTGATGATCAGGGAGCAAATTCAAGTGCTGCGCGGGCGCCTGCCCGAAGTTCAGTGACGTGTTGATGTCAACCACGTGTACTAAAGGACTTGTCATCTCGGACTCCAGTAATAGTAAAGTGATTGTCAAAGTAGGAAGTAACATAGTAATTTATGGATGGTCAATCGTACATCTAGTTGACAATAATAAAAGAGATGCCATATGTGCCGACTGTTCAGCGCGACTTTTTGCTCTCTAAATTAATCGCCTTCTCATCGCGGTGATTTGTGACTGCGTGCAAAACAGCCGAAGGAGATCCAGATAAAAGAGCACATTCTGTAGTGTTCCAGCTGGCGCCCTCAAGCTTTGACTTGAAGTCCAAAAATGAGGAGTTCACGATGTCGTGCGCAGCTTGCAACGTAGGCAAAACGCCCGCATTGACCTGGGGCTGATCTGAACGACACGCGACGCGACAGGTTTCCACTGCGTGAACCCATCCTTTGAGCTCGTCCTCGCTCGTGTATCCCTCTTTGAAGCATACATGAATTCTTGGAAGGCCGTGAAGATGCGAATGATCTTTATCGCTCTTTGCTGGGGACAGACAAGAAGCATCGAACCATATCACGAAGCGCTCTTGTGTAAAGAGGTCCAGGACTGCGGACGGTATCGGTGCCTGGACGATTTGAGACAGGGACGAGCCAATAGAACAGTGTCCAAGAGCAGCGCCACTATGAGCATCACGGATTATGCCAAAGGAATCGAATACGTGTTCCCGATGAGCGGTTGTTGATGGGCTTTCAACGGCTCTGGTGTCTGAAAGTCTGTAGTGCGTCCAAAGAAGGGTAAGCCTCTGCCGGTTTAGAGATCGTAGGACAAGGCCCCGCACTCCAAAGTAGTTGATGGCCAGGTGCAAGCCAACGAGCACGAAGAGGGCGGTATATGTGGACCATGGCGTAGAGAGGTAGGGAACAATCAACGTTCCAAGCTACAAGCCCAGGGTAAGCTTTAGTCACAATGAAGGTCAAACTTAGAAACTCACAAGCATGCCGAACAGCGCGAGCACGGTTTCTTTACTTGCATCCTTCGCATTCAGGTCGCCAATATCTCCTTTGCCTTGCAACGGGGTGGCGAAGTGCATCGTTATCGCTGCTTTGGACCCACCGGCACAGATGCCGCAAAGTGATTTAAACACGGCGCTAATGCAAAGGGACGCGACGCGGAGGCCAGGGATTGGCAAGGTATTAAACAGAGGAGACAGGGTATCCAGAATGACCGCAGTGTCGTTGAGAATGTCTGCGAGGAGCCGGTACATCTTTGCCTCAGGGTATAGTGACGAGCCAATGGCGTATGCAGACACAATGGCTACAGGAGACTGAAGATGAGCGAAATTATTATGGTTATAAGCGGTGAGACGATTTACTGGTGAGGCGACTGAAGAAATCTTGGAGCACAGTCAAAAGAAGCGCCTTGGTTGGTGTTGCCGTAGGGTCGCCGACTCCAAAACCTGGTTATAGGTTCAGTATTTGACACACAAGGCGAATAACTACACCGTCACCTTGTAAAATTGCTCTGCTTGATATGAGGCTTGCCAAAGAGTTACAGAAGGCTTGTAGGGCGTTCAGGATTTGATACCTTGAGACAAATATGTTGTTTGAGACGAAGCGTCGCGGATGTCCTCAGAGGACGGTTCATACCGAAGGTAGTCTGCGGAATAAATCAACTACCATCACGATGCATATGACGCATTCTCTTCGTACCCGGAGAGACAGTATTGGGGTATCCGGATGGAAGGAACATGCTTGTCATAAGATCTACCACGTATCTCCTTCCAGTAGAGTGGCCCTCTTGATGTGTGGCAGCATCAGTGCGTTGAGTCTGCAGATCCAAGAATAAGTGGTTGATTCCCTTCATTGCAAGAAAGTTGGGCACACCTCTCCATTGTTCTCAATGAGCGTTTCGCGTGTCCGTCCAGTGGAATCGCGTTCGGTTATTGACGTTGCATAATTCATAAATCTTAGGGGGTGGTTAGCTTAACGAATCGTGGAAGGGAGCGCGTTGATGGTGGAAGGGAACAGAGAGAGTTTGGAGCTCCGATGGCAGCTCAACACAAGTTCAACACATATGCCAGGCATGCCTAGAAACTTCACATTGTCGCACATTCGTTCACAAAGTTCAAATTATGCACAAGATATTTTTTATTCATGGCTAGCAGAGAGATATTACGGAAAAGAGAAACGAGTGTTTATTTGCTACATAGACGAGAGAGAGAGAGAGAGAAATAATGATAAGGAGTGTGGTGATTAGTTGTGGCTACATTGTCAGGGATAGTTCGTTGAAATAGTAATTTTGTACGTGAAGAACAGAAAACATAATTATATGGCATGGAAAGCGTGGTTTGATGTTGGAAGTGCAATGTGCGGAAAGCGTTGTGGATGGATGGATATAAGGTCGAGCTGGCCGACGATGTCGATAACATAAACAACAAGGAAGAACAAATCATGAAGGAGTCGTAATGGATGAGGCCGGAGCTCTAGGATGGAAGGGCAATGATAGGAGCAGGACAGAAAAAAACATGAGGGGAAAAGAGAACAAAGATTGAAAGGAATATAATATAGAACATGGAGAACAAAACAGATCAAACTGAGGAGAACCGCGGAGCAGGCTCAGGCGGCGCTGCGGAGGAACATCTCAACCGGGATGGGCTTACGCCTAAGGCCGCTGCTCGAGGTGCTTGACGAGCTGATCTCTGTGCCCGCGTCGCTGCTGATGGTCGACACGCTGCCGCGTCGGCGCACGCCCACCCCGTTGTTGCCATACCCGATCACAAGCACGTCAGAGGAGCGCGAGGAGCCGCGCTGGTGTCCATGTTGCGCGCGCGTGGGGTGCGCCTTGGGCGAGGGCGAGTAGGGGTGTGCGCGTGTGTAGGCCGCGTGGGGAGGCGAGGGCGAAGATTTCGGCGAGGGAGTGGACGACTGAGAGTTAGAGGGAGAGGGGAAGGCGGAGTTGCGTGGCGACAGGGGCGAAGCGGTGGACATGGGCGAGGGCGCCGTCTTGCTAGCCTTGCGGGGCGACATGAAGGAGGGGAAGGGGGAGGTGGGCGTCGCGGGGACTTTGCTATTGCGCGTGGTCCCGCTCGAGCGCTTGTTGCCGCCGCCGAAGTATAGGCGCAGCTTGGAGGACGCGCCACGGCGCTCGTGCTCCTCGCGGATGGAGCCAAGGGTGGAGGAGCTCCACTTGGACTTGAGGACGCGTTCCTCGGTGTCCATGCCGTTGGTGGTGTGGGTCTGAGCCGCGTTGGGCGATGTTGGGAAGTATGAATCGGTGACGGGGGAGGCGACAGAGTAATAGGGGATGAAGGACGATGTCAGCGACGACGGAGGAGGTGAGAAGCACGGGGAAATAGGGCTGAAGACGTCGTCGATATAGTCAGATCGTACAGAGGCAACTTGCGGTGGTGACTGAGGCTGAGCAGGCTGCTCCTCTTCGATAGTGGTGGTGTCCATGGCCTCTTTATCCTCATGTACGAATTGCGGCTCCTCCTCATTGTCAGAGCTGCGAAGCTGCTCGAGACCCTTCTCAATGTCCGCCTCGAGATCCATGGGAGTGGATGGCAGGGAGAGAGGAAGCATCATGCAGTAGTCCATCTCAAACGCGACGTCCTGGTCGGAGAACGCGTCTTCCTCCTCGTCCTCCTCAGGAATCCCAGGGCCGATAATGCGACCGACGCGAATATCAAGCTCCTCCGAGCCCTTGAATGAGGGCTGCGAGTACGAGCTACGCGGGCTGGGCGACTGCTCGAGGTCTGCCAGGGCAGGGCGCGTAAAGTCTGCATCGCCTAGGTCGATGTCATACATCGAGAAGCTGAACGCTGAAGACGTATCGTCGTCGTCCTCCGCGTCCGCGTCGTCCTGTCCCTCGAGCGTGAACTCAAAGTCGGCTGGGACGCTGAAGCGGGGTGGTGGGCGGCGGATGGCATTTTGGGAGTTGGTGGAGCTGGGGTCGGAGGAGAAAGAGGGTACAGGCGACTCAGTCGAGCGTGCTGATGCTGAGGCGGGAACGGGCGGTGGGGGGTAGCTGGGAATAAAGACTCTGCTGTTCCGGGGTGACGGTGTCGGTGGGAGCGCCTTGGACTCGCGCCTGCTTGCCTTTAGGGTGTCATCTGCATCAACAAATAGCGAGTCGCGGCGCGCGGCGGTGTTTTGTTGCGGGAACGAGGCCGGCACGGGCGAGCGCAGGCTGATGATTTTGGAAAACTCGCGGGTGTACCACTCGGAATCGGACTCGGCGTCAGAGTCGTATGTGTCTTCTTTCTGCTGCTCGATTTCGCTGAATATCCGCTGGCTGTGCTTGTTGATAACCAAGGGGTGGATGGAGATGCGGCGCGGATTTATTGCCTGGACTGGCCTTGCGTGCTCGTCGTCGGAGGTGGAGGGTGTCAGAGGCATGCCGTCTGAACTCGGCGACTCGCAGGCGTAATAGCCCAATATCGAAGTAGGTGACGTTGCAGTTGGAGGATGAGGGAACTGGAAAGTGAGCTCAAACGAGTCTGGCGAAGGGCTGGCGGTCGAAGGCGGTGATGGCGCTGGCCGGGGTGAAGTAAGAAGGGCTGCTTCGAGGTCGCTCTGGTCGTGCACAGGCATATTGCGCGCAATTCTGATATCGGAGACGTTGGCGTGGCGTCTCTTTGCTTTTAAACTCGACTCTGCCCGAAGAGGCAGTGGCGACGCGGATCGTGATGAACTCTCGTCCTCCTCGACGATGATGTTCAACGCGTTGCTACATGATGCAAACTGCGATGCGTTCTCTGCGTGGCGGCGCGCGCGTGCGGTGCGGCCCTGGCGCTTCAGCATATCTGCTCTGGAGAAAACTAGTGAAGAAAAACGGAGAAATTGAATAATGGTCCAGCCAGATACGTGAAGAAATAGAATTAGCACTCACAACTTGAAGTCATTGGTGGTGTCGTTATTAAAGTCTAGCGTTGAGGTCGTAACCAAGGGGGATGGATGGCGTTCAAGTTCAAGAACGGTTGAGACGACGTCCTTGTATTTAAGTATAGGTTGGCCATTGTGCGCGCGGTTAGAAAGAACAATGCCAATGCGGTTGCACTTGTTGCATTGTTCTTGATTCCCACGGCACTTTGTCCTTCAACCGGTTTTCAACTAGTGTACTAAAGCACTCCACGTTATATGATTTCATAAAACGAGGCATCTTTGATCTCCTCTCAGGAAAAGCTCCCTCTGAGCTGATCATAGCCATTTTTTGTATGGCAATTTCCGCGTCTAACAGGTTCAAGTTTTTTTCGTAGTTTTTTCGGTGTCCGCTGTCTACAACCCGTTTTCCAAGAAATGCTTATCCCAAACTTAGAATAGATAGTACCAGATAGCATCTTCACCAGTAATCTGCCCTTCTAGGAGCCCTACTGCGCTTTCCTGAGCACATTTCAACGGCAGCGACGTTGACCAGGTCCATCAACTGACCATCAGTTGAACATTGTGGCGACCGTGTGAATTTGATGTGTTTGGTCTTAGTCGGTGGACAAACAAAGGCACTGCAGAGAGGGGAGTGAGGGATCTCCCAGTCAAGTGAGAATTTCTCTTATAATAGGCCGTATCAGGGGAAAAGGCCATTTCTTAGCCTTATGTGTGTGCTTGAACTCTGGCGCTCTGAGTAATTCGCTGATGGTTTGAAGGTACGGGAGCTGTAAACCTAGTATTTGCCTAGTTTTCCTTACATAAACGTTTTTTGCGCATCAACGTCACCAGCTCATGATGAATTTAGATATTTTATTAAGGGCATAGTCCGGCGGCAGCACCAAATCACGAATACAAGCCTGAGCCTCCGAGTGGCTCACAAATCGTACTTGAGAAGGAACGATCAAAAGCGTGAGAATGACTAACTGATGGCAATGTTTGCCAACGCCGTTCCGATGCACAAATAAAAACAACACATTGTGACGTCAGCCATCGATTCAACTTTGGTTCAACCTTCTGGTTCAAGTTGAAGCGCTTCTAAGTGACCTCTGAGCGCTGAGCTTTGAGTCTTCTTACTTCCCCTACCTTCTGAAGTAAACTCATACCGAATTATTGTTGCGTGTCTTCCTTGCGTCTATAATGCTCAGACGAACCGACATCGTTATCCACGCCAGCGAGAGATAGGTACGTACTGCGGCCTACTTCATCTGTTCCCTTTTATTTCCTTAACGTGCAACTTCTGTGCTTTATTCCTGGCCCAATTTGACAAAATACTCATTACTGATAATAGAACGTCAATAAAAATTTACTTCCAATGCGCCACAGCATTGCAGCTTAGCCCAATTTGAAGGTGCTCCACTCGGGCGTTGCCGAGTAACCGACACTCTACACAGGACCATCCAAATTGCCCCCTCTGACTTGCCTAAGTATGTAGCCGCACGAAATTCATATAAACTCTGTGACTCTGCCTCTACCTGATACGAGACGAGGTCGCAACAGAGTCTTGAGTTTTGAACCGGACTTTGTGTCTTTATTGCTTCGACTCGGAGGCAAAAGTTCTTTCGTGATCGGCGGCAAATCGACATCCGTTAAACTAGTCGTCGCGGGTCGTAGCTACCCACCAGACGCTTACGTCCACTTCTTATCCTCCACCAATTGCCGCCAGTCGCATTTGATACCCATTAAACCTCGCCACCGGTTAAGCAGGCACAACAAGGGCCAGAAATCACAAACCGTCCCCATGCTGAAATTGTCAGCAAAATATACCCTTGGGTGACTCCTCAACATTATCCACCAATGATTTCCTAGAAATTTTATACCGGTCATCCGCTTATGCATCATCGCTGTCTACCCATCCCCATCTTGGGACGATCCCTCCGCTTCGCATATGGAGGCGGCCTCGAGCCGCCCCCAATGATGCGTAATATCTCAGCCGTGCTTAGCAATGGTCAAGAGGGATGACGAATGCTACGTGTTGAGGGCGCAACTGGGCGTATATATACCGTGGAGGTTGACCACTCTCCCTCAATACAACTCCCCAAGTTTTGAATACCCGACGAAGCCTCCCCCACATCCACCAATGTCCACCGAACTCCAATGGAAAGGTTACGCGTAAGTCCCTTCCAGCTATCGAGACGTCGAGTAAATCATGACCTGGTCTTTCAGCATCGGCGACACCAACGACTGGGAGAACTTCAAACTTATCGATATCAAACCCAAGCCGAAGGGTGACTACGACGTCGATATCAAGATCGAATTCTGTGGTAAGGCTCCAACCATTTAGTTTTCGTTTGCCAACTCAGACAAATAAAATGGTAAACAGAATATACCATTTACAAACTATTTAAAATGGTATTTAAATGGTTCTTTATTGAATTCTTTTGAGGTATGCTATATTCTTCCTTGAATTGCTTGAAAAATGCCGCCCTAATCAACATCTTGCTCTGCTTTGCTTAGTATCAGTATTCTTCCACCTTGAAGATGCTTGATGCAGTCAGCTGCACCATCTTAAATGATTTATCAACATGTGTTACCTGTGGCCACTTCTCATCTCTCCTTTCTCTGGCTATTTCTCACATACAACTTATTAGGAAAATGCCTGCCACCAGGTCCAAGAACAACTTGACTGTTGCCTCACCAACGGCCGATCCAGCACCTACTTTGACACTAAGCATCGTGCTACTGTATGTAGCCAGGGGGAACAAATTATCGAAGAGCCTATGAAACAGTCTGAGATTGCACCTCAGCCTGTACCAAGTTTTCCTGCTAGAGACCACGAACGAGAAACCTACTACTGGTTACGGTCAGTGTCCACGTTGGCTAACCATATCTTTCTGCAAACCAAATTTTGCGAGCGCTAATGCGTCCAGGTGCCTAATACTTGTTTCCGGTGGGCCATACAAAATTCAAGGCTTTCAAGGCTGCTCCAATGCAATGCAATGTCGATGGCTCACGTAGATTCACATCAAAAATTTTCTCAGATGGACGTTCATGCCACATGGACCCTGTCCTGTTTACTGTCCAAGATCTATTTACCGGCCCTTCCGTTCGAAAGCAGCATATATGCGCTCCAGGACCTCATACATTGTTGCAGGGCACTGCCAGTGAGTGACAAGTGTATAAGCCATCGGGATTAATGGAGCTTGTATGGTGTTTATTATTTTATTTAACCCTTTGATCTAATCTAATCTCTAACAGTCTGAGGCGCAAACTTTGAAAGACACTGAGAGCCCGCTCTGCTCTTCGGTTAGAGTCAGGGAAACTGGGCCTTCCTGGGTATACAAATTTGTAACCATTTAATACCATTTAAAATGTTTAGCTACCATATAGTCGACCTCTTAAACTAAATGTAAACGGTAACATAGTACTACCATATAAAAATGGTAAATAAACAAAATGGTTGGAGCCTTATTCTGTGGTGTATGTGGAAGCGATGTACGTCATTCTGCTCTGTTTGCACCAGCGCTTAACTGACAGATACATTCAGGTTCACACAATCACTGGTGGTTGGGGAAAGCCTAATCTCGTAAGTCTATTACCTCCTCCTCATTGAACGATTTGTATTGATTGTTGGACTCAAGCCCGTCGTTGTTGGTCATGAGATTGCCGGTATCGCAGTTTTTGTCGGTCCTAAAGTAACGAGCATCAAGGTCGGCGATCGCGTCGGAGTTGGGTGCGATTCTAGAGCCATCTGTTTCATACTTTCACTCACCCTCGACCAGCGCCCAAGTTTGCTCATGCACGCAGTGCGACATGTGCCAGGCAGATAACGAGCAGTAGTAAGGCCTAAAACGACCCTACCTTCTAAGTTTACTAATGGTTGCACTTCAGCTGCCCGAAAATAGTTTTCACTTACAACTCAAAATACCCTGAGGTATGTAAATTCCCACAAATAAGTCCCGTCGGTGCTGATTTTCTTGATTAGTGTGGCACAATTTCGACTGGAGGTTATGCTTCTGCAGTCCGTGCACACGAACGCTTCGTCTTCCCTATTCCGGAAGGACTCAATATGGAGGATGCTGCACCCATGTTTTGTGGCGGGCTGACTGTTTACTCACCATTGGTGAGGAATGGCGCTGGGTACGAGAAATTTAGTGAAAATACTGTGCTGGTTGGCTCATTTGTCGTTTGAACTTTGAAGCCCCGGCAAGCGGGTCGGCGTCATTGGGATCGGAGGCCTAGGGTATGTTTGAGTTCTTTAGAAGATATTCGGCATACTGAGGAAGTCTCCAGACATTTTGCCATCCAGTTCGCGGGGGCTCTCGGCTGCGAGGAAGTTATTGCCTTCTCGCATTCAGAGCGCAAGAAGGTATGTGGATCTCCTTTATTGTTATGAATCAATATAATGAGCCACCTCTTTTCACTTTCAGGATGATGCCTTCAAGCTGGGAGCCACCAAATTTGTTATTACACACGAGGGCTTCGAGAAAGATCTGCTTCAGCAACTGGATCTCATCATCGTAAGTTCAACTTTTTCTCCGCTTTGTTCGTAGAACGCTAAGATGGTCGATCGTCCCATTAGTGCACGGCGGACGTTGCTTCTGGCATCCCTCTGAGCCCAATGTTCAAGACCATCCGTCCTGGAGGACACTTTATCAACGTCGCTATGCCTGACGAGGATTTCCCCTCTGTTGGCAAAGGCACGTCGAATTGACAATTCGTGAACAGTATGATATTAACAAGCAGCTTGCCTTCAGAACTCGTCATGCGTGGTGTTTCATTTGGTGGAAGCCTTCTGTACGTGCATCTGTTCCGCCTCTGATTGGCCACTAACTCTCTGCAATAGTGGAAGCAAGAAAGAAGTTGCTGACATGTTGGAGCTTGCCCGGGAGAAAGGAGTTAAGCCATGGATCGAAGTGCTTCCCAGTACGTTTGCCTTCCCGTAGTATAATTTTTTCGCGTGGCTAGACTAACGATACGCCTACTCAGTGAAAGAATGTGGCAAGGCCGTTCGCGCTGTGAAGGATAATCGCGTGCGCTACAGATTTGTGTTGAAGTAAGCACCTTTTCATTATGACCACGCGATGTTCATGTGGCTGATGAATTGTTCCGAACCGCAGGCAAGACATCCCTCAATAGATCTGCATTTAGTTTACAGTATATGTGGTAGTTGCTCTATAATTCTTGTCTACTAATCTGATTCAATTCCCGTATCTCAAATCTACTCTTTGCGTCGTCATGAATTCACCTCGACCTTTTCACATGCAAATATAAGGATCAATTTCTAGTGACCCATTACATCCTATGGGTCCAGCACCGAACCGAGTCGGCATCTAAGCTCAAAGTTTGAACGAACGTTGAACCGACAGATGTGGATGATTAGGCAGATGTGCATATGTATTGAAAGTCAATTTGAACGCCGGACTGGAGGAGTATCACAAACCTCCCAAACATACCTTGCGAGGTAAATCACAGGCATGTACTGGTCGCAGGTGCTCAATGCTTGGTGGCCTCAGGTCGCCCAAAAGAGACACTGCCAGCAAAACACCAGGATCACCAGAAGCACGGCGTTTTTCCGATACTGTATTTCCGCATGCTCCGTAACTCTGAAAGCTTCCTCGGACAGCTTTGGGCATGTGTCAGAACCCGCGCACGGCTGCAAAGGATGGCTATTACCCCGCATTTCACGTAGATCGCCCGGGTGTGGCGCACTGCGTAAATAGGGTACACCAATGATGACTCGACGTTTCGCGGGTGCATTCTGTTCACCTAGATGCCGCTTGGATAGCCTCACTGAGTCCAGCAGATTTAGAATCTGGGACGAGCCAACAGCGGTCTCAGATTTCAGAATGTCCTTTAAGATTTATTAGTTTTCAAAATCACAGGCGACGCGTTTTCTTCCCAAGGAACCGTATTGAAAACCAACGGTGTACATGGTGCTGGTACCTTGACTGGCTGGAACAAAACTTCTATGAGCAAGCACATGTACAACCCTTTCCGGTGCCTTCGAATAGAATGCCTTCAGGAATGTTCGAGTCCATGTACGGTCCAAGCGAATCGCAACGTTCTCTTTCAAAAATGGCAACTTGAATAAGGCGCAGAAATAGCTGATGCCTTGCGAGAAGTCAAGTTTATTGTAGGTCAACATCTGCCATTTGAACTGGGGGCCGCGGACCGCAATTATCATAGACCTGATGGACAACAGAACGCAAAAATACAGCACGAAGGACTTCATCCGGGCCGCTGTTGATCAAGGTTTCAATAGAATGAGAAGTGGTATGTGTGATATGTCATTATGTTCATATAGCGATAAGAAAGATACAGAACCAAGGGGTAACGCGTTGTTGAACAGCAAAGTGAAAGTGGGTATCCTGGTAGAGATTAGTGTGCTAGGGGGTCCCGTTTAGGGTAGGTACATGTGTAGAAGACAGATTATAACGCTTAAGAGCCCAGAAATACTTAGAGGCACCGGATGCATATTCACTTGAGGAAATGGACGCGGGTTAGGAGGAAATGGTCGGCGGCCATGACTTCACACCCCAGCCCAGTAAGTCAAAGATGAAAGGCATTATTTCGGTCGCGATAACGGAAATACCGGCATAGACGATAACCTTTGTCAGCACTGTAAAAAGCAATGAGAGGACAAAAGTCAGCAACGCCATCAGAAGAAACGCGACGGCCAAAAAAAAAGAAGGATGTGACTCCACATATTAACGGCACAGTCCCGGGAAACAGAACGCCGTTAAGCACATAGTACACACCCATTCATGTGGTAAAGAAAGGACAAAAGGGGAGAGGGACGGGCGATGACGTACCGTCCGCATCATAATGCTTTGTCGGTGCTACAGCACCAGGGTGTCCATTGCCAACGACGCAGTCTTTGCTGTTGCGCTCTTTGTCGTGCAATGACGACACATGCGTAGATCTACTATTCAGCAGTGCCTTTTCATTCGCTAATGGGCTGAAGCGCATCTTCAGATCGCTGTTGTAGCTGGTTCCATTTGTGGTAGGCTGGTAGCGACCATTGTGACTTTCCACACCGCTGCCGATGCCGCCCACTTCCACGCTGACACCCGCAGAGCTTGGCAAATCAATGACACTGGGGATGGGATGTAGTCCAAATCCGCCACCTTTTCCAGGCGAATGAAACTCCGAAGGAACGGACTTATACTCCGTCGCAGGTGTGTAGAATCGCCGATGGGGAAGCTGGAAAGCCCGCGCAAGTAAACGGAATGTTGGTGGGAGTATGATATGCAGCGCGGATTTGGCAAGAAGACGCCAGACAAAGATGGCGAAAATTCCTAAGCGACAGGATAATAGTGAGCAATCAGGGTGTGAATGACACAACAACCGAGAAAGGGCGTACCAATTGCCATCTTAGAGGCTGCGACCCCCCACCAAGTCAAAATATCTGTCCAGTCACGCTCGACTTGAACCCACTCTCCAAGTTGCAGAATCCATCCGCTACCAGGGGTAACGACGACCTTGCCTGTGAAAGGCAAGCCAATGCGAGCGAAGTTCACAGTCCAATTGGCAACCAGTGCTCCAAGAAGGGCGCTCAGGATGGCTATCGCATCCTCGAAGCAGGGACAATCATCCACAGGCTGTGGGTGCACATGAACTGCGAATAAACAAGAGGGGATGAGAATAAAAGCAACTTCCCATCCTGCAGTTTGGATCCAGTTTTCTATTGAGTTTCCTAGTCCCAGACCCTTGCCAAAGTAAACCAATAATTCCCCAGAGGATTGTACTGAACCAAAGGATAATGTCGATAGCAGCCAGTGGAAAATGCTCGATGATGCGATGATAATAGGGATACCGCTCCAGCTCGTCTGCCACCACCAGATGGCCGCACCGAGAAGGACTCCAACCACTACATCTGTGAAGGAATGCATGGCAGTGTACAGGCGCCCAAATACCACACTGAACGCATAAAACGTCAAGATACCACACGAAAGCAGGTATACCCCATAAGATATAGCAGGTTCGGGTGCAGATGCCAGTCTGTGAACTTCCGCAAAGAAAAATAGCGCTATCGACACGCTATTGGTGGAGTGCGTTGAAGGAAAGCCGTATTCAAGATGATGCGTGCCAATGGCTGAGAAATAGTCAATATCACGGCACAATAGGTTCAATTCTGATCAACCTACTTAGGCGCGTAACAGGAGGCGCAAACGGCCGTGGAGAGCAGAACAAGTCTTTCACGACAGAGGAAAGGTAAATGCCCAGGCCGAGAACTAATAACAGTCTAGGAAAATGAGAACAGACCGCATGAGATGTAGTAAAGAATGACATACCCACGGCCCAGTTCTGGGTATCCAAAGAAAAATAGAGCAGGAAGGATCGTCATGAAGAAGGTATGTGTGCCCAATGTTGAGCTATAGACAAAGTAAGCGTCTAGCCATGGCGTCCTTATTTTTTCCTATTAAATCGTTAATGTGCGTTTGCACGACAAGCCAAGCATTTCTCACCTGCATTTTCGCGATAACTTCTGACTCCCATTTCACCGTCGCAACCAATCTCCTACGCAAACCCGCTTGCCACCATGATAGTGTCGCATCATACACATCTTTCCTCTGGGAATCGGGTATGACTTCGCCTTCCAAGGAGCGCAAACGCGTCTTGAGGTCGAGATAGCCATTATTTGCCGTCGCTGTGCCGTTTTTCTGGGGTAATGGACATGCAGGGGCTGGCGACGGAGACCTAGACGACGCCTCCGATGGTGGGCCTGACAGCGTGAAATGAGTGCGCTTTGCGCGATCCATGCCCGACAAGATTGTTTGAAGAAGTGTCCAGGCGTAAGTTCAATGTAATCTGACGTTCTTCTGTCGTGTGCTAATCCGCGTGGCACCAGTGTCTCGCTCCCTTTAAATCGTACTTTTCCACCAGAGACAATCCGCGGGCCACCCAGATGAGACTGAAGATACACCAAGACAATTGTGAGGACAAGGACGGAGGAGCAGGATTGGAGTTGCTGTGGCAGTGGGACTCGGAGTATGTAGAAACTCATGGATTACAGAAGCAACGCTGACTCAGCAGATTTAGAGTTGGTTCCGAGCGAGCCACTCCAAAACCTTGCCAAAAACCACTCTTCGAACTTCCGACCAATTTCCAACTTCCACCTGAGCCTTGTCAGCTTTCGTCAAAAGTAATTCCTACTTCATTTACGCTTGAGGTTACTGGTGAAATCGATGCCCATGGACTTGCCACCTCCTCAATCTCCTCTCGGAGAATGACAAATTGATCGCAAACTTCGGAAGCCCTTTAAAGAACCTATATTTTTAAAGAAGCGCAGGTATCTCAGAGGAAGGGGAAACGCGTCGACGATGCGCTACCTTCAGGCACTCAAATTTCGGAGAAGCTTCCAGTTAAATGATAGCCAGTAACACTGGTTTTGATCTCTTAGGGCATGAGGTCAGAGGCCTTATAAGTGTCTTAATGGATCTCAGCGCAGCGAATCAATTCCGGCAGGAAAAACAAGCTATATAGTGCTCATGACTTGTGCAGGTGAGCCATTCGGCGCAGGTGACCGACCACCGTGACCCTTCAATTCCAAATTCTAGTCAGCTGCTTAGCAGGCGTACTCACTCTCTTTCTATAAAGGTTGACATCACCGCAAATTGCTTGCATAGTACCTTCCCCCCATTCCTCTTCCCCTCCTGACACCAGGACTACTACTCCTGCTGGCTGTCCTCTGACATTCTGATAC
Organism: Psilocybe cf. subviscida; assembly: GCA_013368295.1. Lineage (NCBI taxonomy): Eukaryota > Fungi > Basidiomycota > Agaricomycetes > Agaricales > Agrocybaceae > Psilocybe > Psilocybe cf. subviscida. The sequence goes on from JAACJJ010000030.1 coordinate 1,442,963, forward strand.
GCTCACGTCGTCGGACCGATGGACGCTATTCTTGCTGCCCGAATGGCTCATGTGTCATAGGAATCATGTCAGCTTAAAGATCTTCAGCATCTCCCAGGTCCTTTCAGCCACTACAGCGTATGGAGCGGTCCCGCAGAAAGAGTCTCACTGGTCTTCCCTCAGGTTGTAGTTCGAATCCGCTTACGTTTTTACACCCCGCGACGGGACGGATCTCGCTTCCACAAGATGACCACCGTGTCTAAAGAGCCTCAGACGAGGAATTAGGAATGAGAGGTGGAGTGAAACGACAGGAAGTCTAGCAAGGGATGGATGTAGTCAAAGCTGAAGTGAGTAACACCACAAGCATTTCTACAGGGAATGGAACTTTGGGCAAGTCTCCTCGCACATAACGACGCCGTCGGTCACGCTGCATTTGGGGCGACAAGCCAATCGATGGCTTTGGCTTCCCTATCTGGAAAGTCTGGCAAGAGCGCTATTGGCTGTCATTCTTAGAGACCAATGGCACAAAGACTTGACGCCGTCTAGACCGGCTGCTACAGTACTTACTTCCCAAAATAGCTTTTTGAAGCTTTCCGCAAGAGAAAACGGTGCGCATCTGAGTGGGGAGTTAGGGAGGCGATTACACTCTGTTCTGCTTGAATTGACCGACAACGGATGACGTATGTCACAAACACCTGGTGGCGTTCTGTCCTTGTCCCCCGCTGTCCCTCTAGTTCTGGTCACTGCTTCCTCCTTGCAAACGATGCATAACATCTTTCTTTGTATGATTCTGCTTCATCTTGATGCATTTCTCGCTCGGTGACTTCTCAGAAGATAGATCAGTACCTATCAAGATGGCGCTATCGGCGGTCTTTTTGTGGCAATTTTCTCTCTCGTTCGACATGATTCTGACAATACGACACAGGACGCGGCGGCATCTGGCGGGCTGTCCTGATCGTCGCTCCGGAAAACTCCATTTCTTCTGTGGAGGCCGACTTGTTACTGACAGCGTCCTACGACGAGCGAATCTCTTACTGATTCTTGATCAATTGTCTTCAAACTGTATTGATACACAGGGAAACATTGTTGCCGATCTTTACATGTCTTCAAGTGCCCGGTCTATATAATTCTGAATACAGGAGCTCGTGGTTCGCTTCGGCGCATTTACCTTTACCCCACACTCACGCGAACTTTGCATGTCGCGGCAGGCTCAGCCCTGCGTCAACCACGCAATCTCAAAACTATTCGAACCTCTAGTCTTCGAAGTTTCGCGTCGGTGCGCTGTGCTACTCCTTCCGCGCTCCTTCCATCTTTGAAGGATCCTGTAATGGGCCATCCTACCGGTGAGATTGTCTGGCACTCGATCGTCAAGAAGATATGCAAGTACATATGCCCCTTCACCGCTCGATCGAGCTCCATCAACCTGGGGTCAGTGAATGCCAGCAATAATGTCTTGGCATTCTGTGCAATCCACATGTATGGGGGAGTGTTTATCCTTCTTCATGTCCTCAATTAACGGCAGGGATGTAGTGCAGTTTCCTTGCTCTTGTCGTCTACAAACCATCAAGCTTAAACCGGTTTATCCCAGCAAAGAGCAAGCTCTATTCACTGATATTTGGCAACACTAATGGATGAAAGAGTCAGGAGGATTGAGAATGCTGCCTCTTGAATAGTGTAACATGGAGGGAGAGTAGGCGACAATTTCCTTCCAGTTGCTTTGATATTTTATTAATAGTCTGTACCCCATTCGGTTCCGACAATGGCCACAGATGAAATATAGATGTGGTGTCAGAGGTCCTGTCATTATTTGCACTGGTTCATTTGAATGGCTCGTACCTTGCCGATGTGCCGATTTATGTGGGTGTTGCTGACACATACAAATGATCGAGTCAATAAGCGACGCGCTTGGGAAGACTTCGTGATGCGAACCTCTCATATGCACCCGAGTTGCATCTATTGGACGTTATACTTGCAATTTCTATAGATGCTTCAATGAGATCCTTTGAGAGCCACCGGCACCTAATTTTTAATCTTTTGTGACACAGCAACCAGTGATGTGTTAAGACGTGAATGCGCGCAATTGACAAATATCAGCGTATAATCGACATATATCAATCAAGTCATGAAAAATGTCCACATTCCAACATGACGCGGTGGCGCATTCTTCGTGATTCTTTGCCATCGACTTGTGCGACGAAATATATATATCATACAGAAGAAATCCTTGTCATGATGGTGAGTTCACATAGATGCAACATCGTCCTGTGCGTTCTATTCAGTTCTCACACTACCCCACGGTCATACCGCAGAAGGATTTCATTCTGTATCTTAAGACTATGCCCGGTCATTATTCGTCATTTATGAGCACAATGAAAAGTTTTTACAATCAATTCATCCAGTCCTAGCAACATACCCCATGTGTACGCTGTAAAAAAGCCGACATGTACCTCACTGAGAGGGATGGAAGCATGCAGTCTAGCCACACGGCAGAGAGGCCTTGATTCTACTTTTATGTTCAACCGATAACGTCGAATGAGCGACTAGACGTCATGCAATGAAGGAGCTCACTGCAGCACCACTTAAATCACCCCCATTCCCTTCCGACTCCTACAAGATTGGACGCCGCGAATGAATGTTGGCTCACCAACCATGCTTCTTAGAAGATATCCCGGCGGGATCCCAAGCATCTTCAGTCTTTTCCGCAAGGCACTGTCCCACTATGTAGTAGCGACGTACACGCCCAGTTCTAATCATACAGGCAATTTATCCCCTAAGGGAGAGGGCCACATAGTCGGTGGTTCAAAAGACTCGAAGTCAGAACGATATAAGCTCCACTGTACTCCCCGGTTTTGCGCAAGTCGACTCAGAATTGGCACTATTCCTTTCAATCAGTTCTTCCTACTGAGTCATCTGCTGGTTTCTTCTAACACTTCCGCGTGACAATGCGGCGCTATACACCCAGTGCGGGCAACTGATTGGTCAGTGGCTCGGTACTTGAGTACATGTGCTCAGGTAAACTGTGCTGAAATCGTCGACCCATATCTTGTTTCTCCTGATATTCTGTTTACGTCTATCTGGCATACAGTGCCATTGACGTGTATCCCAGATATAGCGCTCCGGTCGTCTTAAAATGGGTATATAACCGGTATTCGTGCCCAACTGAATACATACCATTGAACCGCATCACTTCATACTGTATTTAGCAGCCATCAATAGATATCCTCTCAAAATAACTTTGCATAGCGGACCGTCCACGGCCGTTCATGTAATCTATCTCTTAAAGTTATACAGCGCAAGGTGTTTCCGAGTTACTCGGCCAAAACTTTTAGCCTACTCGGGCAAAATACCGTGGCGACAAGTTTAGCGCCCAAGTCTCTACACCCTCCAGATCTAGGCTTCCGTGTGAGAGGCTGAACATATCTGCTCTCAAACTCTTAAAGAGTTACAAAACTGCTTTGGTGCCGCCTGTCGAACACCAAGATAGCCTGTCTGCTGCGACCGTATTCAGCCGTATTCTCATATGTAGGAAGCCATTCAGCACGCATATCTACGCATGTCTTGGCATCCAATGTCTATCTGTTAGAACCTGTGAAGAGCCTGCTTCTCGTCCGTTATGGCTGTGATTAGCTTACAGACGGGATTAGTATGACAGGATGGCCCCGAGGTACCTCCTGACATCCATCTCGATAACGTCCAGGACCATACTACATGATCGCGGAAGTGTTATTGTTTTTAAGCGCCCTCATGGCTCACGACAAATCAAAAGTGTTCTATGTGTGGCTCCCAGCCTCAGACCACGTCTCTTTATCTCATCCACTGGTAGAGACAATCTCATAGGTATAGTATATGGCCCCGGCGGACTTTATCTGCGAGACCAAGCCCGGGCGCTTTCTCCCCTGACCCTCGGCGAGAGTTGCGAACGCCAACAAAGGCATCAGCGTCCGAGATGGTAGTTAGTCTTTCTAAACGGTTAAGTAGCATGAAAGCCTCCGCAACTTTGCTCGCTTGAATGAATGAGTACCTACTTACTCCTTGCATGTATTCCACATTGCATCACAGCGCTTAGACAGCAAAGGGTCATTTTACCACCCATCAGCAGCAACAGGACGGCGTAGATTGTTTTGTTGAGCTATCTATTCAAATCAACTAGACTCAGCTCCGGGTCCTACACACTGTGTCCAGCAGTTGCCTTAGGACTGAAGGTTTCGCAAAGTCCAGATTTCAGAGCAACTTCCCAGCCCACCGTTAATGAGAATTGAAGCACCGAGCACGGTTTCAAAACGCCGCAATGGATAAATTTATGCGAAAAATAGCTTAGTATGTGCATGACTGGGAGACTGGACCACCCTGTCTGGCGTATATGAGGGACAAAGGACTAGGATAACATCGGACTGGAAGGGTCTATTGCCAACAACGCATGCCGTCAGTGGTACCTCCTATCGGGTGGCTACTGGGGGCTATAGGCTAGGTATATCTGTGTAATGCAAATGTAATGCATAGGGTGATAGAGGAAAATGCTTGGTTGTACTTACATATTCATGATGGCTGCTCATAGCTGACCAAAACGAATGGAACAATTCCATGCAATTGGAAAGTTAAACTGACAGACTTCTTACAATTATGATACGCTCGTGCGAGTTATTTTGGACCGTGCACACGAAAAAACCGGGGCTGTCATCCATGGCAGTGACTCATGATTGCTACGCACGGTCGTGATATACACTGAATAGGTGTACCTACTCTTCACCTTAGTATCGTCTATGAAGATTGGCCACATAAGGGCAAAGAGGGAGGGGCTTTAGTTATGTCTTCTGTATCACCATACTTTTTTTGTTTGTTTGCGTTTTTGTAGCAGAAATGATAGCGCATAACAAATTTTCAGCCATTTGAGCAATGTCCCTGCCTGATCTTCCACCGTAACTGAAAGTCTAAGGTCTACGGCGAGTCCCGCGAATGCCACGCATGTAATGTATTGAGAGTTGACATATCGTAGCCATTGTGAGTAATAGAATACAAGCGAGTACATATCTTATCGGAGATAAGCTCGGAAATTTGCGATTGTATAGGATCATGCACTACCCTTTCTGAGGCCTAACAATATGGGACAAACCATTTTAGAATGAACGGCCGCTCCTCGCACTATCCAAAGTCTCAGTGACATACAAAGCAAAGTAGCCCTGCTCAAACTTTTAGTAGTCGACAATCACAGAGCCCTGTTGTATGCCGGACGGAGAAGTTCGAATTCCGTATGATTATTTGGGTACGAGCGTCGCTTGTTTATGTTGTGTTTTGATCAAGGAGTGGCTCAGATGGCCTATAAATAGATTTCAGTGGCACAACCGGCTTTGAGCTATTGTGTGAATGCTCAAGCGCTGGAGTAGTGATGTGGACTACATAATAGCGTTCCAGTTCAACTACAATACAGTTCTGAGCCCGACATTCCAACTTGAAATTCGAATTCTTGTTTAATTCAGTCCGGACAGCCGAAACCTTAGGGGGTCTCCAATGCCTCTCCTATCCGGTCGTTGCAGACTAAAGAATCTAGGAAGTTAATCCTCCGTAGGCAGCGGAATGGTACAGAAAAAGTTTGTTCTTGCAGATTTTTGTCATCTCAGAATCGCTTACTACTATCGCGTTACAGATCTGAATTCCAAGTCTGGACGATTTTTGCATGCATCATTGCATGTTCCTGCTGTGATAAGGGACGGACCAGTTCAGACAAGATCAGAGAATGCGGCCGACATTGACCGGATAACCGGCCTCTTGATCCTCCTCCATACACTCAGTTGGCCTAAGTTGACTGACCGGATTGTGGCCGAAGTTGTGTGGATAGAGTACATGTCCATCTCTGACCTCGGAGCGCCGCCTCAGCCAGTCGCGAAGACCGTAAATATATTTTATAGAACTTGTTACTATTCTGAGTGATGTTACATTGCCCGTTATCTCTTCACCTTGCCTCAATTTTCCATACCCCTATTGGAGTCACATCCCAGAAAATGACGAGCGGCATCGAGATCAGCGACTGCGCGTCATTCTGTGGCGCAGAGGCGGGTGCGTTGACATGACAAGTTACCGAACGGCATATGCCTGCCAAGTTCCAATGAGGAGAGTTTGGTGGACATCCGGTTTTCCGCGCGTCGTTCGCAAGTAGTCCCTGAGATGCTCAAATAGTGCAGCCTTTGCAAATTCTGTGCTTGGTAGAAAAGTACACAAGAAGTACATATTCACGGTACAACATTTTAGGTGCCCTAATGATAGGAGGAGGTGAGGAGAGAAGCAGAGCAATGCGAAGGAAGTAGACAGTTGAAACAAGTTTCAAAACAGTATGCGATCCTAGTGATACAACAAGCTGAGGCACAGGGCCCGTGGGGTATTTGGATGGAAGATGAAAGATGAGGGGTCGACGATGTGCCATTGAGAGATGCTATCCGCGTGTGTTCGTAACGGTTTTGAAGCGAGAAAGCGCCCACATTGGCGCCCGCAGTGGGCGCTTCCTCGCGGGCCCTTTTGGTCGTTAAAACGAAGAGGGGACAAAGAAAGAATAAGTGGGAGGAAAAGGCGATAGCGTAATTGGTATCATAGCAGACATAGGTAAATAATACATTGGCATGTTGGCATTGCGGTACAGGCGTTCCAAGAAAGCAGCTGCGCATTCTGTTTGTCGTCATAGCGTGATGACCGAGGTCCGACGTGACTGGTCGTTGCTCTGGGTCACACTCCAGCAGCATGGGTGAAAGAAGAGCTCCAGAGCCCCTATCCAGCGCGTGTCGGAAAGGTGTGGGCGGCTCGGAGATTCGAGATTTTAGAGTGAGGTCCGTCGTTTTGTGTGAAGAAGACACCATTCGCGCCCGCAGTGTCCTAGGTAGTGTTGAACCGTTTAGCAGGCCTCTCAGGAGGTTCAAGCCTGCATGGCGACAGAGAAGAGCTGAGGCTCGTCCTCATGCTCTTCCTTCAGCGCACCGTTGAGAGGCCCGCCGTGTCTCCCATTAGCGCGCACATCTCGAGGCCGTCCCCTCTCCTTGCTATCAACATCCATCTCGCCGTTGTGAGCGTCGCTGTCCTCGTTGTCGTCCTCCGGCATGCTAGGGAGCATGCCTCCGACGCCATAGCTGCCAAGGTTGCCAAAGTCCATGCTGCCGTCAAGCCCCATGCCGTCGTCGTGCAGAATCATCTCCTGATCCTGGTCGTCGCCGTCATGGTCCTTATCTGGCACGCCGTGCTTGTTGTCGCCACCAGCCTCGGAAGGAGAACCGCTTGAGCCGCCGCGGTATTGCTTGAGCTCCAACTCCAGCTCGCGGTTGCGCGCGCCTTGGGCCGTGACAAGTTGCTGCAGGTATCTAGTCGATAACTATTAGTACATGTTTCCCTAGATTCGAAGCAGAAGTGACAACGTACCTGATGTACTCCACACTCTTGCGGAGGATCATACCCTTGTTAGCTTTCACAACGCCGCCTTCACCATCGCCTTCCTCCTTGACACTCTTGTCACCCGTTGGTATCGGCAAAAGCGGCTCAGAGGTCTCCAGCGCCGAAGGGCTCGTCGTGGCTGGCGGCGACCCGCTCCCGCCCTCCTTCGCCGCCGCAGTGCCGCCGGTGCTCGCATTCGTCGCACCGCCATCCAACATACACTCCGGAATCAGCGTCGCAAGCTCGCTAATCTTCTCATTAATATTGTCCCTTCTCCTCCGCTCCACCGCATTGTGGCTCTCGCGCCTCCTGCGGCGCTTCTCGTTCGCCAGCAGGCTCTGCTTGTCCACCGCCGACGCAGGGCCCCCAGCTCCGCTGCTCGCAGAGGCGGGCGTACCGTTCATCCCGCCAGGACTCACAGCGCTCGCGGCAAGAGGCGACGTCGGGCCGATACTCCGCGCACTGACGCTGGTGTTGATCGGCAGCAGGGGAGGGCCACCAGGTGGATTTGTCGCCGTAGTCCCTCCCGCGCCGTTGGCATTGCTCCCAGCGAAGGAATTGATCGCAAACTCCATACCGACGCCAGGGCTCTTGGGCATCGACAGCGAGTGCGACTGCGTGTGGCCACCGCCGCCGAGGCTGAAGTCCAGCGGCGCCTTGCCGCTCAGACTCAGCGAGTGGCCGTGGTGGTGATGGCCTTGTCCGTTCGAATTGCCTCCGTACGGAGAACCGGGCATATGAAGCGGTGGCAAATTGGGGTGGTGGGACTCAGTGCCAGAAGGGGAAAGTGAAAAGGGATTGTACTGCTGCGTGTGTGATAACGAATGGGACAGCGAATGGTGCGACTCGGAAGGTGTAGGCAACGAGTACTCAGAAGCACTGGAAAACGATCTGAAAGGAATCGAACAAGTCAGAAAAAAGGATCCTCATGCAAGCGCGAAATGAAATAAGCGACTTACGAGCTCCCAAACCACTGTCCACTCCCACTGCCCTGCGCATTCCTACCAGACGATCCAGGGATAACAATATTGACCGCTCCGCTCCCATTCGCACCTGGCGCACCACTAACGCTCAGCCTGCCACTATGGTAGCCAAACGCAGGCGGCGGGCTCGTCCCACTCACACTCCCGGTCCGACGCGTCCGCGCGGTCCGCGTCGGGCCAGGGCCGCCCCCATTAGGCGCCGTGGCTCCATTCGCATTCGCCCCGGCGCCATTAGAAGCACCCACAGACGACGAAGCGGCTGCGATCGCCGACGACGACGTGGGCGGGCGCGAGCGGCTGCGCGAATGCTGCCGCCCATACGAGCCGGTGTGGGTGCCATACGCGCTCGGCGCGAAGGCCGGCGAGTTGACGTGCGCAGGGAGGATGGAAGGCGAGGAAACGTTGTTGTTTGGGTTTGAGTTGGCGTTGGTGCTGCTGCTTCCATTCGCATTGGTTCCTGACGATGACGCATTGGGGGGTGACGGCGTGCCCCGCTGGAGCGCGAATGGATGCGATTGCTGTCCACTTGTAGATCCAGGCGGCGGGGGCGACGAGCCGTTCGGACTCCTGTTCCGCTCATTATTAGTCGGCGACGGGCCAGGATGGGGATCGTAGCGCATGCTCGAGTTGAGCGCAGGCAGAGCGCTGTTGAATCCCAGCGTCCCCAGCCCGTTGCCGTTCATCCCGCCATTATTGTTGCTATTGTTATTCGACCCTCCAAGCGAGTTTCCTCCTAGGCCGAGGTTGCCCAGGCCGCCGACGAGGTGCGGGCTGCCGTACGCCTCGAAGTCGTTCGGATTCGAACCCATCCCATGCGCGTTGTGGCTCTGGTACGAATTGCCGATCTGGCTGTGGTGCGACTGCGAGTTGAGGCCATGATGTCCTGAGACGCTGCCGGGGCGGCCAACGAGGCTCGCGCTCGCTATCGGCGCGCTGATGTCGAAGATGTTGTGCGTCTGCGAGTACCGCTCCGTCTCGTCGCTCCCGACATGACTACTGTTTCCGTTATCTTGCTGTCCATTCTGATTGTAATGCTGCGAATGTCCGATATGGGAGGAGTGGGAGTAGCTGCCGGCGTAGCTGCTTCCATAGCTGCCCACGGCTCCGTTCGTCGTATGGCTGCTGCTGCCGTGGTGGCCAGGAAGCCCAGCCCCACTGGGGGCACCTCCGATCATATTGGCGAGCTCATCGGTGAAGTCCATGCCGCTGTTCATAATCGAGGGATATTTCCGGGCGATGAGGGTGTGCGGCGGAGGGCTGGATGCAGCGAGGTAGTTGCGGTCGACAGGTTTGAAAGGGTAGGTGAGATAGGAGGACGGCAGTTCGACGTCGTAGGAAGAGGGAGAGGAGGAGGAGGATTTAGGAGGAGGTAGTTTGCGTGCGATGTCGTGCGGAAGTTAAGGGGATATGGGTGTGTGGTATGGGGTAAAAATAAAGGAAACATTGAGGGTGATTGATGATTAGTTCATAATTGACGGCCACGATATGTACGTGACGATCGAAAAAAGCGTGGCGAACAGGTCCACGAGTATTGGTGCGGCGAGATTCGATTTCGCAGCAGGGATAGAGATTGCGCGGCAAGTGAGGGGAGGCGCCAGCGTAACGACGCATCAAGAGCGCATGGGCGCAAACAGGCATTAACGTAGCGTAGCAGACGAATCCAGCAATCCGGTCCAGCGAAGCAGATCGCAGGTACACCGCAGGTCCACCATCATAGGGGTGTGGGGAAATAAATGTGCAATAATCAGAAGGCCGGGTATCATCCCGAGGACCGGGAGATCAATCGAGAGTGGGGTCAGATTATGGGGTGAGATAGTACAAGTGCGGGGTTCGGCCGACGGCAGGCGAGATGCGTTTATCCAAGCGAGGCGGCAGCGCGGAGGCCGAGCGGGGTCGAGATGAAGAGGGTTTGGGTGCAAGTCGAGCGGTTCAGATGGTCGAAGTGGGGAGGTAGGGGAAGGAGGAAAAAATAGTCATAGATGAGCAATCAATTCAATGCAGATACAAAAAGAAGTAAAGAGATTGCGAAAATTCAACAACGAGCGAGCAAACACAGAGATATCTCAAACGATACGCTTAGAATGACATGCTCAACGGAGGCGACAGGCAGCTCCCGAAGGATGTATCCGGACTGCATGCACTGGCTGGCATCAGGTACAATCCTCATAGACCCATTTGGTGAGCATGAGGCTGCGCTGAGCTAGATGTCGCCGGAAAGATCGCAGGCACCCGCCTCGAAGGCGAATTACCCAACCTGGACGAGGGCTCGCGGCATCCATTACCCCCATAGAAGCCCACATGCGGTGGCTTAGCGCCGTTTGCGACACGAATACGCAATCGCAGCACCATGGAAGGCTGCAAGATGATCTTGCCGAGCAAGAATAGCACAAACCGCGCAAAGAGGCGCATTCATGAACTTCAGACGCCTGAAGACAGAGATTTGTCTTTGAATGGGCTCGCCGCGCGCACATACTGCGTAGGAAGGGTGGAATGTAGTAAAATGTGCGCATATCGAAGCAGAATCGAAAACCAAATGTTGCAAAATGAGACGAGAAACCCACCTGTCGTTGATAAACGTATGCGCCGGCATACTGAACAACTCGTTGAAGTTCTTATCACCATCTCCGTTGCGTCCGTTGTCTCTCCCTGCGTTTCCTTCCCTGTCCTCAGATGAATCCGGGGGCGTAGCTACTGTGGCAGACACGGGGATCGGAGAAAACCCCTCCTGACGAATCTGTGGCTTGTAGGCCGTGGACGGCGTATGAGAGAAGAAAGACATGTCGAAGTTGCTGCTGCTGCTGTACAGGAGTGTGGTCGTGGATGCCTCTTGGGTGTCGGGACGACTGGAAGATTGGGAAGGGGCACTGGGGTGGATTTGTGGGCAAAGAACGGCGGGTATGGGGTAGTTAAGCAAGCCAGGGACAAGTTCCGGCGGCCTGCGGTGAGTCGATGCGAGCTTGAGGGGCGGCCACTACGGAATACGCAATAGCACCCCAGGAAAAGCGTCCAACCGGCCGAGACCACGTATGGAGGTTTACTAAAAATGTGAAATACGCTGTGCAGGAGCGCGGGGGGTCGGGACGGACTACTTGTGCTTGGGCTTGGGTGCGATGTGGATGTGGAACTGAAGCGGGGTGATCGCGGGGGCGTTGATCACTTTATGTGTTAGTTTGTGTGTGAATGGTCCAAGCGCTGTAGATACGTGGACACTGGACGGCGGGGTAGCGCAGACAGAGTTATCAGAGAAGGGGCGTCCGTACTTAGCGTCGGGCCTCCTATCAGCGTTATGTACTCGTCCTCCTTCTTCTCTCATCCATCATCTATGCCTAGAGTCCAGTCCATCCATATCCATCCCCATATCCGGACGTCCATATCCGGTCCCATCTATCCCGTACTAGATGCCTCCCCGATCTCGTCTTTGTTTGTACACAACGCATCTCATTCGAGCTGGTTTGGACGTTGTTGGGACCCCTAATAGCGCTTGCTATATTTGCGATAACCCCTTTCACCCTCTCTGCCAGCGGACTTTGGCGGAGTAAATGTCATGATCAAAGTCTTGATCTTCTCCTCCGCGGGCTGTGTTCAAGATGGAATTTGTGCCGAACTTTGATGCATATGTTTGGAGTGGGGAAGGTGGAGAAGACTGTGATTGTCAAAATCTCCAAGTCATACATAGATTCAAGTGAAAAAAGCAGCTATATTCCTCAACCTTCCTCAACTCAATGCGAAGGTGCCGAATATGGACTCACAGAACGTTGTATAGCGGTGACATACCATCTTGGGTAAGCTGAGCAAATAGCTAGGCACGCCCCACGCACGGTTTTTGCCGAATAATCAAATCTGTCAAGTACCAGTGTGCCTGGACTTTAAAGATAGGCGCCCATCAACGAACATCAGAGACTCCATCGCGGGAAGCCACACCATCTCGCATAGCTACATGTGCAAGCTCAGGCTTACACATGTTCATAGCCTGTTTAAGTAAAATAGCAGCTGTGTGGGCTTTGACATGCAGTGTTACCGTGATGTCAATGAGCATTCATCATTATGAAAGCCGTAGCTCACACTGGCGAGAGATCAGAGGCGAGGCAACTCTCTACAAGCCAGCAAGAAGGAAAAAAAGAAGGACTCACGCCAGAGGGGACATGCGACGCGTGTAGTATTAAGTTAGCAAAGATAGGCAAAGCTACAAGAGAGAAAGAAAGAAAGATGGCAACTCTTAGAGGGGCTACAGACACAAACAGACACAAATGGGAGGCCTGGGCCTTGCACATTGGTGCCAGATTATCTGGCCCCATTTCTGTGAAATGTGTGGTGAGGGCGGAGACCGCCAGATAGGATACTTACTTGATAGAATGATATGAAATATTTGCGAAAGAGAGACAGAAAGAGGGATAGCGGGACGGCGGGGCCCAACGAGCTATGTGAGTATCAAATGATAATGCGAAAGAAAGGCAAGCTCGAAGGGCGGGTATACATAAAGGAGTACGCACAAAGGATGTCGATGAAAGACGACGTAGATGCGCGCCGTGTGTAATCTAATCTAAGCGCGTGCGGCGCCTATAGATACGCGACGCGTCCTGAGTGCGATGCCTCTCTCCAGCATAGACCTTGAATAACTCGTTTATCATATCTCTGACGCTCGTGCAAGCTTCAGAGGGCGTCTCCTATTTACGAAAGTTGACTTGAAGACAGAAGATCATCATGTCCAACTTGTAGGATGGCTTAATGCCGTAGTATATATATGTGGCGCTTTGATATTTCACAATGCGGCCCTGAGAAACAGAACTTCAACAGAGGCAGAAATTGCACAGGCTAATGAGATTAATTATCTGGAGACTCTAAGCAGTTAAGGCAGACAGCAATTCCAGGGCCTCGCATAGAGTGTTACTTGATTGCCTGAGATCAGTGACCAGAAGGAAGGTTACGTAACAAATGAGCCCCACCAGGACCCACAAGTCCAATGACTACCGCTTGGTGATGTGTTGTCAGACAAGGTGTCTGTTCCGAAATGCCACCCTTGATGTTCTGAGGCGGGGGCGAAAGCATGAGTATCTATATCGGGGTTCGACTCCCTCGGCTTGGAGGTAGACATACTAGATATCCATTGATGACAACTGGCTATACGATATCGATCTACAGAGAGACTGTGTCCACGAATACGGAAGACATCATGGCAGTCGGGTAGCGGTCACCTACGGAGGAAGCGTTGACCTGGTCCGCGACACTCTTGATCTCCTTGATCTCCTCATCAGTGAGCTTGATGCTCAACGCGTCCAGGTTCTCTTTTAGGTACTACAATGTCGTTAGCAATAGCCATGTAATAAGACACCAGCGTAGGACTGGAAAAGTGTGAAATACCTTGATCTTCTTAGTTCCAGGGATAGGGACGACAGAGGGGCTTCTAGTGAGCAGCCACGCTAGAGTGATCTGACCAGCTGTGGCGTTGTGCTTCTTGCCGATCCCCTCGAGCGTGCTGACTAGCTTAAGGATATTCGGGAAGTTCGCGTTGCTGAATCTGTACGGTACGTTAGAATTTAATTGCTAGGCACAAAAGCGGAGCGTCCTACTTAGGAATCACCTTCCGCCAATCATCGTCCGGAATCTCGTCGTTGGATTTCTACGACCTCGGCTCAGCCAATGTACCAATACATGTATCGATACTGAGACGACTCACGTAGGTGCCAGTGAGCATTCCTCTGCCCAGAGGGGAGTACGCGACGACGGCGATTCCCAGTTCCTCGCAGGCTTTGAGCAAGCCAATCTTGGGCTCCTCGATGTCAAGGAAGAACGGCGAATATTCAATCTGGAGCGCAGCGATGGGATGCACGGCGTGTGCACGGCGCAGTGTGGACTCGCTGACTTCCGAGAGGCCCAGATAACGGACCTTCCCTTCTCTGAAAGCCAGGGGTCAATGATCGATAGAGTGTAGGTAATGATTTAGACATACTTGACGAGTTTTGCCATTTCAGTGACAGTTTGCTGCGATATTAGTTAGATTGGTCCTTGGATCTTATATCACCTTTGTATGACGAACCTCAATAGGGACTTTAATGTCAGCGCGCTGAAAATCAAAAAATCAGTATTTATATTCTTTGTTGAGAGGGCAGAAGAAAACCGTGTATGAGGTGACTTACGTGCATGTAGTACAAGTCAATCTGATCAACCCCCAGCCTCTTCAGAGACTTTTCGATTGCACTCCTGATGTATTCAGGCGAGTTGTTCGGGCCAGTAGGGGTAGCAGCAAATTTGGTAGCAAGGAAGATTTTATCCCTCTTTCCGCTATGTTTGAACCTGGATCAAGGCAATTCGCATCAGTGAACGTCACCGAAAATTAAAGCGCTCGTGAATATTTCAAGGTCCAAATCTTACCACTTGCCAATCAAGTCTTCATTGTCGCCGTAGATATCAGCCGAGTCCCAGTTCGTGCAGCCGAGCTCGACTGCAGCGTCGAGGATCTAAAACATGATAACGTCGAATTGCTCAGACGTAGGGGTAAACAATAGCTGGGATTTGCTTGACCTTGAAGCGCTCTTCATCGCTCTCGAAGACAGTTCCATAGAACGCAGACAAGCCCATCAGTCCGAAACCGATGGCAGTGACATCATCCTGTCCAATCTTGCGCGTTGGGAGACCCATTGCTTGAAGTATGTTTCTGAGATAGGTAGTTGGTGTGGATGACTTGGGAGTTGTTGTCGAACGATGGAGAGACATCCCATTCAGATTCGACCTTTATATACGGGCGGGCAGGCATCTGAATCGTCCACAGTCTGGAATCAAATCTCACCGTTACAAATCCACGACACCATATGACGAAAGGTGTGGGTACCTGTCCAGCCTTGAGTCATAATTATTTCAAAGAAAGAAGGGTGGAAGCTGTAGATAATCAGTGACATTGATCTTGGGAAGGAAATGAGTGCTTCCTTCATGGGTAAGGCTAATTGCGGCCGTGTACTTTGATGGTCGATGGGGACAAAGATATTTCACTGACATGCAAGCCAGCGACGTCTTACTAAAGATTCAAGAGGGGAGGAGTGTCGGACAGAACTGACGACCGACAAATTCAAAGCTTCAACTCGGTACCGCGTATGTAGTGCCTCAAAACCCCATAATTTACAGCTGACGCGGCCTTTCGGCACCAAGCAGCGGCATGAGAGACGCACAAGAAGGCATATGCAAGCCATTTGCAGATCAGGAACCGTCTTGTTCAGACGCCACCGAGCGGTCGCGACGGCTGACCTGCGTACGCGTCAAGTACGCGTACACATGGATTTTTGAACAGAAAGGGGAACCTGTATGGCCCGCAAAACCGTTGAAAGCGACGAGCAAAGAGACCCTCACGGACAGAAGAAGCCCCGGCTTTGAAATGCCTTCTCAGGAGCAAGAACGTTCAAATCTAGCGAGCGCTGGTATAATTTGCAGGAGCGTTCATTGTCATTAGAAGTGAGATCACTGGGGACATGAAAAAAAAAACGACATGATAATCACATACTGTGCAATGAGAGAATTCAACGACATCTTCCTATTTTCGTCAACCTGGTGTTAAAATCTGCGCGATCCGAAGGTCTCATCCGAGGAGGAAAGCTTTGACACCCACGCCGTCCCATTTGTCAAAAGATAATTTTTGCTTGGGCTTAATAGTGTACACAAAACATGCAAATCCGATACAATTGGACGATCACATAACTGTTTCACCAAGGGTGTGGCCTTGAGCGTTGAGTGGTATTTCGCGCTGGCATTGGAAACAAGAAGGTGCTCAAGCACGCTTCGTTGCTGCTTTCCATACCTGGCCTCCAATACCCATTCCCGTCCCGAAGCCACCAAAAGCGGCACCAGGACCAGTGTGTCCACTAGCCAGAGCAGAGAGCGGCTGCGTGGCGCTACCAGGTGCGGCAGGCTGCTGGAAGGATGGTCGGAAGGAAGAATTGGGGATAGATTGGATGGACAGGAACTTATTCGGCGGCGGCCTGTCGTCGCTATTATACTAGAATCGATGAAATTCTTTAGTCGCAACACTACAGGGCAAGCAAAGACAAGAAAGCGACATACCTGGAACTCCAGGCCAATGCTATCTGCTTCACTGACATCGAGAAGCTTTACCAGCCTCTTGCCAATCCCATTTAGCTTCTCAATGTCGTCTTTGCCCCTCGTCCACACCTGAATACGGTCGACCTTGGTCCTCAAGCTGACCACTGCCCCACATATCTCGTCGCCCTCTTCGAGCTCCTCGCCAACCAACGCCATAGCAAGCCAGCTCCAGCACCGATCCAGCAGTACAGGGCTGTTCTTCATCGTTAACACCCACTTTCCGCCATTCGCGTTTGCAGGGTCCTCCCACATAGGCTTGATCCCGGATTTAAAAATATGGTAGTTGCTGTTCTTCTCCAACTTTGAAGGAGGTTTCAGCCAGTTAAAGTAGCGGCAGAACTCCTCCACGGTATCGAACTCGCCGATGATTGTCAACCCAGCTTCGTATTCACTGCCTTCAGGGGGATGCACAGCCGAGAACGGCTGGTCACCGCTTCCGGTGGTGGATGCAGACGACAAACCCGGCGCCGGCTGGCTGAACCCTTGGCCAGGGGCCGCGGTGGCAGGAGTGAAGGGGAATTTGGCCTTGGAGTCGTGGTATATGGTCCAGGGGAATTGAAGCGGGTGCTCGGGCGCTTTCATGGGCACACCGGGCGTCTTGGGATCCTCGATCATCTCCGGCTCTGGCGGCATCGTGGAGCCGTCGATGCTTAGCTGACTCGCGCGCACCTTCGCAAGGCGGGCGGTGATAGCGTCAAGGCTAGGTATATTCTTGTATCCAACCTTCTTCTTGGGGGGCTCCGAAATGGCGGCTGCAGCGACCTTGGCTGCACCTTCCTCAGGTGGGCCCGTTTCCTGATCCAGCTTCGCAAGCTTCTCTGTCGTCAATGAATCGCCCCCAGCAGCTTCGGTGTTCGTCGTGGTCGTTGCGGTGCTCGCAAGAGAGGAACTGCTCATGGCAGGCGATGCCGACCTCGTCGTCGACGGGTTCACAGCAAGTGAATCGGTCGTTGCTGACGTGTTTACACTCGTCGAAGAGCCCGTGCGCAGGACCGATGCTGCGAGGCGCGGTCTCGGGGCTGAAGCCTGCGGTGTTGGAGCTGTCCCGCCATTAGCGGCGGCGGCGTTGCTATTGATTCGTGCTGCAAGCTGGTTCAGCGATGGCAAGCGAACGCCGCTGGATTTCTTCGTCGCCGACGTCGTCGATAATGTGGACGCCTGCTGCGTCTGAGACTCTGCTGTTTTGTCACTCATGGTGGTATAGAAGAGACGATGGATGAGCTGCGATGATGGCCTTGTTTGGCGTTTATTGTACGATCCATTTTCGTCATCGTTCCCTGATCGCTTGCATCTTGTCACAAAACCCACAAAACGATAACTTTACTCAAAAACATTCTCAAAAGATGGCACATCTTGAAGAACTCTTCGGGGACGTCTTGATGCACCGCCGAGTTTGCGTAGAAACAGATCGCAACTGCACTGTACAGCATTTGATGCATGATAAGTTGATGGAGATATCGGTGACGTACACATTAAATTGGGCACATTGATAGGGGCTGAACCTGGTCACAGGGGCTGCGAAATTTTGATAGAGAACGACGAGGAAGTCTTGTGCTATGGTGTCCGTCGTCTTAATTTTCTGGAATAGAGCCCATGGTTTGCAGATGCCAATGAAACGTTGAGGCTGAGAACAACAAAGAAAACTGTCCACCAAGTGATGGACATAGCGTTGAGTATACTATATTTGCTCTAAATACACGTTTAGACTGTTTTCAAAAATATCAGCAGTATTAGCAACACCCAACGGCATCAAAACTGGTCAACATACATCATGCGTAGGGATTCTTCGCGTCAAAACCTCCAGTTTCCCACTTTGCGAGCATTTTCTGAGTCGTATCCCACACCTCATCCTGGAGCACTTCCTTCGTCGCGTTGATGCTGAGAAATCCGGGCTTACCAACAGGAACCAAGTACGCGCCTTTGAATCTATTAGGCTGGCTGCGGACAATGGGCGACGCAGCTGCAAATAAGGAGTTCCAGGCGCCTTGTGCGGGAGTGCGAAAGAACAAGTTGACGATGGGCGCGAGTATCCGCGTGAGTAGGTATCGGTCAGAGAAGGTGTTGATGGCCCCAGGATGGACGGATATGCAGAGAATCGAGTGCCCGTCGGCATCGAGGCTCTTTTGGAATGCCTTAATGGCGAGCACATTGAGCAGTTTGGATATAGCTGGAAGGGGGGTGAGCTTGGTGCATTAACCTTGGAAGAAACAGCTTACAGTAACGAGAGAACGTGGGCCACCAGTCAGAGCTGTAATTTGTGTTGAAATCTTGGAGCGTCGCAAATTTGAGGTTCGGGTCCTTTCCTCTCGTCATATTTTGAGCTTCAGATGCCACCTGTATGCGTGAAGTCAGTCAGTGCGAGGAAGCGTGCATGCATGTTGACTCGCCCAAATAACCCTGACATCCGCGTCTGCAAGTTTGGAGGTCTTGATGAGCACCGGAAGAAGTAATTTAGTGATCTGAAATGTCCCAAAATGACTGCTTTTATTCAATTTGAGTTCTCAACTGAGTTTCATAGATCCTTACCTGACCGTTATTATCTCTGTAATGAAAACAGTCAGCAGTAGAAGAAACAGCGGTTAAAATACCACTGACGATCAGCAACGGACCCATCGGCCAGACTTGGTCCGTGGTGAGCTCTGGAATGTAGAATAGATAAAACATAAACCTACACGCCCGCGTTATTGACTGGTGTAGGGTTCAGTACCCTGAGGAACGAATCAGAAAGAAAGAGCTTACTGAGAATATCCAGACGCTCGACCTTCTCAGCGAGCCTCTTCGCACTCTGCTTTGCCAATTTAAATGCAGGCGTCGCCAAGTCACAATTGTGGAAGATAACCTTGCCGGCTTTGTTTTCATTTTCCAATTGTGCCTCGATGGACGCCACAGCGACTAGTCCTTTCTCTTCGCTGCGCGACCCAAGATACACGGTTGCGCCCTGCTTTACAAGCTGATTGACAGTCTCAAGGCCTCTTCCATGGCTGATGGAGGCCAGCAACGAACGCGTCTTTTGTAGCTATTCATAACTCACTTGGCACCCGTCACGAATGCGACTTTGCCCGTCAGATACGGCAAATCTGTCTGGGGATTGAAAGAGAGTCCAAACATTCTGAGTCAATGATAATGAGAAAGATTGTGGTATATCAGGGGTATTAGTCCAGGAGTGTGAATGGCGTCAAAGCGGTTGCTCTTGACTTTTAGAGTATTATAATTAAGTACTTAGCCGACATCGTTGATTGCGTCACCTGTTGGCGCGTCGGCGACGTTGTCTTTGAGCCTTGTCGACCATGTTACACATTGAAACAGTAAGAAATGGAATCCTGGTGACAGGTAGTTCACCAGTTGGATTACCTTGCGTCTATATGATTGTTGCGGAACCCATGGTACCTCATTCGCCATGTACATTGTCACGGATATGTGCCTCATGTTTGGGCGCTTAAATCCGGCATGAGCCCAGTGCAAGACTACAACTTGCAATTTAGAATAGAGCTTACCCTGTTGCAATCACTGTGCCTTTCTTCTACACTTTCATCCTCCCCCAATTTTCAGTACAAAAACAACTTGTGCATTCAAAGAAATGGAGGAACTACTTGAAGACAATAAAGAAGAAGTATACATAGAAATATCATAATGAAGATGAAAAAGGTGAGCTGTGAGCAATTTCTGGGATATCTTGCTATGAAATATTCTGAGAAATGGTAAGTAGTAATGACTCCAATGACAATTGCATTAGTAAGATTCACACCAAGCAGAAAAAGCAGTACATAGATATCACTTTTCTTGAAGATAAAGGAAGTATATACCAAAATTGGAACAGATAGTGCCAGCCTAGTGCCCATAACATATTAGCAAACTGTTCAATATAATTGTAATTCAACTCACCAAACAACCAGTATATCACAATTTGCTTCAAGATAAAATATCTGTTCTAGCTGACCAAATGCAAAAAAGAGAGCCTGACTAAAGTCACAGTAGTGTAATGCTGCCACAACTGCAGGCACAATCAAGACCAAGAAGACCAAATAAAATGCCATTACAGCAATCAAATAGGACATGAAAGCTCCACCTACTGTATCACTAAACTTGTCAAGATACTCATAGACAAGGTTAGCATCAAGTATGGCGGCCACTGACATATCAAAAGAGACAAGTATCAGTGCTTTATAGTATAGAACATAAACACTGTAAATTTTTGCTTTGCATGTCAATTTAGTAGAAGGCCCGCTTACGCAAGCCTGGCACTGTTTAGGCACAAGGGGCATAAACATTATGAGTTATCTACATACAAGAAATACTCAAAAACACACCAGACTCACTTAGAAATAGAACTCTAATGAAAGCCTTTACTGCATGCCACACAAAATGCCAAATTATTGTCTTCCGGTCAACTTGGAACAACCATTTCAAATTCTCTGGTGTTTCTGTTTCCATTTGCGTCAACCAGAAGGCTCTGAATAAAATTGTGAGCTTATATCAATGGTGACTGCAGTGTTATGCACTGATCCAGGCACATACATTACAGCCCAAATAACACCCACACCGAAGTCAATATTGGATGATATTATTGAAGAGCTTTGTGTGACCAATTTTGCTATTCCAAATCCGAGAACAATTACTGTGTTTAGAAGCCTCCACCAAGTGACCTTGATCCCGGAACGAGCAGGGATGGTTGGCGGAAATGATGTTGGAAGTTGATCAGTGGATGATATCTGGGTTTGTAATGGGGGATATATTGGTCGAGGGTTGGTGTAGTGCATAGGAGGGTGCGGAGGCTCTGGGCTTGCTGCAGTACTGCTTGTGGTGGTTGACATAATTGTGGTTTAAAGCAAGCCTCAATTGTCAAGGTATTGCAGCTTTATGGTCACCCTCCAGAGACAGTGTGAGCATGACTAAAAACCGAGTACACTATTGAAAACACGAGGCACAGCTTTTGATCAACTTTTGACCAGGCATAGAGAATGTGTACGTGAATAGACTTTATTTGTAAGGCTAAAAGTACATTGACATGAGCGAGAAGAAATTCCGTTTGAAGCCTAAACCTAGGGCCCATTTGGGGCCCATGCATGACTACGCGCAGCCCCCACTAGCAGCTCTCAACAAGATGAAGAACCGTATCGATCCGCACAAGTTGATGAACTTCCGACGAAACTAGCGGAAATATGTCAAATTTGGGCCCATGACTTCCTGCATCAGAGTGTTTTGAATCGCAATCTACGCATGAAATTATTAATGGCCTTCAAGAACGGAGGAATAAAAGGCCTGGGCCTATGAGACCAGCGGTGCAACGCAGAATCCCAATAACAGTGCTACATGTGTGAAGTAAGAGGTACATGGAGGCTGGGAATGTCATCATCAATCTAGAAGTCGGCTTTGGACGAGGCTCGGCAGCTGAGGAGGGCGAAGCTATCCAGCGGACAGGCTTTGAACCTGAGATCCTGACACCGATGGCGCGTACTCAGCTCGATACGACTCGCCTCTGTAAGATTATGCGCGTACGAGAGGGACGCGAGGGGTGGGTACGTCGACGAGGTGGCTGCGCTTTGTATTATATCTATCCGACCGCACATGCATGTACAAGGACAGGTTGCAGCATGCGACTGAGGTTAGAGGCGAGTACAGGTTGAAGTGGCTATTAATAGAGCAGCT
The DNA here is from genome assembly GCA_013368295.1 of Psilocybe cf. subviscida. Lineage (NCBI taxonomy): Eukaryota > Fungi > Basidiomycota > Agaricomycetes > Agaricales > Agrocybaceae > Psilocybe > Psilocybe cf. subviscida. Next base: position 1,465,063 of record JAACJJ010000030.1, read on the forward strand.
GACGGTGGTCGGGGGTCGCGGCGGTGTGGTCGGCTGGGAGGAATAAGAATGACCAGGTTAGCGCACCCATGAAGGAGTTGGATCGGACAAGAGACGGAGAAGGAGAATAAGGAGAGTGGAAAGAAGACACAACGGAAAGAAAGTCAGTACCCTACTGCCCATGTCATGCACACTCATTCCAACGTTGTTCGCGTGCACGACGGCGTACAATTCTGCCATTGCGGATATGGATCTGTCGGGTAGAACGATGGGAAAAGATATCTACGTGAACTCCACCAAAATGGGGTATCCGTCGGACGCGCAAGAGGAAGCATGCCATATTAACCGTAATCTATCCGTCGTCGTCATTGTCTCCATCTGGCAGCAGCGGCGGCGCATCTGAGTGACCTCGGATGCGGTTCTTACAGATGAAGGTCGTGGCCTGAGGTGCTGCTGGGACATGATTTGCTTGTTTCACGCTTTCATAGGTAGGGATGAGGGCGTTATAACTCTCAAGGGCACGACTTCGGGAGAAGTTTGTACTCGGACGTGCCTCCATCACGCATGGAATCCCGTAGGCTTTTCCAACCCGACGTGCGTTTGGGCTGCGTGATGCCGTTGGGCGTTTGGTGAAGTTTGTGAGGCGGCGCTTAGTCTCGGGAACTTTCTGGCTCGGGAGGGGAGGGTAGTCGCGCACTGCAGGCAGTAGAAGTGAGGTAGCGGAGTTGGTTTAGCGGGGTACGCCGGGCTGTGTTTGAGGGATGGAACGTGAGGAGAACCAAGTACTGCGTGTGGACCGTTGGGGCCCATAGGAAAATGAAAAACGACGGGATGTCGAGCAAAATTTGTGCAGTCACCACAACAGAGTGAGCCCCGCGACGACGGGTGAGCAAGAGATGTCCATGTTTGTGCAGTGAGGAATGATGAAGAGGCGATTGGCACGATTGGTCGAGACGGGATTAGCACGAGTTGTATCAGATGAGCAGCCCATGGAAGGGTTTGTCGAAGGATGAAGAGGCGCATGATACCGAGCAGCGGTTGTTCAGACCGACAGAGAGCGGTGAATAGAAGAGTTCGTCAAGCAGGTGTATGGCACAATGAGACGGCGTAAGACAGGTTCATTCGCGCAAGGTAGCGGCCAACGGCGGCGGTGGGCGACAGAATAGTGCCAGTCGCCGACAACGCGGAATAACCGCTGCTTGCACCCAGGCCCACACTCTTTGCGCCCACACATGCTCTTGCGCTCTATGCTCAGCGCTCAGGCATCATCTTCGTTGTACCAGAGCAACGTGATCGCGAATCAGCCTCCCATGGCATTGCTCTCGCGCCTCAACTCGGACACTCTACAATGCGCGAGGAAGGCACAGAGTGAGGTTTGGGTGCGCTTGAGTACGCGGACAGCAATGCATTGATTTCACAAGGTGGCCATCGTCGTGATGGTGGTCGATGAACTGGCACGCGTTGGGCCGGCTGAAGTTCATCAGTATGATGCAACCCGATTCAGAGCCGACGGGTGACGCGACATTCGGCTTCAATGATTGTGCGCTTCTATTAGTATTACTCCCTCGAGCCCTCTCCCTCTCAATACTTGCTGGAAGCCAAGAACTCGCGTTTTGACGCCATTCAAACTATCCCCCTCACTTCTAGTGACTAACAAATGTTCGGACCCTCGTTCAATCCTCAGAGAGATTTGCCGTATCTGACAGGCAAAGTAGCATTCGTGACGGGCGCTAAGTGAGTTATGAATAGAGCCAGATCTGGAGACGCGTTTGTTGCTGACCTCCTGCAGCCATGGAATAGGCCTTGAGACCGTCAAACAACTTGCGAAGCACGGCGCGACTGTCTATCTTGGGTCGCGCAGCGAAGAGAAAGGACTAGCCGCCGTGGCGTCCATCGAGGCGCATTTGGCAAATGACAGCAAAGCCGGCAAGGTTTTCTACCACAACTGTGACTTGGCGACGCCTGCATTGGCAAAGCAGAGCGCAGAAAGGCTTGCTGAGAAGGTCGAGCGTCTGGATATTCTCAGTAAGCTCTTCCTTTTCGATTCGTTCTTCAAATCACTGAGCGTTACACCAGTCAACAACGCAGGCCTGTAGGTCCATATTGTGTCTATTATACTTTCCGGAACTCATCTTGAGCCAAGTCTGGCGGACGGGGCCGTTGCTGATCGTTAGTAATTTTTCGGCCATTGTTTCTTTCGATGCTGACCACTTTCTTACAGAGATTATCATGGTCAAGTGAGTGTCTATAAAACTCATTCGAGAGTGCGCACTAAATTGAACAAACGCAGTCACTTTGGAACATTCCAAATCACCAAATCGCTTCTTCCTCTGCTCATCAAGACCTCCAAGCTTGCAGACGCCGATGTCAGAATTATATGGGTGAGCCGGGAAAGCAGATATAATTTCTTGCACCGACTGACGTCACACACAGCTGGCCTCTGAAGCTCAAAATCTGACTAGAGGAAAGGACCCGAACCTTAAATTTGCAACGCTACAAGACTTCAACACGGACTACAGCTCTGACTGGTGGCCCGCGTTTTCTCGTTACTGTAAGCCGTTCCTCCCAAACCCAAACCACCAACCTCACCCCCGCTCCAGCTGTATCCAAACTGCTCAACGTGCTCGACGCCAAGGCATTCCAAAAGAACCTCGATGCAGATGGGCACTCCATTCTCTGCATATCCGTCCATCCTGGAGCCATCAACACCTTCTCCGACCGGTACCTGCTCACGCGCATACTCGCACCGATCATCAACTTGTTCTTCCGCACTCCCGCGCAGGGCGCGTGGAACTCCTTGTTTGCGGCCGCGTCGCCCATTGTCCGCAGCGAGCCTGACAGGTTTAAGGGCGCGTATTTGGTTCCTGTTGGTAAGCCCGGACCACTCAGCATCAACGCGACGAAGGAGGGGCTCCAGGATGACGTGTGGGATACAACGCACAAGGTGCTCGAAAAGTGGGAAACTGAAGGCTTTGACGCGAAGAATCCTTACGCATGAGGTACGCTGTAGGATGCCGTCGGGGGTCTTTCATGCTGCTGCTAGTTTTACCCCTACTTAGATCAAATCCAATATACCCAATGCTATATCTATCACTTGTTTGACGGTGTTCAATTCGTTGTTTACGCTAAACAGATTGGTATACCTGAGTTTCATACGATAACTTCCGTAAGCAGATTATTTGGCCAGACAGGCTGGTCGGTCCCATTTGCCCTCGCCCCTACGTTGAAACCTGGCGTAACCAAGCCCTGCGGGAATTGCAGAATCGGTTTGATCATCTTGAACGGCACACCTAATGCTCCGTTCTCGCGAATTTCGAAGAATCGCGGGTCCATAATCCGCGTCGTCTTCAATAGTTTGGCGAATAAGGCCAACGTGATGGGCATGTTGTCTGTATGGCGGAGGGTTGGGCGGTTGTAGGTGTTCCAGAGCTCATCCCAGACCGTCTTTGGATATGTAGACACGGAGTTGACGAGCCACTGCGAGTAGTAGTTCAATGCGACCTAATGCCAGGGAGTGAGAATCTTTCTTGTGTATGCCCCGATATTTGCGTACGTCTAGAACATATGAACCGCCTTTTTCGGATTGCTCGATGAGTGCTTGCAGAACTCCTGTTGCACCTACAGCGCCAGTGCTACCATGCGGTGCGTCATACTTATATTGGATTAACATAAGCATATTGCTGCTCACCAGAAATCAGAGTTGGGCAGTACAGGGGTGACTGCTTCATCGTTTCCCATGGCTCTTGCAAACTCGATTGAAACCCCAGTGTTCTTTCGATGGGTCAGCGAAGAAGTCAAATGAAGAGGATGAAGCGCCATACTGCATCGCTTATCTGCTGCCATCCACTGTGTCCGGTCCAAGGGCCATTCCACCCGTAACAATTTTCGTGGACGTAGATGATGCCTCGTTCTCTCTCTCTAACCAGGTTCAGAATATCCTCCTTGCCAAACCCCCACTTCTTCATGACACCAGGTCGATAGCCGTCCACAACGACGTCGCTCTCGAGAATAAGCGCCCGTAGCCGGTCCCTGTCCTCTGGCTTTGTGAGATCGAGGTGGGCGTTCCACTTTCCCCAGCCGAGGTCAGGTAGAAGGACCGTGAAGTCAGGGACGCTGGGCGACGCGATGCGCAGAACGCTCGCGCCGAGCTCAGCGAGCCCCCGAGTGATCGTGGGCGCTGCGATAATGCGCGTTAAATCGAGCACCTTCAAGCCAAAGAGGGGCCGTGCAGGGCCGGTCAAGCCGTCGACTGGTGTCCACCAGCCAGGAGCTTGCTTTGGGTTTGGTACGTGATGAAGCTCGAACAAGCCGACATGCGCATTAGCCTTGCCATGGTCGCTCGCTTTGAACTCGTCCACCGTCCAACATGTCGTCCCGGCTTGCCTGTATTCATCATTCATGAGGTGGTCAAGCTCTGCTGCGGTGTAACGGAGTACTTTGTTCTGATAGATTTCGCATGCTTCTTCGAAGGTAGATACATCCAAGGTGGGGTCGATACCAAGCGCGCTCTGGACTGGGGCGGCGTTTAGGCTGGCTGGAGTCTTTTCAGTAGGATAAATGAAAGAGGTTGCGCAAACCATACCGTGTACGTGGTAAAAGCGCCCGTCTTTTGTTCTGTAGATATTGGTGGCTGCCCTGTCGATGTTTCTTCCATACATTGCATGATACTTGTCGCCATCCGGGAAGTACTTCTGGAAAATTGGATCGTTCCAGTCGCTCGTTTTCGAGCCGAAAGGGTCAATGACAGGCATTTGAATCGACATGATGAATAACTGAGCGTGGTCACTGGAAGAATGTCGAAGTCAACTATAGCGAAAAGGCCAAGTAAAAGCAAGAACAACTCACGTGTCGATGACTATTTTCTGGTAGTCAATGTCATATTTTTTCTTCATCAAGACGTTCAGCATGGAGCCATAGAATCCTTTGATGGCAGAGATGCTCTCCGCAAAGCGCCAGTTCACAGGGATTGTCGGTTTGTCATGGCCAACGTATTCAATACTCTCCGCAGCCTCTTTCAGCTCGGCAGGGCAAGAACTGTGCAACGGATTGTTGATGATGCCATCGAGTAAGACTTTACGAGCCTCGAGGGGAACAGAGTAGTCGTCCATTGCTTCTGCGATTGGTCAAGCTGGGAGGAGAGAGACTTGGGCGAACCACTCACAGGAGAACGTATTTAAAGAGGTACTTCAGCATTACAAAGATTTGGTGGCACCATAGCCGTCTCAGAACGACGCTGCGCTTCTTTCCCTCCTCCGTTTTCTGACGCAAGCTGAACATGCTCTAGTTTAGTCATGAACGCCCGATAAGAATAACTCGAGGATGCTCTAGATTTAGAATGTCAGTCAGTCGTACGATTGTCAGATGATACAACATCGGCCGCTTTTCTTGGGCCTTGTGATTTACCTCCAATGGGATGGAGGGAGCGATTCTAGAAGAGTAGATACTTGCTCTCCAGCACGTAAGAGTGCTAACTCGAATCATTTTGACATTGTGATTACAATCATTCATGTACATTTCGAAAAGTCTAGTGGCGGTTCTTGTCAGGATCGTGCCACCAGGAGGCGGATAGGACTTACATATAACCTTAGCTTCTATCTGTTGTCGGGGCCTTCCTCTCTCGGATATTGGCTTTTCGTGCAGCAGCATCCCTCGCCATTTCACCCTCCTTCCTCCACTCCCTCTTTTCGAACGCATCGTACGCTTCTTTGGCGTCGACCCAACGCTCCTGCACATCGCGAACATCGCTCCCGGGGCCCTTCATTGTTCCGATGGCGCTGGAGAACAAGGCATACGTATTAGGACGAACAGATGGGGCTTCTGTGTGCGCCTCGATCGTATCTGGTGGTTGGTTTGACTCTGCGGGCGGAACGAACACATAGCCAGTAGCGCGGTCGATGACCCGGGTGAGGTTGAGCATTGAGTTCTTGTCCTCAACAGCCAAAGTTTCAAACCCAACGAGACTATAGTCTTCAATGAGCGAAATCATGGCCATGTTAAGGGCTGCAAAGCGCGAGGGCACAGATGTCGAAAGCGAGTTTTCAAGGTAGGAAAGATCCTGAACTTCGGTGTAGAAGTCAAGATTAAAGTCGAGGTCTCCATACTGAGAAATGAGGTCTATCTTGGAAAGGACATTGATATGGGGCAGTTCGAGTTGCAACATTGCGCGGAGGGAGAGCAGGAGGACTGAAACGTATTTTGAGGCATCGGTGATGTAATGGGCATCGCAGAGATGGACAGCAGCTAACTGGGATCGTTAGTGAACATTCAAAGAAAGGACTGGTGGACGCACCCGAAAGGAACTCTTCGTCAACTTCTCCACGATATGTTTGACGCTGTCGTGGTTGGTACTCAACTCGACCTGGCCTGGAAGATCAAACAAAAAGTATGCGTCGTCTCCGAGCTCCCTGAGCTGCTGCTCAAGCCAGTCAAGGTTTTTCTCGAGGTATTCCATGCAATACAACATTCCGCCATTAGGGCCGAGACCAAACTCGTTCATTACTGCCTCGAGGGTGATCAACGATGAGATGTCGACCGCACAAGGGTAAGGTAGTGCATCGTTTGCTGGGTCCAAGTTTACGACAGAGATGGGGCGTTTCAAGGCAGTAAATAATTGATATTTCCCATAGCAATATGTCGATTTCCCGCTGCCAGGAGATCCACAGACGACTTCTCCAAAGGGCATGGTGGCGGTTGGAAGAAGAGATGATTGATCAGCTTTCTGAAGCGATCAGACTCCGATGTTTGACATTGAACCACCATCATCAATCATACCTGACCTGCAGGTCTCTTTAACTCGCGGTGCCCACCGTAAACTTCACAATGGATTTGCTCTACGAACAGGATGAAGTAGACTCGGACGACGTAAGTCTGGACTTCCAGATTGCGGTACTACTTCGAACTCATGTCGACAAGCTCGCGGAAATCATTGAATTTACCAAGCAAATGGATAAAGGATTATCAAATGGGCGGGCATCATCGAGCAAGCTAGCGCCAGTGGAAGTCTTCCAACACAAAGACGCGCATATTCAATCGCGTATTGCAGAGCTTGACTCTGAAATTGATGGGTGTAGAGAGGATATAGCAAGGATTCAAGAGCATATCAACCGCTGCCTGCAGGAAAAGAAGCAGCTAGAGACGCGTCTGGGGCAATCATCTACGCGACTCACCACCAAGGGCAAAGGGAGAGCGACAGATGGAGCCCTAATCAACTATTCTGAAGCCGACTTTGAGTGGCTACCCGCGTTAAGGAGGCAAATGCACGCTGTATTTGGCATAAAGGACTTCCGCCTATGCCAGAAAGGGTGAGTTACCATCCTTGGTAAATTTCGTGTTGTCCAACCGTTTTCAGTGCTTGCAACGCCAATATGGATCGTCGCGATATAGTCTGCATTATGCCAACTGGTCAGGTTCGCAAGACTGCTTCCTGGTGTGGTGGCATTAACAGTTCCTCGTTACAGGCGGAGGCAAATCATTGACATACCAACTACCTGCTCTACTAACAGCTGGCTGTACTCTCGTGATATCTCCCCTTATTTCGCTCATGACGGACCAGATAATGCATTTGCATGATGCAGAAAGTGAGTTTATAGATTGACTTTTAACTTACCATGCCTAAACTGAAGACACGGCCGCAGTCGAGGCGGAAATGATCACTTCGGCAACAACGAAAGGGGAGAAAACACGAATTTTGCAAAGCCTAAAGGCACTTTCAGAACAAAATCTGGGCCCACAAGATCGAGAAATCAAACTGCTCTATGTTACGGTGCGTGCGCTCATCCGCTTGTGTGCAAACGATTGTGCTCAGATGAGTTTTAGCCAGAAAAAGTCAGCAAGGACGCTTCATTTCGTTCGTTGTTGCAACGACTATATAAGGGAGGCAAATTAGGTTCGTATTTGGTTATCAACTTTTCTTCCTGGCTCAAGTCTCGCAGCCAGAATTGTCATCGATGAGGCACACTGTGTTTCCCAACTGGGACACGATTTCCGACCTGATTACAAAGAATTGCACATCCTTCGCAAAATCCTTCCTACCGTGCCCATCATGGCTTTGTCTGCAACATGTGGGCCTCAAGTTCTGAACGACCTCATTAAAATTTTGGGCATGAAGCAACCAGTGGACGGAAACAGCAAGCTATTCTCCATCTTATCTATACTTATATGCTCAACGTTGCGTTCTTTTTCAGGCGCGACGCCGACCGGCACAGTATACTTCTCATCTCCTCTCTATCGCAAAAATTTGCATTATAAAGTGGTCCCGAAGCCAGACAAGGCTGTAGACCAAATCGTTGCCATGAAGGACTACATCTTGGAGCATCATGCTCACAACACTGGTATCATTTACTGCTTTTCTATCAAGGTTGGATGCACCATTTTTGTCTCAAGGAAGCCATGTCGTTGATCTTTGCACAGGACACAGAAACCGTAGCTGAAAAGCTACGGGAAGTCAGCAACGGGAAGATTAAGACCGGGATCTACAATGCTCGGATCGGAGATCGCGAAAAGCAGCAATTGCATATAGATTGGAGAGAAGGAAGAATCAAGGTCGTATGCGCAACAATTGGTCAGTATTTAAGTCGAAACAGGAGCTCACTGCCTAATTTGCTTCGATTACACAGCATTTGGACTAGGAATAGACAAAGGGGACGTCAGATTTGTGCTACACCATTCGGTACGTCGTTATTCTTTAACGTTTGCCGTCGAGTGGATGCTTATATGCCCGTGTCATTTAATTAGATCTCTGTGAGTAAAGCCAGCCGCGCTCTATCCTCATGGTCGCTAAACACATGTCTCTAGAAATCTCTAGAAGGACTATACCAGGAGTCCGGACGTGCAGGTCGTGACGGTAATGATTCCGACTGCATCCTTTATTACCGCCCGCAGGATGCTTCGTCGCTGGGAGGATTAACTGCGTCTGAGAAAGAGGGAAGCAAAAAGCGTTCGTTCGATTGTCATTCTGTCCTGAGAACGTCTCACTCATCCAGCACTTATCTATACATAGTTCATGCAGTGCTGCAATTTGCGGAAGATCTGACCAGGTGCCGTAAGGTCCAATTTGCTGAGTGTGTCTTCATGAATGCAAATGATCGACAAGTTTCTGAAGCACAGCTTAGGTATTTTTCGCATTCCTCGCAGCTTTCTATCTCTTCGTGGAGCACGGAAGAAGTCGGAGCCCTGGACCGCTGCGGTCACTGCGACAATTGCGTCAGGCCTGAAGACTCTATTGAACGCAAAGACGTTACGCTTTACACCTGGCAACTATTGAAGGTCATTGACGCAGTCCGCTCGTACGGCGGAAAACTCACGCTTGGCATGCTGGCTACGCTTGCCCGAGGAGGAAATAAGGGCGCCTTCGAAGTGAGCCAGGGACGCAAAAAACAGACATCAACAGAGAAATTAGACCTTGATGCTGTCGCTGGCGGCCCTGTCGACCTCAGCAAATCTGTAAGGCCCTCTCGTACTCATAGCAGTCGCAATACTTCGCTGACGATCCACAGGATCTGGAGCATCTCCTGGTTTATTTATTGACTCAACAATATCTCCAGGAAGAGTACCACCAAACTGCATATACCTGCAACGTATATCTCTCCCCGGGGCCGCTTGCAGCTCGACTCAAGCACTACACGAGGGACATGATTGAAGGTGGCCGATCACAAGTGAAGTTGGAGTTCACGTTCTCGAAGAAAATAGCTAAGGCCAGGGCCAAGAAGGCACGGACTAATGACGACCCGGCCCCTAAAAAGCGAACATCCACAGGAAGACCCAAGCAAGCGAAACGGACCTTTGACTCGGATGCTGGCGACGTAAATCTATCTGAGAAGGACGACATGTATGATTCAGACAGTGAGCCAGAGAACGACAACTGGGAGATTCTCACCCATACCAAAGGCAAAGAGCCTCAAGCGAAACGTCCAAAAGTCTTGAAGTCGCGGGTAGCTACACGTAGTTCCGGCTCTGACCCCGGTATGCATATAGATAACGAAGTAATAGAGCTATCTTCGGACTAGTCCTACATAGAAGCATGTATGTTACAATTTGAAGACGGCAGACAGGAAATGAACATAACGATACAATGGCCAATAATTTAAACGTAATAAATAGGTGAGTGTGAGCGAACGCTGATAACGATACGAGGAAAGCAAGAGAACAAGGACACTGAAAGTCGCGAAAGGGATATACAGATTCTCCAAATATTTCATGTATAGCGTGGAATCAATTTCTCGCCGGTTTGAGGGCGGACCGAAGGGGTGGCTTAGGGACGAGGCGGTGGTTCAAATCGATGCGGGTACCCTCCTCGTTCTGCCATCCCTCTTCATATTCTGGATAATCGTCCAGGTCAGGAGGATACTCCTGGCCAGCTGGTGCAGCCTTATATGCACCGTCGTTCGTCCACAGCTGATCGCTAAAATCGAGCAAATAAGTTTATAATAGTACTGATATACACAGAAAGACTTACCCGCGACGGTTGTACCAACCCTTCCGCCTGGCACTGGTTGGTATGGGGGACGGGCAAATAAGATTGTCATTCCAGCGTACGGACCTCAGAAGAGGCGCCGACATCCGTCCAGACAACGGCGGCCTCACTGGAGGGTTCTGATCGCCGTCAGAGTTCCTCCGGTGCGGTTCCGAGGACGCAGTGCCAGCACCCAGCACAGTCGATGCGCGAGTGCCTTGCTGCCCAGACGCTTTGATAGGGACATTCTGCGGTTCGGACGGACGGGACCCGCGACCGTCCTTGACCGAGTAGGTGTCCTTCGTCTGATAACTATCCATAGACGAATAGTACTTCTCTGGATCCGAGGACCTGCGTACAGGTTCCGTAAGAGGCTGAGGGGGCGGCTGCGGTTGGCTGTATGCAGGCTCCGGATATGCGGAACGAGAACGGGACGACACGTTCTCCTGGGCATGGCCTCGTGTCTGACTGGCCTGAGGCTGCATGACCGAGTTCATTCGATCCACCGTCCGCGGTGCTGACGGTATAGGCCCGGAGCCAGAGCCAGAAGTTGTCTGACGCTGGCTTGAGGGATCGTATGGAGCTGTGGTGGGGGGCAGGGGCACTGTCTGAGAGTAATGAGTAGCCTGCGAACTGCTGGTCCGGGTGTCTGACCGGCGTTCGAAGTCGTGCTGGTTCGCGGAACGTGCAGAGTCTGAAGGACCCTTTCCGCCAGACCGGTCGCCTGTGCGAGTGTATCGCTCCTCGTCTGAAGCGTATCGTGAATCCGAACGTTGCATTTCGTACGCTTGAGCCTGCTGAGTCGATTGAGGAAACGTGGGCCGCACAGCAGCAGAGAAAGACGTCGAGCGAGTGCGGGGCCGCTCCATAGCCTGATCGTATTCCGAGTTGAAGCCGCTGCGACGACTAAACGTTGGCTCAATCTCTGTTGGGCTCTCGCGCATCTGAACAGGGGAAGAGCTCAGAGGTGCGTTCCCGTAAACATCTCGCACATCGTTCGACTGCGATTTCCACCGTTGGTCTTTGCCAGACCGGCTGCCGTCAAGATACGAGTCACGGCGCGAAACATAAGTGGGTCGACCGTCATCGTACTCTTTGGGGGACGGTGTTCGGGTGTCGCGCCGGAGGTCAGACGCGACAGCGGAGCGAGGCAAGTCTCGCGGAGAAGATGACTGGTTCCGCGATGGCTCAGGCCTTCCAGAATACGGCGTCTCCCTCACTGGAGATTGGGATGCCTCCGCTGCCCTGCGCCCGTTGTCATCGTATCGATAGTCGGCTTGTGATCGTGAAACGTCTGAGGGGTGACGCTGGAGATTGGCGTCAGGTCGTGTCCCCACGAATGACGTCCTCCTGCTACGAGGGGTTTCGACAAATGTACTAGGTACACGATCGAGTCGATGGTCGTTGAAGCTTGCAGTGTCGGGCAGAGATGTGCCGTACGCCGACTGGCCAGAGTAGTGGGTGGTTGGCGTAGGGATGGGAGGCTGCGTTGGCGACCTTTTGGGCGAGGTTTGGTATGACGAAGAGCGCGACGGTCCAGGAGGGCCACGAGGGTCTTGAGCAGGGATCATGTGGTGATACGCCACCTGAAAGCCGGGAGGGAGTACCTGATGCTCAGGCAGAGGCATCTGAGACGGTATGCGTTCGACAATAGGGAACGCCTGAGGGAATGCAGCCATGCTGCCGCCTCCGTTCATCTGTGTCGATGGGTGAGGCAGAATAGGCTCCTCGGGGACTCTGGGTGGGAAGCGCAGGCCGGGGTGCAAAGGCTGCTGTGAGGTGTTGAACGCAACAGAGTCGCGATTGAGCACAGAGGCGTTCCGCGAAATCGCTGGCATGCGGTTTTCTGACGAAGAATCCGAGTTGCCAGAGTAGAGCGAACCTGTAGATGTCGAGTTGTACCCTGCGTTGATCTTCGCGATCCGGTCACGCTCTTGGACCTCCATTTCTGACATGCTGCTCGCAGCATACTCAGGGATCTCCATAGGATATCCGCTGGGTGCAAGTGTCTGAGGGCCGGTATCATTTCTCCCGGTCGACGGGTTGAGGTGATTAGGCGGCGCAGAGCGAGCCTGCATCATCGGTGTCCTCCCTCGCTGCTCGTCAATTGCAGCTTCTGCAGGCCGATGATTCGAGGTTACGCGGCTCATTGCAGGCCCCTGTGAGACGCTGTCCGTTCGAGCAACGTAGTTTGGCCTGGGCGCAGGGGTTTCGGGCCGTTTGGAGTACTCAGCTGGGCGGTCGCCTGCGTTGGTACTGGGGAGGGTGAGTGTACTGTCCGTGGACATGGCGGGAGAGAAGGTTCCCATCGAGGCACCATCCATCTCCGAAAAAATGTCGGACTTCGAGCAAGCGGACTGCTCGTAGATAAATGTACCGTCTGTCGCACTAGGGTAAATAGCATAATTCGCAGTTGCTCGCGGGCGCGAGTCATACGAGGAGTAGACATTGCTGCCAGAAGATTAATAAAACGACGACTCAGCGAGGTAGGCGACGAACCTTGGAGGAGGGTACCAGCCCATATTTTGTGGCTCTCGCTGTTGCTCTCGTGATGGTGGTGGTTGGCGATAACCCCCGAGATCATTTTTACCATTGACCGGATATGAAGGTGGAATATTAGACTGTGTCTTGAATACCCGCACAGAAAATCGGTTGGAGGGCTGTGCCTTATGAGTCGGTCATACAGCGGATAATGAGAGACATAAACTCACTTTGGAAGGGCCGCTTTGCGCCATCTTCGTACTAGAGGTGGAAGGGTGAAGAAAAGATGAAAACATGCTGGGTAATAGTACCATTCAGCATCGAAGGACGACATAGCAGAACCGTATGGGAGTTTTTTAAGTAGGAGGTTTCCCGAGGCCTCACGCCCATCACACGAGTTATACTGGAGGTTTTACATGCGGTCGATCATGGCTCCGTAGGTGAGCCCGGTGAATGGACCATAGCCATTCCATCATGATCAAGCAAGGTCCCAAATAGCAAAAGTCTCTAACGGCAGAGCCCACTGTCGAGTGATGTTATTCCAAGTGTCATGGCAGGGCACACCCTGGAAGCCCACCCCTCAAGCAGATGTGAGTACTCCACTAAAGATGCGCGATCTTCTCTGCCACAGTAATTTCCGACACATGTTTTTAATAGTTCTGCGGCGCATGAGCACATGTCGGTGAGAGCGAGGTTGTTTGTACATTGCAGTTTCGACCAAGGCCAAACGTAAGGCTAGTGGGGAAGCGCCGGCAGTTAACCAGCTTTTGCGGACTCGGAACCTCAGAGGCTTGTTTGACTCTAGCGAAAATCCATGATGATTGAGTCGACCAGGTCACCGGAGTGCATCAGACATCGTTTCGGGAGAGCGTGTACCAAAAAGAGCTTGATTCCAGAATACTCTATGGTATTGTCAGAATACAGTGCGTAGAGCGACTGTTGAGTCAATGTGGGATTGAGGTGGTCGGAGGGACTCGAAGTCGAATCGGCAGGCAAAGCGCCCGCAGGCCTTGCTTACGTAATACTCCCAGGTAGCTTTTCGCTTGTGGTGAAGGACTGCTTCTGAATGCATTCATACTGACTCAGTAACTGACTCCTACAACATCTTTAAAAAGCCCAAAATCTGTATTCCTCGACACATTTTGAGGACGGGTTGACATGCATGCTCTTCGCCAAGAAATTTTGCCCGCAAGCGGTGTTGAATTTGCGACAAGTCTCAATTTGACAGCGTCAACGAGACCACGCCCGGCGACTGTGTCGACGCGTCATGAATTTGTTTCTCGCGTTTTATGCAACGTAGTGGTCGCGCGGTCAAGCTTGTTGCGCATTTTTGAGGTGCGAGAAGAACCAGCGCCTATACAGCCACAGGTCGAAGATGAGCGCCAACGGAGGGCAGTTAGGCGAGGGACTGAGGCAGTGGAAGGAGAGGTTGCGATGGATGAGCAAGGGGATGGGTATATCAACATAGCAAAGGTATTCATGTACTGCGATAGAAAATATAGACCCCCTCTAATCAATCCTCAGTCTGTGCCCCAAACTGGACCTGTTCATGTTTCCACTGTGACCCGGTTCTATCTGGTCAAAGAGCACCGTTTGCACGGAATTATTACAGGACTCGAGGGCGTCAAGATCGTTTCAACCCTGGAGGACCAGCTCGACCGACTTCTTGTCTCGTTCAAAGACGCGAAGGTGTGCACTGAGTCGTTTGAAAGAAAGAGCGTTGTTCACGTTTCCCCGTAGATCGCCTTGTTGGAATGGTCAGAAGCAATACATGACTTGGTCACAGTGTCAATACACACATACGAGCGTGCACCTCAGCTAGTGAGCATCCTACCTCTGCCGCGTATTTGTATTTCTAACCGAGGATTAGCTTGCATTGGACTCTCATCTTTTCCGAGCTGAACTTCGTGTGGATTCTCTATCGCGCTGTGCCGCCCTTTCTTTGCCAAAACATGCTCTTGCCATCCTTCCCTTTTATCAGTCCCAAGCAGAACTGGATGTAGTCGATCAAGATCAAATGCAGGCCAAGTGAGTGTACCGATCTTCATGCGTGCGTGTAATCTAACATGCCCAAGGGATGTACCATATTCTCCAAGTTTCATTCTTGACTTGCCTGTCCAAGTGGATACCAGCATCCGCAATGTCATAGACTTCGTTTTTTTGCCTGGGTTCAACAACCCCACCCTGGCGGTGCTATACCAAACGGAACAAACATGGACTGGGTGCGAGAAGATAACTTGCCTACCGTTGCATCGGCTAACTCACAAAATATAGACGCTTGAAGGAATTTAAAGACACTGTCAAGTTGCTCATCTTCACCCTTGATATTGCTACACAGAACTATCCCATTATCACTCTAGTCGAAGGCCTACCACACGATTGCATCTCTCTTCTAGCATGTTCAACACATCTCGGCGGTGTCGTCATTACCAGCAGCAACGGCTTGATATACGTAGATCAGTCTGGCCGCCGAGTTGCCCTGCCTTTGAATGGTTGGACATCGCGTATCAGCGATATCCCTTTGCTGCCTCTGACCGCTGCGGAACAGGCGCGTATGCTGCTTTTGGAAGGATCGCGTTCCGTCTTTGTCGACGACCGGACCTTCTTCCTCGTTCTCAAAGACGGGACTGTATACCCCGTGGAAATTGTCGTTGACGGCAAGACCGTATCAAAGATGGTCATTTCTCCTCCGTTGGCTCAAACAGCGATACCCAATGTCCTATGCAATCTCGGTGATGATCACCTTTTCGTTGGAAGCACTGTTGGCCCTTCGGTGCTCCTGAAAGCGGCTCATATTGAGGAAGAAATCAAGCCTGACGATGTCGACATGGCACCCGCGGCTATTGTTCAAGATGATGACTTCATGGACGACGATGATGATGGCATGTCCTTTCTCTATGTTCACTGTCAAGTTTCTAACCTTTTGGGAACTATTGTAGATATCTATGGCGATTTGGAGAGTTCGAAAGTTCCAACGAAAGAAGGCCAGGAAGTCAATCCAACCAAGACCCGGACTGTCATCCACCTCTCGCTGAAAGACTCGCTGCCTGCACATGGTCCGATTGCCAGTATGACATTCGCACTGACCAAGAACGGCGTTCGTACGCATGATCTCCCTCAGCTTTCATGGACTAATTTGTTCGTATTCAGGATCGTCCAGCGCCGGAATTGGTGACTGCCACTGGATCTGGTCTCATGGGCGGTTTTACCTTGTTCCAGGTGCGCGTATACTTAGCCATTTGAAGTACGTATGTTGATGTGCCCTCCAGCGAGACCTTCCTGTCGTCACCAAGAAGAAATTGCACATCATCGGAGGCGCTCGCGGCCTTTGGTCTTTGCCCATCAGACAATCTGTCCGAGCGAGTGGCATTTCTTATGAAAAGGCGGCTAATCCCTTCCAGACCGAACAAGATAGCCTGATTTTGAGCACTGATGTGAATCCATCCCCCGGATTTTCTAGGGTACGTTTGATATTCGTCCAGCCGGTCAGATCGTAATTTAATACTCATTTCGCTATTGTAGATTGCGATGAGATCCGCAAAGAGCGAGATATCCGTTACCACGCGCATCTCTGGTATCACTATTGGAGCGAGTGCTTTCTTTCAACGTACTGCAATTCTGCACGTCATGACGAACGCTATCCGTGTCTTGGAGCCTGGTACGGGCCGGTTCAGTCACAGTCAAGTGGTCAACTAACCAGTTCTGATGTTTTCCAGATGGTACAGAGAGACAAGTAATCAAGGATATGGATGGCAACATTCCTCGTCCTAAAATTCGCGCATGCAGTATCTCTGATCCATTCGTTCTCATCATCAGAGAAGACGACTCTATCGGATTGTTCATTGGTGAAACAGAGCGGGGAAAAATTCGGCGGAAGGACATGTCGCCGATGGGTGACAAGGTATGATTCACAATTTGCATCAGAGTATCATTCGGACATGGTTTGATGGCCCTTCTCATCAACGTAGACGTCTCGATACCTGACTGGATGTTTCTACTCGGATACATTCAGTCTGCTTGATGCTCATTTCCAGAGTTCTGCGGCCCTCAATGGTGCTACATCCACCCTGCAAGCCGCAGTCAATGCGGGTACCAAAAGCCAGTGGCTTGTTCTTATGCGGCCTCAAGGCATTATGGAGGTTTGCATAATATTTTATGCGATTTCTTACACGTACTAATTCGCAGTCGTTCCTAAGATTTGGACACTTCCCAAATTGACGCTGGCTTTCTCAACTGATGGTCTTTCTACTTTGCAAAACGTGCTCGTTGACTCGCACAGTCCACCTGCGCTTTCACTCCCGCAGGATCCCCCACGAAAACCACAGGATCTCGACGTTGAGCAGCTGCTCCTTGCTCCAATAGGCGAGTCATCACCCAGGCCACACCTCTGCGTAAGCTTTCCTCGCGTATAACTGCCTAAAACAGCAAATGGGCTGACGTTTCCGTCAGGTCTTCTTGCGTTCTGGCCAGCTGACTATTTACGAGATGGTACCCGCGGGTGCCCCAAGCGAGCCGGTTGAAAAGCCGAGGGCTACTCACCTCAGTCTCATGTTTGTGAAAATATCATCCATCGCTTTTGAAATTCAGCGGCAGGAGGAAGGAGAGAAGAGTATCCTTGCCGAACAGAAAAGGATTTCGCGAAACTTTGTTCCGTTTGTCACATCGCCTGCGCCTGGTCGAACATATTCCGGGGTATTCTTCACAGGAGATCGACCGAACTGGATCCTGGGTACCAATAAAGGCGGCATCCAGATATATCCCTCCGCACACAATGTAGTGCATGCGTTCACCGCCTGTTCGCTCTGGGATTCGAGGGGCGACTTTCTTCTGTACACTGAAGAGGTATGTTCCGGAAATCAAATTATTTTGGTAACTCTAACAATCCTTTACCGCCAGGGTCCAAGTCTCTTGGAATGGGTTCCCAACTTCCAGCTGGACGGTCCTTTACCATCACGGTTCATACCCAGAGGTCGATCTTACTCAAATGTTCTTTTCGACCCGTCGACCTCCTTGATTGTGGCCAGCTCTTCATTGCAAGCGAAATTCACGTCATATGACGAGGACGGTAATAGGATATGGGAACCTGAAGGTCTGTTGCTCCTCTATGCCCATGTTATGTATGAAAAAGACAGTTGATTCTTTCTCGACGCATACAGCTGCGAACATTGCAGATCCTCTTTGCGACTGCTCTACACTTGAACTCATATCACCTGATTTATGGATCACGCTCGATGGGTAAATGAAATCATTATGCCTCAATGTAATCACACTTACTGTGGCGTTTCGCAGTTACGAGTTTGCGACAAACGAATACATCAATGACATGGCCTGTGTCACACTTGAAACGTCTAGTACCGAAAACGGAAGCAAGGACTTCATCGTTGTAGGGACCACAATCGATCGAGGGGAGGACCTGGCTGCTAAAGGGGCGGTACGTTGGTGTAAGCTTTCCCCACCAAATTGATCTTGATCGTGATTTTCGTAGACATACATTTTCGAGATAGTCGAAGTTGTGGCTGATCCGGCGGTGTCGCCCAAGCGCTGGTATAAGCTCCGCCTTCGCTGTCGGGACGACGCAAAAGGGCCTGTCACCGCGGTATGCGGATTCTCCGGCTACCTCGTTTCGTCCATGGGTCAAAAGGTAAGTTGTTGTTTCAGAATTCTGCAGGCTGACTTGATGCATATATGCTCATGCTTTTCGTGCGTAGATCTTTGTGCGAGCCTTCGATTCGGATGAACGCCTCGTGGGTGTCGCCTTTATGGATGTGGGCGTCTACGTGACCTCGCTACGCACCCTGAAAAACCTGCTCCTCATCGGCGATGCTGTGAAAAGTATCATGTTCGCTGCTTTCCAGGTTTGTTTCATACTTCATATTCCTCTCATGCATGCCCTTATTCTTTCAATAGGAAGACCCATATAAGCTTGTCCTCATAGCCAAAGACATCAAGCAAGTCTGCGTAACTAACGCAGAGTTCTTCTTCACCGACGGAGAGCTTTCGATTGTTACGGGTGACGAGGATGGAATTCTTCGTGTCTATGAGTACAACCCGCAAGGTATTTTCAATTCAGATTTGTCTCTCACGCCTTCCACTGACACGAGGACTGGACCAGATGTCGACTCAAACCATGGTCGCTATCTTCTCCTTCGCACTGAGTTCCAGGGACAATGCGAGTACAGAACATCCCTTTTAATTGCCCGTCGAAAGAATGAAGACCAAATTCCCGAGTCCAAGTTGCTCATGGGTGAGGAGTATTTCCGTACCTTTTGGTGGCTGTATTGACCACTTATCAACAGGCTCACCCGATGGTTCTCTATCGTCTCTCACGACTGTCGGGGAACATGCCTTTAAACGTTTGCAACTACTTCAAGGACAGCTGACGCGTAATATACAACACACAGCCGCCCTCAATCCGAAAGCTTTCCGGTACGCATCTCATTGGTCATCCTTCTCACAATGCCAGCATTTGACTTGGACCCGTAGCATTGTGCGTAATGATACCGTCTCGAAACCTTTGTCGAAGGGCATTTTAGATGGTAATCTGCTTTCGCATTACGAAGCTCTTCCAATTACTCGGCAGAACGAAATGACGCGGCAAATCGGAACCGAAAGGCTTACTGTTCTGCATGATTGGATTTCTCTCAGCGGGCCTTGGTGAAGGACGATATCGAGTCCAGGTTTTCGTATATTAGTGCTACAACTCACACCTCTCGCAGTGTTAGCAGCTCAATATAACTCAAATATAACTTTGCCATTGTTGTCGACTGTTCGGGTCCCGGGGCTGTGTACCCTTCACTCAGTCGCCTCAAGTCTTACTAGGCGTGATCAAGCAGCATATCTGATATGCAGCAGTTCTGAACTACTGACTTTTTCTCAAGTTTGCTGACATTCAGGGGCACCGTGGTTGCGTATGATCCTGGTTTGCTTGGTAAGTCGTCTCTTTTTCGTCATCATGATTATGCCAATAGCTGATGACGAAATCGAGAATCAGAATGTCGACTCTTTTGTCAAATTATCCTCAGTATTCATAGCTCCCTGAAGTTTTCTGGTGATTGCTAATCCTATAGTCGTATTTTGGAGCAAGCCGTCAAGCTATAAATTCAGATTCAATCTCGTTGTGTTCTACTCAACCACGCTTTCCCAGACTAAATAACCTCGTCTGCACTGACCACCACCCAACTACTTGCTCAGTATCATGGCTAAACAAATCACCCTCTATACCGCAAAGGTGACTACTTGCCTGTCATGCCTTCCAGCACTTGATGTTCTGACCACTATCCCTAGATCTGTCCGTGGGCTCATCGTGTGAGCATTTGATTCCGTATTCGAGCAAAGATATCAGCTTATCAACCGCCAGACTGAACTTGCACTCAAAGAGTCGAAGCTCCCCTACACGCGTTTCGAGATCGACCTCAAAAACAAGCCCGAATGGTATGCCCCTCAGGTTAACCCGGCGAGCAAAGTGAGAAATCGGCAGGTTCATCGAATGTACAACATATTGATGATCGTCAATAGGTCCCAGCTATTTCTTACGGCGGCCCTGATGTCTCTCCAGATACTCCATCTCCGGAATCAGAGAAGATCGCCGAGTCGGGTGTTCTGATTGAGCTTATTGCCGATCTCAGCAACGAGGAGCTCCTCCCCAAGGATCCCGTCTTGCGGGCGAAGGCGCGCTTCTTTATCGAGACCGTGACACCCTTGGTTGCAGGTGCATTCCGTGGTGCAATGGCGCAAGGTCAGGACCCCGAAGCTATATTCAAGGCTGTCGACATCATCCAGAAGCTACTCCCTGCTGAGGGGTATGCCATCGGAAACTGGAGTATTGCGGACGCTGCTGTTACACCGTTTTTCGCTCGCGCCGAAGTTGTTTTCAAGAACGACATTGGAGCCTACGAAGCAGGCAAGGGCAAAGCCACATGGGCCAAGCTTGAGAGCGACGAAAAGTACGCCCGGTTCAGGAAGTACTTCAATGATATCAAGGCCCGGGATAGCTTCAAAGAAACCTTCTACCCTGTGAGCACACCTTTTTGACCCACGTCGAAAAATTCTGATGATGGTTTCAGGATTACATCGCCGATACCTTCTCGAAGTTGTACCCGAGGACCGCCACCGCATCTGCCTGATAATTATGTATCCCCAATATCTTGTGGTATTATGTATTATATTCGAAATTGTATTCAACTATGTTTGACCTATCTTGCCGGGAAGTCCTAGTCAAGACTCAACGAGATGCCTTTGATTGAACGAAATAAGCCCTATTTCGAGCTCCAGCGACACATCGAGCGCCCAACGCATCAATGCATCACATCTTAACCTTAAATTTATAAGCGCCTGGAATAAAGTCTGCATCATGCCGGCACGTGATGGAACCTCTGCCACTCGCTGAGTCGCTCTACGCTTCTATCACTTCCTTTGCATTTTCTGCCTCTTTATATAAGTTCTCGCCGAAATCCCAATTCGAACACGCCGATGAAAATTGTACTCTTTCGCCAGGTCGCTCTATCGTAAATGGGTGACAAAGACGGGTGCCGGACTGTTTTCCGCGAGGGGCGAGTGTCACCGACCCATCTTGAGGTCCCATCATGATCAACTGCCCTGATACGAGCTATCCATCTCAGAGCTGCCAGTGCGACGTACCTATATAGCACAGATACTGAGAATCGAAGATGGCCAACACAACGACACTCCTTTCTTCTGATCTCACTGTTTCGCCCCACTTCTGTCGATCCTTTCCATGAGAATTTTGTGAGGTGTGGACCATAGGGTGCTTATGATACAAGGATATGCCTGGATTATATCGTCGGAGCACCACTCTCCCAGTTGATGATACAGACCCCCATTTTCAATATGAGGGAAGTTGGCAGGAGGTCAAGGGCTCCAGCCGGCAGTGGAATTCAGGAGTGATGACCACCCAACAAAGCGGGGCATCTGTATCATTCACATTTTTTGGTATGAGATTACTTCGTCGCCCTCAACCATAATGCCTGAGCTAAAGACTGACGAACAGGTTCGAATGCACTACTTTACCAAACTATACCCAGTGGCTCTGGCAATGTGGCCGTGGACATATCAATTGACGGGGGAGCCCCAACCACAGTGACCAACGTTTGCGGAGGAGCAAATCCAGTCTACCACATGTTGTTCTTCCAGACACCAATCATGGCCGACACGATGCATACCGTTGTTATGACGAACAGGAGCCCCTCGAATATCCCATTTCAATTTGATAGGGCAGATTTACAGTCTCATGATGACGCCTCTATGCTGCCCATGCAGAGTCCAACTCCCACATCTCCCGCCAAAACTCCATCAGCAACGCCCAAAGTATCACCTCCAACATCAATAACACTCGCTCCACCCTCTTTTATTGTAGCTCCTACAACCCTGCCTCATGCTGGAGTTTCTTCTGATCCTGAAAGCAATCAAGGTGTCAATTTACCACCCCAGTCTGCCGTAAAAGGTAATTATTCTTCCATATAAACTTTTGTCCGCTAGCAGATTACTCATATATTCAATGCCTGTCAGATACAACCTCTACAGGACGACCAGAGTTTACCAACTCTGCTTCGGCCCTCCTCGACGTTGTGTCTTCAACGTCACCGTCTGGGTTATCAACGATGATTGTTGTCACAACTGATGCCCTGGGCGCTACTGTGACACAAACCAAGGCAGTCAGTGGGACATCTTCCAGCGCCTTATCTTCTCCTTCGGAAAATTCGACGACAAACCAGAATGGTACACCTGGCGCAAGTAAAACCTCGGCCCTTCCTGTCTCTGAAATTCTGGCTATTGTGTTCGGCACTATAGCGTTCCTTCTTGCAGTGTTGGCAACGATAGCCTGCATTAGAAGGCGAAAACGTGCGGACGGAGAGAAAGGATCTTCCAGTGGATGTACGTATTCCCTTTATTTCAAAGTTCAGATGCCAATACAAGAAATTTACTAGTGAGGTCACGGGCGCGTAATGTTATACCATACCCTTTCCAGCACGAAGAAACGCCTCCTGCTTTCAAGTCCACCGATGAGTATCCCGTCGGATACACCGCAATTTACAGGGACGAGAAGCGCAACCAAAGCTTCGATCCTTCAAATAGTTCAGTTGACACACGCAGCAGCTCTTCTTTGAACGTCAGCCAATCTTTGCCGCCGCAGGATATAGGAATGGCGTTCCCCAACCCAATTCAATTTGACACTTGCTCGTGTGCTGATGACGAAAGCACCGTCATCGAGGCAGCGCCTCCTGCTTATCGCATAAGCCTACAAGGCAGCGGAAGAATATCGCTGGGCACATCTTTCTACGTATAGGTGCTGTCGGACTATCGATCCTGTCTGTGTCTTCATACATGTACGAGTGTTTTACTAGTGTACAAGGATGTCTGCTTGAACTCGTCTCACCCCTGCTTTGTGTAACAAAATATTGTGGTACTGGTGCAGGGTTTGATACATTTGACTTCATTAATCTAGAGGGCTGTATACTGCTTGCATTGTCTTCAATAGTTATATTATTGGGCTGGAGACCTATACCTTCTTTCCTGTCTGAATCAAGTTGATTTGAAAATTGTCGAACCAACAAAAGATCGAAGGAAGTTAATAAATAGCTTAATGAAAGAAAGCCTTTGCTGCAAACAAAACATGAATACCCATATTTGGACAGAAAATGGGCTGTGATATGGGAAACATTCCATACATGCTATAGACTACAGGAATTCTCCTTAACACCTTCAAAATGGCGGGACTCTAGCACACAAATAGACATCAGGGACCAGTGTTTGAGCGTTCTAAGATTTAGAATGAGGGTCCAGACCGCCACTCCAGATGCAGGGTTTAGTGAATTGGTAGAGGACCATCCAATAGAGGCGGCTCCGAGGACCCTTGATGGGCACATATTGATGAAATTAATTCCAGTTGGGCTTATAGGAAGGGATTCATAGTTGATCAGAGTGTATTTAACTGGACGGTGCTCTATGGCCATATACAGGTTCCGTCCTCCTTCAATCTATGAGCCTAAAAATAGGTGTATTAACGCGGACCGACTCGATCGATCATTCAATTCAGGAGAATGTAAATAGACCCCAAGATGGATCCTGCGGTCTCATATTTCCTTTGCCGCAACTGTATACGTACCTATCCGTTCATCAATAAAGGGTCTGGATCTTCACCAAAGAAGGACTTCCAATCGGTTAAGGAAATGGTTCCGTGATATCAACACTCGGGATAGTTTCAAGGAGACATTCCACTCCGGGAGTATTTAATTTCTAACCCGAGTCAAATCCTCACTAACTTGAATAGTTTCTCTTCATTGTATATCAGGGTTACGTAGTCGATACCTTGTCGAAGTCGTACCCAGCGAGCACCACATGCGCCTGATTTCCCAGATAATTCTGACAATCCGGCTTCTTTGTATTCATAGGGTATACTTTTCGACTGTGTACTCCCTGTCTTTCTCTGCCTTTGCGGAATATTAGAAAGGGTGCTTCTGAGGGTGCAGCATTTCATAATGCACATCATATTGGCATCATGATTCGACAAAAATAATGGCGCCACGGCGACCCCAGTGGCTCCGGCAAAGTGGTTGTGGACATATATATTGACGAGGGAGCTCCTGGCAACACGGTGACCAAGGCTTGTGGAGGGGCGGGCAAGTCCAGTCTACAACGACATGTTCTCTGAGACCAATAATGAACGATACGACGCACACCATTGTGGTGACGAACATGAGTCCCTCGAAAACCCCATTTCAATTTGAGGGCAGACGTCCATTCGCACGACGAGCCATCTGCCCCGCCCATGCAGACTCCAAATTTGGCACCTCCTCACCTCCTCCGTCTTCTCAGCCCGTATCACGACCACCACAACCAGCAGCTCCAGGGAGTGCATCAGCAACGACAGCCAGAGCTTCTTTGAATGTAGCTCCTACGACGCTTGCCCAAGCTGGAAGCGTTCCAAATCCCCAAGTCGGTCAAGTTACACTCCAGTCTACAGTAAAGGGTGTATATTCCTCCATATTACCCGTCCTTCTCTACAGACTTGCTTAGGTATTTTTAACACTGGCCAGATACAGCATCTACCGGACGAGAAGAACAAACCGACCTTGCGTCTGACTTCCCCAATACTGTGGCTTCAATGTCACCTTATCAGGTATCAACGGTAGTAACTGTCCAAATAACTGATGCCCTAGGCGCTACAGTAACACAAACGAAGGAGGTCATGGTCAATGGGACGTTCACCAGAACCATCTTTGGCTCTTCAGACCATCCAAAGGGCTATGTATACCCGCTGTGTAAATATTATGTATGGATATAGAGATAAATGGCAGGAATGGATTGGAGTGCAACACCCGGGAGACCAAGCAATTCAAGAAACTGTAGATCTGCAGGCGTGAGGACATCAATCTCACCCAATTAACCTCACTCACCAAAATGCAGCGCGTCGACCATGTTTTTGCTTTCGACGATGCAAGCTTTACTGGCAGAATGATCTCCGCAGTGTGGAAGAACAATTACTTTTCGGACCAGGGAGTAAGACTGTAAGTTAATCGTGGTAGAAGCGTTATCTCAAGGCAGAGAACACCATGGTTCTGGAGAACGTGGGTGGCACAGATGACAGCAACACGTTGCGGTGTTCGCCGCTCTACCTAGAGATAGGTGCCTGGCGCGCCCGCGCGACTATCACACATGCCAGAGTGATGGAAATGGCATGACAAGTACCGCCGTTCTGCTGTTCTGCTGTTCCGCCGTTCATCTCCAATTTCCGAACTTTTTTCCCCCCAGAACTTGCGGGCACGACAATTTAAACAGAAGCTTTTGGGATCCCATGTGTCAGTAACAGCGCAGGAGCCTAAGGCTGGCTTGTGAAACTATGCAACGACTTGAAGTAATCATTGGCCGAAAATAGAAATGGCACCCACAATGCCAAATAAAACTTCCTATATACTTGGCTTCGGCAGAGGGCCACGAAGTGCGCCGGCTTGCCACTTACCACACCTGTCAAGCGGCACAACTTTCCTCGTACTCCTCACTGATAGGTCATCTGAGAAGCACGGATAAACTCGCCTACGTATCCCGTCGGCTCTTGCGATCTGCCTCACGCGCACGATGTCTGAAAGGAGATGGCTGTTTAGCCAACTATAAAACCAGCTGCAGGCCACAAAAATATGATACACCACTGCCAAAAACAAGGCGCCCACTTACCACCGTCATTGCTTTTCACTTAGTTACGTCTCCTTCCATGTCCGAACCAATCGCCACTCGCAAAATTGGGGACCATATTGTCCCTGCCATTGGATTTGGCTGCCTTAGCCTTTCATCCTTTGCATTCAATAAACTACCACCCATTCCAGACGAAGAGAGGTTCAAGGCGAGCTGCAGTTGGTTCATCTTTTTTTTTATACAAAAACCCTGAATGCGATAGTATGACTAGGTCCTGGACGCGGCGCTTGAAAAGGGCTGCATGCACTGGGATACGTCTGACCAATATGGTGATAATGAAGAGTTGCTTGGGAAATGGTGCGTCGTCTAACTATTTAGAGCTCATCGAGCTGCCCGTAAAATCCTATCCCTGTAGGTTCAGCCGTACTGGCAAGAGGAATCAGATTTTCCTCGCTACGAAGTTTGGCGCCCGTGGTCGAGACAGCCCAGACAACTCAGTCGAGTATATGAGAGCTTGTATTGAGAAATCCTTGCTCCGAATGGGCATTGACTATATTGACTTGTTCTATGTTCATGTAAGTTACAGTTGTGCTGTGCGATAGTCAACTGAACCTCGCCATCATAGCGTGTGGATAAGAACATGCCTATTGAGGTAAGTATCATTGAATATAATTCACCTCGACTATGATTTAAGAACGCCATTACATATAGACGACAATCAAAGCCATGGCGGAGCTTGTGAAGTAAGTGAAAAACTAATCACATCTCGGGTTATCCTGACTGCGTCAAAGAGAAGGCAAAGTCCGATACTTGGGACTTTCTGAAGTCGCCGAGGGCACACTTCGCCGTGCCCATGCTATACACCCCATCGCGGCTATCCAAGTTGAATACTCCCCATTTTGTCTTGAGATCGAAGATCCCAAGGTCGGTCTGATTAAGGCATGCCGGGAGCTGGGGATCACAGTGGTGGCATACGCTCCTCTCGGAAAGGGAATGCTTACAGGGCTATACGTGCGTGAACATTTCCTCTACTTATTTTTACTGAACGTTGACAATGAATGCCTAGAAATGCCACGAGGATATTCCAGCTACCGATTTCAGAAGGCTCCTGCCGAAGTACGTTGGGTTCGGCTCCAATATTCTATTACCAGAGTACCTGAGGCTCCTATCTATTGCAGATTCAGCAACGAGAACTTCCCGAACATTTTGAAGCTGGTCGAAGTTTTGCAGACCATTGGACAGAAACACAATGCGACTGCAGGCCAGATCACTCTGGCGTGGCTTCTCGCCCAGGGCCCTGAGATCATCCCCCTGCCTGGAACAAAGACCGTCAAGGTTTGTTCCTTTTTCATATCAAACATATATCAGAGATCTGACATACTTTTAGTATCTCGAGGAGAATGTAGGTGCATTTAATGTGCATCTTTCTGACGGCGACATCCAGCAGATTCGTGAAGTGGCTGCGCACTGCAATGCTTCGTCAGTTGGAGACCGTTATCCTGCGTTTGCGATGCCATATCTTATGGTAGACACTGTACCTTTGTAAAAATCTGGCATATGGAGAGAAGACGCCTTACCGAGCAACGAATCAGAGCATTGCAGGACAATCAAGGGAAACAAAAACATCGACAATTTTGAGCTTGATTTAAGTTGGATTTAAGCCCCCATGGCGAACCATCTACATTCGGCGCTCGAGCTCAGTCCCGGCAGTGTTGGTCCTAATATAACCAGATCATCTTTTTCAACTCTCTCTCTCTTTATATTTCTCTTTCTGTTCCGCATTCAATGGATAAAAGGCACAGCACGAAACTCGATGAAGTTATTTTAGAACATTGGATAGTCTCCACTTGCAGAATCAGGGTCATAGAAATCAGGCCAAGTATGACTCATGAGTCAGAGCAAAAAGCAAGTCATCTCTAATAATGTCCTCTAATTGGCTACCTGGGGTAAGGGCTATGCTTGACATTCATAACATCCTCATACATTACTTGCATCTTGCTTGCATTACTATCAAGACATCTGCTTGCAGCTAGCCAGCCAATTTCTGCAGAGTCTTCCGAGTATCTTCGCAGTCATTATCCACTGTAACTTGTAACCAATAGTAACCCTGCGCACCGTGGAGATATTGAACGGTATCTTCACGGGGTTTTCACATTGAATCACAGGGTTGATCGAAATCAGGTGCTCCGCGACCACATTTTGCGTTCGGCAACGTGCAATAAGTTCAATAGGGATCATCCTTCTCCTCTACCCCCACACACCCTACGCGAACGACGATGGCCACCCCTTTTTCATGGACCGACACGATTCAGATTGCGTTTGGGTCGTGTTTACCGTGCCTGAAGCCCGCAGTAAACTTGGGGGAGGATGACTCGGGGCTGCACCAGGAACACAACCCCGCCATTAATCGCATCCAGAGGGCGCGTCCGGACGAACTTCAGGGGCTTCTCGCCGATCCTGACACTGACGTCGAAGCAGAGACCCTGTCACTCCATTCCAATCCCGGCTCCAGCGCACAGAGGAACAGGAACAAGAAGAAGCGGAGGGCGAAGCTGAAGGCAGCGTCGAGCAAGGACTCCCGGAGGATCACACTGTTCGGATATGACCTTTTTGGACGCGGGAGTTCTGCAGCTGTGCAGCTGCCCGACGATGGTGTGGATGCGCTATACGTCAACGAACCGCGGCAGCAGTGGCGGGTGCGGAGTGGCAGCTTGACACCGACGACGATCTTGACAGCTCATTCGACGGCCACGTTTGATTCCGATGCTGCACCACTCGATGCGGACGACATTGCGGCAATGTCGTCGCCAACTGTGGCGGCCAGTGCAGCGGCGAAAGCTGCGGAGGCCGAGGCGCAGAGACTGCGGGAAAAGGAGGAGCGCCGCCAACGTCGACGAGAAAGGAAGGAGGGCAAGCGTCTTGCCGAGGCCCTTGCAAGTGGGGAAGGAGACGCTTTTGAAGGCTTCCAGGGCAGTGGTGGAGACTATGCCGCGCCTCCTCATTCCAGGCCAACCTCGGATTCAGGTTCTGGGTCCGTGTTCTCCGGTTCAACACAAGAACAATTCGGGAACTTCGTCTCCGCGGTGCAGCAACAGTACCCACAACACGACGAGGACGACGACGCGGCGGACCTCGACGGCAGCATGTACGCCAGCAAACGGCGGCGCGGCCTTCCACCCAGCAGGCTCAACGGCGGATCCGATTCACAGAGCCGCACGAGCGCGTCGGACAAGTCGCATCAGCTCCCAGACGCGCGCCACGCCCTCGCACACATCCAGTCGCACTCATTCGGCATCGCCGGGTCCCGCGTGCACTCGCCGTCACAGCTCCAGTTCTCCAACTCCGCGTCCGCATCATCCGACGGTGGACAAGCGCGGAAGAGCAAGCGCAAAGCCTCGAACTCGTCGCGCACCACGCGTTCGCACTCTTCCGCTGGGACGTCCCAGTCGCCGTCTATCCCCTCGCCTGTCTCCCCTTCATTTGCTGCACCACAGGCGGTCGTGAGCCCCAGCACCATTGAGCAGGGCCAGGGGTTTTTCGACCTCGAGGACGAGCGGCCTATCCGTAAGGATTCTTTATCTGTGCATGAGCCACCGCAATCACCTGCCAAGTTCCCCACAACACGGATAGGTGGAGGCGGGGGTGGCTTCCCTAGCACTGGGTTCGGAGGCGCCAGCTCAACCAGAGCGAAGGACTTTGGAGCTTTCCTTGCCCACCGAGGTGACGACGATTTGCCTGCCGATGGACTGTAGGTTATCTACCTGGATGTTCTTAACTTTCTTTTTTGTCATCTTCATCTCACCTTACGGATTTTGAAGTACTTTATATACCTGCCTTCAGTGATACTGGGGCCCCTCTCGCCGATTTCCCTTCTAGATTGTCTGCTTTATATTATAGGCGACTTTTTACTGTTTATACCACCATTTGTAATCATAATGACCATCTCCACGATGTACTTTACGAATTATATACGACCTTGGCAGAGTGTTTGGGTTTGTAAATAGAAGTGATAATTGGCATGCCGACTGTATGTCCCAAGTCAAAGTAGGCAATGGAAATTTCATCAGCAGTCTAGGGCTTTGGGTTGGGGGATAGTTGACACTGGTATAAGGCATGCCTAAGAGCTGTGCGCTGTACGGTGCACTTGAATGAATGTTGTTATTTGAAGTTTGAGAGCATTACACCATAATAATCCGCCAATATCAATGACATCCACGGGTCCTAGGAGATCTGTAGTATTGATTACCAAAACACATGCAACCTAAATTGTCACTGTTTCTGGTCGAGTGACACGCACACAATTTAAGCGCCTCTTGGAGAGCCCACATCCTCCATAACACTTTCGAGAATCGATGGCCCTCTTGGGTGTCAAGCTTCCGTGGGATGATAATCGTGAGAACTACAGGTATCCACCGTCATGTGATACACCACATTCGTAAACGGTGAATAGAATCACAAAAACAACACATACAGCTATAGCAAGCACATAGACAGAATCGGGGTATCAAAGGCTATCATATTCACGTAACCTTACGAAGAAAGAGTGAGTACAGCGGAAGATATGGGGAAAACATAATGGCGGGTCCAAAAATAGCAAAAACCACTCAATGATACACGGCACGGATTGTCATCGCTGTCAGCGTTCTGCTCGCTGGATTCGACATTTAGGTTATAGAATCGACAATATCATCCCAAACATTATATTCTTCACTGGAAAATGCCAAAATAACGAAAATTTATCTGCCTTCGGGGCAGAATGAACGGATAACATATATGCCGCGAACTGCAGCGACTGCATTAGATCCCTTTGCCACTTATGACTTCGCACGGGCTCGAATAAATTGTTTAAGTTTTAGGCAAGGCAGAGGGAAATTCCAGCTGGAGGGAACCGACCTGCGAGCACACAAAATGCAATAAATACGACAATATCCACTATATGCCTTAATACAGCAATACACATAATAGTCAGCAGGCTTGGTATCACAGCCATTTCTGGGCCAATTTCTACGAAACCTAGTTCAAAATCCTCCAGAAGTAATGGGGTATCTTATCGCACTCGTGATACATCTTAGATTATGGAAAATCCAACATGGTCTGTGGAATAAATTTCGAAATAGACCTTTAGAAAAACACATGGTGTCGCGTTATTGATATGATGCATGTTTGAGTCATATCGAAAGTACATAAGTAGCGTGTATGCGTACCTACGATGTATATGGAGGTATAGAAAAAAAGAACATGGCAATTGGTCATGAATTAGAGGCACTAGAGATAATTTATGGTCGAAGTGTATCACCGGGTAGTGGTGTATCACGTGACGGTGGATACCTGTAGCTTCCAAAAGTAGATGGAATAGCAAGCATAGACAAACATTAGTAATCAATTGCATTTCCAATGTCACCCCACTTTTACCCCACTCCCATCATACTTATACTTAGCTTCCACCATGGCAAGCTTATTTCACGGCATCTCAAATGTGTCTATTTCAGGCGGTACCTTCGTCATCAACGACTTCAAGACGCAAATAGCAGGTAAGACGAGTCAGAAACTTACAGAGTAAGCTATATCACTGACACACCCCATCCAACAGCGTCTAGCGCTCAGGACAAGCTGTCTGCCGCAACAGCCCATGGCGCCCTCCACAACTCGGCTGTCAGGTCTGACGTCTCGAAATGTCATCGAGGGACGCGCACCAGAGTTCTCCACTTTTGCAGTAGATGGGCGAAAGGCGCATCTCATGAGGGGGTGTCGGTCCTATGGCTGAAAGGGGGAGCGGGCGCAGGCAAGTCCGCAATCATGCAGACACTCGCGGTGTGGTGCGCCAGACAGGAGCTGCTGTTGGGGGGTTTCTTCTTTTCGCGGACAGATCCAACCCGGAATATCGCCGACGTCCTCATTCCAACCCTTGTATACCAATTGACTATATTGTACCCGTTCGTCATGGAAGTCCTCAGTCCCATCATCGAGCAAGACCCGCTAATATTCAAGAAATCCTTGATGGACCAGCTCATTGGGTTACTAGTTCCACCCCTTCGATACATAGTACAGTGCGGAGCCATTGGCGGTGAACCGCGTCTACCAGGGATCTTCATTATTGATGCTTTGGATGAATGCAATCACTCGCAACAACAACAGTCAATCATTCAGATGATTGCGGTGGTGCTGTACGACCACAGCATTCCTGTCAAATTTCTTATATCCAGCCGCCCGGAACACACAATCTCAGACGCTCTTCTATTTCTCAGACAACGATACAAATTTGTGACGATGATCTCCCTCAGCGATGAGGTCGACGCTGAGGCCGATATACTCAAGTTCATTGAAGATAGGTTCTCGAAGATCTGCAGGACGCACCCTTTCAGGGGGAACATTCCTACAGGGTGGCCACCAGTTGGTGACGTCAAGACGCTGGTTGAGAAGTCGTCGTCGCACTTCATCTACGCCTCCACCGTCATGAAATACATCGCATCAACGAAGGAGCTTCCCGTTCGCTCCCTACAAGTGGTCCTTGGGCTTCGGGTATCACGCACCGGGTCACCTTTCGCGGATCTCGACGCCCTCTACCATCACATTCTAGGATCTGCTGCATACACGGATCAAGTTTTACAGATCCTTGCACTTTGTATCTATTCAAGCTTGCCACCATTTCTGAGCATTATCAGTCACATGCTCGGGTGGCCTTACGACGATGTGGAGCTTTTCCTCTTCGACATGGTTGCACTTGTGCAGGTGGGCGAACTATATCCCATGACCAACGGCGTTCAGCTTTTACATGCTTCCCTCGGCGATTTCTTGAGAAACCAGTCAAGATCACAAGCTCTATACATCGACGAGGCGGCTTACCACGCCTCGAGTATGGTGCAGTGTTTTGCCCTGCTGGACCGTTTCAGTCAATACGGCGTCAGTATCAGGCCACAGTGGCCAATAACATCTGGCCGGACGGGATACGACTATTCGCTCTTGGGGAAGCAGATCTTCCTTTCTATCACCAAACTAGGCGTGGGTGTTGAGGCTCGCAATATCCTCAAACAATATGACCTCCATGCATTTCATGATCGCATCATTCGCTTAGCACCGGATGAGGACTTTCTTGGGGAAGCTGAAAGCATTCTAAACTATGTGGAAGCAGTAAGACTTGCGGTGGGCATACTTTCTCCAATTCTAATGTAACCAAGGGTGATTCTGACTGACATTATTCTACCACAGGGCATTGATGACGGTGGATACCTGTGCAGGGTCACGTTGGAACAGTTTTTCGACATCTTGCAATTCTACCTAGAGAAAGACATTGGGCAAGTTGCATCAGCTATACTACCCATGATCTTCTCGGGATATTCGATGGCCGCTATCCGCAACATCGTTTTCCACTGCGGAGGCGAGAATCCCTCTTGGTGTCGCGAAGAAACCACTTCGTACCTCTTGATGTGCGACACCACCTCCATGGTCACTGGGAAAGACATGCCACCGATTTTCGACAACCTTAACCTCGGCATCCTGAACTCCGCTCGACATCGTGTTCACGCTTCTGCTCAACGCATGGCTGTTGCAGCTCAGGTTATGTTAGAGTATGTTTCAAGGCACCAACCGCGCCCACCATTCTCGAAGGCAACTCTCCTACAAACCCCGCATAAACTTTGGCTTCGATCCAGGAAAACAGGCAAACATATCGCGACTGGCTCGCCGAAGCTTGCGTCGGCCTTCCACCGCCAATGTCGCAACTATAGGTTGAACGATAAACCACTACCCCACAAATACTATAGCAAGCGGCTGCACAACTACCTTGGGCTTCTTCTACTTCCAGAGACCCCTTCGAGCGACATATGCTCCCTTCTGCTCCTCGAAGCCATCCTCTGGACTCTGCCGAAGGCTGCTCACTGCGACGGGCTCCTTAGATATGCCGGCATGACGTTTCCCAGAGCTGTATATCAAAGAAGCCCGACTCTGGCTCGCAGGGTTTTGAGATGCTTGGACATGTACAATACTACTGTCCGAGAGGCCAAACTCTCGAAACTTGCAACACGAATAGACAATGGTGGGCATTGGTTTTCTCACTTTGACGAGCTTACGAGTTCTGACTCTTCTTTGACAGGATCTCCGAATGCATTGATGGAGCGTGCCCAGTTTTACGACGTAAACAGGCAGGATTGATGGATAATTGAAGCGCCTGACCCAGTCAAAGTCGGTGAGTCGGCGTAAAGATAAGTTTTTTCAACATGGAATTGATTTATCATTGTACACTGAATAACTCGTACCGCAAATGAGTGGCACAGGATGTGATATAATCAAGAAATATCCTCTAACGACAGCAGTATGCTTGATATGATTTTGAGATCATGTAATACGTAAGAAGGGCTAAGAAGGGGCAAATAAGCTGTAGATGGAGCCTGTTCACTTACGGATTCTCACATGCAATTCTCATGTACCAAAGAATTGAATTGTGCCCTATCAGATCAAATCACTTTTGAGAGCCCTCCAATAACCCTCCAAATTAATGTGGCGTTCTGAGTACTTGGTAAGGGCGGATAATGGTCATAGCCGCTTTTCTCATATTCGGTAAGTAGTCGATTGGATCATGCAAATCTGGTGGGCGGAAGTGTCAGCCTTAATGGAAACAGTACGGTTCAGTGGTCTAGTGGTTATGATTTCTGTCTCACATTGGGACTCTGAAGCTTGTCTTCGATTACACAGAAGGTCCCCGGTTCGACCCCGGGCTGAACCACTTTTTAGTGTTCATCTGTTAATTATTAATTTACACTAATCGCAGCATCCTATACAAGGGGTAGGAACTTCGAGCGGCCAAAATACCATCAGCTCAATGGTTATCACCATCAACGATTCCATCGTCGAGTGGCACGGTACCAACTCTCTAGGTGCGCATCGTTTCTCCTCCCTCACAGAATGTTAGGTTTCTTTCATAGGAGTCGAAAATGTTGTGGAAGGGCCATACAGGTGATCAACAACACGACAAAGGTAAATGCACAGATATAAAGCAGAGTGCTTCAAAGGACAACGACATTGGGTGGTCGAGGGAAAAGTTGGTCGACAAAAATTGCCTGAATAAGTGCGATTATCTCCACAGAAACATAAAAAGTACAACATATAGGGCATCAAAGCAGATAGTAGATCGGTCATCGCTTGAACAGGGTCCTTATTTGGGCTTCTACATCCTCTGGCGTCCTCTTTATATCTGTAGGGAAATGTGGTCAGTTTCAGTAAGATGGTTAGGGAAGTAACACATACACTTCTGCGGATCTATGTAGCGATGGAATGAGCGACAATATTGAATGACAGTAACAAAACACTCACTCTTGCTGAACTCTTTATCTTTTTGCTTCTGAACGAAGCGCTGGAAAGACGGGACAATAAGCATGACGATCTCGTCGCCCAACTCCGCCCGGCCCTTGGGGTCTTCATCCAAGACTTGCGCGAACTTGTGGCGCTCGACTACTTCGTCGAACAGATCGAAAAAGCGCGTAAACTTCTCCTTTGCGGCGGCCTTGTTCGATTTGTCCTTGGGGTCGTCCGTGATGGCCTGCATCAGCGGCGAGAAGTTGAGGTCGAAGTAGCCCGCCTTCGCGGTGCGGTACGCCGAGTTGAGCGCCTCTGCTGTCCGGGGTGATATCATCGCGGGTACGCCTTCGTTGCGGGGCTGCACTAGGAAATGCTGCCGCAAGTACGATATGTTGTTCAGCAGGAACACAGAGTTAAAAGGCGGCCTGCGCTGGGTCTTGGATAGTGTTGTCAAGCTGCTGACCACTGTCGTGACTACGTCGTGCATGAAGTGCTCCACGATATTACCCTCTTCTTCGTTCTTGTTGCCGACCTTGACCCCTTCGCCCATCTTCCAATTGCCGTCACCCAGAGCCAGAAGTGCAGATTCAACAGCACTTAGGACCTCGGGGATGCGTTCGATGTAGGAGACTGCCTGGAACCAGCGTGAGTCGAGGAGATGCGTGTTGCAAGACGACATACCGAAGTTGTAAAGTCCATAAGCTTTGTGCTCGTGTCTGAACCTCTGGCCATGGCACCCATTTTGATATCCGCCAAAAACTCTGGGAAACTGCGCAGGCATAGCGCCCGTAGACTGGTCAGTCCGTCTTTGATTTCGTTCTTCTCTGCCGCGCGATCTGGACCGCGCCTTGCGAGAACCTCTTCCCAATGCTGATTAAGTGACAGCAATCCCTCGTAAGCCGACAAGGCCAAGAAGTTATATTTGTGCAGAGATTTCTTGATGAGAGTGATGAGCTGAGTCAAAATCTGATTGAACAGCTGCAGGATGGGGACGAGGAGGGTGCCAAAGGCACCAGAGACCATAACAGGGTTTGAAAGAGGACAAAGCTCTTTAAGTAGTTTGTACTCTTCCTAATACCGTATCAGCTACGTATTTTGAATAGAAACTATGCAAACTCACCTCTACAGTGCCCAACATCAGCTCCACCCATTCCCTGAACTCTCGCCCAGTTGCCAGAGGGTCGACGCTCTCGGCTCTCGCCACTAGCCTCTTACCTTGTCCCTCAAGACACTTGACACTCCAATTTCCTCGCATATCTGCGTACCCCTTCTGCGCCTCCTTCAACGTCCCAAAAATAGACAATGCAGCCGGATGTGAAGGATGCGTAGCAGGCAGCGGCAGGGTGCGCAGGAAGGTGACAACAGGCGAAAGAGTAGGCAGGAGAGACGATGGAAACGAACTCATCATGAAACCAGAGCCTGGGGCGGGCGTGATTCCGGACGAGCCCTCTGCGACGACCTTGGTGTAGAGCTGAGTGAGTTTCTTGGCCCCTGTCTCCACGAGGCGTGCCTGCTCTGGAGTTAGATTGTGACAAAGGTATGCATGATGATACTCACCGCCTTTGCGAGGTCTAAGTCAGACGCATTGAAGGCGATACTGGTGTTGAGCCTTTCCAAAGCATCCTTATACGCTCCAATTTGATTTGACTGTGGCCTAAGCACCAACTGATTAGATGGGTTCTAGTCTTCAAGCCACAACGTACCCTCTGAGTATCAACGATTCGTCCGCAGCGATGTCGTCCTGATTATGTGCTAAGTCTTCGATTCTCGCGAGTGTCTGATCAATGTCTTTCGAACAATGAGATGCGGTCCGTGTAAGCCTCATGAAGACTCACTGTTCCTTCGTCTTGATAGAACCTGCGTCCGGTTGTAAAGAGGATATATTGACTTTTCCAGCTTCGCTAAACGGGTGTCGAAACTGTCGAGAATAGCTGGTCAGGTAAGTGCGACGCGCTCGGCCAGCTTGTGAAGGACATACTCGTCATTCGTTTCGATAATTGGCGCGTTTTGTTGAGATTTTGCTGGAGAAGCTCAATTTCTGCTGTTTCGTCGTCCATATTGAGCCCTAGAGTAGTGAATTTTGCAGGCCGAGCGAGAGGGAATGAAGGAACAAGAACTTCACTGGCGACTTGAAGTCGCCAGGGGGCTGACTAATCACACGACCACCATATCACCATACAAGACTCATTCTCGTTCTTCTCAGTCTTGCATGATCCTACATGGACGTCTTCAGATCTTGTCTGATTTCTCGTCGAATATGGCTGAATTCTAAGGTCTTTGGTGAGATGGGCTTCATTTTTTGTTTTTCTAAACTACTCCATGATGTCCACAGACAGTATGGTACGAGACACCGAACGTTTACGGTATACCATTTATTCTATATCTTCAAAGCTTTTATCTTTCGTTCGTTTTCCGCTATTTCTTCTCTCTTCCTCTGCTTGTCTACAGCTGGAAATGAAACTAGTACTTGAAGATGTATGAATCAATGACACTGGCTTTGTATGACGTGACGGGTATGTGCAATTCATTAGTAGATGAGGGAATAACAGTTACATGAGCTATTGATACAACAGTGGAGCCAAACAAAACAATCTACTCGTCTTCATCGCTATCCATATCGTCGTCGCTATCGCTGTCTTCACCCTCGGCAACTTCGATGGAATCCAAGGCGATGTCATGGTCAGCACCGACGTAAGAATCACAGATGACGTAAAGCTTGAGGGAGTGTGTTCCCTTGGGCAAAGTGAACTCGAGCTTGACGGCAAGATTTTTGGTGACGGTCACACGCTTGATGACCAGAAGTTGCTTGCTAGTAGCATCTCCAACGACGAGCCACCAGTTGGCCAGCTTTTTGAGAGGATAGAATGGAGCAACAACTGTTTGGTCGCTCTCGTCGTCGTCGTCGGCGTCTCGTGTCAGAGCGACCTTCAATACGATAGGCGCGCCAGCCGTGTAGTCGCCCTTTACGAGTTCGTGATTGACGTCAAGCGTCGGGTATGAGTTGACGAAGGTGGCAACATCACGCCTGAAACTGTGGGTTAGTAATGGAGAGAAAGAGAATTAGATGCATGGGCGCACATTTGAAGTGGGGTCATCTGCAGGAGGTCATTTCGCTGATCATCTTCCATCTCCATGACGTCGTAAACGGAGTCAATGCCAGCGTCCTTGCACCGCTTGACAACCTGAAATACTTATAAGAGAACGAAGAATTACGAACATAGTTCAAACTCACATCGGCCTCGAAGTGAGGGATCTGCTTCAAGGGTGAGTCGGTCTCCCACATGGCCTGGACGCACATTTGCGAAAGATCCATGGCACCCAGCGCGTTCAACCATGCATTCGACGACATGACATCAACACAAGCGGAGAGAAGGTTGAGAGCCTTCTCGAGAACGAGGGCCTGATCTGCTGCGAGGTCAGGGGGGAGCTGGAGGCGAGAGAAGTGGGCCTGAAGGAGGAGGAACGTTTTGAAATGGGGTGCCTCGAAGTCGACCTGGTCGATCTTGACAGGCACACGGTCATAGATGCGACGGAGGAGAGCATCCTCATGACGGCGGATCGGAATTGACTCGAACTCAGCGGAAGAAGAGACAACCTCAAGAAGACCCTTGAGTTTCGTCCTTTCCTTGAGTGAGAGGGTGTACACCTCGACGGTAACATCTATGAAAATGATGAGGAAAGGATACAGAAGCAATCATGAATCTCGCTTACAGGAAATGTTGTAGTAGGCTGCAATCATGCCCAAGTTGAGTGCAGAAACGTCCATTTCATCCTCTGCAGACAAATTTTGAATAAATAAGCAGCATGGAGCCAGAGAAGTGTTACTCACCAATAGTGATGCACTTGGAATTGACGAGATCATTTAGTGTGGTCTCGACCAACTCCGACAGGTGATCAGACACATGCTGGTGGCTAGTGTTGTGCAGGTTATAGTAGTTGGGATTTTCCAGCATACGTTTGTAAAAGTATGTCCAGGTGAGTACATCCTATCGATAGATTAGATATTATAAATTTTCTACGAAATTAAACATACCATAGCGTCTTGCTTGTTTTCAATTGTCTTGACGGCAATTTCAGCGAGGAAATAGTCATGGAGGAGATGAGTAGGCAGATGCGACTCAATCGGTAAGCCTTCAGACAAGAATTTCTTGTAGAAGTCCTTTCTCGTCTGCTGGCACATGAGAACACAGCGGCTGTTTTCATCCTCTCGTGGACGACAGGCTTTACCCATCATCTGAAGGACGTCCATCACAGGGTAGTCGATGTAGCGGTGCTCCTTGCCTTCATAAAATTGCACTCCCATGATGATAACCATGTAGCTGGCGACGGGAAGACTCCATGCGGCATCCTTACATAGCAACAGTTAGATTCTCGTCGACGAAGATGAATGCATCCGCATACCTTCGATGCCACCAATACTTGGATGGCGCCGGACTCAAACAGTCGCTGGACGATACGTTTGTCCTGCTTGGTCAGAGCCTCATGGAAGTAACCAATTCCGTGCTTAAGAGTCTCGACAAGGCCCTTGTCGGTGATGTGGTCCAAATGAGGTTGAAGGTCTTCTAGCTCAATGTTGAGGAACAGATCTGGCTGGTCATCCGCAGCGCAGTGTGTCAAAAGGTCGTCCACAGTCAATCTGCACTGTCTCCTTGACGGAACGAAGATGATGACGGGCTTTGAGGGTGAGTACTCTTTGATCGCAATGTAGGCAGGCTTGGACATGGCAATCATGAGCGACGGGAAGTGGTTGATGGTGAACGACTGGATGTGAATGGCCATATCAAGGGGACGGGCGCTGCGATGACACATGAGAATACTGAGAGGCAGGAAGAAAAGAAAGATCTCACCTGGGCGCAAAATTGAAGATGGTATGTTCAGAAGCGCCCATCCATTTACCCAGGTCCTCTGCGTTAGCCAACGACACACCGCATGCAACAATACGCGTCTTGTTACCGGTCTGGCGTTCGACATAACGCGTCCTAGAGATGACGACTTCATAAGTCGGCCCGACCTCACCGCCAACCAGCTGGACCTCGTCTGCAATCAACAGGCCAAGGTTTTGAACGTTCTTCCTCTGGCGCCATCGACGGGATATGACATCCCACTAAGACAATCATGAGTTGAACGAATCCTAATCAGAGAAAAGAAAACATACCTGACTAGGTGTGCATACAATCACGTCACCTTTCTCAAGAAGACGTAGATCCGCAGCGCTCTCTCCCGTCAAGCTGAGAATCTCCTTGCCGCCTTGAACATCCTTGAACTTGGCCTGCCACTCCTTGACTCGAAGTTCGACCATCTCGGGGTAAGGCTCAATGCAGACCGCACGCAGCGCCTCCTTCTTACTCCAGAGTCGCATAAGAGCAAACTCGGCGCATACAGTCTTCCCACTTCCAGTCGGGGCGCCAATGAAGACGTTCTCATCGGAGGTGTAAAGCGCCTGGAAGACCTGCGTCTGAATCTTGTTGAACGTTTGGATTGAGTTGGCATAAATTGCCTCAAACTCTTTGTTGTGCAGAGCAGATAGAGGGAGAGCCTGAAGGTCGAGGAGAGGAGTCGGCTTGGGGAACTTTTTCGGGAGGATAAGATGCTTGAACGAGATAGGAAGACGGGTTTCGGCGTGCAGCCAGCGATCCGAGACGACAGAGATATAGTAGTTAGGAGGTACGGGCTCAAACATCGGCACTGTGATAGTGACGTTGTGCTCGTCCTCGGCATACCGCTGACGGAGGACAAAGTTATCATGGAAAAGAATGACTTCTCCGTCGACATCCTCGACCAAAATTATGAAGGTCTCTGCGGTGCCATGTATCTTCTCATCCCATCGGAAATCCGGAACAATAGACAGGTCTATGCGAAGTAGGGAACGGGTGATCGGCTGGACTTGAGCTTGGAGTCTGAAAGGAAGACAGTCAACACTGGCATAATAAGATCAGTCGGAAGACACGGAAACGTACTGAAGTTTAGGGAAACTGTGTACCAAGCGGTGAACCAAGCGACCAGCATTCGGGATGCCGATCAGTTCACCAATCTCAGGAGGGGTGAGATCGAAGTAGCGGTACCAGGGCTAGGTCAAAACTGAGTACAATGAAGGCGTTTCCATATTTTGATGAACTCACAAATTGCTTGCCCTCAGCCTTGCGGACTACCTCGGTAGGGACACCCTTGAACTGCCGGAGGGGCGTCATCGAGCCCCACATGCGTTTCTCGACCATTTTGCAAAGATCAAGAGCCGCCTTCGCCGGAACAGCCCATCCGCGCTTGAGACAGATCTCAAACATAGCCCGCAAGATACTACAAAGTCCAATCAGGACAACGAACAAGAACAGGAAGAGTCAAACATACCGGCCAGCGGATTGTTGGACGAAGACCATATCGGCGACAAGAACAAAGCCTAGAAGTCATCCTCGTCAGGTATGTATGAATATGTTCCTGCAATGTATCGTACCGTCTAGCTTAAGCTGTGAGATATACGCCTGAAGAAGCACGTTGATCTTCGCAGCAGGCTCATCGACGCTCTCCTTGACAGGGATCGGTACACGTTCCAAAAGCTTTGCTAGCTCGAGCTTCTCTTCCGGTCGGACCTGTTACGACAAAATTGAGGTTCGTATTAATTAAAGCGACACAAAAGGACATACCGGCAGAAGCTTAAACTCGTTTGAGAGGGCAAACACTCGGAACAATTCAAGGCTGGACATGGTTGGCCTCAGGTGCTGGTTATAAACCATCATCGAGTTGTAGGTCACATAGTAATGCGATGCTATGCGACCCAGCTCTGTCCCAGTGAACCGACCAGTCGAGCGCTCATACTTGATCAGCTGGCACTTCTCCAGAAGGACGGCAGCGGAGTGGACGATGTCAGCTCTCTTTTGAATGAGTCCTTCATCATCTTCCTGGTAGTCTGCGCCGACACTGTAGAGAGCCGGAGATTTCAACATACGAACATATCTAGAAAAGGAAGAATTGTGGGTTTAGTTGACTGCAGTGATTTCTTCGAAGGATGAACGTACAGGTAAGTATAACCCAGCCACTGGACAGCTTCGTCTCGGTTCCTGACAGTCCCTAGAACGATCTCCGCATTCAAGTTGTCCGCCAACTTGCTGACGAATTGCGACTCGATAGGGAGCTGCTGATTGAGCAAGCTCAGGTAATATTGCAGCTCGGAGTGGTTGGTGATGATGATGCCTTCTCCGAAGGTGTCGAACTGTGGGCGACCTGCACGACCAAGCATCTGGAGCACATCTTGCGATGAAAGCTCCACCCAGCGACCCTTCTCGGGGTTGTAGATCTGGGTGCCCTTGATGATGACGGTATGGGCGGGCAAGTTGACACCCCATGCGAGCGTTGCGGTACAGACCAGAACCTGGACAGAGCCGTCGGCAAATAGTTCCTCGACAACACCGCGGTCTTCGCGGGTCATGCCGGCGTGATGAATAGCGAAACCGAAGGGCAAAAGGTCGCGCAGATTGGAGTCCTTCACGTTGTTAGCCTCCTCTGTCAAAATCTCGCGGACGGCACCATCGGGCTTGACGAACTGCGTGATAGTCTCCTTCTCGATAGCCATATCACGCAGGAAGCGGGCGGTTTTGGCGGTTTCCTTTCGCGAGTGAACGAACACCAGGGTTTGGTTTTTGCCTGCTTGGTCCAGAACCTTCTCGTAGCAAACCTCGTTCGTGATCTGGTAGCGCTTGATGGCCTTCTTCTCAGTGACACCAATAAATTGCTGCTGAAGGCCACAAGGCCTGTAGGAGGCGTCGAAGTAAAAGAGGCCCTTCTTCTCGTCCACGCGCAAGAACGTCGCGACATCTTGATAATTGGGAAGAGTGGCGGAGAGACCAACAAGACGAACGTATTCATTTGTCTGTTCCATGCGGCGGATAGTTCTGGAGACAATGCTCTCCAAAACGGGACCACGTTCGTCGTGCAGCAAGTGAATTTCATCAATGATGATGAGACGCACGAGGTTGGTGTAGCTGGTGTCAGTTTGCTTGCGGGTGATAACGTCCCACTTCTCCGGCGTCGTGACGATGATTTGTGTCTCAGCAATCTGTTGCTTGGTCATTTGAGAGTCTCCGGTAAGCTCGCCGACTTTGACACCAAAGACCTTGAGGCGCTGGGTGAAGTTTCCGACCATCTCCTGCACGAGGGCCTTCATAGGGGCTATGTAAACGCACTTGTAAGCGTCATGGTCAAACTCGCCTGTTTCCTCGTTACGATGTTTGGCGATCTCATTGAGGATGGTCAACATGGCCACGTTGGTCTGTAAAAGAAGAGATACGAGTAAGTAAGAAGACGTGGAATAAATAAAGAAAATATGCAACGTTACCTTTCCAGCACCAGTGGGAGCACAGAGAAGGATCGGTTCGTCGGTTCCAAAGGCGACGGGGTACAGCTTGCTCTGAACACGATTGAGGCGTGGAACAGTGAAGGCCTCGCGCGCCCATGCGGGCATAGAGGAAATAGGGACGAGCTCGCCGTCGACAACAGGTTTTTGCTTGGGAGCAGGCACATGAATTTCTTCGTACCCCTTCTTCGCGCGCTTGAAGGAACCGTCAGGGAGTTTGCACTTCTTGTTTGACATCAAGTGGCCGCCCTGAGAGAACGCCATGCTCTCAAGATCTACGGTCTTCTTCGGCTGCAGAGTCGATCCAGGGGCGAGGGTGGCCGTCTTGGGCACAGTGGGCTTCGAGTCGACGTCCATGGCCTCCGACTTGACTTTCGACTGCCTATCGCCAGCGAGCTTGCGAAGAATCCAGCCAACGCCCTTCTCCCGCATCGCAACCTCCACATTGACGCGTTCGTCAGCGTCGCTGCGCATGAGTTTTGTACACCAGACAACAACCTCGCGGTTCTTGAGGAACTTGGAAATGACATCGTGACTCTGGTATTCGAAAAGGTCCATAAGCTGATTTTCGCAGTCGCGAGGGCTGGATTCGGAGCCGAGGATGGTGAGCACTAAAGTTGCTTTGTCGGCGGCGGTGACGGGGTCAGGGTAGATTTCGGAAATTTGGCGCTGGACCCAGAAGCCGTCGATAGAATGCGGGGACACGATATCCTTCTCCGCTTTTGCCTTCCCATTTCGCGATGACTCCCCACCAATGACAATATTTTCCTCGTCATCCTCGGGAGCGTCGACCTCCTGTTCGTCATCCTTCTCATCCTCATCTTCCTCGCTACCAGATTCATCCCTCATCTCGTAATCCTCTTCATCCTCTTCTTCCTGTTCCTCTTCGTCGAAAACCACAGCAACGCCGGCTTCTTCGTCAATCTCGCCCTCTTTCCGCTCCTGGTCTGGGTCGGCCATAGTTTCGTCGTCGGCATTGTAGTCCGTGATCTTTTTGGAAAGGTTGACCAGTTGAGAGAATACCTCGCTCGTGACAGGTCCAATAACCTCCTCAATCTCCTTCTTCTTGTCGAAGTCCTTCATGTCCTCGTTCTTGAGTGTCTCGAGCACGGTGTCCGCAGCTGAGCGAACGATGTCCTGCGCTTGGTCCCCAACAGCTGCATGAACAGCAGAAAGCATTAGCTGGAAGACTTGTCGAGTCTCAGCTGTGCGCGGTCGGTATGTGAGGCCTTCAAGCTGCTCCG
Source organism: Psilocybe cf. subviscida (assembly GCA_013368295.1). Lineage (NCBI taxonomy): Eukaryota > Fungi > Basidiomycota > Agaricomycetes > Agaricales > Agrocybaceae > Psilocybe > Psilocybe cf. subviscida. The sequence continues at coordinate 1,509,998 of JAACJJ010000030.1, forward strand.
TCGACTCGATAATGTCAGCATAACCGAAGCCTGCTGTTGCCTCTGCTCGACGCTTCGCAGTTGTTTTCTCGGAAGCTTCAGTGCCCTCAGCGGCCTTCTTCTTCTTCTTGTCGAGGTCCTTGGGCGCCTGCCTCATGACCCTCGAACCCATGTCTTTGGGATCAATACGGCCAGCGAGTGAAACTGGAGCGCCATCTGGTTCCTGGTCGCGCCGTGGAAGAGCGCGTCGGTCCGTCGTCAGAACCAAGGACGAGATGGCTCCATAGTTGTACCCCGAAAGATCTGGTTTCTTTCCGGACATTATAGTAGTGGTAGAGTTTGGGTGGTTGGAGAACGTCGTGAGGCGCGTCAGAAATTCTCTCCAATTATGTAAGTAATGTATCACTGACTCAACAACCATTCAGTCAGAGATTGATGAAGATCAGTTAATTCCAATAGTGACAGTTGTGAGTTATCAGATATTTTGTTAATGAATTATTTTTGCTGGTTGATCCGCGACGCGCACTTCTTGCTCAAGTCCCCTGTGCAGCAACTTGTTTCTAAAACTTGACAGCACTTCTGGAATCCTCTACTATTTATTCGTAACCTTTGCTCTGTTGGAGCCTTCACTGGATCTATGAGTTTGGCCTCGGACTCTCAGAACTCAAACGACGCGCAAATTATCTCTGGCACGGCTGCTAAGCTCAAAGTTGTAGTTGCACGAATCTACGCGCAATCTTGGGCCGACTACCGCGAATGGTCTGCAAAGAACGCTGATGGAGTTTTAGCGAGTCTTTCGACGCGTCAAAATACCCCTCTGCCCCCTCTGCCTGCCCAAAGCGCGCCTACACAACTAACATCTACCGAATGGGAGATCACAGACTACGACACGCAGGAAACATATTTTCTGCCTGCTGAGGATGTCATCATCAGCGATCTGGTCTTGCCATACGCGCCTTACGAGTGTTGCACACCCGCGACACGTAACATCTTGGTCGGAGACGACTCGGACCACCTGCCCTTCATCCCCTTCTCGGATGACCCAAAGTATGACTGGCCATTTGACACCAACGAGCACAAGTATGTCGCTTGGGCCGAAGAGGATACATCGGACTGTGCGTCTGTTTCAGCCCCCGAGAAACTGCTCTAACCGGTGGTCTAGTAGAAGTCGTCTTGTGTGGAACGCTGCACAGGCTTACCGCAGATCTGGGCCTCGCACACGCTGATATCGACGCGACAATGGTGCTCCCTATGAAATGCGGGAGTATCCAAAAACTGTCTCTAAAACGGTGAGTTTCCCTTCTACATCGGCGGTATCAATGTCTGAGCCTTTCCAGAGACTTTCCAAAATGGAGGAATGATTCCGGCAAGGCGACACCGTCTGCCCTGAGCCCTCGCGAAACCATCGACTACTTCCTGGACAACTTTTGCAGCAACGTGAATTGCATTCAATCATTCTGCAATACTCACAGTGCGTTCTCTTCCATTCAGCGTTTAAACGTGGCTCACAGTATTTAGTTACTGTATCTCCACCGAATCGTGTGACGCCACAGCGCTTACAACCGGAGAAACCCTGCGGTGATTCATGCTTCTTGCTCTCGTCAAGTGCAAGAACGTCTCTCAGTGATTCAAATGACATCGCACTTATCCTTTCCGCAATGGAGTGCTCACGAACAGCGACTCCATGCGACATTGCCGTCATATGTCGCCTGCCATGCAATCAAGTATTTCTAGCAAACTTGCGAGTGCGTTTTGTCTGCTTATTACCAGTGCAGATAGCCGCATACTGGCCGTCAACCCCCTTGCCACCAACACCGCCGCCAATACCTGATAAATCGATACCCAAATACAAAGGTGTGTTCATGTCAACCAGTCTCGATTCTTACTCATACCAATGTCGTGATAGAGGCGGCAGATGTTTACGTCCCGTGAGTTTTGAGCAGCTAAATGGTACCCCTCGTCTCTCAACGCTGTCCAGACAGCTGCCATGCAAACACCAGGGGCCATGCAACGCCAACTCTGATTGTTCATGTTACAACGAAAAGGCTCACTGTCATACACGATGCGGCTGCCCTCAGACCTGTACGTAGCCAATCCTCGACGTGAGTTTCCTCATGCTCATGGGCAATCTAGGTCTGCGAAAGTGGAAAGGCTGCACCTGTGCAGAAATACCTGGCGCTACTTGCTCGACCAAGAAGTGCCCATGCTTCAAGGCACGCATTGAGTGCGACCCAGAGGTTTGTCTGCCATGCGAAGCCAGGTGCGTGTAATTTCTTGAACAGAAGTCCGGCTTCGCTAAACGTTCCCAGAGGTGAGTGCTTGTAGTATCAATCTATTGTTTCACTCATATCCGAGCACACAAACAAGATGTCGATTCGAATCTATGTCAAAACGTCGGCATTCAACGCGGAAGACAAAAGCTAATGCAAGTTCGAGAATCGCGGCTAGGACTGGGCCTCTTCGTCCTCGAGCCCTGTGAAAAGGATGATCTAATAGCCGGTACAAGCCTCCCAGTCACCACCTGTTTGATTCGCTTCTGACTTCTCATCTCTCAGAATATACTGGCGAGCTCGTCCTATACCCAACGACAATATCGCGCGCGTAAGGGCTGACTACTTATGAATCTTCATCACTTATTCATGACACGATCTTGGCAGCGGGATCGCGATCCACCGACATCGTTCATACGTCTTCGACATCAACCCTGAGTTCAGCATCGATGGCGCTCGAGCGGGGAATGAGACGCGTTACATTAACCACAGCGGCAATCCGAACTGCTGCACCCTGGGTATGTCTATCCTCCTCAGCCTACAAACCTCCTGCTTTAACAGCTTCCTCTTCGCAGTATACCTGGTGAACAACGAGCATCGGGTGGGCGTGTTTGCAGGTACGCTGATCTCTCCAACGTGACAGGCCAGTCGCCGTTGACCAAATCAACAGCACAACACATCGACGAAGGTGACGAGTTGTTCATTGACTACGGCCCTAATTTCTTCGGGAAAGATCGCAAAGAGGCGAAGAAGAGCTAGTACGTCTCCGAGTGGGTTGTACCAGTGGTCGACAGAGGCACTGCAAGAGGTTTTAGATGTGATGTGTCGTACTCATTCCTCTTGACTTTTTCAACGAGCGCTTGTAGGTCCTTGAACTGCTGGATTTTGTCCGATTTCTGCGAACCATTTTAGTAACGGCCATGCCTCGTTAAGCAGTTTGCAAGTAGTACCGTATATCGGACCACCCGGCCGGAGGTACTTGATACAGCGAAGAACAGGGTTTCTGAATACGTCCCTATGGTTTTTTTTGGTTTTTCTAAAATTATCCATCCACAAGAGGTAATTTAAAATTATTACCGTCAAGGCCGGTGTGCACCATTTTGTATGACTGGATCCCAAATTCGGCTTTCATCTTTGGTGTCTTAGGTGCTGTTGACAGGCCACACTAGCAGGTTAGGATGAGCCTCGAAAATGACTAAATGCAACGTTGAAAAGCCCACATTTGCTCTGACCACCTCGGCTATCCCCAAACCAACAAAGCAAACTAATTGAGGCTTGAAATGTGAGATTTTCTGCAGAAGCCCGGAGACACCTGCTATCTGCTCGGCCTTGGATAATTCGCTTTGCTGTATTTCATGTCAATGTGTTGCAAAAATTCCTCACTGTGCTACAAATTACGCACCTCCACTGACGGCCTGTCAACCAGATTTATCTATTGTGCCAGTCAAAAAAAATTCAACTTTCGCAGCGAAAGGCAGTGTACCAGACCAATGGAAAAGGACTTGGGAAGTTTGTGATCTTCGCGTGGATCCATTTTCCGCGAAGTTAATCCTAGAGCAACAGCTCAGACAAAGATGTCTAAGGGAACAACACGTCGAGTTCACCTGAAGCGTGGAGACAACTCCAAAAGTGATTTGTGGGGTTGCCGTAGTGGTGTCCAATCTGAGCAGATTGTTCCCCAGGACTAGATAATTCATGAATCGACTGGTGGATTGAATATGTGGAACCTTTTGATGCTCACTTTATGCCACAGAACACCACTACATAGGCAAAATATCCGTAAGTTGGCTGCAAGACGACGCAAAGACGACGGCACTGACGATCCAAACCATGCTCCACATGGTCATCAATTTCCTTCAGATGAGGATACATCTTGACCTTTTTCGACCCTTTAGCATAATTAGTGGTACAGTCTGCGTTGATATACCCCGTCGTTCCGCACCTTGTCGTTGCCGTGAAGGCTTTGTGTCCGCTTCCTCGCCTTTGGAAACTTTCGTCTCTCCGCTTTGTTGCTTAATCGGGGAGCTCAGGCTCATTCCCACTTCACATTCCTGTTCATTCACATCGACGTTTTTTCTCTTTCTGTGACTAGGTTTCTGTATTGTATTTAAGTCAATCCATTTGCCAGCCAGATGTATCAGACAGGGGCATTGGTGTAACCATACCTTTTCAGATGCACCTTGATATGCATATTTTGCAAATACATTCCCCGGGAATGAGTCTGTGGGCGCGTTACTGCTGTTACCTTCCTCCATGTTTGATTTATGCAAAAGAATGGAGAGGTGATGGACGTTCAAACACAAGGTTGATTGATTCGACCAGGCGACTCGATGACGCTTCGCCTGTAGGTCCCTCATTATGTCAGAAACTCGCACGAATATTCTATTTGACCTCAATTTTTCAATTTCTTTCTCTGCATTGAACCTTCACTTCTTTTTCCTCTGCCCAGATTTTGTGCCTTCGAGTCAGGAAGTAAAGTGGTTGGTCGTAGGCAATGGTTCCATTGTGAGTATCTGTCATCTTTGCCCCTTTGCTTCCTCCTCCACAATTATGATGCATTAGAAAAATATTTGCTACTTCAGAGAGCCTCGCTCAATGAGACTACATTTTCCACCAAGATCTCTGACTCTTTCCTTGTTTTCTCATCTCTTCCGACACTTTGACATGACCTAATGACCGCCTCTTATCCAGCGTCGCCTTCCTGTTCAATCTTGTAGAATTGTGTACCAATCGTATACCTAATATCACTTTGAAGCATAGACAATGTTCCTCAAATCTTTTTGAAATCTCGACACCTTCGCGCCTGGGTTCTTGCCTATATGATGGGGCAGAAGCCGTTGCATCGTAATTCGTGTACAAGGGTGATCGACTATTGTCCTATTCGAGCGTGTCGATTCCAGAGAAAGCTGGTAGAGCTGTTACCTTTGTAAACCGGGCGATAGAATCGTCGCGTTCTTGAAGCATAAGGGATGAAAATAATGCAAGTCTCGAACATGGATGCGCCACGAGGCTTTGTCATTCTGCGGATTCGATTTAATACCGCGTTTTCGGGGGGCACTGCAAGGACGAAAGATAGTTATTGCGTAGCCTCCCATGACATCCGACGACCCCATCGCCCATTCTCAGCCACTCCGGTATAACTAGTAAGGAAGCAACAGACCATGTCACCACAAGTCGTACAACTTCATGTGTGTATTCATTAGCGGCGCTGTCGTTTTGCAAGCTACAGTTACGTCTGAGTTGCTACAGGAAGGCCAATTCGAAGGAAACATGGTGCTATGTACTTATGTAACAATTGCGTAAACCCAGATGAGCACCCGTATGATAGCATGCGAAAAATCAATAGTTCGTTTTCGCAGTGAACAAGCACTCCTCGGGTTCTGGCCTTATCATTACCTGTGCATTGGTCGATTAGGCTTACTTTCACAAATTCGGTATTATCTGTTTCATCTACCAAGCCCAGGATCATCGAGGAGATCGACGCAGAATCATTACCAGCCTCATCCAAGCCGAAGAGTTGTCCGTCTGAAAGGTGAATGTCGCCTATATCATCACGCTCTGAAGCTTGAAGTATTGGAGGGACGATACGCAAAAGAAGTACCCGCAATGGTGTGCATCATTCGAATCCATCCTTCGTCGCAACCTTCACCGGATGCGACGCGGCGGCTAGGGTTTACAATGCCCTCGGCGCAGGATGATTGTCGGAGAGGTTGGCGACTTAGAACAGGCCCTTAGCAATCCCGTCTTATTCTACAATTTCAGCCCAGCATGAGAGAGCAACAAGACAGGCCTGGGTCATAGAAGGACATTGGTCCTGTCAACATGGCAAAGGAATGAGTCAAGAATAACTGAGGAAGGCAAGGTCATGATCATCATGGTTTGAAGTCAAGCGTCGGCCCTCGAAATTCCCACCAAACTTCTTCCTGTCCAACACAATCCATGAACACCGTTTAAACCTCGCTCTCATCCACTACCTCGCACCCGTATCGCTGCGGAGTGAAGGATCTCTGTCTTCTTGTCTCACGAAACCGGCGCAAATTCCGATGTCAGAGTTACAGCCTATTATCCCTCGAGACGACAGCACCGCCGGCGGAGGCGCGGTGATCCAACCACAAGATACGCCGGAGCCTGTGCCTATCACGGAACAAGAGGTTGGAGAGTATAGGGAACAGGATCGGTTTCTCCCCGTACGTCGCCCATACTTTATGGCTTCTGCAACCTGCTCATGACGCGGCGCGTGCCCAGATCGCGAACGTTTCGCGCATCATGAAGGCGTCTGTACCACCAACGGCCAAGATTGCAAAGGACGCGAAGGAGTGCGTGCAGGAGTGCGTCTCCGAGTTCATCTCCTTCATCACGAGCGAAGCGGCGGAAAAGTGTCAACTCGAGAAACGAAAGACAATTGGTGGCGAAGACATCCTGTATGCCATGGGCACCCTCGGCTTTGACAATTACGCAGAAACGCTCAAAATTCATCTGGCAAAACTTCGGCAGGTGCGTCGCTGTGCGTCTTTCTCTGAGTGGTAATACCTGATCTGGTATCTAGAATGGCCCCAACGGCGCGATCCAAGCATCTACAAGTTCTACAAAAGAACATCCTATAGAGCCGAGAGTAGACGAGGAATGATTTACTAAACGATACCCGTCTTCTCGCTCTCTCGCTCTTCACTACTAATCTTATTCAAAGTATCTAATCTGCGGGGTGTATGATCATATGGCGCGGTGTATTTTGGGCATACATTTCAGCCTGCCCATTCTGTATAGCATAGAGGTGCGAGCAACATCACGCTGTAGACGTTCAAATCATCGTCGTGCTCATGATTCGCTGTCATTCTCAGTTTTCATGAGGCGGTGTCCAACGTTGTATATCTCATGCTTTGGGATGACCCCCATGACTTTCCAATTTGAAGAGTCCATGCCTTATGCCTTATAATCCGACAACTCACCTAAGATCTGCAAATGCGATCAACGGGTTTCATATTCAGGTCAATATCGATGTTATCATATCATATAGTATAGCAGTCTCGATGTTCACTATGAAGTGAGAGAAACTGAGCCAGTAGTTTCCATCACCTTACTCGCAAGCCCGTTCTTGCATTTAAGACAGCTCGCGATTACTTCGTGCATTCGATCCTTCAACTCGTAGCTTGGAACGGAGCGGCCACTCTGGAGGTATGTGTGCCCACCATCTAGCAACACTTTCGTTGACTTGGTTACATCCATATGTTGACGGCGACAGTGCGTTTTAGCCGATATACGTGTTGCATTTTATAGCTGACAAATGACATTGAGGCCCTCCTTTTGTCCTTCTTCCGACTCATCATCGCGGCGTGGACAACGGCCTACAACGGCCAGCAGCCACTTGTCTTACCATCAATAATAGAACCAGAACGCCGAGCCTTTCTCGTTGTTCAATGAGTATAAGGTATAAAGGGCTGCCATAAGGCCCCGCGTCGCCGCTTCATCCCCTTTTTCATTCTTCTCCCTTCCCTTCTTTCAATTCTTTTCCATTCACCTTCTTTTCATCACGCTTGGTCGTGCTTTTGCCTCCTTTTTTGTACAGTTTCATCGATATCATCCACTTTCCTGCTACCTTCGGTGAAGTATTAGAATTACAATGGTTGCTCTCACTAGATCGTTCTTCCCCCTTTTACTTGCTGCACTACTCGCTGGCGTTGAGGTTGGAGCAGCACCATGGCCCTCTTACACTAAGCACAGCACCCACCGAGCGCGCTCCATTGGCAAGCGCCAACTTCTGGTTGAAAGCTATCACCCCAAGTCCACTTTCAAGGTACGTTGGCAGGATTGTTATTGATCGTCTGGTATTTATAGCACTTGGCTGATCCGTCATATTCAAATTGCGTTCACAGACCTATAACTCCTCTACGGCTCCGTCTCTCGCTGCTTCCAATTCACTTGCAGAAGTCTCTCTGGGGGACACCGCAAAGTCCTTCATCAGCACGTTAGGATATAACAAGTCGGACGTGGTGTACAAATCTGGGTTTACTGAGGGTGGGCAGCGTGTGGCGTATGTCAAGCAGAGCATTGTACGTTCACCATCCAATGAGAGTTTTTCTCACATTTCATCTTGATAATCTATGATCTGACAGAACGGCATTCCGCTCGCAAATGCCGTGGCAAATGTGGCGTTTAACGGAGATCAAGTCGTGTCCTACGCATCATCTTTCGTCAATGTAGCATCTGGTATGAGTGATCTCGAGCTTATATGTATCGGACTGACGTCGAAGCTCAAAAACCTTTGTGCAGCCAAAGTCGCGTCGTCAGAACCCACTGTTGGTTGGCGATCAGTGCTTCCTGTCATTGAAGGGACGCTAGAGGGAAAGTACAACGGCCAGAACGCGACCTTGGAATATCTGGCACAAAGCGACGGCTCGATTGCCCTCACTCACGTCATACAGGTGCAAAACGAAGAGTCGGGCGCCTGGTATGAAGCCTACATCGACGCCCATACCGGAGAGCTTACATCCGTGACCGATTTTGTGGCACATGCTTCTGTGAGTTTTTTTTTTGACCTACAAACCGAAAACCCAGAACTGATATCAGAATATCTAGTATACTGTCGTGCCAGTGACCAGCCAGAACTTCTTGAGCGGTGTACAGACTCTGGAGGATCCTGAGGATGCCTTGGCGTCACCATCCGGGTGGCACAGCATCGGACGGGGTAACTCAACGACCACATCGTGAGTTTCACGCATTACCCTTGGCGTTGCCCTCTCAACTCAGATATTTTAGTGGAAACAATGTACTGGCTTTCAAAGGGCAGACCGTGTCTCCGGAATCCTCTGTTGGACTTAACTTCAATGCGATCTACGATGATACGAAGCCTCCCACTGATTCTGAGAACCGCAATGCCGCGACCACGAATGGGTTCTATATCATCAATACCATGCATGATTTCACCTATCGTTACGGGTTTACGGAGGACAAATTCAACTTCCAGCTCAACAATTTCAATAATGGCGGAAGGGGAAACGATCGTGTGCTTCTCTCTGTACAAGACGCATCTGGTACGAACAACGCCAACTTTGCTACCCCTCCCGAGTAAGTATTCCGCTCTATTCACCGTTTCCGCCTGTTGTAACCTTCGCAGTGGCCAGTCGGGCGTCTGCCGTATGTTCATCTGGGATCTCACAGCTGTATGTTCCTGTCACTCTGTGTTGACATACCCCTTACTTATACGTTGGCATGTCCAGGTTAATCGTGACGGATCCATGGAGAACGACATCATCGTCCATGAGATGACCCACGGCATTACCAACCGTCTCACTGGCGGCGGCACTGGGCGTTGCCTTCAGACCTTAGAGGCTGGTGGCTTGGGTGAGGGTTGGGGTGATGCCATGGCTTCGTAAGCGTGTTGACTGGGCCAAGAGAGGAAATATTGATTGTTTTCCAGATGGATGAATCAGAATTCTGCTGCCACTAAAGACTATGTCCTGGCGCCTTACGTCGTCAACAACGACAATGGCCTGCGCAAGTTCCCCTATTCCACAGACAAGGCAACCAACCCTTTGACTTACGCCAGCCTTCGCCAGCTTAATGAGGTTCACGGTGAGTAGCACCCTCTTTCTTATTTCCCGGTGAACTCAGCTAGTCCCTCAGGTATCGGTGAAGTCTGGGCGAACATGCTCCACAACGTCTATGCCGCACTCGTTGACTCGCGCGGCTTTGCTGAGGACAAGCTCACCAATCCTGACAGCACAGCAGGCAACGTCGTGTTTATGCGCCTGTTCATGGATGCACTCTCCCTCCAGCCTTGCAACCCTACTTGTGCGTGTTGATGTTATCTTGCCACGTCTGACTTCTGACTTATTCCCTCCAGTTGTCGAAGCGCGCGATGCCTGGCTGGCCGCCGACCGTGCTCGGTTCAACGGTGCTAACGTGTGCACTCTCTCAGCTGCATTTGCCAGCCGCGGCCTGGGTGCTGGCGCAGACGCGCAATTTGTGGACGACTTCACTCTCGAGCCTGACTGTTAAACAGCTCCATGTCTCGAGATTACTCTGTCCCCATCATGTTGCTGCCTTACATTCATGTGTTTGTATCATTTATTATAATAGACGCGCGGAACTTGACCAAAAATAAATAAATAAACCTCGATGGTTAGGGTATACGGCGGTCCAGAATCTCCAGTGTCAACTCACGCAGCAGGCCTCAAGGACTCCATTCGTGCTCAACGTCTTCGTGGGATCTTAATCAACACACATGGTTTCAGACTGCGAACATGTTGCTTCATCCCTCTCAAGTTATCCCGCGGCTTAACTCGCTCCCTCGTTGAAAGTTTGGATCAATTCCACATCTCAGTGTTACAAATCGAGGTCACTCTCTGACCGTTGTTCAAGCCATGTTCAAATCGCTTCATAACCTCGCACGAAGCTACTCATTCCTTCGTAGACATACATGCTGTTCGAATTTCCTTTTCGTTGGCAATAATATCACATGCGTTTAAAGTTCCTGAATCGCCATAGGTCTTGAAGCTACACCTTGTTACACTAGGAAATGCTAGTAATCAACAGTATGAAGAAACTCGCAAGATCGGCTCGTTAGGAATGTTTGCTCTGTGAGCTCATAATCTGGCTATGAGCGCCATTTAAAGACTGTGAGTTTGAAGCTTTCTACGTTAATGGCCAGGATACTGCAGCGGCAGGTGGTTACTTCCCAGGTTCGCAGTTGCATTACCCTACAACATAAGTCACTCGGAGATATCTTAATTGAATATTGGGTTGACCATTTTGACACCCACGCACCGCCGCCGGAATCGGCAATGGTTCTGGCCGACGTTATCCAACTACTTTCATCCAACTTTCATCTTCATACACTTAATGGACACATATTCCGTGCCAGAGGAAGCCGCTAAAGTCCTATTCGAAGGCATTATCAACAATCCCCTCCATGCAAACTCCCCAAGTGAGGTGAAGGAAGCGGCAAAGCACATAAAATATTTGGGGAGCAGCGAACCTACCCTGCCAATCAACTGGCGTTTCGCGGAGAGCATTGCTGCTATCAAGGGGTTCCAGGGATCAATGCTGAACGTCCTCTTGAAGAAGAAGTATGGGTTGTCTTACCAGCAGATTGTCATCAACACGTACGTCGATCGCGCTCGATCTTGACAAGGAGAAGCCAAAACCCCTATCTTAATGATTGATTAGGGACCACGCGCAGCTCTTCATAGCTTCACCTCTTTTACTTGTCCTGGATCCGTTGGGCGCTAAGATCAGATTTGGCGCTAACACTGAAGAATTCTACAAATATTATCCTGACGGAGACAAGTACCATGCCATGGACGGGAGCCCATTCAAAATGGCAGCAACCAATATCTACAAGACGAAGGACGGGCGCTTCTATCATCTACATGGTTGGTGTATTTGAACGCACCTGTTGCATCGCTGACATTGATTGCATACAGCCAGCATGAATTCAGCACCCACTGAAAAGGCGCTGGACTTGGACGCATCAGCAGCTACTGGCTTGTCGTACGGAGAAGCGTGTCAGGTGTATCAAGAAAAGGCCCTCCAGTACACAGCGGCAGAAATTGAGAACTTGATGAACGACGAATATCGCCAGGCAGGGACGACGTGCTGGTCTATCGAGGAATATCGCGCGAGCGAGCACGGCAAAGCAAATGCACACGTTGGTCTCTACGAGGTGCATCACATCCCCAACCCCAAGCAGACGCCTTCGTGGTGGAAACCGGTCGAGGGAAAAACGAGTCCCTCGCGGCCGCTTTTTGGTTTGAAGATTGTCGACTTAACGCGCATCATTGCATCGCCCACCATTACGAGAGAACTAGCAGAGCTTGGTGCCAGTGTCATGCGGATCACCTCACCAAACGTGACTGACCACACGAGCCTCTGTGCGGACATGGGTTGGGGAAAGTGGAATGCATACCTGGATCTTACGCAGCCACAGCATAGGGAGAGATTGAAGGAGCTCATTCTGGATGCCGATATTGTAGTGGATGGATATAGGCCCGGCGTTATGGCGAAATGGGGCTTCGGAAAGGATGACATTTTGAAGATGTTTGAGAACAGTCCTAAGGGTATAATTTATGTCCATGAAAATTGTTATGGATGGAACGGCCCTTGGTCGCATCGGTCGGGCTGGCAACAGATTAGCGATGCGGTATGTGCTTAGAGTGATTTGGACGCGCCACACTAATGGTGGATGTTGAACAGAATTGTGGCATATCACTGGAGTTTGGGCGAGCGATGGGTAACGATGAACCAGTCACGCCCATCCTACCGAATTCAGATTTCTGGTGCGACAATTACGTTTCGTGCTCTATTACTCCCAGCTCACAATAGCTATAGCACTGGAGCTGCGGGTGCAGTTGGTGTTCTAGAGGCCCTAATCACAAAAGCGGAGAAAGGCGGATCATATGTCATTGATGTGAGCCACTCAAGTGCTTGTCACTGTTTGACATTTTGATCACTAATTTCGGCTACGAGGTCGCTCTCAACTATTACTCTCAATGGTTAGCAAACTCTTGCTCAACCTACCCTGAGGATGTATGGAAGAGGGTTTGGTCAGACAAGCAAAACAAGATCGTCTTTCGTCACACCGACAACATGATGGTCACCATCCCGCGCATGCTTCAGCCACTTGTTGCGGAGCAGAGCATAATATTTAGCGACGAGTATTTCGAAGTGAGGCAGAACGGAGCAATCGGAGTCCCTGTATATACTGTCAAGCCAATTCTTGGCTTTCCGCAAGGTACGGTCAAGCTGGGTTATAACGTCGGATCTAGAGGAAATGGTGTCGACGCACCTCGATGGCCAGAGAATCTGTTGGAAGAGATCGTAGCTCAAACCTGATGATATTTCAGTGCATTATGTCTAATTTCGTCATGGTTGTATAGCGCAATATCTTGCTCCCCGTAAGCTCTAAGAATTACACAACTAGCGTTTCTCGAGCGAGATACACAACCAAATAAGGCATGATAAATGCTAAATATGGACATATGTATGTGCGTCAGTCTGTCACGTTATTGGCAAATGCATCAAACTTCCCTGACTGGTAGTTGCTGAGCTTCTTTTTCCTTCCTTCAGACTTTGTATTTGCTTGAACGGATCCACGATATCTACAATAGGCATTCTTCCTTCCAAAAATGGATATGCTATCAACACGATGTACTAATTGAGCTTGTTTACCCCAGCAATGTCAGATCTGCGTCTCCCGACGTCAATCCATCGTCAATTATCGTCAATATTCTGGTATCTAATCTTGTTACTTGTACCCCTTTCAAAACTTTTACCAAAGAGCGCGCAGGTCCTGCCTATATTATTGTATACTCTGCATATTCTACAGTTGCACTGCACTTTCGAACCCATTGACAGAAGATCCTTGGTTCTCTCGCAATTTGCCTCTGGCTATTGGCCTTACGGGTATTTGAACTGGTCTTGTTGTAGCTTCTGCACTAGTCATGTTCATTTTATCCAAATCTCTATGAAAACGGCAACATTCACGACCACCTTGCCACTTGTATTTATGCTAACCATTGTACAAATATTGTCATTAGACCTCTACATTCCCGTAGCTCGAGTACATGTAACATACACCCCTCCTGAAAACACTCATCAAGGTGTGCTATTAGGCTATTCAAGGACAGACCAATGCATCACAGTGGCTCAGGTTGTCAACTCAATTCACATTGGGATCGATATCGTTCCCATTTCAACTCTTCGGGCAAAACTCCCCCAAAAATTTCGAGCAAAACTGAGAGCAATTCCAAAATCTAGTATTCTAGCTAGTTCCCACCCCGTATAATCTCTCGATTTTATTCTCACTGTTCTGAGTTGAAGATTAGCGCCCAGGATGTTGCACGTGACGGATCTAGGGCCGGCATATTCATCATATTGGGTCGACGTGTCATCGCTTCGAGCTCATCGTTTGCCACGACGCGTTTGATCCTTAACCATGAAGCTGAAAGAAATCCACAGGACATCGACGTTTGCGTGGTCCCCCGCTGCATCCCTTCCTTTGCTGGCCACGGGAACGGTTGCCGGCGCTCTCGACGAGTCGTTCAGTAACGAAAGCCAGCTCGAAATCTGGGCTCCTGACTTCTTGGACCGCGATGAATTCGATCTAGGCGTCGAGGGAGCTCATGGACCAAAGGGGTCTGTCAAGGACACAGCGAGGTCAGCTTGCTTTTGCGGGACTCATAATTATCGCTCAAGCTGCGCCCAGGTTCAATCGTCTCGCATGGGGTCATGTCGACGCTAGTCGTCCTCACGGCATCATCGCTGCAGGTCTCGAGAACGGCGAGTTGGCGCTCTGGGATCCAAGTAAGATCATTTCGGGGGCTGGGTACGTATATAGTACCTTGCTGCAATATAATGCTCACACCCCAACGCAGCGCCGAGTCCCTAATCTTGAGGAATACGACCCATATGGGCCCTGTTCGCAGTCTCGATTTTAATCCTATCCAAACAAATCTACTTGCTTCAGGTGGAGTTGGTGGCGAGGTCCGTAACGCAAAGTTGACCTTGACTCGCGCTCACAAGCGATACAGGTCTATATCTGGGACTTGAAAGATCCAAGCAAGCCGTATTCGCCTACCCCTGGCCAGAAAAGCTCTAAGCTGGACGAGATTACGTCTGTTGCGTGGAATCAGCAAGTTCAGTATGTCCTCGCTGGTGCAAGCAGCACCGGGTACACCGTCGTGTGGGATCTGCGAGGGAAGCGCGAGGTTGTTGCTTTGCAGTATGGAGGAGGCGCTGGCACGCTCGCTGGCATGTCCGGGCCTGGTGCTGGGATGGCTGTTGGGGGACGTCGCGGGATGAGCGATATTGCATGGCATCCCGACAACGTGAGTTCCAGGCCAATATCTATTCCCTTATAGCTTAAATAATTTCTGCAGGCTACACGAGTAGTGACAGCTTCCGAGGACGACTCTTCCCCGATCATCATGGTGTGGGATCTGCGCAACGCGCGCGCGCCCGAGAAAATCCTGACGGGGCATGAGAAAGGTGTCCTTTCCCTTTCGTGGTGCAAACAAGACGCCGACCTCCTTTTGTCGTGCGGCAAGGATAATCGTGCCTTGTGCTGGAACCCACAGACGTCGGAAGTCATTGGCGAGCTGCCCTCGGCGAACAACTGGGCTTTCCAAGTCGACTGGTGCCCACGCAATCCCGACATGTTGGCGACGGCATTCTTTGACGGCACTATCGGCATTCACTCCATTCAGTCTACCAACGAGGCCGCAACTGACAGCAAAATGCCATCACACCGCGCCGATGGTGCTGACATTTTTGATGCTCCAGCTCATACGCGTGCAGCGAACCAAGGAACCCTTTCTCTCAAGCAGCCTCCCAAGTGGTTGCGACGCCCTGTCTCGTCGTCATTCGGCTTTGGTGGCAAGCTTGTCACTGTCTCCAACTTGGAATCCGTTCAGGGCAAGCCGCAAAGCAGCGTTGTCCACCTGCGGAACATCGTCACCGAGAATGACCTCGTCGAGCGTGCAACCGAGTTCCTTGCTGCGATTGACGCCGATGGCCTGCAGGAGTTCGCCGAGAAGAAGAACGAGAGCGGGTCCACTGTTGGTGGCGAAGGATGGAAGGCACTTCTAAGCCTGTTCAAGGCGAACTCGAGGAACGAACTCGTTACACTCTTAGGCTTCTCCAAAGAGGAGGTGGCAGCTCGTGTTGCTGAGGCTATTGAGAACCTCAAGGCCAAAGGTGCTCTTGATGGTGACGACACCTATGAAGATAAGCCTCACGAGTCTGTCGTGTCATTCGCTGAACCCGAAAGCCAGGAAGTGCCCTCAGACCGCAGTGACACAGGCGACGAGGCTGGTGATGACTCTGCTGCCCCCGTCCCTTCTGATGACTTCACACCTTCCGAAGTCAGTGCTGGGTTGACCTCAGACACTGTTGGTCAAGAGGACCAAGAGTCAGCAACCACCGCCCCCAGCCTCTTTGGGGATGATGTTCCCGGAACCCCACAGCATGACTTCTTCAACACAGTAGGCGTCGCCCAAGACGACGGCGAGACACAAGCTGTCCATGTTCCTCATACGAACTACGGTATCGACTCCTCTGTTGCCGCCACTATTGGATCAGGACCTTCTTCCGTTACTTCGGAAGTCACCAGGAACAACGGCTTCAAGATCTACTCATCAGATGAGTCTGACATCGACCGCCTCGTCACCAAAGCGCTTGTCTTGGGCGACTTCGAATCAGCGGTGTCGCTCTGCCTTTCCGCTGATCGCTTCGCGGACGCGATCTTATTGGCCGTTCGCGGTGGCCCAGATTTGCTCCAGCGCACACAGAAGGCGTACTTCGAGCGTAGGACCACCTCGCTTCCATACCTCCGCCTTCTCCAATCCATTGTGGGGAACGACCTCACCGATATCGTGCAGAATGCGGACCTAGAGGAGTGGCGCGAGATATTTGTCGTCATTTGCACCTTTGCTTCTGATCAGGACTTCCCCGTTCTCGCGGAGCAGCTGGGCAACCGCCTCGACTATAGGTACACTGTCACCCATGGCTCCGATGATCCGGACACTGAGCAGGAGGCATATGCGTTCCGCAAGAACGCAACTCTCACCTACCTCGCCTCCGCACGCTTGGAGAAATTGATCAACATCTGGACGGAAGAGCTGTCGGAGGAAGAGAAAGTTCTTACTGCCGACGAGAGCCAGCAAAACGCGTCGTACTATACGGTGCATGCTCATGCTTTGCAAACCTTCGTCGAGAAAGTCACTGTTTTCCGCGCTGCTACAAATTACAAGGATGATGCTCTCGAGAAGACATCCGGTGATCTTACCTCGTCATACAAGCTAGCTGCTCTGTACGATCGCTACTTCGAATATGCCGAGCTTCTCAGCACCCAGGGATTACTGGCAGAGGCCGTCAAGTTCTTGAAGCTCGTGCCTACCGGGTACCAGGGTTCTTCTCCCAGCGCCGATCTAGAGTCTCAGAGGAAGAGGTTAGTAAGTGCAACGACGACAGGGCCTATTGCAAGCAGCTCAAAGGTAGTTCCGGCGGCGACGACCCGCGCGCCGATCCACAGCTACCCTCAACCTACCGCTGTCCCACAGCCAGCTGCATACCCCTCTTACGACGTACCTGCTGCAACCAACAACCCCTATGCCCCTGTCGGTGTGCCTTCGCAGCCGGCATATGCTCCAGCTGCCTCCAGCTATCCCACGGCTTACAATATCCAACAGTCCATGACGCAGCCCCCTCATCTCCGTGCTCAGCCGGCACCAGCTCCCTCGTCATTCGCGCCTCCGCCACGTGCCGCCAATGGTACACTATCCAATGCACCCCCGCCACCGAAGCGCGACAATGGTGGATGGAACGACGCCCCAGCAATCGCACCGGCGCAAAGAGCTCCCGCTACACTCAACTTGAACAAGCCGTCAGCTATCACCACGCCTTTCCCTAATTCACCAGGATTTTCTCCCCAGGGATCTCCATATGTTGGTGGGGGCTCGGCTGCATTGCCGCCGCCTCCTCGCCCAGGGAGCGTCAATCGTGGTGGCCCTCCCCCTCCTCAAGCCGGGCATCGTGTACCATCAACCGCAGGGGGCAATTTCCCGCCGCCTCCAAGGCCCGGTTCGACTACGCAGCCTCCTAACCGTATGATTTCGCCTCCCCAGGCGCAGGGTGCTCCGCGTCAGCCAACCCCGAGCCAATATGCGCCTCCTCCTTCGAGAGGTCCTATCCCTGGACAAACTCCTCCTCCCAGCCAGTTCAACCGCCCGATGGGTCCAGGACAAGGTCCAGTGCCACACCCACCTCAACAAGCTCCTGGCCCGTACACTCCTCCGGTGCAGCAGCAAGCCCCAGGGCCGTACGCACCACCACCCGGTGCCCACCAGCAGCAAATGGGAGGGCATCAACAAGCGCCACCGCCGCCAGGGCCATATGGTCCTCCCCAAGGCATGCAACAGCAACAGAGGCCAGGATCGTCTCAACCGCCGCCGGCCGGAGGACCACCACCCCCCGGTGGCCCCGGTGGACCCCCGCGTGCTCCATCACAGGCTGGAGGGCCGCCGAAACCTGTTTCGCGACCACAACCAGCCGCCCCCAAATACCGTTAGTATTACAACCTGTTGTCAGATTTTATATTGGAACCACGCCTGATCCCCTTTGTTTTTAGCTGTCGGTGATCGAAGCCATATTCCGGATTACGCGCAACCACCATATAGAGTTATCTCGGAACAATTGGATATGTTAAAACAGACTATACCTGTACGTGGATCGTGCATACCTGGCAACTTCATGCTCATTAACCTGGAATTCACATCAACAGGCCTCCCAAAAACGCCTTGTAGATGACCTTGAGCGCAGAATCAACCCTCTGTTCGACGCGCTCAACTGTGAAACCATCTCCAGGCCTGTTGTTGATCAGCTCACCGTGCTGACTAGGGGTAAGTAGTGACTTCTCCTCTCCCTTAGGACGCTCGCCAGCTTGATTTCTGATGCCTTATTCACTCTAGCCATGGCTGCCCATGATCGCCCTGCCGCCCTGGCACTCCATGTCGAACTTCTAACTCGTGGGTCGCAAACCGACGACATTGGTCTCTGGATGTCTGGAATAAAGCAGTTGATCATGAGGCTGTAAATATATTTTCAATTTCCGTAGACTCGTTGTGACCTTCTGCATCACTAAAATCAATCTCTATAACCTTTCCTGATACTTGTTGCCAATCAGCCTGTCCGATCTTGTGGCTACCTGTGAAATTACACTTAGGCAATTGATAGCTTACCGAATGCCCTTATGGACACCTATTTTCGTTCTAACACCGCCTTGCCTTGGGCAGCCTTCGGTAGAGCACCTCGCTGCGCACACTGCTAGATATGGGTACAGTAGAACCTGTCATAACCCATACCCCTCTTTGGCAACCCACACCTCGAGCAACCCCATAGAATTTTTGATGCACTACAGCATCTATTAGCCCTTAATGAGCACTATCATAACCCATACTCGCTGGCACACAAGCCTCAATACCCACCGCAGTGGGCATCCAACATGAGTATGGGTTACGACAGGTTCTACTGTAACATGTTTGGAAAGATCTATTCCAGACCACCATATCATAATGACCAAATAATATATATATATATATATATTTGGCAAGCTGTGCACGCATTCCATGGTCCCAGTCTTGGGGCCGTGCTTGTCGCGGGTATCTTTGGTAATGTTGTAAGATATGACCCAGATATCTATATACTTACAAGCACTCAGCTCATACTCTCTTCTTGCCCACAGAGGAATCCCTTCATCCACTTGGTAGACATGGCCAGCATGTTTACGGGGGCGAGACAGCTCGTCATCTCACAAGCAGTTTCACAATAAACGACCAAAAAATTAAATTCAGCAATGGTATTTCATCCTCTATTATATCTTAGTCCCATTTCGAGTCTTATTCTCATTATGCAAAGCTTTGAAAGAACTGTCATCGGCCATGGGATACAACGCTCTTCATGATTCTGCAGAACGTCAAGACGCGCATCGATGTTACATCGGCACTCGAACACTCATTATACAACGATTGGTAGCATGGATCTGCCGAGAAACAGAGAAGAGCACTCTACTCCTATGGATGCACGGAGGCGCAGGTGCCGGGAAATCCGTGATCATGCAGACACTTGTGGATGCGTGTTTCGCTGCTGGATTGATACTCGGGTCTTACTTTTTCTCACGATTCGATCCTTCACGGAACAACGCCGAAGCGCTCATCCCGACATTGGCATACCAAATGGCCTGCCAGTTTCCACAGGTCCTGGAAGTGCTTGAACAGAATATCAACAAAGACCCTCTAATTTTCAAGCGATCCATTGCAACCCAAGCCATGGTGCTATTGGTGGAGCCGCTACGGCATCTTGTTCGCCTCAAAATCTTCCCACCTCAGGCACAGGTATCCCCACATGTTTTCGTGATTGACGCTCTCGACGAATGCCAGGACAAGGAGAAGCAGCCCTTAATCATCGATGTCCTCACTGATATTCTTTACGACCAGCACGTACCCGTGCTCTTTCTCATCTCGAGCCGTCCGGACCAAAATACAGTTATGGACCGGTCCTTGAGACAAGCATCAGTCCTTGAGACAAACTCAAATATCTCGGTCATTTGGCCTTCAATCTCTTAGGTATCTTTTGAATATTATTGTAATAGAATGCTTCTACAATTATGCGCCTTTAATCAAGGTCTTGCTACTCTAGATCAATTACAATTTATCAAACACCGAGCAAAAAATGAGCTTTTAACAAAGAATGTGATGAAGATTGTGTCTGGGTGCCTAGATTTCTACGGCGCTTCACCCATTATCTATTTGACATATATAGAACTTAAATAATCCCTCAAAGTAGCACTGCAGAACCAGGATGTGCAAATATTTTGTAGTCCTTTTTGAAGTCAGTGCGATGTCGGTCACATCACTCGCTTACCATGTTTGGATTCGGCTATAAATGATCTCGGCAAGATTGTGAAGACATTGGCTGTGAGGAAGAAGCATCAATGATGCCGTGTGTCATGCCGGCAAGGTGCCGATGGGAATGTTTTGTTTTTGTGACTGTCTCAAGGAGTGGTGAATGTGATGATAAGAGAATTTTGGAAAGATTAGCTTGGATAGCAGGCAATTCTTCATAGAACAGCTTAAAACGTCGCAGATACATAGATTCGTCATACGTTAACATTATTATGAACTTTTTATGGCAAAGAAATCCATAGTATAGCGACAATATAGGCATTTCAACAATGTTGTCTCAAGGACTGGTCCATAACTGTATCAGATGCGCGTTGAGCAGGGCCGTCAACTTGCACATTTTTTCGTCCCTGATATTGAGGAATGTCCACCAATCGGAAAAAGATATCTCGCAGTTCATCACAGAGTCATTCGTAGCAATTCGCAGGCTACATCCGTTCAGAAGATATTTACCCAGAGTATGGCCTCCAGCAAACACAGTTCGCAGGCTCGTTGAGAAGTCGTCTGGAAATTTTTTCTATGCCTCCGTCGCCATGAAATACATATCATCACCGCAGGATAGCCCTTCTCGATCGTTAAGGGTCATTTTGGGTCTACAGGATTCCCAGAGGGAGTCACCATTTTCCAAACTAGACCCGCTTTATCTATGCTTGGCCGTCTGGGTATTTAATCCGAATACATTTAAACGTGAATAGCGAAGATATTCTCATTAGTCTGTACATGTTCATCTAGTGTTGTACACACAAATATAAGCATTCCAAAGACATTTTACGATGCCCGAGTACAGATTTGAGAGTGCGCGCACATTTAAAGTACAATTTTATAAGCCACAAAATAATTTTATGTGTTCCAGACACATATATAGAGCCCCGCAGACATACATCTATGTGCGCGAAAACACTTTTGCGCCTGCGCAGAAAGATATGTGACGGGGCATACTTGGCAGCCGGAGCGCCAAGGCAGCGGCCGCTTATCGGAGCTCTAAAGCGGTCAATGTGTGTGTTGGGTGCTTTTCCGGCCATATAGCAGGCCTGGCATGTACCACTACCGTACATGGCTCGTCTCACAGGGTACATGGGACCTGAGGCCTGAGGCTTCAATCATATGTATATTTAACAGCGTCGCGTCCGCCTGTGAGTCTATACCGCTGAATACTTACAATGAAGCGCCAATCAGACTATCACGTAATGCCGTTAATTTAAGCGCCCAAGACGCAAGTTACAGCCATAAATCGCTTCGGATGCATAGCTAAGGTACCAAGCTTGTTATATAGGCGTACACACATCCAATACAGCACTTACTGTTCTTTATCTTGCGGATAGATGCAGCTCTTATGTTGACTACTGAAGAAAATCGCGGACATTGTGCGCTTTTTTGGGATGGATGCGTGGGCCGCTTGTTGGATGACATGTCTCACATCATGGTGTTGTCCTTTTTTGTGTAATTTCTACTGACTCGTTCACAGTTTTTACCCTGCATCCTGTCGATATTGTTTCTACCTGCCTTGTTGCCCCTGTACTGTGTTCGTCTCGTTACGGTGTCATTGTTGGTTTCCAGTGTTCCGTGTTCCGTATTCCGTTCTGTTTATCTGCTGCTTTGTTCTGTCGTCCATCCATCCTTCCTTCCAAACCTTGTGTGTATGTCTGTATTGTCGCCGTTTGTTGTGTCCGTTTTGTGTGTGTCCTGTTACCGTTTTATGGTTTCATTTTCGTTCCCGTTCTTGTTTCCGTCCGGTTAGTTGGTCTTGTTCCCATTGGGTTTGCTCGTCTCGTCCCTGTTTGCCGTATTTGTTTTGCTCTCGGCGTAATCGTTATCTCTTTGATTCCCTGCTCTGTACGGTCTGTATGCTTCAAATATTGTCCCATAAACACGGTTTTCTCTCAAGCTGGGATTCATGCAATGTAATACTTCATGGAATTAGTTTTGTTTTTTTAGCTGCTTTGTTTGTCAAGTACCTTCGTGTCATTAATAATGGCACGTAAATGTTTCATGCGCTAATCGACTGGGGCCGACCGTTGCTGGGTAGTGACAAACACGTTCTGGATGCGGAGGATTTTTGTATGACGGGAGAGAACTCCTTTCATACCCCACTGTGTTTTAATCCGTATTCCCGCCATTTTGTAATATATGGCCGGAGGCGTGCAAGTGATTACCTTAGGCTTATGTAGCGGCATTTTGGCCGATAGTGCCCTGTAGGTAGTATTGGTGTAGCTATATACGTAGCTAGACTAATACCCTGCGGGCCATTAGCTCAGATTGGGCTAATTGGTATCCTGCCACTACCACCACAGCTGTTATTAGGAGTTTCAAGGGTGTAGGACTTCTGTGTACGGTAGTGGCACATGCCAGGCCTGCTATATGGCCGGAAAAGCACCCAACACACACATTGACCGCTTTAGAGCTCCGATAAGCGGCCGCTGCCTTGGCGCTCCGGCTGCCAAGTATGCCCCGTCACATATCTTTCTGCGCAGGCGCAAAAGTGTTTTCGCGCACATAGATGTATGTCTGCGGGGCTCTATATATGTGTCTGGAACACATAAAATTATTTTGTGGCTTATAAAATTGTACTTTAAATGTGCGCGCACTCTCAAATCTGTACTCGGGCATCGTAAAATGTCTTTGGAATGCTTATATTTGTGTGCGCAACACTAGATGAATATGTACGGACTAATGAGAATACTTCGCTATTCACGTTTAAATGTGTTTGGATTAAATACCCAAACGGCCAAGCATAAGCGTACTCGAAAGATGGGCTCGACACGCAACTTGTCAAGGATATCTCTCTGACAATCGGTACACGAGGTCAGCCCATCCAGCTCGCAGCGCTACCAGTCAAAAATACAATCATCGACGCTGAAGGAGCGACCAAAATGATCCTCAGCATGATGAAAAAATGTCCATCCGCACTCAATGTCAGCTCTTTCGCTGGCACCCTACAGACTACAGACTTCACAGTCCTCCATTATGTAAACACATCTGGTCTCCGGTACCATCGTTATCCAGAAAATATGCGAGACGGCTTCAGAGACCAACTCGCGCGAGGAGAAAAATGAAGAAATTTGCTGGATTGCGTCACACTATTTCCAGAAACCGGAGGAGTTGCACGATATATTCGATCTCTTCTGATGCCTTCTTCGTCGAGCAAACAGCTCCGAAGACCTTGCACGCTATACAGGGAAGATGCTACCGCAGCAGATGCTCTTGTTCCCGGAGCTGGTAAAACAAGCTCGCTCTGATTTAGACTCGTATACGGTGCGCGTGCATGAAGCCAGAATGCTCCAAATCATGCAGCGAATACACAGCGGTAGGTTTTATCATATAAATTCGCGAGAAGAAACGTGACTGACACGTCATGTTAGGCCCTGTGACAGCGATCTTTGAAAGGACCGAACTCTTCACCATAAACGAGATCGATTGAATGTACATCTCATTGTTTAGTCCCCTGAAATCCTTATGGTACGTCGGTCATGTATCTGGGCTGTAAATGTTCGTCTTTTAGTGCGATATTTTTTTCTGTCAAGTTGAGACCATGGTTGTTTGTGGCGAAGCAAGCACCCATTTTTTTGAGAGAGATTTTTAATGCCCCCAAAATTAGAAAATATTGATGGACCCACAAGAGAGTTGTGACATGTGATTCTGCACAAGAGTACTCCATAAACATCGGATAAATTACGTCCAATAATTTTCGCAGATTTACAATGTCAACAATCCAGTAAAAAAAGTCCCTGATACAAGTTACTCCCCAAGATAGCACCCTTTCCAAATGGGTGGCCCACACCAGCCTTACTCTCAACTCCTCCTTACAACGCTGATATCAATTATTTATAATGGAGATATCGCCCGCCTGGAGGGTCCATCCATTGCCGCCAGTGGAGGTATTGATGTTGTAGCAGGTGTTCGCCCGGGTCAACTGAAACAGGTTGTTGGGGCACGAAGCAGGTGCAATGTTAATGCCAATGGTAAAGGGATAGTAGTACCCCACGGGCGGGTTGGTGAGCGCAAACGAGAAGAACGGGTTTGGGAGGGTGAACAAGCACGTTCCATATGCCCCACCCCCGGAGGTAGAAATTGACCAGCAGTTCGATGCGCAGTTCAGGTCACTGCATAGGATTACGTCGCCGTCGTATGAGCCAAATTGGCGGCGCTCCAGGCTGGAGCTGGCAGGCGAGGTGAGCTTGAGGGTGCCAATGATTGCGTCTTCAAAGTTTCCCGAGAATTCGGTCTTCACAAGCGGTTAGTCTTCTTCATGTGGCAAAGCGAGGCGCATTCGTACCGATTCTGTAATTGCGGGGGTCGTGAGTGGCGTGCCACTGACAATAGCAACAGCAGCGACGAAGATGAAAAAGAGTATTTTGAACATTGTTTAGTCTTGAAGTGAGATGTAGTTGCAATGGCTGTTTGGATGGCCTCGCATCTGATCTTCCGCTTGCCTTTATACTGTGCGCAAAACCCACTGGTCTGCTAGACTTGGGGGTCACAGATTAACTTCCGACATGTGGAAAGCAACACGTTCAACGCGGTAAGACTCCTAAGGATCCTTTACGGAGATCATTGACAGCAGTAGCAGTATTCTCCCGAAGTCACAGACGCAAATGTCATCTAAGGTTGTACACCAAGACATCTTTCCGTACCTGTTGTGTATGGCTGACCTTTCAACGAATTACAGAGGAGATTGAGACGAGACGCAGCCTCAGCAGTTCAGCACAGACAACTTGAACTGTCAAGAGGTTCTACCTCGTTGAAATTGTGGCAGACATCGGTCAGCCAATTTTAACTGCCGGCGCATTGAGAACAACCATACGTGCGAAGACATGTGTATTTTGGACCTTGGTTGCATTGCTATAATAAGCTCCGGTATGGCATTGAAGCGTTAATAGACACCTTCCACCAGCATGCGATGTATCCCCTTTCACCACCCGCCAAGAATGGATGTCATGGATCTCGATACAACTGAGCATGATGGCCTTTACCAATGTACACTGCAGTTTCATCTACTAGTTACATAGCCACTTGTATGTACGCTTCTCCACCATATGGTACGCCACACAGGAGAATAAACGAGGTTCAAAAAAAAACAAACAAAAAAAAAACAAAAACACTGCAGTTTTGCCGCGGCATATTAGAAAACGAGAGAACAAACTCTTCAGATCGCTCTTAGAGACACCAACTAATTAATGTATACACTTGCCTTCTCCCGCATGGGTTGAATCTGATTGAGCGGCTGGCGCGGGGATCGCCAGAAGTATTTATAGAACTTACGTTGCTCCTTCGTGCTCACCTGGCCTTCAAGAACACGTTGCATGAATGACTTCGCGAACCTGTGGGTAGCACATCCTCGTCAGCACCTAAGGCAATTCTTGCTCTGAACACTGAAACTTGCTCCTGATGGAAGGCTACTTACCTGTTTATGACCCGTTTGTTGTCATACTCCGGGCCGTTCTCGACACTCCAATGCAACACAGTTATAAACAGCTCTATACAAATTTATCTTGTAATGGCTTAAATACGGATGCTTGACACCTTACTGGTAGTTTCCGTGTTCGTTCCGTTGAATACGAGGGCCAAAATGTCAAGGGACAATACATATGTGTTGTCCAGGCCGAGAACTTTCTGCTGGGGCAGCGCTGCGGAGCCTTGAAATCCGATTCAGCCCAATCCAAGGTCGCATGACCGTTTATTACAATGCGAATGGTCCTTGGTGTATTGAATGGAGAGGAGACTGAGGCGTCGATGTGATCTACGTAGGGGTTGCATAGACTTACTGACATCTACTTGGATTAACGCGAGCTGGTGAGGTCTCAAATATTCGTTTTCCTGTGAAGTTAGATTTGGTATAAGTATCACAAAGTCAACTAGTAAAATACAGGCATTTAATACCGAACCAGTAGTTGCAAATAGTATAAAATGACATGAAGAGCTTAGGCCTGAGACATCTATGTAAACCTACTTGTAAAATAGACTCCACTCCTTGTACTCGATGAACACAGTTATCAGTCAGCCGGCAAGTCAGATTCAAGCCATTCAATGTAATTACTCACTCTCAATCCCCACTAGCCCTCGCATGACTTTGCCAACGCTTCGCTTCGTCGCCGCAAACTCTACGTGCCTAGCCTGTTCAGTGCCACCGTCTCACAAGGGCCTTGTCTGCTCATTGAATGTGCTTGTCCTGGGCATAGGATCCTGCATGTTACTATATCTCGGGAGTGACGTGTAGTACTTTTAGGTGTGAGGGACGGAAGGACTGAGTCCGCCGCTGAGTTGGGTAGATGGATGATCAGAAGAAGACACAGAAACCAGTATGAAGCCGTCCAATTGATAGGCTCGGCTCGATTTCCCCATTAAGTAAATTGTCATACATACATACTTCATCAGCAAGATTACGTTTTGCTTGTCGGCTTTTTGACTTGCAGAGCTCCCGAACAAGTCAAAAAGCTGGAAAAAGCAGCTGAAGCAGCTGAAATGCCTCCAAGATCTGCACGTTCCTCCCCTCTACTTCATGGCATTTCTCTGTAGTGGTACATAAGAGATGTAATCAATGTGAGTCAGGAGCTAACTGCAGAAAAACCTTCATAAATTACACGAAATAACGGTGGCAATACGTGCCCATTTCAACTTTTTTAAATTTAGACCTGACTTTCCAGCTTGTCGCTTTTCGGGCTTTTTTCGACTTTTTTCGACTTGTACAAGTCGAAAAAAGCAAATTGTGGAAGTACTGATGTTCCCACATTGAAGTTTGTTGTTGTTGACAAGTTGCTTACCAATCAATAATCGGTTGATAATCGGGTGCTTCCATCCACCCAACCTCTCTAGATCGCTTGGCCTAGCTAGGCTCAAGACTATTCAAGGTCCTCTCCAAAGTCCTCTCTCGGTAGTCTTTGAATGCAGAGATCAAGTGTCCACTGCTCCTTATGCTATCATTGCCACTACCCTAGCACGGTGACCCTGTTCCTTGCCCAGGTTCCGACTGTGATGTGTCCCAACTTCTTATGGCTTCAGGGGAAATAGCTTTTATCGCGTACCCGATATTAGTGCCTCTTGGTGCTCATGACTGTGCCCAGAAACAAGTCACAAAATCCCACCCATTTATCCCATCATTATGTAGGAATAGCGGAGCTGGCCTTTGTCAACCACGTCACATGCCAATGCATTCTTCTTCAAACACTGGCATCGCACTCAAAGATTTCATTAGTGTGGACTTTCTACTTGTGTTAGATTTTGCACGGGTATGCTCCAGATCTAATCTCCAGGACTGGAAGATGACCTGCATCCTGCTGCTTTTACTATCTCTCTTCCCCGGTGAACGAATCAAAACCACTTGGTGAGCCAGCCCAAAGAACTTTCGGCCGAGCTCCGAGTCACGTTTGATCAACTCCTCCTTCAGACCGCCTTCACAGTTATATTGGCCTGTTGGGATTCAATCCGGCAAAGGGATTAGTCGTCATATCCTTTACTTACATCATCACAGAAAGATACTATTTTCTAGGATATTTTACATACTGTGTCTAGTACGGCACAATATCAAGTTCGCTACGAGCGCGATTCCAACAGTATCATTTCGAAATGTTCGGCAGTAAAGGCTCACAGGCCCTCTCGGTTTGGCCAAATTTTTGACCATGTCCAGCAGCTCCAGCCGTCACAGCAAGTTCTACCGGCTGTGACATACGGCACTGTCAGAATAAGCGCTTAGCGCAAAACGACGTATCCGCCGAATTTTGGCACCCGTCCCATGTCCTGTGCAGATCTGCTGGATGCCAAATCTCGGCAGGGAGGTCACAGGCCTCACCCTACGCCGAACGTTTTGAAATAGTATAGTATCTCACGCCACCCGCTTGTCCATTTTTAGACGCGTTCTGTTCCTATGTCGACTTCTATAGTCCTTTCAGAGGGCCGCGCTTGTGTAATCGATATAAAGAAAGCCGCACGCGGCTGGTGACCTCGTACCATGCATTGAGCTCTGATGAGCAAGCGCCCATTGCTCTACCGTGGGAGATGTTTTATGCAGTCAGCTTCGATGGTCTTAGTTACGACTATTGGATGTTAATCAAGCTTGCCTGAGTGGGTGGTCCCAGCTTAGTTTTATGATCCCTCAAGTCAGTCCAAGCAGTAGTAGTCTCACTCACGTTATTAAGGCACATGCATTGTCAATAAATAGGGCATTGTGTCATCCTGAACTCACTCACTGGAAAGATATATTGGTGAGTGGTAGGAGCATGCGTCTCCGTTGCCATTTCAATATGGCTATAAGTAGTTCTACCACTGTCAAACCCTTCAGTTATATTTACTCTTTCTGATGAGTTCCTCTCGCCCTTCGATCACAGTATCACACAACTGAGTTGTATGCATTCGGATGGTTGGTTCCGTGACAAGGAAAGCAGCGCATGACGGGGGTTCCACACCATACCCTCAGCATCTATGCATAGTTTCTACCCAGGGCCATCATCAACGATAGTCGAAAGTCGTTAAAATAAAATGTCTATCGAATCCAACCATCAGCGATGAAGAGATTGGACTCCTACAGCAGTGCTCTTCCCGATTTGGATGGGTTCGAGACTAGGGCAAGTACACACGGTGCCCCGCCGACGGTGGTTTCAGCCGCCTAGCCTTGTGACCCTCAGTAAAAATTCTTCAAATGCCCAGGAGGCTGAAAATGTCGAGGTCATTATAAGGAGGCTCAGAGACTTGCCAATGAGGAAAACCGTGCGTACCACGGCCGGGCTTTAGTCTGTTCCCTTCTATTTCGACTTCTGCCATGCCCGAGGAACTTGCGGCGGTTGACGTGGTCTTGAAAACGGATAGATTATGGAGACGGAATGGAGTGGAGGAAGGAGTGAAAGCAGGCAGGAGTTGGCGACGTGGCAAGTTGCTGCAAGGCTGTGGTTGGGAATGGACTTGGTTCAAATTCAAGACAACCAAGCTCTGTGACCAAGGCAATTTAGGCTTGATTCCACTTCTAAATGCACGGTTTACGGTGGCCGAGAAGGGCCAGCTCGATTTTTCAGTTTCATATTGTCGGCTAGACATGTTGACGGCACCTTGCCGGCCTCCATGGGCACTATCCCGGCGGTTATGATCAAGTTATGATTGTAGTGCAGACCTGTCTTCCATAGCCAAGTCTGTACTATAGCTACTACCAATGGACAATTTCGACGTATCTACGTGTGGCAGGGCTCGTAAGTCTCTCCATATAGCGCTATCTATGTCCTGAGGATCCAATTTGACGTGAATGTTGGTTTCTGGCTTTAGAGATATTGTCACGTGACCTGATCACTATAAGCGCCCAAGGGTAGCCAAGGGTGTGTGCGCCAGTAATTCGAGAGTAAGGCTCTTCGGACGCATAGCTAATCCCCATGAATTTGTATATACATACCAGGTAGCATTATATACAGCTGTGTAGTACCAATAGAGTGCCGGATAATAGGAGAACCATACACATGAGGAGTAAACTATATGTACATTCTTCAACGGCTCAACCGCAGTTTTCTATTGCTTGAACATTCACGGTACATAGAAAAAATACCAATACTTTGGCTTATTCAATGTATTCAATGATGGGGACGGCATACCACCGAGAAATATACATGTGCATTTATTGAACCCAAGGGTACACCCTACCACCATCATTTTTTCAGTTTCTTTCTATTTTCCATTTAAACTTATTCTTGTACTTCCCATGCAGAGACGATGTTCTGACGTTGACTGTGGACAAAAGCCAGCGAGATTGCGCGCTTTTCTGGGTTGGATGCGTAGACCACTTGTTGGATGTCGTGTCTCACATTGCAATGTTGTCCTTTCTTCATGTATCTATTACTGACGACATTATATTTTCCAGTCCGCTTCTCAAGATTGTTGTTTCCGTTGCTGTGTGCTCCGTGTTCACCTTGTTCCGACGTCTCCACTCTTCCGTGTTGCCAGCATTCCGTGTTCCCCATGTTTGTTGCCCGCCGTGTTCTGTGTTCCCTCTGTTTTGCGATGCCGGTTCTGTTTTCTGTTGCGCTCCGGTCTTGAACAGGGTTATGTTCGCTGGAAAGCACCTTCGTGCCATCACTGGTGGCACGTAAACGTTTCATACAGTAGCTGACCAACACCGACCGTTTTCGGGGATAGGTAAACACACTCTGGATGCGGAGGATTTACATGTGGTGAGGGAGAACTCTTGCCACATCCCACTGGGTTTTAATCCGTAATCCTGCCATGTTGTAATATATGGCCGGGAGTGTCTTTATCTGTAGCTATATGGCTTATGTAGCAGTGTTCTGGCTGTTACTGTCCTGTAGGTAGTATTAGTGTAGCTACAGTCTGTATGTAGCTAATCGGGTGCCGCTGATACCCTGCAGGCCATTAGCTCAGATTGGGCTTATTGGTATCCTGCCACCACCACCACCACCCTGGACAGTACTACCAGGTGTTCTTACGGTATTTGCAATGATTTTGGCTGGATGATGCGGGCTCACTGGCCAGGGCAAGGGTCTATGCTGATGACAGTGGTCATCCCAGTAATGATATACTCCCTAGCTCTAAAGGGAATGATCAGACAACTTCTGAGAACTTAGCTGCTGAAAAAGAGTCTCAGAACAATGATTGGATACAATATCTGTGGACATAGTATTTGGCATTTTTACGCTTCTCCTATCGTGCGGCACTCTATTGGTACTACACAGCTGTATATAATGCTACCTGGTATGTATATACAAATTCATGGGGATTAGCTATGCGTCCGAAGAGCCTTACTCTCGAATTACTGGCGCACACACCCTTGGCTACCCTTGGGCGCTTATAGTGATCAGGTCACGTGACAATATCTCTAAAGCCAGAAACCAACATTCACGTCAAATTGGATCCTCAGGACATAGATAGCGCTATATGGAGAGACTTACGAGCCCTGCCACACGTAGATACGTCGAAAGTGTCCATTGGTAGTAGCTATAGTACAGACTTGGCTATGGAAGACAGGTCTGCACTACAATCATAACTTGATCATAACCGCCGGGATAGTGCCCATGGAGGCCGGCAAGGTGCCGTCAACATGTCTAGCCGACAATATGAAACTGAAAAATCGAGCTGGCCCTTCTCGGCCACCGTAACGGTTGACGGTTTGCGCTCTCACAGGTGTCAAAGATCATGAATTGTCGTACAAATCCCTTACATATGTATGACTTTTGTATGACTTTAGTCAACATGTCTGACGAATGTCCGACTTCTCTTTTTACTGAGCGTGACCAGTCCTCCAAATGAGGTAAGACAAGCCCAGAGGGAAACCTCGATAGAGGGAGACATTCGATTTTCCTGGGGCTCTGCACTATAATCAAAATCACTCCGGTCCGGTGATATAACCTTCCTTATATGGCAACCTCGCAGGGCGCCTATTCTTCGTGTTGGGCTTGTCGAGTTTTGTCTATCTCATAACACTGGAAGGAGCACAATGGCGGACGTTCAAATACTAATATCAGACCTTTAGATAGCGGAAGGAGCTGTGTCGGCGCTTTGCATGCTTGAGTAGAAGGCCTTGCAAAGGCTGTCGCTTAAGAAGTTCATGACTTGGTCAAGACTTGGTAGTGATCAAATCCTCATTTTGTCTCTACTAGTATAGCATATATCCCAATAATCCTTCATGGAATGCAAATTTAGAGACCCGGAGATGTATTCAGCAGCTATGGAGAGCGATTACAACGTACACAGGACGCACCTGGGCGACAGGTTGAAGATGATGGTCATAATTCGTCGCCATATAAGGGAATTGGTCACCAGCCTACCAGCCATACACGTACATACACGCTTGTCTCCAATCGTGCCATGACTATGTGCGCGTCATTCACGTGTCGAACCCACAATCAAAATTTGTCGAGTACCAGTGCTCACATTGGGCCCACACCCAGCTTTCCCGCTTCAACGATATCCCTCTATCCATCTGAGTCAATCTCACTCAACCACTCCACTGTCGTCTGACTCCCCGGCCCCGGTTGCCCATAATTTTCGCCCTCGCTCGCCTTCCTCTGAGCGCCTCCTTTGCATGTAAGTATCTGCCCCTCTTCTGTCGTGCATTGTCCAAACGATTTTCCGCGAAGAAGATAAAAGAACGCTCTCAAAAGGCTAGCACGCGGCTGTTGCACAAGATCGACTCGATCTCTCGACTACCTTCGCCACCTTCTATTGGGATGAGATACTGACGGCGCATAATGTTCTATGTAGGCTCCATCAATGCTCTCTTGGAACAGTTGCGGCTTTGCAACCTTGACGAAATCGATTGATGTTGTTGAGCCTATAACGGATGAAGGGAAACAATGACTTTCATTGACGTTCATACAGACTGATAAAAAATTATTGTTCTCTACTGTATCAATTAATAACCGTGTACAAGTACTTTTACCAAATTTGTCTTTCTGTCAGCTGTATAAACCGGCATCTTATCGATCCGATGTGTGACCCTACCCCTCATTGGCTCTTAGCTTCCGACTTGAAACTCGTCAACTGTTTCTGGGTACACATCAGCTATACGATCTAAACGCTCCTACCAGGCCTATTCTCAAACGCGCATCCTCCCTCCTAGATCGCCAAAGAGTGTTCAATGGCGACTTTCTTTGGGAATGCAAATATAAACAGCATCAGCGGTGGGACTTTTCAAGTGGTTTCCGAGTCATCACCAACAGGTATGTAGTTCATTGGGTGCCACTTGTAAGGCGAGGTGTATTTCTCTTACACAACTGTGCACACAGACGCTGCCCGGAGACTCCTTTCAAGGCACATTGCTCCAAACGCTCTCCCAGACTCGGCCGCTATGTATGACGCTCCAAAGTGCTACCCAGAGACTCGGAAAGCCATCAACAACAAACTTCAGCTGTGGATCCGGCGCCAGCTCGATTTGGATACAAAGCTGATGTGGCTTCATGGCGGCGCAGGAGCTGGAAAATCAGCAATTTTGAGGACCATAGCCTTAGGCGATGAGACCAAGGGGTACAATGTCGGCACTCCTCGAGTGTTGGGCAGTTTCTTTTTCTCCCGAACGGACCCTACACGCAATACGGCCCTGGCTCTAGTACCGACACTCGCGTTCCAGCTTTGCAAGGCGCATCCCGTGGCGAAGGATATTGTCTTGAAGAATATCGCAGATAATTACGAACTGATATTCGCAACCTCGATCCGCAACCAAGTGCATAGCCTCCTGGTGCAGCCGCTCTCCCACCTGGAGTCGCAATACAATTGGCTTTCCAATGCGGATCAAGATCAGGGCGAACCAGGGCGCGTCTTCATTATTGATGGTCTTGACGAATGTGCCGATTCCAAGAAGCAGGTCGAGATCATCGAAGCCATTGCAATACTCGTCCGAGACGTTCCTGTCCGCGTCCTTCTTGCCAGTCGTCCTGACGCACCAATCCCGTCCACCATTCGGCACAGCGCCGCCTTGCGTGGTGCGTGCTCTGAAATATCCCTCAGCGACGATCCCGACTCAGAAGCCGACATCCGTTTGTTTGTGGAACAAACCTTGAGGGAAGTTCGTGAAAAATACCACTCTCAGCCTTTCAGCCCGGTCTCCGATTCCTGGCCAGACGGATACGACATTGACAAGCTGGTCGAAAAATCATCCTCTCATTTCGTATATGCGTCGACCGCAATGAACTACATTGCGTCAGGCGATGAACGTCCTGATGTCGCCCTCTCTGTCATACTTGGCTTGAAGACGCCACGCACGGGGACGCCCTTCGAGGAGCTTGACACTCTCTATCGACACATCCTCGGCAAAGCTAAATTTCGCAAGGAGCTTCTGAAAATCCTCTCCCACTGTGTTTTTACAAAGTTCTCAAATTCAGTGGAAAGTATCCATCTTGTCCTCGAGTACACCCGCGAAGATATTCTGCACTTTCTTTTGGACATGTCTTCATTAGTGTCTGTTGTGCGACATCCTCACGAAGGTCCCGTCGTTCAGCTCAGACATGCCAGCTTAGGGGATTTCTTACGAGATCAATCCAGGGCCAAAGAGTTCTACATTGGAACCTTACGCCGATTTCACAGGGATCACCTCCACCGATACTTCGCATTACTAGATTCCGCTCGGATACTCCCAGGAAACCGTGCGGTGAAGCAGCTGGCTATATACAGTGCGGAAAGTCGCGACTGGGACCCCTTGGTCCATCATATTGCAACTGGTCTCGCGGGCACCCCAGTGTCAGATGACGTGACATTGCTTATCCAACAGCATCCCCCCAAAGTCATATACGACTTTGTGGCCAGCTCCTGGGAGGATAAGGAGAGAGGCCAGGATCTACAGGGTGATCAGGGAGACCGGGAACAAGAGGACAGCGTGCGGATTTCAGAAGGCCTCGGAGCATACATTCAGGGGGTTCATGACTATGTATTAATTGAGTTCCATTTTATCGGGTTTCGGATTCTAACTCCCGTTTGAAATGCAGGATGTCGAAGGTGGTGGTATCTTTCGAGAATGCCTGGAGGGCTTCCTTGGCGTTCAGAAATTCATCGAGGAGCTTTATGTAAATACAGATAGGGATCCACACTCCTTTCAAGGCGTCATCATCCCTCTTTTACTGGAAGGAGTCAGAATCAAGAGGCTAACCTACATTGCGCATAGATTATTCGACTACGGATTACAGAGTCGAACCCTTACGGCGTTCAGGTGCGCAGCAGGTGACAACGGGATGGACTTCCGGTGTCAACATTACTATCCCGTTAGCATATTGCGTCAAATCCGAAAAAGGATGCCGGATGCGGACGAAAATTTGGCAAGGGCGACTAGGAGGTTGTTGCAAGTGATCATCGATGATCTGGATATTATATATGATGACGAGGACGAGCACAACTCTGTGGCTGTGTATAGAAGCATCCTGGCAGTCTTGACGAAAATCCTACCCAAACTGGTCTACACACAGGAGGTCGCTTTTTACACAACACAACGTCTTCCTCGACTGCACCTCGATCTGTCTGATGAATATCAAGATTTCTTGACCACACCCCGCAGAAGAATGCGAAAAGCGATGAAAGCTTACTCGATGCGCAAAGGAGACTCGACTACGGATGCCAGCACCCATTCCTCAGACCCGAATGACGGTACAAACACGGACGGGGGCATCTGTAGCAGCGGGGATTACTACGACTATAAACGCGGCGAGGTGTACGAGTGCGGCCACGCCAACGAAGACTTTGAGATATAGGCCGTTGAACCAGGCAAACAGTGATGGGACTTACTAGTAGCAGGTACTGACCCTGTACAATATTATTGCATGAATATGACAAGATTCCTTGATTTAATTCTCTTTCATCCATGTTGGCTCTGACCCCACATGGCGAGCGAGTACCGTGGAAATTTGCCGAGGAACCAGCATGATCACTTTTGGAACCCACGAGAGTATGTACAGATAGGGGCTTCGGGGGTTGTAGACACACACGTACATACATAAATGCTAGTCTCCAGTTGTGCCATGACTCGGTGGGCGTCATTCACGCGTCTAGCCCACAATCAAAAATTGTCCGCCTACATTTGGCCCACATCCTACTTTCCTTCCGTCCATCTGAGTCAAGTTCACTCAACCACTCCACCATCGTCTGACTCTCCGGTACCGTCTGCCCATCATTTTCGCCCTCACCCGCTCTCCTCTGCGCGCCTCTTTTGCATATAAGTATCCGCCCCCATTCTGTCGCGCATTGTCCAAACGATCTTCCGCAAAGAAGATAAAAGGACGCTCTCAAAAGGCCAGCACGCGGCCATTGCACAAGATCGACTCGATCTCTCGATCACCTTCACCACCTTCAACCCCGTCCACCGCGACCATCACCATGGCCAGCTCGCATTTCGCAAAGGCCGACTCGGACCTCATCAACCAGCTGTACGCGATCAGCGCGAAGCAGCCAAAGCTCGTGCGCTCCTCGCCATACTCTGTCGCGCTCAAGCACGATGCAGGAAAGACCGTCGAGATCCGGAGCTGGAAGATGAACGAGTTCAAGTACTACGATGTGCCGTCGCCGTTCCCCACCCTTGCGCGCGGGCTGTTTACGCGCAGAGTCGAGCGGGAGATTGACGGCGAGGCTGCGGAGAACGACACAGACAAGAACTACGAGATTGTGGTCCGGGGCTACGACAAGTTTTTCAACATCGGCGAAGTGCCGTGGACAACGGTAGGCATTCAATTGATTTTTTTGTGTGTGCATTACTGACTATATCGCAGTGGTCCTCCCTGGAACGTCACACCGTCGCTCCGTACATCCTCTCTCTCAAATCCAACGGATGCATCATCTTCATTGCAGCGCTCTCCCCCACCCAGATCATGGTCACCTCCAAGCACTCCCTGGGGCCCATCGCCGGCGTCGAGATGAGCCACAGCCAGGCGGGCGAGATGTGGCTGCGCCGGCACCTCGAGCGCGCGGGCAAGACGGAGGAGGACCTCGCCGCGCGGCTGTGGGCCGAAAAATGGACGGCCGTGGCGGAGCTCTGCGACGACGGCTTCGAGGAGCACGTCCTGCCGTACCCGCCCGAAAAGACGGGGCTGCACCTGCACGGGCTCAACACCACCACCGTCGCGTCCGCGCACGGCGCCGCGTTCGAGACGCAGCCGCCACAGGCGGTCGACGCGTTCGCGGAGGCGTATGGCTTTATCAAGACGCCGTGGACGCAGGTGGGCAGCGTGCGCGAGGTGCGCGAGTTCACGCAGCTGTGCGCGGAGCGCGGCGAGTGGCACGGCGAGCCGGTGGAGGGCTTCGTCGTGCGCACGCGCGTCGCGGAGCTCTCGGAGGCGGACAAGAAACGTGTGGGCACACGGGGGCGGGGCAAGGCGCCTGCAGGTGCAGAGGAACCGACGTCGCCGACGCCGTACCCCGCGGGCACGTCGTTCTTCTTCAAGGTCAAGTTCGACGAGCCGTACATGATGTACCGCGACTGGCGCGAGGTCACGAAGATGCTGCTCACGCACCGCGCCAAGACGCCGGCGACGCGGCTCAGCGCGGGTGCGCTGCCCAAGAACAAGCTGAAGCGGCCCGAGACGCAGCTCTATGTCGCGTGGGTGATCCGGGAGATCGAGCGGGATGCGGCGCAGTTTGAGGGGTATGGGAAGGGGCATGGGATCATTGGTACGCGGGAGCGGTTCATGAAGTGGGTGGAAGCGCAGGGCGGGATGGAGGCGGCGATGAAAAAGGGTGTCGATAAGGACCCACAAACTGGCGGCAGCGAGAGCACTGGTGGTGGTGGATCAAGCACCGGCAAGGCAGGGAAGAGGAAGATTATCATTGTCCCAATCGCCATCCCGGGATGTGGTGCGTATTTCTGCTCTTGACGACAACTATTTTGTGTACTGATAGACTCAAAGGCAAAACCGCCGTGTCCGTGGCCCTCACCCACTTGTTCAGCCCACGTATCGCACACACGCAGAGCGACGATGTCCGCGCAAAGAAGGCCGCGCCCATCTTCTTGAAAAACGTAGAGGACCTCCTACGAAAGCCCGGGGTGGATATCGTCATCGCGGACAAGTACGTCGTCCACACTTCCTTTTCGTTTGTCCCCCTTTACTCACACATGTACCCTGCAGGAACAACCACCTCGCGCAACACCGCGAATCCCTGGCCACGCTCGCCGCGTCCTCGAAGCCCCCCGCGCGGCTCGTCGCCCTCGACTGGAGCGCCTCCGTCCTCTCGCTCCCGCCCGCCACCGCCCACCGCGTCACGACCTCCCGCATCCTCACGCGCGGCGACAACCACCAGACGCTCGTCGCGGACACGACGACGGAGCGCGGGCACGAGCACGTCGTGTGGCTCTTCGTGCGCAGCATGGAGGGGCTGGCGCCGGCGGAGCTCGGGGCCGACGGGGTGGTCGTGGACATGGAGGTCGAGGAGGGCCTCGAGGAGTCCGTGCGCCGGGCGACGCGGGGCCTCGTCGACCTCCTGGGCGAGGAGTACGGGCTGGAGATGCCCAGCGAGGAGCGGATCGGGGCGGCGCTGGATGCGGTGCAGAGCTATGTGCCCAAGACGCGCAAGGTCGCGGACGCGAAGGCCACGAAGGGCGCGAAACAGGGGGGCGGGGGGAAGAAGAAGAAGGGCGCCGCGCCGCGCTTCTACGGCCTGCTCCCCGAAGTCAACCTCCCGACGCTGCTCAATCCGCTATTCTCCGCCGGGGACGGTCCGGCGGGCGTGGACGCGGCGTTCGCGGCGTTCTATGAGCAGCTGAAGAGCGAGAAACGCGTCGCGCCCATGCCGCACGTCACGCTTGTGCACTCCAATGCGAAGAACAATAGCGGCGATAAAAGGGAGCGCGATGTCTGGGATAGCTGCGGGAGGCAGGCCGAGCTGGAGGCGCCGCCCGTGTTCAGGGGACGCCTGGGCAGCGTGCTGGGCAATGGCCGGGTGATGGCGGTGACGGTGGAGGAGCTGGCGCCCGACGCTGATGCTGAGGCCGGTGCAGGTGCGCCTGATGAGGAGGCAGCGGAAGAGGCGGCGGAGACTCAGAAGGAGGGCGAGGCGTTCCTGAACGGGCTGCCGCCGAATGTCCGCGAGAGGCTGCACATCACGGTCGGCTTCGTGGAGGGCGCGACGGGCGTGGAGGCGAAGGCCATGGTGGAGGCGTGGCGCGCGAATGGGTCCAAGCCGACGGAGGGTATGTGGGCGGTGCCGCTGCCTGAATCTGAGAGGACGCATGTTCGGTTTGGGAGGGTGCGTGGGTTGCATGGTTGAGGGGGACTGATGAGTGTGTGAGTGGCGTGCACTGAACGTGGAATGGATGGTTTTCTTGCTGCGATTGATTTCTTGCTGTATTCGTTAATGCTTTGCTATCTGTATTTTGTTTCTCCGGCTTCTTGCTGTTTGGATAACCAACCCCAACTCCTACAATACGACGATGATATACTCGGTGCCCGAATAAGTAACCGGGCACACGTGATCTCGCGCGTCGCGTCCAAGCAAAAATTGACCTTTTACGCGGCAATTTTTCATAGATCAAGGTGGAATTTCTCCGCGGAAGATAGCGTATTGCCTTTTTAGAGCACTGTTATACCATTTTCACGGCATGAATGTTGTTTCTAATATGTGGCACAGTACCAAACTGTGTCATTCTTCTTGCATTCTTAGTCACATAAGTATCTTACTTGCACGATATATAACTACTGAAATATAAATTTTAAAGTACCATGCGTCTACCCATGTGTGAGCGCATGCCTTGCAAATATGTAGTCTTGTTAATAGGCCGGCAAGACCAAATCAATAAAAGTTACAAGCAAATAAACACGATTGATGTGAACATACAAACTCCAAATCAAAACTTTGTCGTCATAATCGCAAATTAGCGATTTTGAATGCACAAGAAAGTGGTGAAATCGCTGAAGTAGTATAATCCCTTCTAACTGACGCATTTACAGCGAGAAATTGGGCATATTCCGGGTATAATGAACTTTTTCAGGCAGACGAGCGCCTTGGTTAGCGGTCACGTGTGCCCGGTTACTTATTCGGGCACCGAGTACAATTAAGATATTATCATCTGCAATCCCCTCCACCTTATCTCTACATGTAAAATGTACTATTATAATCTTCAACTTCGATGATGTTCTCCAGTAACCACACCGCATCCCCTATTTGCTCCGCCTCTGCTGACTGTTTGACTTAGTCCACACCTCTTGGTCCGCGCTTCTAGTGCCCCCATCGAGCGGTTGCCCGGGATGTGAATTGTCTTTCTTTGGTGATGTCGCTTTGTGTCGTCTTAGCCGCCTTTGAAACAACCACCGATGTCTGGATGACTGCCACCACGATCTTGATCTTGATCGCATTTGATTCTCTGTCCCGAGGCTGGCATTGGGGTATGTAACAGGCTCCTACCCATTCGGCAAGTTGGCTCGAATGGAAAATAACTTGGCGAAAATACAAATGGGACAAATACCGAGCAGGTAAAAAAAGAGACCATTGGCCACTAGGGGTTGACTACGTCGCCTTGGGGCTTGCTGTGATTGTAGATATATAATCAATAGTCCAAACAGATACATTTGACAGCACAAAACAATACATAAAATTGACGGTATCGCAACAATATTGACATGGTGCAAATTTGACGCGCATACACTAGCTAGTAGCAGCAATCACAAATCTCGGGAAACTTCCATCAATTTCCGCCGGTATAAAAGCCACATAGTTCACTATACGTTGCAGAATACTCCAAGGACACCAAGGAGGCCATTTTCAGACGCAAAATATTTGAGCAGTTCAACACCGTCGCAATCCTAAGAAAGCAAAACCACGTCACAGCTCAAGTCTGGACAGACATCCCAAACCAACTACGAGTCAGACGGTGCACTGCAGAGGACATAAATGAAATCAAGAAAATGGTGCTGACGAACCCTGAATGTGAACAGCCAAGTTTCGACGAGGAGACATGGGACCAGGCAATCGAGTCAGAGAAATTTGGAATTACCATGCTCTTATAAAGCAGTGAAAGAAGAACAAAAGATCTGGTACATTGTTCCTGCAGAAGATACCGACAAGGGCAAGACAAGGGTCGCGACAGAGAACCATCAAAGAAAGCTGAACTGGCGACAGTACACATGGACGAAAAGAAGACATAGAATTTAGCAGACGAACTGGATATGGAAGTTGGCATGAAGTGAACGAGGGAGCGAGAAAGAAAGAGACGGTGAGACTTTCTCACCTTGAACGAAGTCGCGTCGTCGCGTCAGCGAGAATGCATTATCAGCAAGAATCACACAAAGGCTGATGGGTGGCTGTGTAAAGGCGGCATTTGCCGGTAGTTAGATTTCCTTTTTCGGTCGAATTTCGGATGTGGAGGAGGCTTACTGTTTCACAGCAAGCCAACAGGGAGAAGTAAGGGAAAGTCAGACACGAGAAGGGGATAAATCGATTGGGCAGAGAAGGGGGAGCAGGTAGCAATAGCCTGGACGAGACGCATTACAGTATGAGGTCAGGGCGCGAGGGGGCGAATGAGGCCGACTCGACTCGTCGCCAGGAAAGGAAAAAGTATCAACGAAGAATCGTAACGAAGTCACAGCGTGACAAGTCGTGCACGCTACACGTGCCCTGAGTCCTTGAGCTCTCAGCAGCCAGCTTCAGACATCCGTTGATCGTTTCTGGGCGGTTATCGGTAGCTTCGGTAAGCACTACAGCGCACCTACCTACCTATGCTCAGAGGCAAACATCCCTTGTAGAACATCCAGAGCGGGTTCAATATTCAATGGTCAATCCCACCAGGAGCTTCTTTCAGAATGCAAGGGTTGACAACATCAGTGGTGGAACGTTTCAAATGGTTTCAGAATCGACGCCGATAGGTAGTTTTATTGGATGTCCAAGGCGAGACATAGTTCTTATCGTTTTCTTTCACCACTTCAGACACTTCTCGGAAACTTCTTTCAAGGCACATTTCTCCCAACGCTCTCCCAGACTCGGCCGCTATGTATGACGCTCCAAAGTGCTACCCAGAGACTCGGAAAGCCATCAACAACAAACTTCAAAGGTGGATTTGGCGGCAGGCCGATCTGGATACAAAGCTGATGTGGCTTCACGGCGGCGCCGGAGCTGGAAAATCAGCAATTTTGAGGACCATAGCCTTAGGCGATGAGACCCCGGGGTCCAATATCGGCACTCCTCGAGTGTTGGGCAGTTTCTTCTTCTCCCGAACGGACCCTACGCGCAATACAGCCCAGGTTCTGGTGCCGACGCTCGCCTTCCAGCTTTGCAAGGCGCATCCCGTGGCAAAAGACATTGTCCTGAATAATATTGCGGATAACTACGAACTGATATTCACGACCTCGATCCGCAACCAAGTACATAGCCTGCTTGTGGAACCGCTCTCCCACCTGGAGTCGCAATACAATTGGGTTTCCAACGTGGATCAAGATCAGGGTGAACCAGGGCGTGTCTTCGTTATTGATGGTCTTGACGAATGTGCTGATTCTAAGAAGCAAGTCGAGATCATCGAAGCCATCGCAATACTCGTTCGAGACCTTCCTGTCCGCGTCCTTCTTGCCAGTCGTCCTGACGCGCCAATCTCGTCCACCATTCGGCACAGCGCCGCCTTGCGTGGTGTGTTCTCAGAAATATCCCTCAGCGACGATCCCGACTCAAAAGCCGACATCCGTTTGTTTGTGGAACTAACCTTGAAGGAGGTTCGTGAGACGCACCAGCCTCAACCATTCGACTGGCTCCCGGACTCCTGGAAAGAGAAATACTACATTAGCGAGGTGGTCAAGAAATCATCATCGCATTTCATGTATGCGTCAACCGCAATGAAGTACATTGTTTCAGGCCAGGAACGCCCTGATGTTGCACTTGATGTTATACTTGGCGTGAAAGCCCCACGTACTGGAATGCCCTTCGAGGAACTCGATACTCTTTATAGGCACATCCTTGGAAAAGCTCATTTTCCCCAGCAGGTTCTCAAAGTCCTCTCCCACTGCGTCTTAACCGAGTTCTCCCGATCAGTGGAGAGCATCCATCTTGTCCTCGAATACGCCCACAAAGATATTTTACACTTCCTTTCGGACGTGTCTTCGTTGGTGACGATTGTCTCGGATCCTCATCGCGGACATGTTGTTCAGCTCAGACATGCCAGCTTAGGAGACTGTCTTCGAGATAAATTGAGAGCAAAAGAGTTCTATGTCGGAACCAAGCGCCAATTTCACAGGGAGCACCTCAAGCGCTACTTTGCCTTGTTCGACTCCGCTCGAATACCACCGGAACAAATTAGAATGAAACGTCTCGCTGTGTATTCTGGCGAGTCGACGGACAAATATAATGACCCATTGGTGCGCCACATTGCAACTGGCATTGCGGCCTCTCCACGATCGGACGACACAACCTTCCTGATCCGACAGCACCGCCTACCAGTCATATACAACTTTCTGAGGCTTCAAATGGTGGACACTGCTTGGCCCATTTCAGATGGCATTGCGTCATACATGCGGGGGATTCATGACTATGTATTAAGTACCGTTTATCATGCAGATAATAGATCACTGATTGAACTTTTATTTCAATTATACAGGATGTCGAGAATGGTGATATCCTTCGAGAGTCCTTGAAGGACTTCCTTGAAGTTCAGGAATCCATTGAAATGGAATACCCAACTCAAGATAGCGACTACATTGGCGGCATCATTATCCCCCTTTTGCTAGAAAGACTTGAGCTCCAGACCTTGGTGGA
Organism: Psilocybe cf. subviscida; assembly: GCA_013368295.1. Taxonomy (NCBI): domain Eukaryota; kingdom Fungi; phylum Basidiomycota; class Agaricomycetes; order Agaricales; family Agrocybaceae; genus Psilocybe; species Psilocybe cf. subviscida. Next base: position 1,553,823 of record JAACJJ010000030.1, read on the forward strand.
TATTGCCTATGCTGGGTTTCACAACTCCATACATTCCCGGACCCTTGCGGCATTTACAGATAAGGGGACCTGGCCTAATGTAGGCACGTGTCGACATTACTATCCTGTGCGTATGTTGCGCGAGATCCGCAACGAAATGCCAGGTACTGACGACAATCTGGCGAGCGCCACGCTGAATATGTTCGTCATTCTGGATGAAGTCGTCTGCAATGATCCAAGAAGGGATATGAATGACCGAACCTACCTGTTTGATGGCATCCTGGTTGCTTTGACATTTGTTTTGCCCAAGTTAGTGTTCCGTAACGACATCGCTTTGTACACCAATCGACGGTTACCTGCCGCACCATATGCGCTACTAGATGAGCACCCTTACGGCGATGAAGCTCCGGTGAATGTAATTGGAAGGGCACGGCGAGCGATGAAGGCTTACTCATTGCGCGGGGGTACCCAGTCATGGATACTAGCATCTGGGACTCAGAATCAAGTGACGAGTCAGACACGGAAATGGGCTCGGATAGCGACGAAGACATGGGTGGCAATGACGAGAATGCAGATGCGGACGAATGTGACCATGCCAACGACGACGAAGAAGTATAGGTTGTCGCACAGGGCAAATAAGGAGGGGCTGAATGTATGTAGGACTTGACAAATGTATATCCCAAGAAATCATCCCTATTCAGCATTGATACATGATTATGACACAATTTCACGAGATTCCTTGTTCATACAGAGCCAGATACTAATCCCAGATCAAGTTGGAGGCGTTGAAAACATTTATGAATTAGGAGCTGAAACAGCGACTACAAATTGTCTTCTGGACAACTCAACCCCCCCTCCTTTCCTGACTCAATTTATTGAGGTTAAAGGCAAAGGTCCAATGAGATTGCGGCGGGATTTTAAAATGACAGAGGGCTCCGCCGCCCGAGTAGGGTCAGCGGTGTTGACGAGAGGCAGTTCCAAGACAGTTCGAGTGCTGGGTGAGAAGGGCGTTTCTTTTTCGATTATCCCGCACTCTCGTCATCCTGCTTGCTCACGCTGTAGCTGTAGCTGCAGACACGAATGCCGCAACTAGCAAGTGAGCCAGCAGCATCGACGCTGGAGACGGCGTGTACGTCCACGCGATGCGATGCGACACGGCGAGGAAGCGAGAGAGAGCCAGGCCGACTCTTCAGTCTCGTTTTCGAGCCAGTCGCGCCGCCGATGCCTCTGCTTCGCTCCTCTCGGATCTTCAGATCTCCATTGTCCCCATTCCCGTTCGTCCTCGTCCCTGTGCCGAAGCGCTGATATTGGTAGCTCTCAAGACCAAGACCCAGACTGACCGCGCTCGTCGTCTCTGAGCCCGCCGGCGTACCCAGCGGTGTGCCTCTGCCTCCCATCTTTGCCTGCGACTGATCGTGGGGACGCCCAGCTGTCTCCCGGCGCTGGAGGCCTCGTAGATCGCGGTCGTCGACTCGTCGCTGCTGGTGCCCGTGTTCTATGCACTGTATTCCGCGTTCGACATCGGCGTCGAGCTCGAGTTTTCGGGTCTGAAGTCGAGTCCGGGTTTGAGGTCGAGTTAAGAGCCGATTTCGAGGCCGCACCCTGGAACAGGAACGGGACATGCGGCGGCGCTGTGACGTGTATTCGATTCGTGAATCGCGGTTCTCGCGCGGTGTAGAGGCGTCGAGATGGTGCTGGACGCTGGCGGTGGTGGGTGGCGTGCTTGCTCGAGACGGCAGCGTCAGGGAGTGTATATACCCTGCCATATTCTGGGTGTTGCTTGTCATTCTCGTCACCCCGTAGTAGAGATAACGCTGACAATGCTCCAGAGCGTGCCCGTCGTCGCATGCAGGTCGGTGCGATTGGTACTGTGGCGACCTCATGGATCACTGGCAATTGACGGGGGGTGAGGCGAGGGCGGGATGCGTCCTTGAATCGCCTCACGATGGTGGTGGACGTTGACGGCGGCGTGCTTGCAGGAGGGAGCGGCGTCGTAGTAATCTGGCAGCGCAGATCCTCAGCCGAATCCTGGATGTTTCTGGTGAGTTTCTTCAACCTGCTTGGACGCGCAACAGACATAATGCTTACAGTCTTGGTTTTGTGCCCCTGAGCGTGCTCGTCGTCGCGCGCGAGTCGAGAGCCTCGCTCTTATGGAGTACATGTCCCATGTTTCTGACATTCACTGAGCGCGATTATCGTGGAAGGGATTCTTTGGGGGAACGTGCTGGGATATAGCGGGGGAGGTACATGATACATGTCTCTACGTTAGGGTAGATATAATGAGTATCGGAATGAATAAAGAATAATCTGTGCCCACTGTACTCGGGTGTTGGCACGCACAGGGGGACGAATGCGGGAGAAGATGCACAGATGGCAGCCGACGCAGGATATGGCATGCATGATGATGAGGCGACGTGAAGGGTGTAGTGGTGCTGAAGAGCTAAGAGGCCAGAGAAACACGGAAAGTTGTGCAGTGGGGGCGAAGATGCGAACGAGACCATCACTGGGAGATGTTGGTTATGACATGTGCGACGAAACAAGCTGGGGAAAGAAGGCCGGGTTGAGGCCAGGGGCTCGAGTTCGAGGGTGGAGCTGACGCATAACCTGGCTACATAACGCAATTTTTTGTCGAGATATCGGTAGAAGCATGAGTAAGAGACACTCTCAGCCCACAAGTATAGGGAAAACGACGTATATCGAGCAGAAAAGGCGCAGTCGTCGCGACAAGCGACAACCAAACGATTTAGGTATTTTTACATTTGTTTGTACACAATACAACCGGCCCCCCAACCCCGGCCTCCCGGCGCCTGTTCCCGCACCAAGCCTAGAATTGCTCAGCAACCTCAACGAGTTGCCAGCATTGGTTCAACATTCACTTTCAGTACTCGGACGACCTTGTTAAGATCCGGAGGAAACATTACCAATGACTATGTGACCTCAACACTGCTACATATCTCAAAATACACTTTCGTCAACTTCCTCCAAGACGACCGCTGTGGTCGAGACTCAGATTTTGACTACGGGTGGCTACCCTGGATTTCCGGTTTTCTTATCTGTTGTGTTCGAAGCATCGTGCGGTTATGGCCAGCATGTTTAAGGGGGCGTCGAGAGTTTCTATCAGTGGTGGGACATTCAACATTACCAGTAATGATCAAAAAACATTCATGGCCAACACCGGTGCGCGTTCTTCTACTTCTTCAATCTTGGGGTATCACTGAGCAGGTAACATCAGCTTTGAAGGACTTGGGGCTAGCTGCCTCTCACAATGCTTTTCATGACTCTGTCGCCCGCTACGATGCACCAAAATGTCACCCAAACACCCGAATCGCTGTGCTGAACATGATAGAACATTGGATTCACGGACTGGCAGACGTGCAGTCCCCTCTCTTATGGCTATATGGGGGAGCAGGTGCAGCCAAGTCTGCCATTGTCCAGTCCATCGCGGAGCGTTGCATTCCCCAAGACATTGTATTGGGGTGTTTTTTCTTCTCTCGGACTGACGTGACGCGAAATTCGGCGGTGACGCTGATCCCAACACTTGCGTATCAAGTTGCCCGCGCATTTCCAGCAGCTTTGGCCGTAATCGAAGGAGTCATGAATTCCGACCCCCTCATATTTTCGAGTTCGCTCCGGAGACAAGCTTACGAACTCCTCGTTCGCCCACTGCGGCACCTGGCGAGTTCTGGGGTCATCACGAAAGCTCGAGCCTTTCTTATCGATGGCCTTGACGAATGTAATGACCCGAAACTGCAGACGGCTGTCATTGATGTCATCGTCGAGCTGCTACTCCAATATTCCCTTCCCGTGGTTTTTCTTGTCGCCAGCCGTCCTGAACAACAGATCACAGCCGCCCTTTCCGCGCAACCCATATCTTACACTTCTATCCCACTCAGCGATCACATTGACTCGGAAGCAGACATTCGGCGATATATTGATGATATGTTCCACCATATTTCCATTCAGCATCCTTTCAAGGATCAGCTTTCCGCCCCCTGGCCACCTCCAGCCACTGTGGATGAGTTGGTCCGCAAGTCCTCTGGGCACTTCATATACGCTTCCACCGCAATGAAATACATCATGTCGCCGCATGATACCCCATGGCACTCTCTGCAAGTTGTTCTTGGCCTCCAGGCGCCCAGAAACAGGAAGCAGATGCCGTTCTCCGATTTGGACGCACTGTATCAACACATCCTCAACTCGGCCACATATCTGGATGAGGTCCTGACTATACTGGCGCGATGTTTACTGGCTGACGCTCTCATTGACAGTGTCGACGAGATCGCGTTCGTACTGGGCTATGCGCCAAATGACATCTACGTTTTCATCGCCGACCTGCAGGCTCTTCTAACCATCGTAAACCGTGCCGATTTGAGCCACGTCAACCTCAGACATGCTTCTCTCCGCGACTTTCTCCTAGACAAATCAAGAGCCGTTGCGTTGCATATCGACTACCATGCCTACCACACGCGCTATGTGGCTCGTTACTTTCAACTGTTTGATCTGGCAGCCAAGGAGTCGCCCGAAAGCACCATTTATCACAAGATCATATCATCAGGGAACATCGCATACGGAATTGACAGATTAATCACTGATATAGAACATTCTATGCATTGGGTGGAAGTTACCCCAGCCGTTGTACAACTATTTTGGCGCCACGGTCCAAGCGAGGTATGGGATTTCTGCGCATCATTTCACAGCTCTAGCCCGGAAATCGTAACCGGAACACTTATTCGCTATATGAATCTGGTAGAGGATGTGGTACGTACGTCCCCCAGCCTCAACTTGTAGGATTAGATGCATCTGACGGGGAATCATAGGTGGGGTCCAAGCTTGATGGTCGTCTGTATAGTCACCATCTGGCAACATATATCACAATCGTCTTCTCGTTCATGAACTCAAGGGGCGCGTTGTCCCGAATAAGTCTTCCCTTAATCTTCTCTGGATTTCCAACACGCTTCATGAGAAAAATATTGGTGTCATACCTCGAGGACTACATATGCTACCACCTGGTCAGCCATCTGCACCATAAGGACGGGTTACCCGTGGCGGAGCGTCGATTGGAGTTGGCCTCTGCCATCTACAAACACTTGACTCCGACTGTCCAGCTCACCGAGGTAGCGCGAATTCTGCTGCGCAAACTTCGCGGCTTGCGTGAGCATCTAATACCCGCATATCATACTCTGCACGAAAGATGGCTTCGTCGTACAAAGCCGTTCAAACATGTGGCATGCGGGTCTCCGCGACTGGCACGTCGCATTCAGAAACACTCCTGGACTTGGCTTTTCTCACAGGAATTTTATCTCAACAATGCCGTCCCAGCGCTTAGACTATCAGCGCGTAGATGTCGCAAGATTTGGAACACACACTGCGGCTACCCGTTACTCCTCGAAGCCCTGGCACACGTCCTTCCTCTCACCGATCCTTCCGAAGAGCTTGTGGAATTGACGAGGAAAATGCTTCCTAGGGCCGCACTCCACTTCCAGTTGCCCATGCGACGCGCGCGCGACGCCATGGATGTATACACCGCGCGGGTGCGAGGTACCAGACTTGCGCTTTTGGAGCGCCAAATTGAAGAAGGTGATTACAGTCTTTGTCTTTTGTTCCCTCTTCAATACCGTTTGTAGGACGATTATGACGATTATTGGGATGAGTTACTGACGGCGCATAATGTTTTATGTAGGTTCCGCCAATGCTCTATTGGAACGATTGCGGCTTTGCAACCTCGACGAGATCGATTGATGGAGCCTATAACGGACGAAGGGAAACTGTGGTTTTCACTAGCGTTCACACAATGTGTCAAGACTGACACAATCTATTGTATCAGATGATAACCATATACATGCACGCCTTAGCACATTTGTATTTCTGTCAGCACGTATGTACAGTTAACCGTTCTTTATCTCATCAATATCCGGCTTGTGACCACTACCCTCCTTGACTCTTAGCTTCCAAGCTTGTCGACTATTTCTGGGTGCTCATCGGTAAGCTATGCGGTCTAAACGCTCTAACCAGGCCTATGCTCAGATGTGCAACGTCCCCCCTAGAATACCCAAAGAATGCTCAATGGCGAATCCTTCGAGGACCTTCTTTGGGGGTGCGAATATAAACAGCATCAACGGTGGGACCTTTCAAGTTGTTTGCGAATCGGTGCCAACAGGTAGTTTTATTGGCGAGGCGTATTTTTCATCATTCTCAACTGCATGCGCAGACGCTGCTCGGAAACTCCTTTCAAGGCACATCGCTCCAAATGCTCTCCCAGACTCGGCCGCTATGTATGACGCTCCAAAGTGCTACCCAGAGACTCGGAAAGCCATCAACAGCAAACTCCAAAGGTGGATTTGGCGGCAGGCCAATCTGGATACGAAGCTGATGTGGCTTCACGGCGGCGCAGGAGCTGGCAAATCGGCAATTTTGAGGACCATAGCCTTAGGCGATGAGACCAGAGGGTATAATATCGGCACTCCTCGAGTTTTGGGCAGTTTTTTCTTCTCCCGAACGGACCCTACGCGTAATACAGCCCAGGTTCTGGTGCCGACACTCGCCTTCCAGCTTTGCAAGGCGCATCCCGTGGCAAAGGACATTGTCCTGAATAACATTGCGGATAACTACGAGCTGATATTCACGACATCGATGCGCAACCAAGTACATAGCCTCCTTGTGGAACCGCTCTCCCACCTGGAGTTGCGATACAATTGGCTTTCCAACGTGGATCAAGATCAGGGTGAACCAGGGCGTGTCTTCGTTATTGATGGTCTTGACGAATGTGCCGATTCCAAGAAGCAAGTCGAGATCATCGAAGCAATCGCGATACTCGTCCGAGACCTTCCTGTCCGCGTTCTTCTTGCCAGTCGCCCTGACGTGCCAATCCCGTCCACTATTCGAAACAGCGCTGTCTTACGTGGTGTGTTATTAGAAATATCCCTCAGCGACGATCCCGACTCAGAAGCCGACATCCGTTTCTTTGTGGAACAAACCTTGAGGGAAGTTCGTGAAAAATACCACTCCCAGTCTTTCAACCCGGTCTCCGATTCCTGGCCAGAGAGACGTCATATTGACGAGCTGGTCAAAAAATCATCCTCTCATTTCGCATATGCGTCGACCGCGATGAACTACATTGCGTCAGGTGATGAACGCCCTGATGTCGCCCTCCATGTCATACTTGGCTTGAAGACGCCGCGCACGGGGATGCCCTTCCAGGAAATAGACACTCTTTATCGGTACATCCTCGACAAGGCTAAATTTCGCAACGAACTTCTGAAGATCCTCTCCCACTGTGTTTTTACAGGGTTCTCAAGATCGGTGGAGAGCATCCAACTTGTCCTCGGATATACCCGCGAAGATATTTTGCACTTTCTCTCGGACGTGTCTGCATTGGTGTCCGTTGTGCCACATCCTCATGAAGGAGCTGTCGTTCAGCTCAAACATGCCAGCTTGGGAGACTTTCTTCGAAATCAATCAAGGGCAAAGGAGTTCTACATCGGGCCCAGTCGCCAATTTCACAGGGATCACCTCAAACGCTACTTCATATTGCTCGATATCGCTCAGATATTTCCCGGAGATAATGAGGTGGAGCGGCTTGCTATATATTCTGCAACGGACAAAGACAACTTCGACCCGTTAGTCCGTCATATCGCGACTGGCATCGCAGCCTCCCCACTATCGGATGAAGTGACATCACTTATCCGACAACATCCCCCAAGGGTCCTATACAAATTTCTGGAGCATTCGGTAGAGGAATTCAGGTGGCGTTATTATTCAGATGCCCTTGCATCATATATTCGGGGGATCCACGACTATGTATTGAGTCCCGCGTTATCAATAAAATTGCTGATACTAACTTATTTGGATTCTAATCCAGGATGTTGAGGGCAGTATTATCTTTCGAGAATGCCTCGAGGACTTCCTTGGTGTTCAGGAATCCATTGAAGAGTTTCATTCAGGATATGCGGCTGTATGTGACCGAAACAACTTTCGAGGCATTATCGCTCCCCTTTTGCTGGTAGGAATCGGATTTCAGACCCTAGTGGATATTGCGTGGGCGGGATTTGAAAGGAAGATACAGTATCTAACCCTAGGGGCGTTCATGCCAGGATTCAAGTCCCCATTACCCAAATGTCGACATTACTACCCTGTTCGCATATTACGTCAGATCCGACAAGGAATGCCGGACGCGGACGAGGGTTTGGCATGGGCGACTACGAGGTTGTTGCAAGTGATTGTCAATAGGGAGACGGTTATATATGGTAACACAGATGAGGAAGACGGGTTATTGCTCTATGGAGCCATTCTCAAAGCCTTGGCATTCATCTTGCCGAAATTGGCCTATCACCGGGAGGTTGCTTCTTATACAAGTCAACGTCTTCCTCCACCCCCACTTGTCTCCCCAGACAAGAATGGTCATGAGGCCAAACTTCCGAAAAGGGCAGTCGAAGGGGCACGACAAGCGATGAAAGATTACTCGATGCGCGGAGGAGACTCAGACGCAATAATGGCAGATGCCAGCAACTGGGACTTGGACTCGGACGAGAGCATTTATGGCTCAGACACAGATTATTACAGCGTCTTAGTCTGGCACTCAGACTCGGATGATGGTTCAGAGAGGGAAGAGGGTGTAGCTGGTGATGAGAACATGGACGATTGTGACCTCGATCATGCCAACGACGACGACGTATAGGCCGTTACACGGGACAAACGATGAGGGACTGGACTGGGACATACTCGCGGCAGGTATTGACCCTGTAGCACATTGTCGCAGGAATATGACACGATTACTTTGATTCTCTTATCCGTGTTGGCTCTGATACCAGACAGCGAGTGAGTCATGAGGAGAAACTCAGTTGAGTTATACCGATTCGGGATCAGTGTGCCATTAAACCAAATCGTAGGCCTCAAGGAGGACTTGGCTTTGCCTATGTTCGTGTATCCAGTCTGCCTACGAACAGGATTGTGCTCGGAAGACGAACCCCGCACTGGTGTATCCAATAATGACGAATCGCATGAATCCAGCAAAAAATATTGGCGGGGATGCTGCGCTTGATCATTGAGCGAAGAGGAGAGCCGCCTTGGAGCCGCCGACGACGACCACTAACTGGGTCCACGTTCGACGATTACTCAGGAGTCAGGACGTACTCTCGGTACTCCAGCTTTCCATGGTAATTTTCTCCGCTTTGCTAATGTTAAACGTATCGAAATAGATACTCGATGGGACTTGGTTGGACTAAGTGGTTGGTTGCCACCAATGCCTGCGGCGGCAGTGGGGCGGAGTGGAAACTCGGCAACTTCCGGCCACTACTACTTTGGGTGCAACTCTCAATTGGCCAAACATCAATTTACGTAACCTTGGTGGGAAGCATACCTGGCACTTGCCTCAAACTTGCCTGGCACAGCCAGGTGGTGTTCAATCGCCCCTCCTCTCAGACGTGATGTAGTACCGAGATACGAGATGTTGGTTTTTGGGAGCCTGCTTTTTCTCCGTCCAAATCTGCTACGCGGGGGACTACATGCTTGACCAAGACTGGGCCGGCCACTTGGTGTCGTTCTTCTCCCTTCAAGCAGTCGATTTCGCGCCTGAAGATGTCGGTATTGCTATTGCGAAACGTGTTCATTCATATTTGAGTTCCGAGTCTTTAAATCTCATTATATGCGCCGTGGTCTTGATGGTGTCTCTTTTCAACTCTCCACGTTTTTCTTGTCGTCATCGAAGAACTTCGAAGAAGACATGATTGCTTCGTGGGCTACGGTAACGTTCTTCGATTGCTCCGCCCCCCTTCGCTCATGTGCCACCTCAGCATCTCACTTCTCGTACGACGTGAAATAATTCGATTTGGTTGATTCTATGGGTCATTGACAAAGGCACACTCGACTCACCCAGATTCCGAAATACTTGTGGCGGCGTAGGATCAGACTTGATTTTATTCTTCCACCAACCTGTATCCTCCGTCTCCCTGACCGACGCACCAGCCACAAGAAATGAGAGGGAAGGCAGATTTCAACCCAACAGTTATTCCGGCACTCTATCTTATTCTAATAGCCGCCTTGGCTCGCGGCGGAAGGAAAAAAGCGCATTACAACTGGTTATTCTTTGTCCTTGTCGCATGCATCTCTGCCTACACTGTCCTTTTCACGGCGTCCGACGACGCAGGAGCAGATCGTCCATTGGCCACCGTCGTAACCACCATTCTCTTTAGTGCTTCCGACGCCATCCTCCTCTGCAATCGACAACGCGAGCTTCGAAAAATAGGACAGAACAAACATACTTCGAAGATGTCTCTCCTCGAGGGGCTCAAGTGGTCGACAAATCTTGTATCGACGCCACGGGGCATCGGATGGACGCATGAGCCTACTGATCATTCTGCGCCCAAGTTTGATTGTTCCCGGGCCAGCTTCATTGCCTCTCAACTTATGTGGCTCGTATTTTACATCCTGCTTCAGGATGTCTCCTCAATCCTCATCCGCACCAATCCATGCTTCAGCAAGGGCGGACCACTCTTCTCAGAATCCGGATGGAAATGAAGGGCGACGGTCTGGACCCAGATTTTCTTCTTCAATGCGCATATGTCGAGGCTGTATACCATCTCGAGCATTATCACTGTGGCTGTTGGGATATATCGCCCATATGATTGGCCCCATATTTTTGGATCTCCTCGCGACGCATATACTGTTCGAAAGTGCTGGGGACGTGTCTGGCATCAAATGCTGCGGAAGGTGAGCAAGCCAGCTCGTTGGTTATTTGTCGGCCAAAGGTTCACAGACGATTTATAAGGCTTCCCAGATGCTCACTTCGCATGGAAACTTTGTCGCATCCGCGTTGGGGCTCCCTAAGTGCCAATTCACCACCTATTTCAAGCTCTACGTATCCTTCCTGGTTTCGGGGATTATCCATGGCGGCGGAGACTACATTTTTCACCAAAACTGGTCTACTGGCCGGTCCATCAAGTTCTTCCTTTTGCAAGCCATGGCTATCACCTGTGAGGATGCCGTCATCGACATGGCAAAAAGACTGGGATACACCACCATTACGCCCCTCTCGAGGTTTATAGGGTATTTTTGGGTGTTCGTATGGTTTTCCTTCTCTGTGAGCTTTTGGTTGGAACCAGATTTACATGCAGGGGCAGCCAGCTCTGCGGGACACACCATCCTCCCTATCATGGGTCTATGGAAGGGCGAATGGACACCTGCTCATTGACATGTTTCCCGTGTAGACGACGCTACTCTGTTGAACCAAGCGAATGATGAGATGCAATATTATGTTTTCGAGTCGAATTCCATAGCTCCCCAGAAGACACTGTTGTTTCTTTGATATTGTCGCCATCGAGACAATTATACACTCTAGTGTAAGCCAGTGGATGGCCGTAAGTTGGAAGTGCATTCCGGAAAACCTGGGACTAGGAGTTGTCGTGCTGGTTAGATGACAAGAATAAGCTCGACTGTGTCGAGACTTTGTTATGAGGTTATTTTCCGTTAAAAAATACCAATGTCAAGAATCAATTATCTGCTGCTTGATTCGAGCAGGTTTCTGGTGTCAACTTCCTGCTTTGATCAAGTCTGGTAAGTCGGCTACGAGTTTTGGCAAGCTTCTGGTAAACGTATGACAGCGGCAAGCGCCTAGCAGTTATTAAGCGACATCAATCACATCAAATGACCAAATTTGCTCTTGCTTGGCAAAGACCATCTCATGTGACTCGCTCCCTCCTTTTCGCCCAAGAACCTTCGATATCGGAAGAGAAGGTATTTTGCAGGGCTTAAATCATGCGAGGCAGCATATTATAGACCATGGATGATTCTTTCCAAGATACTTCGTTGAAAATTTATTATTCACGCAATATTTACCCTAATGAATGGTGTATTTGGTGGAAAATGGAGTGTTTCCCAACGCATTAGCACCAAATACGCAGATTATCGGACAAAAAGATGCTGAATATGAGGGAGGTATTTATAAATTTAATGTTGTATGAGAAAAATCCCTGAAAGGTGCCTTGGGGCGCGTCGACAGGTGGTTCGCGCGTTGAGTGATGTCTATCACGTGAACGGAATCATCACGACCCTTTCGTGTGAACGATTGATAGCCGAGATCGCAGCAGGTTTCAGACACTTGACAGCAGACATTACACTGCGATAACCGATTGTTTGTTAGATTTCCAACAGACTTCTGGTACTTGAAACCAGACAAAACATTGAATTTTATTTATCAACGGAAAATATAGTCATACTTTGTATTTGAAATTGACATACACAGCGAATATATACACCAGAACCTGAGTCGATGACTGAATGAAAGATTGACCGACTTGAAGGTAAAACAAGATAGGAAAGCTGTGCAGTTTCGTTGACATAATCTTGGTGGGAAGAATACCATGCGCCGAGACGGCACCGCAGGACCACTGTGCCGGTCTGCTCTTGAATCGTCTCTCTTATTCAACTCTGATCATTCTTTGACACGAACTTTGTCGATTTCTTAGGCATGGACTGCAAAGTCTGCGAGCTCAAGCAGCGACAATTCTACTGTGCAACATGTCTGCGTACCCAGTACGTATTTCTCTCCCCGACTTGCCTCAAAACTCGACGCCACAATCACCCGTTACTCATGCTTACCAGAAACACGCAGTGTGCACGACATACAGCAGCAGACGGCGTACTTTGCGCAAGATCGAGATGAGCACATCCAACGCGCAAACAAGGCCCTGGCGGATACGATGACACCGAATAGGCTCACGCGTGCGGAGCTTGCAGCGAGGCAGCAGAGTGTGGATGAGCTTATAGGAGGATTGGCGAGGATGAGGAAGGATAACGAGAGAAGTGAGTTGGTCTTTCTCTTATGTGTCGTTGCGGATGAAGATGGGTCCAGCAGATGGACAGCGCTGGGCGATAGGCGGATGACAAGGATCTCAGTGGCTCTCGACGCCTCTTTGGTTCTGGGATCTGGAATATATCATTTTCTTCGAGCCGCCTTATATTGACCATTCCACAGAACGCGATCGCCTTCGTGCCCTACGCGAATCCCTCGCTGCCCGACGACGCACCCTCGCAGCCGCACCCTCATCTCCTCGCTTCCCTCCTCCAAGTTCAATCTCCCCATCACCGTCCCAAGACTCCAACCAAGCGCCCACCCCCACCGCCGGACCAGTCCCCGATGCTCTCGCTCAGCTAAGCGCCCATATCGCGAGGGCACGACAGGGCCTCGTTGCTGAGCTCGTAGAAGTGTTTAACATCGTCGAGGTGGGCGGCAGACCGGCGGTACAGGTTGGTGCTGGTGGTGCTGTGGGGACGGGTGGCGGTCAAGGAGGAGCGGGTATGTATGGCCCTGGAGCGCATGGGGCGGGGAGAGGGCTTGTGAAGAAGGGCGAGTGGACGATCGGCGGGCTGGTGTTGCCTGTGCCTGGGGATATGAGACGTAAGTATCTTTCTTGAGTCTCGGGGGACGCTAGTTCACCACATAAACAGGATACCCGCCAGACCACATCAACGCCGTGCTCACATACACGATTCACTTCGTCGGCCTACTGGCGTTCTACCTCGGCGTGAAGCTCCCATTTGAGATCGTGTGGACAGGGCCCGTCGCATCGGACAAGTCGTCGTCACATAGCGATAATGGGAGCATTAGTAGCAAAGGGAGTTCGTCAAAAGGCAGCAAGAGTAGAAATGCGGCTGCTAATGCGGCGGGAATGGGCAAGTTGGGGGTTGGTGTGCCGTGGGTCGGCGCGGTGAGAGGCGGAGAGGGTGGTGGTTGGGCTAGGTGCGTTGTATTTCATTCGGCCTCAATTTCTCTTTTTCTTGAAATATTGCAGTGATACTGCAATGAATCTTCGGAACTGACACTTCCTCCGCAGATGGTACAACAAGCACCCTTTGCACGTATCCGCATCCTCAATGCCGCTCCCTCCACCACCGTCAGCCATGCCGCCCGGACCCTCTCGTCGCCACACAGCTAGTCCCAGCATCGACGGTGCCTCAGAAAGCATGACAGCCTCCATACTCGCCTCCCTCCCGCCGTCTCTCGCAAATCTGGGTCGAGGCGCAACATACGGAACCCCGTCATCGAACCAGAGCTTGACAGACGCTGCATCGCCAACATCGGGCTCCCCAACAGTCTCAAATCAAGTCCTGCCCGCAACGCAGGCGCAGCAGCAGAGTAGCTTCACTACGGCGCTCGCGATGCTGCTGTTCAACGCAGCGTGGCTCGCGCATACACAGGGTGTTGATGTATCCCTGGCGAGCGCCGGCGATGTCCTGGCGAACCTTTGGGCGGTGTGCTGTAGTGGTGAGCTAGGCCGGTGAGTTTCATTTTGTCGTTGCTTGCGTCGAGTGCGCAGTGCGATTTAATTGCATCTAAAAATAACTCTGTTCCTAACTAATATCTATTTTGATCTCCAATAGGCGCTCGCACGAGACGCATCCGTTCCTCCCTCTCCCCACGCCGCCGTCCTTCCATCTTGACTTTGCGCAGCTGCTGCAGGCCACAGCTGCGAACCCCAACTCGACCAGATTAAGATCTGCGCAAGCAGGGTTCAGTCGCGAAGGAAGCGGAGCCACGAAAGCGAAAGGGACAAAAGGCGGGGGATGGGAGACAGAAAGAATTGATGAAGAGGATGGGTGGGATCTGGTCGAGGATGATATTTGATCTGAGATGATCTAGGAAGACGGCGGAATTTCTGTGCCCCTTATTCCGGTGACTCACGTCAGTTTCCTATCCAGAGATAGGTGTACCTGTATCATATGTAATACCTGTAACTACTGTATTGGATGTCTGTAATTTACTGATTCGCTTCTTCTTATGCTAGACTCCTATAGAATTGAATACAACGAGAGTGACTCGCCATGATGTATCCAGCCGTCGTTCGCGGAGGCAAGTGTCAAGGAATCTGCGTAAAATCTATGACAGTTTTTTTCACCGAGAATAATGGTGCCTAGTTAGACTGGAGTCATACGGAAACTGACAATCCATTTCAAGTCTGAGGATATAAATCGTGGTTCTTTTTCCCGGGACAAGTGTTGTGTGGTTTCGTCGGTGCAGCATACCAAGTACTTTGCCGAGCTTTGCCGAGGTGCCTAAAAATAGAAACCCCCCCTCCAGCCTCCCCACTGGGCCTCAAAATGCTGCTTGGATTATCCGGCAAAGCAACGAAATTATAAGCACACTGCAACGTCACTTCCAACATCCATAAGCTTGCCAAAATCCTCATGAGAGGTTGTCTTGCCTCATATATCTCACAGATGATGAACGGATTAGGTGGAGTACCGCAGTCTTGACGGTCATACATGAGTCAGAGTGGGCGTCGAGTCTCAAAAACACCTTTAGTCCAGGATTAAAATATCTAAGTTTCTACTTTATTTCTCTATAATTATTTCTGCAGAGAATATCCCCCTGATCACTTTCCTTAGAGAAACCGAGAAAAGCTGGTTTGCAGGATGATTGATTGTCATGCCCTTGGGATGATATCTCTGCGAAATATTGGGTGCTTGTGAGAACCTAGAGGCCAATAAAAAGCTGGGTACTAATGAAATTGTCGGTCGCACAAGTAAATACAACGAGCTGAGGACGATGCACATGCTCTGGGAGAATTCGGTTGGGTTCATTTCAAAAGATGATACACAAGTGAATGCAAATCACTATCTACAATCCATGTGCAGTGGGCTACCTCGCAAGACAAAAAAAAGGCTGAACAGCCGGCCTAAGGTGAGCAAACACCGGAATTGAAATGCCATTTGACCAAACCGAGATTGGATGGCGCGGCGAAGCCTCCACGGTCCATCCCCACAATACCACGGAGAGCACTGGCCGTCTGCGCCGCAGTCCACCCATCTATCCCAGTAGTATACATCACGTTGAAAAGGGTGAAAGCGGCGTCGTTGGTCCATGAAACTGTCGTTTGCTGCAGGAAAGCGTATTGTCAAAATGCAAGCTTGCAATGGCAATAGAGGTGTGGAACTGACCCATGACGGTGACGCAGGGGCAGTTGAATTCGGAGAGATATCCAGGAAGTAGAAATCAAACACTGAAAATTTGAGAGAATTCAGCTTGGGACCGACAATAATCGGGCCGTGGATAAATACGCAGATTAAGTACCTATATCAAACTCGCCATGGAAGTCAACTGTGGCGGGTGATACAGGTTGATTGGGGACCACAACGAATTGACATGTTGCAAGAGGTGGGGCGAATTGTCGTTTCGACTCGCCCACCAGCTGAGGAGCAGCAGTGACGACGGTGATAGCGAAGACCGCAGCAAATATTGCGATAATGGCATTGGCGGTAGTGTTCAGCATATTGGTTCGTATGGCCGATGTCGATGAATAGTAATGAATGAAGGCTCAAACACCAGGCCTGTTATATGCAAATACCAACACTTGGCATTGCGTAGTGGACTATCCAGTCTATTTTAACGACTTGTGAGTTGACTGGGGATGGCTCTGGGTAGAACTATGCATAGATACTGAGGGTCCGGTATTGAACGCCCGACGTGTGCTTTCAAGTTCTTCTTTGTCACGGAACCAACGGATCCGAATTTATACGGTTCAGTCGTGTTATACTCTGACTGGAAGGGAGAAGGAAATCACCGGAAAGAGATATAGTAGCAGTGAAGAATTGATGCAATGTGGCTCAGAGCTCAGCCAGATGCCTTGGTGTTGTGTAACAAGTGGTTTTGGTGTATTCAAGTAAAAGCAGCTGGACCCAGGTGAAGGTCTCCTAATCGTCCGGATACAAATTAGATCTGGAGTACACGAGTTCATGATTTAACACAAGTAGTCAGTCCACGCGTCTGAGATCTCTGAGTGTGATGCCAGGCCCCACAAATGAGTGCGTGCGGCTTGGTCGACAAAGGTTAGCTCCGGTATTCTTCTGTGACTATGGGAGTGATTTTGGTTGTGGACACAGTTATGACCACCAATAGGTAATAATAACGGGTACATATAGAAGTCTTTGGCTTAGAGCTATAAGAAGTTGGGAGGCAGCCAGGACTCAGAACTGATGAGCAGAAGTAACTTTATTACTGCGAAACAGTATGTTGGAGAGGCCCGGATATAGTCTCGAGCCATGTCAGATAAAACGATCCAGAGAAGTTTGGGTGGGTGGAAGTTGTGTGAGGGCAGGACAAGGGCAGGATGTTTCTTGGTGAGCACAAGGTGAGCAACAACGAATGTTTGACCAATGTGGAAATTTGCTCATGATCATTCGCCCTGAGCAAGTGAAGCGTTGGTTAAGTCATGAGAGGACGGTGAATGAGAATGAGAGAAATAAGCTCATCATTTGACTTCATGACTGAATATTGATCTTTGGCAGTGCTTTGTGTTGGTGGATGCAGTGTAATCTAACATTTCATCGAGTGGCTTGCGTCTGACTTGGTGTCCAATGTCCGTGTTCATCGTGCCCAAGGAGCAGGATTGTTCAACCTCGTATTTCCGTATTCGTTCCTGTTTGGCATGACTACCGTATCTTTATTTCCTATTTCATCGTTCATCTATCACTCATTCATTCTCTCATATTTGTTCTGCCTTCTCGAGAAGTTCTCGCCTTACTGTCACTATATAAGCTTCGGCTTTCATCAGAGACACCTAAGTCGTTTTTCTTCCCTGACCACTGAGATATGCCCTTTCTTGTGATCGCTACAATATTTATGCTCATCCCTTACCGGTAGCTCAGCGCTCTTGCATGCTCTATAGGTTTATCAAGGATCTCTTCTGCAAGCAGGTTTGTTTATACGTGTCAGGCCTTAGGTATTGTTGTAATCTCAAATACGGGGTGACTGGCTGGCCACTTTGAAGGAGATTCCTGCCTTTGGTTCTCCTCTCTATCACATTCACAAGCTTGTCCTTTGAGCCCCCCTCAGTTCAAACCCGCATTGCCTGACAATCGTGATTGTCTCCCATGTTTTTAATGATACCACAACCTCAACTGTACACTGACATCACCAAATCGCACTCTTCTTTAGAGGTGGCACACCGAGCACACTGCCAATGAGGTGTTTCCCGCTATGCCGCTATTCAACGCGGCGTATGCTGTCCTTACACAAGGTGTCAATGTGTCGTTGGCGGGCGCAGCCGACACCATAAAGAACCCTTGTGCGATGTGTGCGTAAATTAAATGCTCCCAACTCAATTAATAACTCGACCCTGACCTGATAGTCTATTTTTATATAATATGTGGGCGATAGGCGCTCGCACAAGAGGCATCCATTCCTCGCCCGCCCCATGCTACACCCGTTCCATCCTGTATTCGGGCTGCTGAAGACAGTGGCTGTGGGTCCCAGCTACACTAGTGTGAGACGTGTAACAAGATCCAGTCACGAGGGAAGCGTATGGCGATTTGCGAAAGGAAGAACAAAGAAACTAAATACGGAGGATGGGAAACAGAAAGGATTGAGGATAATCATATGTGGGACCTGGTTGAGAGTAAAATTTGATCATAAGACGCGACGGAATGTCTATACTCTTATTCCGGGTACCCACATCAGTCCCATTACTCACAGATAGATGCACCAGGACCATACTACTTGTAGCCACTAGCTTCTGTTTTACTGAATTGCTTCTGATTTTATGATACTCGTATCAAATCTAACTTAATGAGAGAATAAATGCCGTTTTATGCAAGATGTCAGTAAGTCCATGTGACCCCGACGTTGGTCACATTGAAGCTTCGATCTCGTTTCCATACAATATGTCAAGGATCCACGTTGTATCAGTTTGTCACTCAAGCTTGCACAAAGCCGACTCAAGTCAAAATACCCTGCCTCTCTGCGTCAAGCGGGAAGTTCGGCCTAGACAATGCGCTGTGGAGGCATTTTGACCCTGGCATTCAACGGAACAGAGACGGAAAATGAAAGTAAATTGAAAGTGTCAAGCACGCAGGCTTAGGCGACGGCGGAAACTACTTGGTATGGAGATGATAATTCCCAAGTCGTCGTGGAGTGTCGAGAACGGCCCAAGTATGACAGCCAACGGGTCATGAGTAAGTGGCCTTTCGCCAGGAGCAAGCGAGTTTCCGCATTCAGCGCGAGAATTATTACAGGTTATCGAATTGTCGTGTTAGATTTGGTAACGAAGAAGTCTGGTTATCCACAGGTTCTCGAAGTCTTTCATACAAGCTGTTCTCGAAAGTTTCTCGAGTATCTACGCGTCTGCATGTAAACAAAGGAGCAACGTAAGTTCTATAAATACTTCTGACGATTCCCACGCGCCAGCCTCCCTTCGGTTAGGCACAACTAAGTAAATAATGCAAAATAAGGCGAACGTACATTGATTGGGTCCGAGGTCGAAGTCTGTCGTCTAGGGTCTCATTGTAGTGATACTAGGTCTCACCGTTTGGCACAAGATCAATCTTTTCTCTTTTCTGATACACCACGGCAGCACTGCAGTGCTCATTGGTAACAGTTATCATGCCTACTAGTTGAGACCCATAATGTCCATCCTTGACGTGCGGTCAATGGGGTTAAATATACTGGAGTAAGAAGACTCTGTCAACGCTTCCCTGCAAGATCACACCGGAGCTTCATGATGTAGGTTCATATTGGAGGTACAATGGCACCAATGCCCAAATATCCGTCTTCACGCATGTATGATTGTTTTAAATGCGCAAGCAGTCATATTTCGCCGACCGATATCTGCCACAGTTTCAGAGAGGTAGACAAGATCGACAGGTCCTTTTTCTAAGCCGAATCCCTGAGGCGTCGTGCTGTCATAATCTCCGGTTTGCATTATCAGATACGTAACTAATATGAGGAGGACTTGGAAATGATCCTGTGTTCGACGACCTCGGACGACATCTGCGTCTGCGGCTTCTTTGACGGTATACACGGTGCTGCCCATGTGACTGCCACTGCCGTCAATAATCTCCGTCATGAAATCTGAAGATTCTTTGCGCATTGAATATCTTGCTTTCTACATTTCGGAAATTGATAAGTGACTTCCGAGTCTACGAAGCTAGTGGGATGTGCGTACAATATAAAGGCAGACTGAAGATTATCTGTGAGAATCATCCGACAGCACTTGCAACTACAGCTCACCTCAAGACTTGACAATGTTCAAAGTACTTTTTTTAATATTCGTCGCTGCGGTCGCTGTCGTCTGTGGCACGCCGGTCACGACTTCCGCGATTACAGAATCGGTACGAATATGCCCCTCCTCGACAGATGAAGAAGACTGACCACTCGTAAAGACCGAGTTCTCAGGAAATTTTGAAGACGCAATTATCGGCACCCTCGACCTCACTTCGCCTGCCGGTTCGACCCTCGAGCGCCGCCTATTTGGCTCATACAACGGCTACGTTGTCTTGTGCAGCGGCCTGAACTGCGCGTCGGGTTGCTTCCAAATCTCTACCTCCGGGGGTGGTGCCTATGGAACGTGCCAATTCACACTCCCAAATCCATTCTTCTCGTTTGGGCTCACCAACCCACCCGTGGGATACTACTATCCCTTCACCATCGGTATCAACATTGCGCCGGCTTCGTGCCCAAATAACCTGTTCCACTTGACCCGGGCGAACGCCTGCTACAACATAAACACTTCTACTGGAGGGAACGGTTGGACTTTCGAGTCGGGCAACATCGCCATCCAGAACTGATCTAAGCGTCTCTGGAAGGGTTGGGTAGGCGGGTGGGGGCTTTGGGAGCTGCATGTTTCCCTGCTGTTTGATCGGTTTGGAGATGAGGTTATGCCAGATGGTGTTTGCGCAGAGTATCGATATCGTTGTGTAACGAAAGATTTTTGGTTCACGGGAAACTACTTGATTTTGATGAAATTTCGTGTGCAAACTGAGAGGGTCGTATCACAGCCGAGTCATGCCACGTGTCCCAAGCGGTTATGTAGGTCCATCTCACTGTCTATTTTTAGGTGCGTTATGCACCCCTGATTCTGGATCCGCACACATGGCCGTGACAGGTATACTTGAGAAGGGAGGCTCATAGGTGGGCCATGGAGGTATACTCAGCTTAGAAGAGTGTCGAGATGTCCGGGAAAGTGGCTGTGCGCAGATAGTGGATGTTCCCACAGGTACCATTCCACACCCAACGCAGTTTGTGAGCGTAATTTACATCGAATGCATTGTAACGGTATATTCTCCAAAGATGTACGTGTATGTACCACCTCTAACATAGACCCATCTCTCGTTTATATCCCATAATGCGCTAGTCATCTATGTTGTCTATAGTCAACTGTATATCGGGTATACATCTCAGCATCTTCGATATCGATACTCCTCGTCTTCCAAAATGATTAGATGGCGGGGAGGGTTGGAATCTTTCTTTGGAGAATACAGTTTCATCTATCGGCGATGTCAAGCTGTTCGGGGTCGTTGTGCGACCATTGCGAGTAACTCTGCGAACGTGTCAGTTTGAGGATATGAAAGAAGGCTTCGAGTGCAGGACATTACCAACAGCACCTGCGAGTTCTCTTTTCACAGTGTTCAAAAGTCTTTTTGTCGCATTTATATCTGGAGCTAATATCGTGGGTAGTGCTCTTGTTGAAGTCATCCCGGTGTCCAAACCATTGGGTCTATCTATCGTTACTCATGTATCATGGCCTCTAAAGTGGACCCTTTATCAGACCAAGTTCTCCGGGAGCTTTGAAGTGACTGTGGGCTCTTTTACACTCACTATACCTGGTCCAGCCTCGGGCGCCGGCGGTTTGGACCCAGAAACGGCCTGTTAATTCTCTACACGTCTGGCGGAGACACCTTCGGCAAACGCGGATTTACCATCTCGAACTCTTTCTTCTTCTTTGACCTCGCCAACCCACTTGTTGGCACATTGTATCCGTTTACAGTAGAAATCAATATTGCGGCGGCCTCGTGCCCTGATGACCTCTTCTACCTGACCCAGGTGAACGTTTGCTTTATAAGTTTATTATAAACTTGAATACGCCCACTTGGGGAAAACGAGCGCGAACGGACATTCGAGTCTAGAAATATTGCCAGTACTAACTGATCTCGGACATGCAGGATGGTAGAAAGATGGATGAAGTGGTCGGCAGAGGAATTATAGTCGACAACAAGTGCGGATTGTGACAGTCTTATTGTATTTATGATTTGGATGGGTTTGTGAAAATGAAGTCAGTTAATCCTGAGTAAGTAGGTGGGAAGGTGGCAAAAATGAATATTCTGAAGTCCGTCCATGTGAAGTGGGTGGAAAAAAGGTAGATGATGTAAGTGAGTGAGGAAGCAACAGAGCAGACCAACCCACAGATAATCGCAAGATAAATAACCGAATATAATGACAATAACGTATTGGATTTGGGAAAATGTCAGAGGCACAGGAAAGTTATCAAAGCCAAAGCCATTGGTAGGATTGGGCGGGTCGGATCGGCTGCGGGGCGTAAATAACCAGCGGCGCCGGGTCGGCATTATCGTCGTTTCCTGCCGCTTGTCTGTTACCGTTCTGGTGCGTATGAAGGCCGCGATGGGCATCATCCACAGAGCCCCGGGCGGCATGTGACGCAACGGCTGCCTTCCCCTTTTTGGCTTCGTCAATACTGTTCGCTGAGTCCACAGAGCTTGCCGGTGACAGTGTCAGCGAGCTAGATTTTGACCGAGGCGATGCTAGAAGGGAACTCGTTGACACGCTGCCACTCTCAGACCCGTCGGGCGATATCGAACGGGTATCGCACCTCCCCGGAAGAAAATGGACAACAGACGCCTGCAGCGCTAGATCCAAGTCCAGGCGACGGTCCCATTCCTCGCGATAGTATGAACCAATGTGGCGCGTCACGATGTCTTTCATGAGCTCCCGGAGCTCGTCTTCCTCCTAAAAAAAATAACCAAGGAGAAGACGCATCAGCTAACACGTCAATCAAAGGTGGCTGTGTAGCGTATTTAGCCGGAGGATCTGACTTACGAGAGAATAACATTGCAGGTGCTTGTCCGCTCGCTTTCTAACCATCCTGGCGCAGTCTCGCACGTACGGAACGGTGATCTGGGGCAGGTGCCGAGCCCCTGCGTGCCCAAGGAGATGCTGGAGACAGCGTATATGAAGACGCGTCCTGATGCGCTTCATCAGAAAGCCCATGCACGCGTCAAACGCGGTAAACGAGATCAAGCCCATGGAAGTAAGGTCACCAATGAACGCGCTTATTGCCAGTGGCATGACATCTGGAACAATATTATCGTCGAGGCGCGTCTTGTCCGTGCCACGCTCGAACGCATCCTTGGGTTCCGTATGAGCAAATGCCAGTAAATAATCCTGCAGAAGCCGGCAACTTACCATGAAATGGCGAATAAAAACAGCCAGAGACAAATCTCCAATTTCCTCCTGGAACAGCCCGGCTATCCCAGACCCTCTTGATTTTAGATGTTCGGTGATTCGCTTCGCGACAAGTGCCAGGCTGCGCGTGTACTGAAGATTGGAAGCAGCGGTGGAAAGTATGAGCTCGAGCACGATGCTGAGGCTGCTTCCGTCCCGCAAGAGCTGATTTGTGAGACGTCGGGCCGTGGAATCAATTTCGCGAGGATGACAGATAATGTACTTCATGATCACAGACGCCGAGAATCAATGATAAAGATATAACCTTCGAGGGGAGATGCACAGAAAAAGATGGAGTCGCAAACGATGAGAGGGAGAGGATGGTAGAGAGCGTGAATAATAAGAATTTTCCCTCTTTAATCCAAGGTGTGTGGTTGTGTGTGTGCCGTCACGCGTTTGGCCCTGAGGGCCATAAGACAATGGAGGGGGCCTAACATTGGGATGTCAGCTTTCCAGTAGGTTTACAAAGGAAGGGAAGCTCAAATCGGATCTCTGAATTCGTGGTCCCCACTTTCAAAGGCCGGACCAATCCCGCGTTAGGACGGTACAAAGGACGCCACAGATGCGGGGAATGTCAGAGTGACCACAGACCAGCCGAGAGAATTGTGAATATCGCAACCATTGCGATGGTGAGGACATTCAGAGCGTAGAGAGTCTCTAGCGTGTATAAGCCGTAGTGTCCTGGACTGATCTTCCTCAATGTCAAAGGAGTGGCGGATGAGTGGCACAGACGCGTCCACGACTCGCGAGTGGCACGTGCGCCAGAGTCAGTCGACTTCCCACGCTTCTATCAGCCTCTATAGGTTTCAAGAATCAACTTGCATATATCGAGTTTCAGCGGCTGGTTATCGATCAGGTGGCTAAGCCTCAGCGGGGTCTGGAGCTGGAGGTGTGTTGCATCTCAATTCAGGGTCTCTGTGCCAACTCTGTGCAAAACATACCTGTAAAAAGTTGTTCAGCGTGTAAACATAAAACCCATAGACTCAACTTCCGAGTGAGTCGAGCATCCCTTGATATTGGGCTCTCCGTGTATCATTCTTGAGGTTGCGTGGGGTCGTGTGTTCGAATCTAACCCAGCAGGTGGTGTCTAGATGCTTTGGCAGTTTAGACGCGGCTATCACCTCAGTAGTCATCCACGGTACGTGCCACATTCGCATGTGGTTCAGTCAATTCGCACTCTAAAAACCTGTAATGGAACATGTAGGTCAAATGTACCCGGACAGGTTAGGATTTCGTTCAGTGACAATTCGACCCATCAATTTGTTCCGCTTATTCTGCCCAAGTGATTTATAGGTTCCAGAAGCATTCTAAAGTGAACTACAGCTTTGTGCTATCCCCCATAGGACTCCGACATGTAAATGGAGAATAAGACGCGCTGTCTCAGTCGTTTCAATGACTCCAACTTTTCTGCAGGCAGCCACCCAGGTACCCGCACTACATGCGTCTGACGTTAGTTTCTGTTGATTCGAAAGATGCAAACATGACAGCACAACCGGGGAACAGTAGGTACAGGTGGTGCACAAAATCTATGACTATGATCAGCGACGATTCCCTGTGGACAGACATACAATATGGAGAAGAAATCAGGACTTCGTCCCTGAAGTTTAATATTGATCAGACCTGCTGAGTACTCATAAGAAATGGGCCGACTCCTGGGCATATATGAACATTTGTTGTCGCCCAACATATCATTACATAATTCTATAGGTGGAATGTACGACACACTGGCACGACGCACTTTGGTCCCAGAGACGGTTAGTATGAGATCCTGAGCCCGAGTGAATTATTTGGCACTCTGTACGGTTTTTCGATCGAAGCTAGAATAGGCAATATATATGCCGGTTCCAAACAGTTTTCGATCACCGCGCGCGACCGAAGCTTTTCCCGCGTTGCATGTGCAGCTGTAGGTGCTTTCCCTTTCATACGTCAAAGCATACTTCGCTGTTTGTGAGAAACCAAGGAATAAAAATGTCTATTTACAGAAGATCGCTTAGCATGACTTGCGTGGAGTATTCCTTATTAAGATCAAGGAGGATCTTAGGAGGCTGAAGAGTACAAGGGCACCGTTTAATCTTGCACATACAATAGCTCGGCTATCATTGTATCCCGGAAGAATGCGATCAGTCGGCTACCTGGAAAATGATACATATTCGTCCACGCGAGAAACAACTTCAAGGACCTTTCATCACGATGCGACAATTGAAGGGGGCTCATCAAATAGGTACTTGCAGAACTAGGAAATACCTACTTCGAGGGCGAATGGCACTCCTTTATAACGATTATCACAAGTGGACCGGGATTGATCTGCTTCTAAAAATACAGGAAGCTCACCTATCCGGCCCCCGTTATTCTTTCAGCGCGATGCCGTTATAGCTCAAACATGGCTCTGACATGGGCTCACACGTCCTCCTTATGTGTAGTGTCCTGGAGACCAATTCTCCTCCCCATCCTGTTGTTCTTTTCCTCAAAAGCTGGTCTTTTACTCAGTTTCTTTCTCAGCGACCATGGCCAGTATCGGTTCATCTTCTAATGTCTCTATTACTGGCGGGAACTTCACTATCAACTATAATGGGAACGGACACGCAACAGGTAAGACAGTTAGAGACCTCCGGAGTTAGCACTGACCTGACCCACCCAGCTTTTGAGAAGCTGTCGCTGTTCGTAGCTCACAGTGCTCTTCACGACGGCCCGGCAAGGTCAGAGGGAACGAGCTGCCTCCAGGGAACACGCACAGATGTCCTGAATAGGGCACAGAGGTGGCTGGAACAAGTAGTGGAAGTCTCCCCACCGGTGTTATGGCTATACGGCGGCGCAGGCGCGGGGAAATCTGCAATCATGCAAACGCTCTCCGAACGGTGGATGCCCCAGGGACGCGCGATGGGTGCCTTCTTCTTTGCGCGCACCGACGAAACACGGAACACAGCCAAGGCTCTAGTGCCCACCCTCGCATACCAGCTGGCGCAGCTATACCCCAGTGCCATGGATGTGTTAGGCCCAATTATCATCTCCGATCCCGTAGTGTTCAAGAAATCCATCGCAGTGCAGACAGTACGTCTACTGGTCCAGCCTCTACAAGAACTGATCAGGACCGGCTTTATCTGTGTACATCCACGCTCGGAGAAGGTCTTCTTGATTGACGGCCTGGACGAGTGTGTCGATTCCGCCGAGCAGGACGCCGTTATAAAAGCGATCACAGCAGTTTTACACGACTATGGAGTACCCATCAAGTTTCTCGTTGCCAGCCGGCCGGAACCCGCAATCTCTACTGCGTTTGACGTCTACGACCAGCGACATAGAGCCATGAAAACTATTTCGCTCAGTGATCACAAGGACTCAGAACGTGACATACACAAGTTTGTCGACTCCCAGTTTCATGAAATTCGAGCGAGCCATCTTTTCCGGAATTCTATTCCCTCCAACTGGCCCCCTCACGAGACCGTGATGGCCCTGGTACGGAAGTCATCCTGCCATTTTATTTACGCGTGCATTGCAATGAAATACATTGCATCACCGAAGGAACACCCCGTTCGCTCTCTGGATGTCGTTCTGGGCCTTGATGTAGCCCGTGGCGGCGCACCGTCGCCATTTCCAGAGCTTGACGCGCTCTATCATCTTGTACTCGGGAACTCGGTACATTCCCAAAAAGTGGGGCAAATCCTCGCGCATTGTATATTCTCCAGCCTTCCGCCTCTTGTCAGCATCATATGCCTCGTTATCGATTGCACACCCAGTGACATACCGATCTTCCTCGTGGACGTCGCAGGACTTGTTTCCGTTACCAAGTCGGAGTCCAGACTCGGGATGGATACAAACCAACAGAGGGTGCAAATTCTGCATGCGTCTTTAATCGACTTCCTTCGTGACCCTTCCAGATCACAAACGTTATACCTTGACGAAAAGGCGTATCATTCGTCTCATCTCGAGACACACTTTCGATTGTTGGATTACTACAGTCACGGCGAAGGTACTGACCCCGGCTGGCCACTATCCCATGGCGAGGACCAAGGCTACAACTTTACACCTTTAGGAACGCAGATTTTCAAATCAATACGGACATCAGCGGATACATCACTTACGCAAGATGTGCTCAAGACATATAGCTTGAAGAGATTTCATTCTATCCAATCTAATTTCATCGACGAGACGGAGGAATTTCCCTCTGTTTACGCGGGCGTTGTCACCTATCTGGGAATAATTCAATCTGCAGTAAGTATGTTTTTGTTTTTGTTTTTCGCTTGGTCAAAGTATGTGGCTAAAACTTTTTTCGCTGGCAGAACATCAGTGATGGAGGTCGCCTATATATGACCTCCTTACAACAGTTCTTCGACATTTTTGAGTCATACCTGCACGACGAGATGGGGCCGCTTGCTCCTGCTATCCTACCATTGATATTGTCGCGGTATCCAATCAGCACCGTGCGCAATATTGTTTACCATTTTGAGGGCGACAGGAAAATACCGTATTTGCAATACACAATCACACAGCTTCTAATGCAACCTTGCCGGGCCTTCCGCCTTGGCAGGATCTCTGCTTTCGATAACCTTGACCCCGAAGATCTTCGGGCTGTTCGCGGTACTCACCTTGGCCCTGGTAGCATGGCTGTGGCTGCGGCGGCAGTGCTGGAGTACCTGTTCTCAAGGGATAATTCACCCCGGGATCTATTTTTTCGCACACCCCACAGAACGTGGATGCAGCGCCAGAAGCCAGGAAAGCGCATGGCGACGGGGTCCCCCGTTCTCGCCTCTGCTTTTCATCTCAAGTGTTTGAGATACAAGCTCGCCGCCACTGTATCGCCGAAGAGCTGTAGCGCAACACGTAGGAAATATTTAGGAATGCTCTCCACCAAAGTAGCCATCGACCCCAAACCAGACACCCTATACTTCCTACTCCTCGACGCGGTGCTGTGGTTCCTTCCGAAATCAGACTGTTCCGACAGGGTTCTAGCATATGTGAGGAGAGTACTGCCGAGGACCGCCTACCAGCGGTATCCGAAGCTCGCGCGTCGACTGCAGATGTGGTTCGATGCATATGGTGCGCGAGCACGCAATACGAAGATGCAATTGCTTATGCAATAAATCATCGCTGATATGTACCGTTCTTCTTTCGCACTTTCACTGTAAATATCTCTGGTATGTTTATCAGTAGACTCTACAACAGTAACGATAGAACGTACCGGCTTCTTTCCTTGCACTCTTGCTGACTTGTACCACTTATACATAGATCAACCTCATGCGTACCAACTGTTGTTCATTGATATCCACATTATTGTCCTCGGTCTATTGAGGTTATTCTATTAATCATAATGCTTCAATTCTCTGTATGCGAAGGAGGGAACGCTCAGAGCTGCTCAGAGGCGATGGCTACGCGAACCGTGATCACCTGACTAACCAAAAAAGGCAGTCCCCCTGGTCCACCCACAACGATCACACTTAGAAGTCGGGAGTCCACAGATGCTCGCAAACGTAATTTGATGAGCAGCTTTCAGTTGCCTGTTTCGAGGAGAGATTCTGGGAAGCATTGACTGGCTACCTAAGGTATTGCAAACTACATATATAACAGAGATTACATTGACCTTAGACTCTGGCAAACCGATCCAGCGCATACGTGTAGCTAAATCATTCAAAGGCAACATCGGATCAGCAAAAAACCGTCTCGTTTCTATAAATGGTATGATGTACTCATCAACCTCGGCGTTGAAAGGATACTCTTCTGCTTTGATGGGCACCATGACATATAAGTTGCGTTTCTCAGGTGTTTAGCTCTGACGGGTCTGTGGGTCAAATTGCGAGGATGTGGACTCCCTTCATGTATAGCGTTGGGTGATTCACAAAACATCTTATAGAATGATTGTATCAAGGCTTTGCATAATGATTTATCCCGAGTCACCAAAACTAGGGTTGACAATACATCTGGTGGATCTAAATGGACGATCAGAAGGCAGCAGACCTCTCGGTGTGCTTTCAGTGCCACCAACCCATCTTTGAACCTCTCAGTTGATGGGAGTTGAGTGGTAGGATTAGGTGACAGCTTCGTTTATCGAGCACTATGCAGGATGCTGGCATCCTAATAGGTATGCTTACTAACACCTTGGTGCTATTGGCACTCATTCAAATGGGTTTGAACCAATTTGAAGATCAAAATGGAATGTGCATACACAAACATGACCGCTCACAACAATACCCCTCAGAACTACAGAGTCACCGTCGCACCGACATTCCGGTACTTCGGGCTATTTACTCCGCAGAGATTTTTCGCCTGGGTCATGTTTCGTCAACACATTGCTCAGAAAGATGGATATTTTTCGTGCCAATGTCGGCTCTTGAGGCTGGACAGGGCTGGACGAGCTGTTGCTATATGCGCCAAGATGTTCATGCGTCTGCCCAACTGGGCTCTTATTGCTCTGATTGAGGCGGCAAAAGTGCCGAGCTAGCAGGTGGTCAATATAATTGATGCCAAGGAAGGTGATGCATATGCATAGTCGGCAGCATACATAGCAAATATCCCGAGCCAAACCTTGGAGAAGGAGTTGAATCTCAGAGTCACAACGATAGGGAAATGACATAGTACAATATTTCATTACTTAAGGTGTGGGCGCTTATTCGTATTGTCCGCTTGACTTTGCCATGCCTCGTTACTCCGCGTTTTACCCGCAACCAAGGCGCTACGACGGTATCACTAACGTCTGATGACGATGTGCTTGGACAGTAAGACGCGTTCTGTAGTGAGATCGGCGCTACGGAAAAGTACTTAACCAGGCGCATTCATGATGAATGAGGTAGGTAGCCCACCCCCCACTCGCCGATACAGGTCTCAATGGTCCAGTTTTCACATTATATCCTCGCGGCGGCGGCTGCGGTCGCTCTTGCACCCGCGAGCACTCTCGCTGCTAAAATCAAGCCCGCTGGACCAAACGGCCCGTCTTCGCTCAACTTTATCAACCCCTATACTGCTGGCAAAGCCCCGTATGCCAACAAAGGTTATGCGGCCAAACTGGAGGAGACGATCAGCTACTTCAACAGCAGGGGAGACTCTTTGAATGCTGCGAGGACGCGCACCGTGCAGCGCACGCCGACCTTCAGATGGCTGTCGCATACTTCCAATGTCCGTGAAAATTCACTTTTTGCTGTTACTAGCGGGATACTGATACTATTGGTGGATGAATAGCTCCCGGACGTGAAAACCCTTATTGACGAGGCACTTGCCGTCCAGCGCTCGACGGGCAAGAACCAACTGGTCCAGTTGGTGGTGTACAACCTCCCTGACCGCGACTGCTCGGCCTATTCTTCAGCGGGCGAGTTCAGCCTTGCCAATGACGGACTGAACAAGTACAAGGCCTGGGTTGATTGTGAGCCCCCTCATTCTTAATCGAAAAACCTGATGGGCTCATCAACTTGCGCACCAGCTATCGTCGCATCCCTTTCGACCCCCGACGCCGCCAAACTGAGCTTCGTCGTCGTCGTCGAGCCCGACTCGCTCGCCAACCTCGTCACCAACGGCAACGTCGGGCGCTGCAGCCAGACTGCGCCCGCATACAAGGAGGGCATCGCCTACGTCATCGCGAAGCTCCAGAGGCCCAACATCGCGCTCTACATGGACGCGGCGAACGGCGGCTGGCTCGGCTGGGCGGACAACCTCGCGCCTTCCGCGCGCCTCTTCGCCGAAGTCCTCGCCCTCGCGCGCACCAAGGCCCCCGGCGCCACCGTCCGCGGTGTCGTCACCAACGTGTCCAACTACAACCAGTACATCGCCCCCGTGCGCGAGAACTACACGGAATGGTCACCCAGCTGGGACGAGTCGCACTTCGTGTCCGCGCTGGCGCCATACCTGATCGAGAACAACTTCCCCGCGCACTTCATCGTGGACCAGAGCCGTGGCGGGCGCGGCGGCATCCGCACGGAGTGGGGCCAGTGGTGCAATATCCGCAATGCGGGCTTCGGTAACACCCCGACGGCGGACCAGGCGGTGCTGCAGAACCAGTATGTTGATGCGTTGGCGTGGGTCAAGCCTGGCGGAGAGAGCGATGGAACCTCGGATAGGTCGAGCTCGCGCTTTGACGAGACTTGCGCGCTGCCTGTGGCACATGTGCCCGCGCCAGAAGCCGGAACTTGGTTCAACGAATACGTGGCGAATTTGGTCAAGCTCGCAAATCCGCCCCTGCAGCCGACTTATTAGGTTGTATGAAGCTGTTGGAATTTAAGTCATTACTATATAAAGGCGAATAAAACACATGTACTCACCTTGAAATGTCCTGACTCGGTCCAACAGTCCCCTAATTTCAAAGCATCGCTCTCTTGAGGTGGGCGTTACAGTCAAAACCCAATAATCCACAATGGTATACTTTATATTTAAACCCCTTAGTAAAAACAGAATACCTATAGGGGATGGTCATCGACGTTAATATTATGTCCCACTTCCATCCAAGGCCATGAGTAACATCCAATGCTACGTTCAATCCGCCATCCCAGAAGTTTCATCTCCCGAGTCCAGCAAGCTACAAACATGCGTTAGCATTGAATCATATCACAGCAAGGGTTGAACAAGACCACACACCTATATTGCTTCATAAGTGTACATTCCCCGCCTTTCTCCAGATCGATACTGTACAGGTAGAAGTACCCGTCCGAGCTAAGTACCATTACATGCGGCATTGTCCTATGATCAAATGCGAGCGAGTGTCAGGAAATGAGGCGAGGAAAGATAGAACACCAGAAAATATTTCATAGCGCAGGACTGAAATGACATAGAAAGCGAACGCTCACCCGCTCATGCCCACTACCGTCCTTGCACCCGCGCTTGGTAGCCTAAACCACGCGAAGGCGCGCGATGGCTCCCACATCTCGGTGAGTGTGCTCGGAAGGTACCCGCCCATACTGTGCCCCAGCGACTTGCTCAGCTGTAACGACTTTCGTCGGAGGCTCAATCTAGAGAAACGGACAAGAGTCGTCAGTGACCATACAAGAAAGCAAACAGTATCAGAAAGAGCACTCGGTACCAACAAGACCGAGGAATCTAAGATGGACGAAAGGAAAGAGAACACACCCCATGCCCCCTCCGCCCAGCCCGCCGCCACTACTCCCTGAACCAGCCTTCTTGCGCTCAATGAACGCCTCATACCCACCCACCATATCCTGCGTCGCACCGTCCACACTCTCCGGCGGGCTAGTTGCCCCATCGCGCGCCAGCATACCAGCCTGCGTGATCCCCAGCCCCGCACCGCCAGCCCCTCCCGAGCCCGCACTACTCGTCCGGCTCACACTCGTCCCAGCCCCAGCCCCGCTCCCCAGCTTAAATACATGCACCGTCCCGTGCGCGCTGCTCACACCCAACAAGCTGCCCACGGGGTTGAACCCCATGCTGTATATCCTCGCCTCGCGCGCGCCGCGGCGGAACTGGTACAGCTTCTCGGCGCCGGGGACGCTCCACACGCGGATGACGGTGCCTTTGTCGGAGGAGGTGGCGAGGAGCGAGCCCGACGCGGATAACGCGAGTGCGGAGAGCGGGGCTTTGTGTGCCTGGATGACGTTGGCGACGGTAAGGGTGCGCGTGTTGAAGAGGAGGACGTCGCCGGACTGGTGTGTTGAGGAGGCGGAAGGAGATGTGGAGGATGATGAAGCAGATCCTTGCGCGGGTGTTGGTGCCCCAGGGGCCAATGCAGACGAAGGTGAAGGCACTGGTGAAGGATATGCCAGATACGAGTGGTCCTGGTTCGGCGACAGGGCACATACGGCTTCAGGATTCGGCGTTGTCTCGATGACATGCTGTAGCCGCATATTGCTGATATCGTAGATGTAAATTTCAGTTTCGAGGACGATGACCAGGCTCTTCCGGTTGAGCTTCACGGCGAGAATTGCGCTCGGGAACAGCAGCTCGCAGATCATGCTCTGCCGTTTCGTGTTCACGATTTGGAGTTTCCGTGGTGAGGAATGGGGTGTGTCTGCTGCGCCAACGAGCACAATGAGCGAGGTGCAGAAGAGCATCTCAACGATCCCGCGCGCGCCATCATCTGTCAACAGGGGGGAAACAATACAGTCAGCGGTAGCGCTCTGTCAATGAGGGGGTGTCAGGTTCATGGAGTGTGTGCTGCCATTCAAAAGGTTCATAGAGCATCTCTCAGTTCTACTTGGTCAGCAACTTGACACCCAGCTTTGAACATTTGAGCGCGGCTATGGCGTCGAATTGGTCTCGACACTAGTCCAGTGTCGACTCGGCGTAGATCCGACCTGGAGGTTGGCCCAGCTCGCCAGAAATTGGAGCTACGGTCTCCATCACAAGTGCTCTCTGTTGGACTGTATTGCACCGCTCCGTAGTAGGAGGCAACGCGGAGCACTGTAGTCATCCCATGACTCGTTCCGCAGATTCAACCGCCCAGCGCAACTCAGACGCCGTCCGCAGATCGTCTAATCCCAGTCACAATCCCCATCCCAAAAACATCGTGACTCCTGGTCCATGACACCCCCAGAGAGAACATGAATTAGAAGAACACGCACTCATAGTGTAAACCCGCCCGAATGGGTCGCAATTAGTGACGCTGTATCCCTTCCGCGTCCCAACCGATATGCAACTATAGTCCTGGTTGAAATTGGCGAACATCATGTTCGAGTGCGTTTTCTCTGCCATGCCTGCGGCTTGCTCTCTTTGTCGTCCTCCCGACTCGTGAGGTGCCTTGCGCGAGATCCGAATGCGGTGGAGGTGCCTTGAATGTTGCTTCCAACCACGAAAACGTCACTACAACGTCTGTGAGCCCAAAGTTTGCTTCTCTGTCGTGTCTTTGGGGGAGATTTTTCGCGTAGATTCGAAAACGGAGGAGAGCAGTAGATAATTGCAGAGCAAAGCGCTCCTAAGTGCTCAGCTTGCTGCAAGATATGGTATTGGATGACTAAGCACAGCACGTCACTGATCCTTTTGTGGCCTTGTCGAGGCCCTGTGCCAGCCTTCATCCCGCCGTCATCAATGCTGTCTGTATGATTGTAAAAATATGAACAATTAAACAAGCTGTTTGTCGCTCTTATAACCTTATACGGTTGATGGGTTGTTGTGCGTCTTGGGTAAACCCCTGAGTAGTATTGATTCACCCAAAGTTCAGCGTAAATATGACTGCATATCATGAACATCTCATATTGAGTACGACGATATTTTATGCAGTTTGTATGAATAAGGGAGAAACATGCTCACCTACCTGTAAATTATGCAGTGATAGGTGGGACCTACTTACATCCGGAACCTCAAATGTTTATGGTGGCAGACATTAGATGGCCTGTCATCTCACAATCTGGCCGCGACGGCCATAGTAAACCTGCCTCCCAGCCTCGTCAATTTTGCGGACACATGGGGGCCAAATTTGTATCTCTGAGCACTTCAGCGCTGTAGCGCCGTTAGCTGAACAAAGAGACCGTGAACTATAAGCTGAGCTTACATGGATTTCCTAAAGATCAAGGTGATTTACTTGAATCCATGATTACCGTCTAATGCGGGACCAATGCGTAAAAAGCCGTGTCAAGACCTTGATCATGGGCTCTGTGCTGTTCCACTGCTTTGAAGGATTCAATGGAATTGCAGAAATTTTTGATCGACGGGCGCGGCAAGGGCGCGGTTGGGTATTCATGCCTTTGAGCTTTACAGAAATTTTCCACCTCAGTCTATTATCGATTGGGCAGACGAAAGACAGGTTGATCGGCACATTCTTGTCAAGATTGAAGGAGCCCCGTGCATGCGAATCATTGTGGGTGCACCGATTAGCTGCCTTTTATGGCTAGTCAAATGATGGCAAAAATTGATGACAGTGTGCTTGGTTGATCGCTGAGCGCTTGAGCGCTCAAATATTCCATTCTACATACATGAAGGAAGTAATTTGAAGGTCCCTGATAAATAACGCAACTAGATTCAATCAAATATGATCGACTGTCAGTATGTAGCTGTGGTGCTAACATGTACAAGTCGTTCTAATCCAGCAGGTCCAGGGCAAAGAAGTGAACACGTTCCATCAACGCTACCGGAGAACCTGTCGGATGAGGATGTCAGGCTTGTTGATACGGAGTACACAAGTATGATAGTATACATACCACACTCAATTTCTTGCGAAAGTTCGCGTAGCTTCAGGTCACGCACTCGCGCACTGTACGCATCAAAGCATCTCTGGAGACGACGCGCGAGCTTGGGGAACCGCTGATACGACGCTTTCGGAAGCACCCTGCTTGCATATCTGAGAAGCTTTTCAGAGAAGCCGGCTTCCGGAAGGAGCCATAGGACAGCGTCAAGCAAGAGAAAATACAAGGTTTCCGGGTTCGGGGATTCTCTGCCTGTTTTCGGAATCATCCCTAGGTACGTAGTCTTCTTGCCCGATACCGCATGATCCTTCGGAAACAAGGCGTCGTTTAGTTTGTATTTGATGAACTTGAGGTGGAATGCCGAGGCGATCTTTGGCGAGCCAGTTGCCACACGGATGCCAGGCTTCTCGCGTTGGATCCATCTCCTGTGTGGCGTTCGCATAGGGAGCTTCTTTGGCGTATGGGATTTCGAGAAGATGTAGTCCAGTAGAGTCTCAGCGGCTATTGCGACATTTTCTGGTGAAGCATTCGCACATTGTCGGATAACGCGAAGATCACTGGCGTCCAGTTTATTGAAAACAGATACAAGTGAGGTGTGGAATGGGTTCAAACCCGGATCGAAAGAATCTTGCATCATCCATTGGGATATCGTGCCTTGCACATACCAGATAACCTCCTCGCTGTCAAAATGATAAATGATGTCGCGGATAATTTTGGTCGAGAACCCCAAGAAAATCAAGGGTAAGATAGCGGGTGCAAGTGGCTTGACCTCGTTACGTAGGTATGACTCAAAAATGTCAAAGAAATCCTCGAGAAAAACCCTGTAGAGGCGGCCTGCATCATCAAAATTCTGTTCGTTTATAATGTTAAGCAAAATAACGAAGAGGGGCGTAAATACTGACCGCCGATTTTATAACGTCTACGTAGACAAAAAGACCTTTGAAAACAGGGGGGAACTCCTCTTCTTCGTAATTGAAGCGATCTTGAATTCTGTGAAACTCCTGCAAGCCGAATGATTTGACGAATTCCTGAGTAACTGGCATATCCGCTGACTTCAGAATGGATGTAAAGATTTCCCGTCCTAACGATGTGTAGTCGTAGGCCCTGTCATTGGATATTGGCCATTGGACTTTGATTCTTTTTCGACGACTGATGTGATCCAGCAGCGCGAGATTCTGTCTAAGTTTCCCCGCATGGTACGCCTTTTCATCGATGTAAAGCATCCCGGATCTGGATTTGTCGCGAAGGAAATCGCCCAGGGAGGCGTGTAGGAGATTAACCTTGGTTTCGTTTCCAAGAATACCTCCCGATTCATGTGACCTGCGGATAGAGACTAGTGCGTTAACGTCACCTAGGAATATGGGTATGTCATCGCGCGAGCAGTCAATAAGAAGACAGATCATGTCGATGAGTGGCGGAAGAGTCGAAAAGATGCAGTGGGCGAGAATCTGCAGAACTCTGTCGCGGTGGGACGCCTTCTCGAGGATGTAGCTATACAGTGTGTCGAGGTCTGGAAATGGTGATCTGTTGAAGGTGCCGTTGCGGGCAACCTGAAGTCCGAGAACCACGTCCAACGAGCGTACAGGATTTTCTTCTAACGACGCGATGTACTTCATTGCAGTAGCGGCATAGATGAAATGGGAGGACGACTTCCGGACCATCGTTGTAATGGCAGTTCGTGGTGGCCAGTTCGAAGGGATGAGACTCTTGTAGGGATGAGAGGCGCAAATCTTGATGAACTCGGACACAATAAAATGTTGTATATCGCATTCCGCCCCTTCATGATTACTGAGTGAGATGGTTTTTAAAGCGTAATACTGTCCCTTGTCGATGTCGAATGCGGAAGAAATTGTTTGCTCTGGGCGGCTAGAGACAAGGAATTTGACCGGTACTCCATGGTCATACAAAACTGCTCTGATCGACTTGATAACTGCCTGCTGCTCTGCGGGGTCGACGCACTCGTCCAGGCCATCAATCAGGAAAACTTTCTCAGAGCGTATGCAGATAGAGCCGGTCCTGATAAGCTCCTGGAGAGGCCGGACCAGCAGGTGCAGTGTCTGAGTTTCGATTGATTTCTTGAGTACTATAGGATCGGAATCGATGATTGGGCCTAATATGTCCATGGCGGTTGGATGTAAGCGCTCTAGCTGGTAAGCGAGAGTAGGGACGAGGGCTTTCGCGGTATTCCGTGTCTCGTCGGTGCGCGAAAAGAAGAAGGCGCCGGCCGCACGTCCCTGGGGTATCCACCGTTCGGAGAGGGTCTGCATAATTGCTGATTTGCCCGCGCCTGCACCGCCGTACAGCCATAAGACCGACGGGGAAGCCTCAAGTATGCCCTCCAGGCCCCCGTGCCATTTTTCTACGCTATTCAGGACGTCTGTGCGTGTTCCTTGGTAGCATCTCGTCGTTTCTGACCGTGCCGGGCCGTCGTGGAGAGCGCTATGGGCTACTACTCGCGATAGTTTCTCAAAAGCTGAATGAACTGGGTCAGCGCCAACTCATGAAGCTCTCTGAAGGGCTTACCGTTGCTGAAGGTCTGATTAATCTGATTGATAGTGAAGGTTCCGCCGCTGATGGAGATATTGGAAGAGGAAGCAATGCTGACCATGGTCACTGAGAATGAAAGTTGATGAAAGACCAACTATTGAGGAAAAGAACAGTAGCATTGGTCTCCAGGAGACTGTACATAAGGCAAGATGGGACGACGTGTGAGTGACTGTCAGAGCCATGTTTGAGTTTGAGCTATAACGGCATTGGGTTGAAGGAATAACGTGGCGCTGGTCAGACAGCTGATTTTCTCGTATTTTTAGACCTGCACCAACCCCAGTATGTAGCCTCATAACAAGGGGGTCTAGTTGTGTAGATATAACTTATAAGGCTCTTCTGTGCTGCAGTACTGCTCAAAAATTGCGACCACTGTTGTCTCGTGATCCCTCAAACCGTTAATTTTCGGAACTGAAGATTCAGAGACTGCGAGTAAAGTCGGTGTACAACTGCATGCTTCCAGAGTATAGTGATAGCCGAATTCGGGCGTCGTAAACATTGTTTCGACATTGTTTCCCAGCAGCGGTGCCCTTGTACTCTTGGAAGTTGGCTCCTTGAGCCTCCTTGATCCCAATAAGGAATGCCTGTCATTCATACATATGTACACACGTCATGATGAACTTTGAACTTTGAAGCCACTAAGCGACCATCTAAATTTAGATATCTCGGTCGTTGATGGTTAATTACATTCTCACAGACAAGTCCATACGCATTTGACGGATGAAAGGGAAAGCGCCTGCAGTCGCAAATGCGATCCATATAACATTGAAAGCTTCCGCCGCGGTGATCTGCGACTGTTTGAATTCGGACATCGAGATTTCCTTTCCTAGAGGCCTCCAATATATGCGATCGTCCAATGCACGACGCTTTTTGGACTCAGGCTTACGTTGATATTTTCCACTCATGGTCGTACTTGAATCAGGTACATAATGCCTGGGTACTATGTGCGCGCCCGGGGTATTGTGTACTAATTAGCGTGCTTGCTCATGCGTGTATACCCTTACTGGAACTTGCGGTTTTTGGACATGAACATCATGATCATGATCTTCCAATATCAAAGACAAAGCGGCGGTCCATCGCTTTCTACTGAGCCAGAAAGCAGAAAGCTACTGAGGGTAGGGGCCATCGTGCAGGTGCAGACAGAATTACTGTGATCGTTCAGCGCTCAGCCTGAAAAAAAAAAATGAAAAAAAGGTAATTCCAAGGAACGCATTTTCGGCCTGTGAGATACTGAAAAAGCATTCGTACGCCGCGCTCGCGGCTGCCACTCCTTGAAGGGGTGTTCATGTCCTCGCAACTTGTACATTGGGGGTTCAAGTTAATGAACATAAGGAGCGTTGGTGATTATGGAACGTGTACTCTTGGTACAATCAATTTTTGCGGAGAATGAGCGATCGTTCTTTCATTTAACCGCCAATGGTTTGAAGATATCTGAAGAAGTCAAAAATATTCGCAGATTCGTGCTGACCATTCTGGAACGTTATTGAGAGACGTGTCATTGATTGCGCGGTATAAGAGGATTATGAACACATGTTTTAGAGCGCATGACCGGAGGATGAATCGAAGGTGAGTGTATGAAGCAACGGCCAAGTGGGACACGGACAAGGACAAAATAAGCACTATATTGGGAAATGAGCGCGAGCAATCATCAAAGGATAAGATAGGAGTGCGTCGGGAATGGCAAGAGTCCTGCTCATCCCC
Source organism: Psilocybe cf. subviscida (assembly GCA_013368295.1). Taxonomy (NCBI): domain Eukaryota; kingdom Fungi; phylum Basidiomycota; class Agaricomycetes; order Agaricales; family Agrocybaceae; genus Psilocybe; species Psilocybe cf. subviscida. Next base: position 1,593,315 of record JAACJJ010000030.1, read on the forward strand.
TCGCACTTTTCATCCTTGACCATATGGTCGCCTACTATGTACAAATATGTGTAGATTAAATTATCATTCGAATATATTGATTAGACGAGGGCAAAGAGAGCCTCACCTCGCTTGCTTCTCCCCACTCGCAAGGCTCCCTTTCGCCCTCGTTCATTTTTGACCCACCCGCCTACTCCCTTCAGTGTTTGGTATAGCCGGATTGGCTTCGGCTTCAGTCCCCTGCCATCTGGCCAGCCAAACGCTCTGGTTTGGCGCGCGCACATCAATCCGCGGCAGATGTCGAATCCAACTCGACACGCCGGGATGCTCTTTTCGGGACTCTCGCAAGACGTCAGATTCCAACGCGAATTTGATTCAGCGTCTGACCGCCGAATCTCGCTGTCTTGCAAGCGCCGTGCCAAACCACCCGCACCTTGGCTATTCATAAACTCAACGAATAGACCAAAAACATACACCTCGTTCATTATAACATACATATGTATTATAAAGATTAAACTGATTAAATATCTTATATACATTCACTCGGAATGACCGACCTCCCTATCTTATTTCAAGAATGAGTAAACAGCTGGTATCTTGAAACTCAAAGCGACCACACCATATTGAGCTATCCGCATATCAATGGACTCGTCTCGACTGAGCCATCGAAGGACTTGACCACAGCACGTCAACATCGACCCGCCGTTGACAGTTTTGTTCTATGATATTAGAATAGGCAGGCTACAGCCCTTATACCTAGACCTAACTACGGTTACCGGCTGCCGAGGTTACTTCCCCAAGTATGAACAAGTGCACTTTATAACAAATTTGGAGATCCATTACCACGTACGCTATTTTTAGCTCATGATCATTCACGTTCAATGTGGACACTAGAGGCTGTGGCTTTCCAGGTTCGCTGTATGGATGTATATCGTTTATGCATAGTTATGAGCTAAAATAATCTTCGTCACAGCTCACATATACCCGAAGCCCTCGAACTATTGTGTAGCATATCTGCCTATATAATTCCGTCTTCGTGAACGCCTGCCGTTGTCCGTACAGCCCGCTCAATGATCTCAAATCCTGATTTACTTTTTTGGCCAGAGGAGAGGCTAGACGGTACAAGAGGGTACAAGCTGGCAGACCTTAGCCGAGAGGTTAGGTCATTTATCATGCCCACTCTATACTAAATAGAAACAATGTGTGCATGAAACCGGAATCTGTCAATGAGCCTGACGCCGAGGCATCTGTTGGTCTCCATGCTTCATGTGGCGTATGTTGAAGATACGTGGTGGGGGGTCTCTTGAGGCCTCCTGATAGTCTCTATTCATTTAATGACGATCGAACGCCGAGTATACTCTGGTATTGGTTGACTGGGCTCCATAATCTTTGTGCGCTCGCTGTATAGACTGTGATGCCACTGAACGAGTCTGAGTCATAGAATGTGTGCGGTAGACTGGCACTATATATAAATCTACTAGTCTGAGACATTCTGACTCTTCTGAGTCAAATGCCTTCCAATGTGCACGCCGCTGCCGGAGTCGAATGACAGTTAAAAGTCGCCTTATCAAAAATTTCCTTTTGTGAAGTTGAACATAGATCATTGCATCATTGGCACAACGCTAGAACTTACTTACATACTACTCGAACAGAGACGTTGACATGTACACGTCGTCACGGGTAAAAAGGGCATTGTGGTATAAACGAAAGTTGCCTCAGCGCAGCAGGTTTGCTGAACAGGTGAATGGATTTCCGCCGCCAAAGGCGGGAAGAGTAAATACCTCGACCCATGAGTTTGCTCCGCATCAGTGCGACGATCAAGTAGATTGAACCGGCATTCAGGAACATTCGTTCTCTTCTGGGAACAATGTGAACACGAACAATGCAGGCACGATGTTTGTTGAATGCCAAGCCGATCTGGCTCGTGGCATCACACATGCAAACATGCCGAGGCGCCATCAATCCCGCCCTTGAGGGCGCACATGCCTTATTAGGAAGGTTATTTGTACATCATACTCGCATAAATCAGTGCTTTGCAAACATAAATAACCTGCCAGCGACGTGTCGGCAATGCCCTTTTGGATTGCGCATCAGAATCGAAGTCTTCAGAATTCAATCGATCACCCAAAACAGAGATAGAAGGGCGGGAGGCGGGTACGGGATTACCTGATTTAGTAGGCTAGAGCGTCGGGGGGCGGGCGTGATGGCGGGAAGAACGTCGGGTTCAATCAACATTGACACCTATAAAGTCCCGCCCTCCCGCCCCATGTTTATGTCGTCCCACCCGCTTCCCGCCCTTCTCTCTGTCCTGCTGACCTCCGCCGTAATCACAAGATGCACCATACCAAAAGCTATTCATCCTCGCCCTCCTCGTATGCCTCATCAGACCAACACTCTGGGCAGGACCTCTCATCATGGGGAACCCTCAGCACTTACCGTGGCCAGGTGCCCCACGGTACTCCGCACATATGCTCCAATGGCTACACGCCATCCTCATCATCGTCGAGAGGAGTGCCTTACACATTTACCCACACCCCGCAAGAATCCGAGCGCGCATTTTCTCCTCGTCCGCTGCCACTGTCTCCGCCACAAGGGCACACGGGTTGGGGTGCGTCGTCGTCGTCGTTCGTGCCGTCGACAGGTCGTAGTGATGGTATGTAGTTGATGCGCGATGGTTGATCGAGATTGTGCTAAACCAACATCCATCATTAGCTGTTTGGCACTCTCACGGGACTGGCGGGAATCCCACGCGTCCTTTGCTCAACCCACTGCTCGTTTGGGGCCAATGCTCGGTGTCTTTTGATCTAAGCGCCGCTCCGCATTTTTCTTCAATGGCGACTGATCCCGCGTTTCCGGTATACGATGGACCCATCCGAATACTCTTCAGGGATCACCCAACTTGGATCATCAAGCTTAATTCGAGGATAGCCAACGGAGAGCGCGTCTCTGTCCGCGCATTCTTGAAACATCTTTATGATTTTATCCATGCCGACATGGATCAAGACCAATATTCGATCTCCACGAGGACAGAAGACTCGCACGAAGTGGGTAGGCTTCCTCGAATGGCCTCTCCACAGCCCAGTTTCGGTATGACACCCAACTATGGACCACGTGTGGTCGACCGGCGAGTGACCAGCACAGGAGCGGGCCGCCCGAGGGGAATGCGCCGCTACGATTTCCTGGGCGGCAAGCGCGTTTTCGCTGGCCTCATGCCTCCCCAGCATCCTCAAGATGGGTCTGCGTGGTATGTTGTCCTCGCAGAGGCGAATGCCACACCTTATGCCGCGACATACCCATCCACGCGTTATTGACGCGTCAGGGCTATCTCCGTGCCACAGTCTTGGAATTCGTCCTTTCGCAAGTGTACCCAAGTGTGACACGCCTTGACTGCTTGCTACGAACAGCCTTGTACCGCAGGCTACATTTTCGACATATTTTTATTCGTCACAGATAACTCTGGCGCTTTACTAAATTCGATCTCATTCACCGACACACCACAACAATCTCCAGGCTATCTTTTCGCCTCCAGCACCCGACTCCAAGCTTCCAGTTTTTCCAAATCTAAAACCTCCGCCGTGTACCACCGCCTTGTTAATGTAAAACCAGCATCGCGATCAAGCACCGACCTCCCTTCGTCGGGGATTTATCTTTGGCCCTCGTGACGCACTCCCTGCTCAATCCCTAGTATGATAGTCTTACTTCGCCTTTTTGTTGCCTCCTCCATCTCCGGACACTCTTAACCTCCACTTCCAGCTACTCACCCCATCCCTGATGTCTGTCTGCCCTAAAGCCTGTCGCCCTATTACTATAAGTCCCAGTTCTATTCCCAGTTCTGATCCACGCTTTGCTTTCAGCTCCTCTCACAGACTATCCTGGTATACTATGTATGTGTATGTACTCATACAACTGTCTCTTTTATGCTATACCGTCTCAGAAGGACTTCCTAGTATCCTTGTACCTCCCTACTCAATTGATATTTACTTTTGCGCCTGACATTACTCCTGATCTGCGTCTGACCGGCCTACCATTATTACTTACTTATCTATTACTCCTCTACTATAAAACTTGTATCCTACACTTGAGTTTTGACAACTATTCAGCGAACGCAGAACTGCGATACTTTAAAAAAAGTAAGTCATATCTCATTGCACTGGTATGATGAGATCCAGCTGGAAGGATTTCATCCACGAGCGCCTAATTGTTGGTCGCATTCATGTGACACGATTCAACTGCAACTTGGACGCATGAGAGGGTGGAAAAACATAATTTATATTCAAAAGCAAAAGCTATTGCATTAAGAGGGAATCGAACCCCCGGCGGGTCGAGTCAGTGTCTGAACTCGACGAATGGCAACGACCCAGGTTACCACTACCCCATTAATGCTTGTGAATGTTCGCAAAAAGGCTAATTATTGTTCACCTGCCCCCCTGGAATTCTTCCATTTGGGATGAATAATACTGAGCTAGGCAATGACAAGGTCATCTCAAGGCTTGCTGTTATTATTCCGAAATGAGTATGTAAGCCAGGTTTCAACTTTGTAGCTAGTAATACCACTATGTTCAATACAAGAGCAAGTGAAGACCGGAAGCATCTTCTGGAACAAGGATGAATGACTTATAAACAAACAGCATAGGTAAACAAGTGGCGCCAAATGTAGTTGCAGCCCTCCTTCGAATTTGACACATCCAGACATCCCTCGGTACATCCGTCATGAATCCCCATGCTGGCATTTCAGGTTCCTCGCAGACGAATCTAATCTTCTACACAAAATACTGTTGAAAGAATGATATAAGAAACTGGCTGTTATGGAAACCCTCGCCGATAACATCTGTGTTGAATACAGCCAACTTCATCAGCGAAAGTACTGTGTTGGACAGTCATCCGTCTTCCAAAGAAATTCTGGAGGGTCATTCTTACATGGTTTCACAGGAGCATCCAGTTTAAGGGTGCGTTCAGCGTCAAGAAGCGAGACAGCTTCTCACAGAAGCAGAAGCAGTTTGATGGCATCAACGAGACACATGACTGGATTGTGACTGCATCAAATCCATCAATTATTGATGGATTGTACATGGTTACATCTACTTCGTCTATAACTCTGTTATATTTCCCTAGATTTCCTTCGTTTAAGTGCCCGTGTACAGATAGAAAGTTAAACCACAGCATATTGTCTCTTTGATAACAATATACTCACCTGTGATAGTCAGACATGCTGATATACTGCACAATGACTTGACATTGACATGACAATAGCCATACCTTGGAGTTCAGTGCGTTTTAATGATGCATTGAGGTCATTTGGATGTATTATAGCATACAAACACAGTGTCTTCAGAAGAATCTGTGAGGTACAAGCAAATAATCGTGTTTTAGCAGTCAGAACCAGGACTTGACCAGGACGGCTGGTCACAGATAGTCACATCATGTATCTCGTTGATGCCATCAAACTGCTTCTGCTTCTGTGAGAAGCTGTCCAGCTTCTTGATGCCGAACGCACCCTAATTCTTGGACATATTTTTGAAGGAGCGCAGCTGCATCGCTGTACTATACCATCGTTATAAGATTCATATGTACAAGTCTCTTGGCACTTCGCTACTGCTCCCCTTGCAGGTTACAGTTACAAATATTGAGGAGATGGAGCCGCTTCACACTCATAATTATTGCCGCAAATCTATCAGATTTGACGCAATAAATGTATGAGAGTAAGAAAAACAAATTCAACCAAGGTCCTCGCTGTGCTCGACGGACAGCGCAGCCCTGAGATTATCCAGAATCACGGACTGACACCCTAAGGCAAGTAAGCGCCCAAAAAACTTGTCCCAAATACATTGTGGTTGATGTGATTTTCAAAGACTGCTGGTTCCTGACACTATTCCGAACCAGCAATTACTTGCCATTACTGACAGGAAAGTACTGCAGCAAAATTGCGAGGTGCGGCTCAGATAATTAGATGTCAAGGGGACAAGCCTGAGGTATCCAGAAGCAACAAATAAATTTTTACTTTCCATGCAAGAGTGGCACTGCAAACAAATAATAATATGTTTGCTCAGACCATCAAACAAATTCCAAGGTGATTACATCAATGATAAGATCAATTCCAACCTCAGTACTTTTACACTTTACTTTTCCAGACTTGTGCAAGTCGAAAAAAGCCGAAAAAGTGCCGAAAACCCACAAGCTGGCAGGCTGGGTCTAAATTTAGGAAAGTTGAAGATGCTAGCACAGCCACATCGTATGCAGGCATCGTGCAAGTGTCATATGCACGTATATTTTGAGAGGAGTTATATTATGAGCTTGATAGACAATTAGGCCAAGATTGCGACTTCATTTGTTTGTCATTTGTCGTTCAATCTTACGCTCCGCGTTGTAATTTGTGGAATTGCCTTTTTGTGGGTTTGAAGCCGCGGCTTGAGTCGTAGCCGAGCCGTAACCGCTTCAAGCCAGCCAAAGCGGCCGACATTCGGCTTGGAGCTGGCAAGCCGAGAACCCCGCTTGCTGTCAAAGCCGAACCAAGCGGAGCGGAGCCGAACCGTTGCAACACTATGCTGTTGCACAGCAAGCCCAATGAAAGAATTCCTGCGCAGTGCCATCCTAAAACGGAATGAGACTGGCTCATGGCGTAAACACGACGTGCTGGTCCCAACCCCTTCCTTACCAGAGGCAATAGTCCTCGGTCCCTTCAAATCATCGTTTCCCGTCTATCTTACTCTTCGTGCCTTTATTTTGCCTCACTCCACACCAAGTAACACCAGGCTTGAGGAACCGTGAAACATGGCAAGCCATATGTTCACGGGGGCTTCAATTGGGACGATCTCTAATTCGACATTCGTCGTCCATGCGCATTTGGAAAAATCAGGTGCGTCTAGCAAGAAGATCCTGCGAAAGGCAGAACATCAAAACTGAGTTGGTTTACAGCGTTTGACAGGCTTGAAGTAGCTGTAGCACATAGCGCCCTGCACGATGCACCCGCACGAACGGATGAATCACGGTGCCATCAGCATACTCGAGTAAACGTCCTCGATAATCTGGAACGTTGGGCTCAGGGCCTATGTGACGAAGGAGCGGCCATTTTCTGGTTGCACGGCGGAGCGGGTGCCGGTAAATCGGCCATTATGCAGACTCTCGCCGAGCGCTGTGTCGCCCAGAAACTTGCATTGGGGTGCTTCTTCTTCTCCCGCAGCGACCCGACGCGGAATACTGCCGAGACCCTCATCCCCACTCTCTTGTATCAGCTTGCTCAGTTATTTCCATCTGTTCTCAAAGCCCTCGACTCAACCATCAACCGGGGTTCAGTCAAGAAATCCTTCCAAGCGCAGTTGTGCAGCTTATTCGTCCCCGCTCTCCAGCATCTCGTACGGCTCGGAAGCATCAGTGCCTCTCCTCAATCACCCAGAGTCTTCCTTATCGATGGACTCGACGAGTGCGGTGACCTGGCTCAACAACAGGCAATTATACAGGCCGTCGCAAGAGTGTGCAATGAACACCACCTCCCCGTCAAATTCCTCGTTGCAAGCCGGCCGGAGCAGGCAATTTCCACGTCATTCAGGTGGTATCAAGAGGAAAATTGTGTCCTGGGTATCATATCACTTAGCGAAGATCCCGGGGCGAAAGACGATATACGCCGATTCATCAAGGATGAATTCCTTAAAATTCGTTTGCGGCATCCCTTCAAGACGATGATTCCCTCCGAATGGCCCAATCTTTACGAAATCAACAGGCTGGTATGGAGGTCGTCTTCCCATTTTATCTATGCCTCAACGGCACTGAGGTACATTTGGTCGCCAAAGGAGAGCCCCGTCCGATCCCTACAGGTTGTTCTGGGTCTCGAGGTGTCCCGGACTATATCACCGTTCTCTGACTTGGATGTACTCTACCGTCATATCCTTGGGTCTGCAGCGCACTGTGATAAAGTTCTCCAAGTCCTTTCACACAGTATCTGTGCAAGCTTGCCTACTTCAGTCCTACCTGCATCATGCTTGACTGCTCACACAACGACCTTCATATTTTCATGGCCGACATGACTCCACTGGTGACTTTGTCCAAATCAGGACCTTACAAGATGCAGGAGGAAGTTGTGAAGATTCTGCACACTTCGTTCAGAGATTTTCTGCTTGATCAATCTAGATCAGGATCGCTACACATTGACAAGGCGGCCTATCTTGCATCCAAACTCAAGCGTTGCTTCCAGTTGTTGGATCTCTACAGTCAAAAACAATGCACTACACCCAACTGGCCCACACGCCCTGCTGCTCTATTCCGCCCGCCTTACCTCTCGCTGACAGACCAAATTATAATAACCATTAAAAGGGCCGGTCATATTGTTGCAACACAGGAATTTCTGTATCGGCATGGCCTTAGTGCCCTCTATCAGTTCGAACTACGCTTCAACGACGTTTATCAGAAAATGAGCACCGTCATTGACCATCTTGTCAGGTTTGTAATAGCGGTTCACTCTGTGGTGAGTGTTTGTGCGCATATCAGCTCGTTGCCTCTTGTGAAACGTATTAACGCTTTGCTGCAGAAAACCTTTGATAGTAGCAGACTGTTTAGAACATCCTTGGACGACTTCTTTGACATTTTGGACTCGTACCTCGCCAATGAGATCAACGCACTTGCTCCCGCCATACTCCCGTCAATATTCCTCGGAATTCCCCCGCATGTTGTGCGCGAGATACTTTCCTATCATTGTCGCGACAGCCCATCCTACCAACTCGTGACAACGACATGGTACAATCAGTCTCAACAGCGCGTGTCAGTCTTAGATCTCGTAACTACGGAGGACCTTGCCTCAATCCGTCATAGTGCCAATGGCTCACCCAAACGTTTAGCAGTAGCGGCAGAGGCAATATTGGAGTATATCGTGATTGGGGGCGTACAGTTATATCGCTCTTCAACACACAAGTCATGGCTGCAGCGGACGAAACCTGGGAAGCTTATCGCTACAGGCACGCCGAAGCTTGCATCAGTCTTACATACAGAATGTGTAAAGTCGCTGGGTCTGCAGGAAGATAAGGTTCATCGTACCTTTCGACGACCACTCGGTGAAGAAGTACTGATCTCCCGGCTCCAGTCCCTATCTATTGTGCTACGGCCGAACTATCATTTCTCGCGGGATGAGCTGGAGCGGCAGTGCAAAACACTTAGATTGGTTTTCAACCTCCTCGGCGTTCTCCTATGGTTACTCCCAAAGGCAGGCTTTTCTGAGAGAATTTTGGTTTATTCCAGAAGGACGTTCCCGCAGTATGTGTATCAGTTTGAACCCGGTCTTGCTCGTCGCGCGCGGAGATGCCTTGACGAGTACGCTGCCCGTGTGCAAAACGCAAAGCTGGAAGAGTTGGGGCAAAGAATAGAGAATGGTCAGTTGTTCATCGGTCTGATTTCTGTCTGATATTTCACCTAATTTGGCTTCATCTGCAGGTGACGCAAACGCTTTGATAGCAAAATCGCGCATGTTCTACCTGGACGCCCAAGATTAAGGATAAGCCCTTATCAGTATGTTCATGCCTGTTGCGCTCCCGGCCTATCTCAACTTTCATTCCAGCTATTCGTTGCTCACATCCATTCATCCATCAACGCATCAAGATCAACACCCAACAGCCAATCCATGGGACCCACAAGCGTACAAAAGGTCGTTGGGCGCCGCAAACAACCAGACTCTCTCTGCTCATTGTCACCTATCTGAGGCCATAAATATTTACCTTTCTCCCTTTCTGTACATAGTCTAGACTATATGATTTCTAGCTGGACTTACAGGCGTTGTTACACTGAAAATTTATCAATCGCAGACTTAAGAAGCGGTCGACGCATCCTCGCAAGTGACTTTCAAATCCTTAGGGTGCATTTGACTCGTCAACATTGTAGTTCGAGAGAAGACTATCGTACTCCGAAGGGATCCTTTAGATTGGGTACCGCCTGCGCTCATCGTAAACATCCTGACCATTCAGTATTTGATTCGAACAAACGCTTACATCTTATTATATACTGATCGTCGCTACCATCTCCTGCCACAAAAACGCAAACCGAGATTCACAGACCAAAGACGGCGATCTGCAGCAGGACGAGTGACGGGCGTCTGGGGTCTGTACTTTGTGTCCTACGCCTGCTGAGTGTCGACCCACACCCTCGCGTCGCAAGGTGGAATCGCGTCGCGTCTCGTTGCGCCACTGCGCACCACACCACACCCGTTTCCCATCGCGTCCCCGACATGCGTACGATGGCTAGCCTGCGAGTCTTCGTCACGCTAGTCTCTACATTCCCTCTTCTCGCTCGTCGCCAACCCCACCATGTTTCGCCCAGCCCAGCCAGCCCAGCCCAGCCCCGCGCGGGTAACTGAACGGGCTAAAGAAGCGCCATGCGAGTGGGCCCGATGTCGGCGCCGGTGGCTCGTCGTGGTTGGCTTGAGCAGTCGAGTGTGTGAGTGTTTATACGCCTGGGAGGCGTCGGGTGTTGGTGCCCGGACGAGGAACGAGGGAATGGCAGTTAGGCAATGGCGGGTTCCAGTATTAGTGTCGGCGTCGACTTAGAATCTCCCACTGTCCACAGGGGGCGTCCTGGCGCTGATGCTAGCGCTGCACCTTCGAACCTCCGCACTCGAGACGGCGTGCGGGAGCAAGGTGGCACGATGCGATACTAAGGATGGAATCGGACGCGATGGCGTGCGGCGCCGACGTGATACGAGAGGGGCTTGGAGGCTTTTCTCTGGACTGGCACTGGCGCTGGCTGGCATCAACAGCCGGCCCCAACATCTCAGCAGCTGTCTGTTGTCGAAGAGGCGAAAGGATTGGCCTCATTCTTGACCCAGTCACCTCCTCGACCTCGACGACTCTCCTGTGCTTGCGAATATGTATCCTTCCGCACCATGTTGTAGAGGTCACGGCGCCTGTAGCCAATGTCGTCATCGCGTCGGCCGCGGTCATCATCCGGGCTCGTCCTCTCGCTCGCCGTCATCGCTGTCTTGATCGTGCCCCGTCCCTTGTGCACTCTACATCCGCACCCGCCTGAGCCTCGCCTGGTGCACGTACGATATCTCGTCACCAACATCGGCTGGCACCGTGGTCTTCGCTGATGGTCGTGTGCTCGAGGCCGTGGTTGTAGCGTCACCGACGCGTGGGCATGCTGGTATTCATGAAGATCGAGCATGAAGAGGGTGGGTTCGAGTACGGGTTTGACGGCGATCGCAAGGCCCACCGCAGTATACTGTTGTCCATGGATGAGTCCCTCCAGTATGCCGTTATTCGTGGATGGGTCTCGCACCGTCCATGCCCCAGCACCCCACCTCAGCCCATCTCGAGCCGTCTCGGAGCAGCCGTACTGGTCGTTCGCCATCACCTGCCATCGCATGTCGGTGTCCCTCAGTTGCTGGTCTGACTTCGATCCCGCCTTGACCCTCGCGGAAATCGCACGTACTCCGTCATCCAGTGTAGGTCATCCTTCAGCCTCCTTATCGAGACGGAACGGGAAAATGGGTTCTATAAGAGGCATGTTGTGCGAGGGTTTATGCTGCTCGTACTTCGCCGGGCCGTCGACCAGGCGCGTGCTGCTCGGTGCGAGGACCGCGTCAAACTCAGCAGTCGCCTTCGCCTTCACCTCGCCGGCGTCGCCATCCTCGTCAGTCTCCGGAGTTGGTTCCCTGAGGTTGTGCAGGAGCTCGTATTCAATGCAACGGCTGTCCGTATCGTCAAACACCGACCCCGCACGCAATGTCTGGTATAGGAGACCCTCCACGCGTAGGGCCGCAGACGCGACGCGACAAGCACATCAGGCCCAGGTGCCATTTCAGAGGCTTGACGGGAGGTCGTAGCAGCATCCGTAGCGATTGCGCTGGAGCAAACTGCAGTGGGTAGGTGTGTAGGGCGTACTGTACGAGGTTCGGGTGCTGCCCACACACGACATCCACAGCCCGCTATGTGCTGTTTGCTGTATTCTGTCGGCTGTTGGGGTATGGATTGTATACGCGTTGAGGACAAGTGCGGCACGGGTCATGTGCTGGAGGCGAAAGAGAGCGGCCATCAACGAGGGCATCTAAATCCTATCATGCGATAGCAGAGACGGATACAGGTGATGCGGGGCCGTGGAGCGAGGTGCGTGCTCGTGCATATTTGTTGGCGGCGTCGCGTCCATGATGATTTTGTGACATTGTCTGCGCGCGGAGGTCTTGGGTGGGCGCAGCGTGAGACCTCTGCGCTGGCGGCTTATCGTGGGCGTGGTCGTGATTGACGTTGGGCGGAGGAGTAGAGGGGAGGAAGGGGTACGGGAGATGGATCCGTAGTGGACGGAGGATGTGGCGAGTGCAGGCAGTGTATCCAAGAGAATATAGTATTTCTTCCCACGGGTCAGTTATCCGAGAGTTATCGCACAGCCAAAGCACAGCGTTCACCAGGAGGCCTGATTAATGATTAATGATTAATTGATTCTCGTTTCCGGACAGGCCCTTACGACTCCCGCGGGCCACCGCCTCAACTTGAGCCTCAGTCTTGAGGCGCTCATCTTCATTCCCCCTGACCCAACGCCATCTCTCACACCCTCACATTGCTTCACGTCATCTTCACGCGATAATTTCCACATCAAGTAGTACCAACCTTGAGCTCTCCTGAGCTGTAACAGCATGTCTAACCACATGTTTACGGGTGCCTCAATTGGCACAATCGCTGGTGGAACTTTCATCACCAATAATTCGGACAATTCAGGTAAGATTAGCAGGAAACTACTGAAAGGCGAAACACCAGGACTCAGTTGGTTTAAATAGTGCTTGAAAAGCTTTCAGCAGCTACAGCTCACAATGCCTTACTCGATGCGCCCGTACGCACGGACGAATTTCGATGCCATCGACGCACTCGAGAAAGTGTCCTCAATAATCTTGAACGATGGGCTCGGGGCATATGGAACGAGGACGAAGACAAGGACAGCGATGAGGATGAGGACACTGACGAGGACCAGGACAGCGACGAGGACATGAACACTAACGAGGCCGTGGACCTTTACGACGACATGGAAACTGACGATGACATGGACACTGACGAGAACATGGTCACCGACGAGGGCTTGGACTGGGACAATCACAAGGACTCATCGATTTTCTGGCTGAACGGAGGCGCAGGTGCTGGTAAAACGACCGTCATGCAGACACTTGCCTTACACTGCGTAGCTGAGGAGCTGGCCCTGGGATGCTTCTTCTTCTCGCGCAGCGACCCAACGCGGAACACCGCTGAGGTTCTCATTCCCACCCTTGCATATCAGCTCGCCCAAGTCTATCCTCCGGCCCGCCAAGTACTCGAACCAATTTTGAACCGCGACCCATTAATCTTCAAGAAATCCCTCCAAGCTCAACTCTTCAGCTTACTTGTCCAACCCCTCCAACATTTGGTGCGGCTTGGGAATATTAGCGACACTCCCCGATCGCGGCGAGTCTTTCTCATCGACGGGCTGGATGAATGTGATAACCCGGTTCAACAACAGGCAATCATTCACGCCGTCGCAGCAGTATGTTATGAACACCATATCCCCGTCAAATTCCTCATTGCGAGCCGCCCAGAACTTGCGATTTCCACGTCATTTCGGTGTTATGAAGAAAGAAATTGTCTCCTAGGTACCATAGCACTCAGCGAAGATCCTGACGCGAAAAACGATCTACGCCGATTTATCGAGGGTGAATTTAACAACATTCGTACCTTTCATCCCTTCAAGCGCACAATCCCTGAGGAATGGCCTTGTCTTTCCGACATCAACACACTGGTTCAAAAATCTTCCTCCCATTTTATATATGCCTCCACTGCTATGAACGGATATTTGCCATATCATAATACCGCATAATACGCCGTACATACCACTGAACTAAGCACCGTACATGTCTATACCAATTACACCGTGCACTGTACGCATTCACGTGCTCTAAGTTTAAGTCGACCGTTTTCCATTTCTATCCCTTGTAACAGACTTGTAATTTAGTGCGCTGTGCATTCCATTACAGTGATATAAAACTGCATAGTACAATATGCGACTATTGTTGCAAAATGTGGAGCCAGTCTGTATTAATGTGGCCTAGAATATAACCTTACTCATTTTTCCCGGGAAAAAGTCAGCTATGGTGAGTGATGAATATCTCCCCAGTGACGTATACCCGCGGCAAAAATGTTCCTGGCAAATATATCCCTAGCAACATATTCGCCAGCATGCAGATTTATGTCAAGCTGGCAAATATGTCCCAGCCAAACATGTCCCTGGCAAATATGTCTCTAGCGACATATTCCCTAGCATGCAAATCTACATGTACGCTAGTGAATATTTTGCTGGCAATTTATTCACTATACGCGCAGTATTGGTTTGTAATATGTCGCTACCGAAAAATTCTCTACATAATACACACCAATAGCCGCTCCGCACTTCAACCGCAGAATGCGCGCATCCCAATGCGTGTACTTTTACTTTCCCACGACGCAGACACGGGCGCTTATTCAACAGTTTGATGAACTGCAGCTCTGAAGCGGCATTTTCTGCATTTATTGTCAGAAAAGATCGCTGTTTAATATCTCAAAAATGCCTAGATCTTGTTCTTACAGCTTTCTTTTACTTCATTTGTCATCTTTAATCTGCATTTCTGACTGTTTTTCTCCCTTTGCTGTGCAATTTCATCCTATCTGCTCACTCTGACCGCCAGCATTGGTCATTACCAAGGATGAATCTCAGAAAATAATATTGAATGCGCCGTGCTTTGCTTCAACTATGAATTTCTGACATAACTTTACATCTGAATGCAGCCTCCGAGTCACTGATATGTATGGATCAATCAAGTTCGATTTTTTGTGCAGTCTTGACACTGTTCCATATTTCTGAGTCTAGTTCAGGAGTTTCCCAGTGAAGATCGTGAATTCATAATAAGTTTCTTCTTGAAGCACACTATGGCCATATAATTAGTGCTTAACCACGTTTAACAATCATATTCTATCAAATACCAGTTTAGAATACTCCCATGAATTTATCTTTGCTGAGCAAGTTAGAGACTGACATCTATGCTTGACCAAGTGGGGAAATATTCCCGTGGATTTACATACGGTAAATTGTATATATCTTTGGATTATTTCGTTGAACATCTGTGTAAAATAGAAAACTAATACATCATTTTTGCGTAAAAATGTTCGGTGCGCAAACATTTTTCAATCAGTGCGTAAACATTTGCATGTGCGCGCGAACATTTTGGTCTCAAGTGGGCAAACATTCATGATGTGCGTAAAAATATTCATGATTTGCGCGTAAACATTTGTGTCCCCGTAAAAATTCTGGGTTTTGATGAGTTCTGCAAATATATGCGTGTGCGTCCGTAAACATCTTTGTGCAATGCGTAAAGGTTTGTGACAATTGTGCCGGCTGCCTGCCGATCGGAGTTTAAACTGCTATGAATCGATCTAATTCTACTCCTGCAGGCTCCAGAACACACCAAATTTGGCTGAGATTTGGCTGTGGGATGTGAATACAGACTTTATCAGCGTTGGGTGTATTATTTGCTACTACGCTACATTTTTACAGCTGCCAGAGCCAACTGTTGCAGGATTGAGGCACTGGAAGCCAATTTTCACGCGGTGCACGTGACCTCGCGTTCCGGCGCTTAATCGTTGGAAGACGCACTATCCGCCCAATAACAGGCTTCGGACGCCTAGCTAGACCACAAACTACCAATGTACTGTATCTATACTGCACAGGCTGTGAATGACACCGTGGCAGGTGGTGTGTGATGCTAGGTTAGCCACTCAATCCAGTTGTCAGGCTAATACCCTCCTGAATAGGTTTAGTACTTCCCAAGTAAAGTACTCTTACATAATGGCTACACTACAATGATTTTTTGTAGCTTAGCTATGCGTCCGAGGTCTGTTATTGAGCGGATAGTGCGCCTTCCGACGATTAAGCGCCGGAACGCGTGGTCACGTGCACCGCCTGGAACTTGCCCATCAGTGCCTCGGTTTGCCACAGTTGGCTCTGAGAGCCACACAAAAATGCTCCGCAGTAGTAAATAACAGTTTTATTATCAACATACACTGTAGTTAGAACTCTCAGCCAATTTCCAGCGAAATCTGGTATGTTCTGCAGGCTGTACATGCAGAATTACGTCGGCCAATTGAAATTCAGACTCCGATCGGCAGCCAGCCGGCATGGCTGTCACAAACCTTTACGCACTCCACAAACATGTTTACGGACGCTCACACATATGTTTGCGCACTCATCAAAACCCAGTATTTTGACGGGGACATAAATTCTTACACGCAAAATATGAATATGTTTACGCAAATCATCAATGTTTTATCGAAATGTTTACACGCACAGGCAAATGTCGACGCACTGACTAAAGAATGTTTGCGCACCCAACATTTTTACGCAAAAATCATGTATCAGTTTGCTATTTTACACAGATATTCTGCGAAATAATCTAAAGATATATACCATTTACTGTAAATCAATCCACGGGAATATTTCCCCACTTGGTCAAGCATAGACATCACACCTGTATGTTTATTGCTGGTTCACAGAATAAAATATCAGAGATGACGTCCTCGAGCATCTGTATAGACCAAAGGCGCAAGTGATTCATATGATGAGTTATGTCGCCATCTCAAACAAATGAAACGTTTGCCCACCGAGACTTCATACACATTTTTTAAAGGGCTGACACCACAGATAGGCAGTCTAAGTGGAATAGAACACTTGACATAAGCACCAATATACAGTATATGTATCATTATACAAAATATTTCTGCTGGAAGAAGTCAAAAATGACAATAACCGCATGCGTTTGATCCCGAAGCATTATCCCGAACGCAAACTGAGCATACCGAACGCGATCCCGAACGCTGCACTGCCACTGGCGATGGCTGGTCATTTTTGTCCCAACACAATATGCGCGCTGGTGAATATGTCGGCACGGAAATATTTGCCAGGCCAAATGTGAATATGCACGCTGGCCAATATTTTGGCAGCAACATATTTGCCAGGTCCCAATACAATCTGCGTGCTGCCAAATATGTCGGCAAGGACATATTTGCTACGCTCCAATACAATATGTAAGCTGGCGAATAGGTAATGCACCCCTGGTTCTGTAATGTTGCTGGCAAAATATTCAGTAGCGCACGGTGGTGCACCAACGCTACCGAATTTACCGCTGGCGGTATATTCTGTAGCACACAGTATTGCCCCTGCACCACCGAATTTATTGCTGGCGGTATATTGTGCAGCGCACGGTGATGCTGCTGCGTTACCAAATTTATTGCTGGCGACATATTTAGCAGCGCACAGCGATGCCGCCGCGCTACCGAATTTATTTCTGGTGGTATATTCTGTAGCACACGGTGTTGCCCCTGCACTACCGAATTTATTGCTGGCGGTATTTTCTGTGGCACACGCTGACGTACCTGCGCTACCAAATTTATTCCTGGCAAAATATCCGCCAGTGCGCCATGCTCTCCCCCTGGAACCAAATTTGTTGCTGGCGACATATTCCTCTCTCAATTTCAGCGCTGGTGACAATGTCTCTCCCGTCTGATAGATCTACATGTGTTGTGTGCCATGACTACATTGGTATTGCCCGCACGTGATTATGTACGGTGTATCTTTCATAGTTATGTACGGTGTACACTATTGTGTAATGTACGGCGTTATTTGCTGTGTTTTGTACCCTTGCCTTGCCCCGCTATGAAGCACATTCGGTCACCACAGGAGTACCCTGTCCGATCACTACAGGTTGTCCTCGGTCTCAAGGTCTCACGCACCATATTACCATTTGCCGAACTAGATGCCCTCTATCTTCACATTCTTGGGTCTGCAGCACATCTGGATGAAGTTCGCCAGATCTTTGCACACATTCTTTTCCTAGGCGAACGCCCGACCAGAACTCTTGTCTGTATCATGCTCAGGTGCTCTAAAAACGACCTTGATGTTTATTTGGCCGGCGTGGCTTCACTTGTGGGTCTTGATAAAGGCGTGTACGATAACTCGAAAGACTGGATTTTGTTTTTTTTGCATGCTTCACTTGGAGACTTTTTATGTGATCCTTCCAGATCAGGATTGCTGTACCTCAACAGAGACGAGTATTTCACATCCCAGCTAGAGTGTTGCTTCCAGCTCTTGGATCGCTACAGTCACAACCAGGCCTATAAACCTGATCGGCTTTTTCACCATCGGCACGTCTCCATGCTATACCGCTTACTCAGTAAGCAAGTAGCTACGATCATCAAAAAATACGGGCATCTTCATGCAATCCAGGATGTCCTAAAACAGTATAGCTTCATAGATCTGTATGAGTGCCAACTACGCCTCATGCAAGTTTATCCGCGATTGCGATTTGCCTATCTTCAATATATCCAATTTCTTGAAGCGGTACAATGTATGGTGAGTATCTGTGCATATATATCAGTGTCCAAGTTCTCATCAAATATGAAAAACATCTCATTCAGGAAAGTTCTGATGGTGGGAGGCAATTTACAAATTCTGTGGAAGATGTTTTCGAAATCCTGGAGTCTCATTTGAGCATAGACACCACTTCACTTTCCTCTGCCATATCACCATTGATATTTCTCGGATATCCAAACGCCGCGTGCAAACTACTTGCTCAGTACTTCAAGTTCGACCCGTTCTACCTGCTTCTTGGTTTTCGTTGGAACTCAAAGCCTGCTCTAGCTCATTTAACCACAGCGGCCATTGCCTCAAATTCAAACCGCTATAGCATCAACACCTCTCCTGAACGCTTAGCAGTGGCAGCGGAGGCAATATTGGAGTATCTGATCAATGATGTAAAGCTGCATCAGCTATCAACATACTTAATCACGGTGCACAAGGCATGGTTGCAGCGGACAAAGCCAAGGAAACATCTTGCCACAGGGGCTCCCAAGCTTGCAACTGTGTTCCATGCACGGCGTATCAGGTCATTAATGCACCTAGCAAAACACAGCCATCGCGCACCAGATTATTGGAATCACAAAAACGACCATTACCTTCCACTTCAAACTCCATACATGATACTTGAGCCAAAGTATTGTTCCCTGCCGCGTGGTCGGTGGCGATGGCGATACAATCCTAAAATGGTCGTAAATCTCTTTCACGCCCTACTGTTGGTGCTCCCAAAAGCAGGGTTTTCGAAGAAAATCATCCTTTATTCGAAAGGGTATTTTCGCGGCATATGTATCTGCGTGAACCCAGACTGGTTCGTCGCATGCAGAGATGCCTTGATGAGTACAATACACGAGTGCGAAATGAAAAGTTGGAGGAGCTTGATGGAAGAATGACGAATGGTGAGTTGCATATGTATCTGGCATGTATTTAACATAACCTGACTTGACTCCAGGTGATTCAACCGCATTGATAGAAAAATCGCGCATGTTCTACCTGGACGCCCAGGACTGACAATGCGCTCAAATTAGTATGCTCATGTGCGTACCGTGGTCCGTTCCCGCCATTGAATCAGCCCGACTCGGCTTTGCTGACTTCCATCCAAAATATTGATTATCACCCTATTTAGACCTGGCCGCCAAATAGTGGGCACCCACACGCGTACACAAGGTCGTTGACCCCAAACGATCAAATTCGCTCTCCTTATTGAAGCCTATTCGAAGCCACACCCATTCCACATTCTCGTTCTCCATATGTGCTCCCGAGTATATGATTCATAGCTTTATTATCATACCTTTTATCGAGATGTGTTACTACATTGAAATTCAATAATCTTAGACTGAAGAAGCTGTCGATGCATCCTCGCAATTGAACATAAAATCTCAAAGTGCGTTTGAATTCATCGACACTTGTATTTCAAGAAAAAATCTGGTGGCTCGCCGCGGTTGGCTTGAACAGTCGAGCGTGTAGGTATTGTTCCAGCATTGCACCTTCGAACCTCTGCACTCAAAACGGCGTGCGAGAGTAAGGTGGCACGATGCGGTACTGAAGGATGGAATTGGACGCGATGACGTGCAACGCGACATGATACGGGAGGGCATAAAAACTTTTGCTATAGGCCGGTACTGGCACTGGCCGGCATTAACAGTCAGCCCGACAATGCAGTAGCTGTACCTCGTCGAAGACGTAGAGAGGTTGTTCTCGTCCTCAAGACAATTACCCCTCGGCCTGGATGCCACTCATGTACTCGCAAACACGCATCCTCCCTCTTCCCCGTCGTAACGGTCACGGCGCCTGTAACCAATGTCGCCACCGCGGCTGCGGCCATCGTCTCCTTTCGTATCATCATCTCGCTCGCCGCCATCGCTTTCTTCACGCCTCCTTCCTCCTCTCTGCGTCTGCATCCGCATCTGCCTGAGCCTCGCTTTGTGCACACCCGACAACTCATCACCAACACCCGCGCCGTGGGCTTTGCTGGCGAAGCGGTGGTTGCAGTCGTCGCTGGCGCTACAGTCGGCATCGTCATACTGATATTTATGCTTGATCATGATCGAGTGCGGGAACGGAGAGGTCGCGAACGGGTTCAGGTACGGGCTTGACGGCAAGCACGAGACCCGCTTGCAGTATGCCGTTATTTATGGACTGGGCCCTCGGCGTTGGCCCCATCCAGGCCAGCGCCCATCTAGTGGCAGCCGCGCTTGTCGTTCGTCATCACCTGCGTCACTCGTCGGTGCTCCTCAGTATACCCACTGCTTGTCAGAATCCTGCCCCGCTGCAACCCTCGCGGAAATCATACGTACTCCGTCCGGGATGTATGGTGGAGTTTTGTAAGAGATATGCTGTACGAGGAGTTTACTCTGCCTGTGGTTTGCGGGGCTGTAGACCTGGCGTGTACTGCTCGCTGCTAAGACTGCGCCAAGTCTTGCAGTCACCTTCAACCTCGGCTTGTCGGCGACACCATCCTCATCGGTTCCGGAGTTGCTTGTACGCGATTGAACACCAAACATACAGCGGGGGTGGCCGGGACGAGTGGGTCTGGGCTGAACTCTGGTTGACCAGGCCGTGTGAATGCCTGAGTTCACGCGGGCTGTCTGTACACCGACCCCGCACATCGTCGCCCAATGTTTGGTGGAAGACTTGGAAGACGCAATGATCACATCAAGCCCGGGTGGCTCAACAAGAGGTTGTAGGGCCGTAGAGATAGAGCTGGCTTCACTGATGTAGGGGGCAGTGTATGCGAATGCGGCCCATATATGACGTCCGCAGCCAACTGTTGACTGTGTCAGTCGGCTCTGGGCATATGTGTGACGACGTTGGGGACCGCGCGGCCTGGGACGCATACGGGGGGCGAGAGAGAACGGTGGACAACAAGAGCACCCAAATCTTGTCCTGCAATTGAAAACGCGGATGCAGGTGACGTGAGGCGCAGAGCGATGTGGTTGTGTACGTTTGTTCGCAGTTTGGCGAGCGGGCGATGTGCACGTTCAGGATCGCATCCTGTTCATGATTAATTTTATCTGCACGCGGAGGTCTGGAGCGGGTGCAGCGTGAGGACGTGGTGCCGGGGCATCGCTTTGGGCATGGGTTGGGTTCTGGAGAAGTGGAGGTGGAAGGTGTATGGGAGACGGATCAGGACGTAATAGAGGAAGCAGCGGAGTCGGCATATGGAATTCCTTTCCCACGGGTAATTATCCGAGCGAGATTGCACAGCGTTCACGACTACTTAGTGGTACTTTGACTACCACCTCGAGACTCGACGGTCGTCCCTCTACCCTGCACTTCTCTGAGGGCTCAACGGCTGAAAGGGCCATATGCTCTTCTCTTGTATCTTTGTCTTCCTCCGCTAGTACGTTGGACTGCCCACTCGCCATTAGTTGGAAGCATGGCAAGCATACTCTCAGGGGCCTCAAATATCACGATATCTGGTGGAACCTTCGCCATCAATCAAAATCATTCAAGTGTAACAGGTGAGGGCAGAAGTCATCCTCCAAAGATGTGAAACAAGAGCTGAGATAGTCCGTAGTGCACACATCAGCTTTCGACAAACTCTCTGCAACCGCGGCACATAGTGCCCTGCACGATGCGCCCGCGCGAACCGATGGATCTCGATGCTATCCACATACTCGTACAAACGATTTGGACCATCTGGAACGTTGGGCACAGGGCATTTGCGATGAGGGCGCTTCCGTATTTTGGCTGCACGGCGGCGCAGGTGTTGGCAGATCAGCTATCATGCAATCGCTCGCCGAACTATGTGCCACTCAGGGACTTACTTTGGGAAGCTTCTTCTTCTCCCGCAGCGACCCGACGCGGAACACTGCCGAAGTCCTCATCCCAACTCTTGCATACCAGCTTGCTCAGTTATTCCCCTCTGCCCATGATGTACTCGAACCAGTGATGAATTACGACCCACTAATCTTTAAAAAATCTCTCCAAGTCCAACTTCTCAGCTTATTTGTCCGCCCGCTGCAGCACCTCGTACAGCTCGGTGCTATCAGCAACAATCCCCAATCGCCGCGAGTCTTTCTCATCGATGGACTGGACGAGTGCGGTGACGCGACTCAGCAACAAGCGATTATCCAGGCCGTCGCAGCAGTGTGTCACGAGCACTCCATCCCTGTCAAATTCATCATTGCAAGCCGTCCGGAGACCTCGATTTCCACATCATTCAGGTGGTATAAACGGGCGAATCATGTTTTAGGCGCCATATCCCTCAGCGAAGACCCCAATGCGAAGACTGATATACGCCGTTTTGTTAAGGCTGAACTTCACGAAATCCATACCCTACATCCTTTTCACCAAATGATCCCCTCAGATTGGCCCCATTTTTATGATATCAACAGGCTGGTTCAGAAATCATCTTCCCATTTCATCTATGCCTCCACCGCCATGAAGTACATTTGGTCGGCAAAAGAGAACCCTGTGCGATCCCTACAGGTTGTCCTGGGCCTCGAGATATCCCGGACTATATCACCATTTCCAGAGCTAGACGGACTCTACCATCATATACTTGGGTCTGCGGCACACCGTGATGCAGTTTTCCAAATCCTTGCGCATTGTCTTTTTGCAAGGTTACCCCCGTCAGTTGGTGCTGTCTGTATGACCCTCAAGTGCTCTCCCGACGATTTCTTTATTTACATGGCCGACATGACTTCGCTTGTCGATTTCCCTCATGATCAAGCAGTATTAGACTTGTCACAGATGGTGACACTCCTTCATGCTTCACTCCGAGATTTTTTGTTTGATCGGCCGCGATCAGGATTGCTGTACATCGATAGAGCGGTCTACCTGGCATCCCAACTTGAGAATTGTTTACAGCTGTTGAGTTCTGAAAGTCGACAAAAATGCAATTGGCTTGATTGGGTCGGATACGTGGAAGATGGGGCCGACCGATACCCAGAGCTGAACGAACAAGTACTCGAAACCATCATGGTATGCGGTCATCTTGCTACCACTCAGCAAGTCTTGCAACAATACAGCCTTCTCGGCTTCAATCAGTGCACACTGGATTACCGGAATGCACATTGGCCTGGTGACTACTACATCTACAATAGATTTGACGATCTTATCAAGGTTCTTGTAGCAGCGAACTCTATAGTGAGTATATTGTGCATTACATCAGCTCACAGATTCTCTTCAATAATAATCATATACTCATTCAGAAAACACCCGATGGTGTCCAGCTGTTTAAAAGCTTTTTGGACGACTTCTTTGACATTTTGGAGGCATACATATGCGAAGAGCGCAAACCACTCGCTCCCGCCATATTACCATTGATGCTTCTTGGGTACCCAGCCCAGGGTGTGCGTGATATACATTATTACCATTCTGGTGACACGCAATCCTACCAGCTCATAACTGCTAGAAGCCACATTGAGTCTGAAAATCCTGTGACAGCCCTGGACATCATAGCCTCCACTAACCTTGCATCAATGTGTCATAGTGTCACTATCGATCCCCAAACCTTAGCAGCAGCAGCTGAGGTAATATTGGGGTGTCTGATCAATGAAGTAAAACTACATTGGCCATCAACATACTCAGTACACAAGGCATGGCTGGGGCGAACAAAGCCAGGGAAACGTATTGCCATAGGTGCTCCCAGGCTTGCGTACGTTCTCCATGCACGGTTTCTTGAATTATTGCGTCTGGTAGAGGACGACACTCAGGCTCTCACAAATCCACAACGTCATTTTCGCCTGATTTCCAGCTTTCGGTCTCTGTGTGTGGCGGTAGGACCAAAGTATAGTCTCTGGCTGCATATACTGGGGCGGGGGTGGCAAGCCAAGCATAAAATGGTTGATAACCTCCTCCAAGCTCTATTCTGGATGCTGCCAAAAGCGGGATTCTCGGAGAAAATTGTCTTTTATTCGAAAAGGATGTTTTCCCGGAATATGTACCTGCGCAACCCCGGGCTTGTTCGTCGTGTGCGGAGATGTCTTGATCAGTATACCGCTCGAGTGCAAAACGCGAAGCTGGAAGAGCTTGGACAAAGAATAGTGGACGGTAGGCTGTCTGTCTGCCTCATTTCTGTTGGACACAAATTCACACAATACCCAACTCCGCTTCACCTGTAGGTGATGTAACCTCCTTGATAGAAAAATCGCGCATCCACCTTGACGCCCAAGATTGACTTGTCAGTATGCTCATGTGCGTACCGCTTCGTGCTACCTTGACCAAATTTTGACTTCCATGCTAGGTGCCGACTCAATTACCCATCAAGGCACAACTTGCCATCAAATAGGCAAGCCACGGCACCCACACGCGTACACAAGGTCGTTAGCCACAAACAATGAACTTCTCTCTCCTTATCACCGCCTACGCGAAGGCACAGATGTTCTCCACTCTCGCTTTCCATACGTATTCTCTAGTACGATATTCATAGCCTTACTTACACTCGTCGGTGCATTGGAATTTAACGATCGTAGACTCCAAAAGCCGTCGATGCCGAGTGTCATTGACTGCAACTGAACAGTTTCGGAAGGCCAGGACTGTACAGCAAGGGCGCTTAAATGATGTGATGCGTGGCGATATAGGGCCGGATTAAGGGAGGGCGGGGAGCAGCCGCGACGCTGCGACGCAAACACGGCAAGTTCATTTTTTCTAGGGAACTCTGTACTGCATTTCCACTATTCCTGATGGGACTTACACCTCCCTGACCACCGTGTACATGTGATGACAATTGTGAAGGGAATTAAATAAATTGAGGTCGCAAAAAAACTGGAAACATTGGAGGCGTAAAATCCCCATCACAGTGCGGGACACGAGCACCCTGCTAGTACTCTGGTAGCGGCGGTATGGGAATTTCGATGAGAGAGAAAGCTTCGAAGTATGAGTTAGGACAATCTACACGTGCATACAATTTCAATCTAGTAAGGGAGACTGACTTGGAATAAGCATCAACATATTGCATACCCAAATCCAGCTGATCACAGAGCTATTCAACCACCCGCCACTCTTGCACCTCGGATAAAGCTTGCAGGAGACGCAACTTTCGCATTGCTCACGGAGGCCCGACTTCCGCTCTTTAAGTGCTAAAGTACTGGTTTTTAGGTTTATCACAGATACTTCGGTGCTCCTAACCGCAATACAAAGTATGTGTATACTAACGCCACACTGATGCGTATAGACCCACAGGATTGAGCTCGGGGCGGGGGTCGGCCATCGGTCGACGGACAGGCTCCCGGCACGTGCAGACGCAGCAGAAGGCTGGCTGGAGGAGTGGGCCTCTCCCGACTTCGGTGGAGTATGCATGACCGTCGTGCATCGGAGCCTCAAACATGGGAACTTTCAGGTGGCGGTGTGGGCGTGAGGAGCTCGGATTTCGGCCTTGAAGATGAGGCCGAGCGCGCCCTTATTGGCCGCTTTGAGGCCAATCACGTTGCCAACAGTGACAATCTATTTATAGAATTATGGTTTGCTTGCTCACCAAAGCGTGGCTTGTAAGATTCAAAGGTGATTTACAGTATATCATAATATAAGCGCTATATGCTGTGCGATACGCCGGTCGTGAGCCGAGCACCTTTCTACAACGATACCACTATTGGGCGCTTATAAGTCCTAATGCTCAGGCGAAGCTAAACATAGGATGTTCTGCTTCGTGGACGCCATTTACGGCATAGAGACAGAGACGCGGAGCTAGACCCGTAATAGTGCTACTATTGTACATGTAGTGATCGACACCCGAATAACTGTGGTAGAATCGGACTTGTGTTGCTTCGGCCTCCAAAAGGCCACCCATAGAGTCTCCAAGGAGTAATTAGCGGTCGGCTTACTGAGTGGTGTGAGGGGTGTATCGAATTCTCATCGCTCAGATTGAGGAGTATAC
The DNA here is from genome assembly GCA_013368295.1 of Psilocybe cf. subviscida. NCBI lineage: Eukaryota > Fungi > Basidiomycota > Agaricomycetes > Agaricales > Agrocybaceae > Psilocybe > Psilocybe cf. subviscida. Next base: position 1,619,482 of record JAACJJ010000030.1, read on the forward strand.
GGGCATAGTTATTCGCAAGCGTGCCAGGCAGTTAGGTATATATAAACTGTCCATTTGAACGCAGTGAATGTCATCAACAATCCCTCACAGCTTATCTTCTAGTACATTGCTCATCATGGATAGAGACACACAGATCTTCACTCTTACTCGTGTTGTTGCGGCACTGGTAAGCACATTAATTGCTCAGGACACTGCTACTATCATGGACGGAGCTGAGATTGGCTATTTGCGTAGGCTACACATCAATGGCTGAAGCGCTACGACCCCATTGCGCTTTCTAAAGCTGTTCCGGTCCTTGCAATCGTCCCAGCCATTCCTATATTCATCTCCTCCAGGCAGCTCTCCTCCAGTCTCCTTACAGTTGTATTCACCTATGGCATATTCTATCTGACCCTCGCTCTCTCGGTCATCACATACCGTCTTTCGCCATATCACCCTCTCGCCAAGTATCCCGGACCGAAAATCATGAAGATCACGAAGCTCTGGGGGGCGTATATTGCCTATAAAGGGCAGTCGCACGTCTATCTGAAAGCGATGCATGATCAATATGGCCCAACCATCCGAATCGGTGAGTTTCAGTGTCTAAGTCCGCGCTTGATAAATATTCTCAAGGTCAACAACAGGCCCGAACGAGATCTCTACCACCGAGAAGGCACTTTTACCACAGATTTTCGGGAATCAGGGAATGCCTAAAGGACCAAGTGAGTCATATGCACTTTTCTGATAACACTTGTGGTTTACTCACCTGTACTCACTTTTGTGTCTCTAAACAGTGTGGACCGGCCGCAAGTTCGCTCAGACGAAAGATCAGCAAGAGTCCGGCTTCGACAACATCATCGACCTGCAAGAATCCAGTCTTCATGCACAGCTGCGCAAACCGTGGAACAAAGCGTTCTCGGCCGAGCCTTTGAAGGGCTACGAAGCCGCTCTTATACGTCGTATACGGCAGATGAATACTCAGCTGCGGCTGATCACCGAGGAGAGCAAAGACGGCGTCGGGAAGATTGATGCCTCGAAGTGGATTTGTTACTTTGCGTGAGTGTCGAGCAGTCTGTTCCTGAATGAATCGGGCCGAGTCGCCTGGACAGCGTTGACATTTTATGCTAACCTCGGTGATCCTTGTCTAGATTCGACTTTATTGGTGACATTGCGTGAGTTGATGAGTTTACCCCAGATAAGTTCGCGCCTGGCTAACAAGGTCTATTTATAGATTTGGCGGGGGCTTCGACTTGATGAAGGAGGGCGATAAAGATGGTGCATTCCATTCTATGGAAAAGGCTCTTGTGTACGTTCATTTGCCATTGGCAGACACCGTTATTGATTTCAGGATACTTGTAGGCTTCCTGGAATTGCTCAACATGTTCCCTGGGCATACAAGTTTGTTCGCTCCCTCCCAGGTATGGGCACCAGTCTAGGAAAGTTCATTGAATTTGGGATGGGGCACGCCCTTCGCCGCTTCCGCATGGAGGTCAAAGAGAAGGATCTCTTCTACTACATGGTATGAATTTCTCCACACCTCACTATTCGTGGATACACTAATGAATTCTGGCAGTCCGAAGCATCTGGCAGCAACCTCGAATCCGAACTGCCTATGATCATCTCCAACGCCTTACTCGCCATTATTGCAGGCTCTGACACATCGTCATTGACTCTGAGCTGTGTCGTGCATCTTCTGCTCGCCAACCCGGCTGCGTACAGGCGCCTCCAACAGGAGGTCGATAAAACGTTTGAAGAGCACGACATTCCCAGCTTTGACGTTGAGGTCGGACGCGATGACGAAGAGGAGGAGACTCGCTACAACGAAATCCTTACTGTGATGCCGTATCTCAATGCTGTTCTGTAAGCTCACTCAGGAGTGCTTTGAAAAGACGACAACTAACCATGCATTCATTACAGAAACGAAGGCCTTCGTCTCTTCCCAGCAGTACCTACTGGCCTTCAGCGCGCACCAGCAAAGGGAAGCGGCGGTAAACAGCTGGTCACTCCATCTGGAGACTTGTAAGTAGTCTACATATTCTACATGTCATGGGCTCCTATCCTCACTACAATTTATCAGCTACCTCCCAGAAGGCAATGCAGTCACCGTCCCCGCATACGTGATGCACCGCGACGCCGTTCACTTCTCCCCATCTCCAGACGCGTTTATGCCGGAGCGCTGGATCCCTGCATCATCAGAAAAGTCAGACGAGAAGGCTGCATCGACAAAGTTCTCCACTGCACGCGACGCATTCATCCCATTCTCCCTTGGACAACAGAACTGTGTGGGTCGACCACTCGCGCTGATGGAGATGCGATACCTTCTCGCCACCCTTGTACGCAACTTTGAAATCGAGTTTGACGACTCAGAAGTCGGCATGCAGCAATGGACCGATGGCCTACAAGACAGGTATACCTTCCAGCCGAAGGGTACCCTGCCAGTCAAAATCTCTCGACGGGCAACGCACTGATTCTTTATTCAACATCTCATTTAACTCTAGTGTATCAATATATGTAGCATCTAAATAATCATCCTCTTTCTCTTTCTTCCAATCTGCATCCATACGTAGGACGAGTGTGCCACCAGAATGGACGGCCGCCTGTGCTCTGCGCTCTGTACCCCTACGTCTGTACCTGCGAGCAGGCTCCTCGCGTCGTAAGGCTGAATCATCTCGCTGCGTCGTGATGTGTCTCGTCGCAGCACGGCGCGTCAACCAAATCCAGCACGCATTTTCCATCGCATCTCCGACACGCTTACGGTGGCTAGCCCGCGATTCATCGCCATATTAACCTCTATATTCACCTCTTCGTCGCTCATTACCAATCCTGTCACGTTTAGCTTAGTCCAGCCCAGCGTGGGCAACATAACGGGCTAAGGATGTGCCGCGCGAAGGGGCACAGTGTGGATGTCGGAGGCTCGACTTGGTTGGTTTGCGTACTTTGGGCATGTGGGTATTTGAGAGGTGTTGGGTGTGAAAGTCGGGACAAGGAACGAGAAACGAGGGATTGGTAGTTAGGAAATGATGAACGATGCTGCGAGCCTCGCGCAGCCACCAGCGCTGTCTCTCTACCGGCTTCGTTTTGGTTTCGGTGTTAGCGTCGACATGGTGTTCCCCACCGTCCACAGGCGCGTTCGGGTGGCAACATTGCACCGTTGAGTCTGCGCACTCGAGACGGCGTGACAGAGCGAGCCTGTGCACGATGCGATTCCGAAGGATAGATTGGACGCGATAATGTGCGACACAGTATGATATGACGAGGGGTGGAACCCCTGGTATAGACCGCCAGCCACGACACCGCAGCCGTTGTCGAAGACATGGAGGCCTTGGCCTCGTTCTCGACAAAATCGCCTCCTTGTGCCTCGATGACGCTCCTTTGCTTGCGAGCACGCATCCTCCTTCATTGCATCGTAGCAGTCATGGCGTCTGTAGCTGATGTCGCCATCGCAGCCATCACTCTCGTGTCAGCTGCTCGCCGTCGTCGCTGTGTTAATCGTGGTCCAGTTCTCCATCCGCAACCGCCTGAGCGCCGCATCATTTACACCCCAGATCTCGACAAGAGCACCGGCCGTGGTCTTGCTGATGGTCACAGTCGTATTATAACCATGAAATCGTGCTCCTGAAGATCGAGCACGGGAACGGAATCGGTGATACGACAGCGAGGGCAAGGCCCACTGCAGTATGCCGTTGGTCGTGAATAGGTTCCTCGGCGCTCGCACCATCCATTCTCCAGCGTCTCGTTGTTTGCCATCACCTATCGTCACTAGTCTGTGCTCCAGCTGCTTCGCTGACCCCGACTCCACGTCTACCCGGGCGGACATCGTGTGTAGTCCGTCGTGCGGTGTGGGTCGTCGTACAGCCTCCTCGTTGAGATAGAGCGGGATAGTGGTGCTGTGAGAGATATGCGTCCAAGCAGTACGTGCTGCCTGTGCCTCGCCGGGCTGTAGACCAGTCGTGTACTGCTCGTCACGAAAACTCTGCACTCGCACTAGCCGTCACCTTGACCCTGTCCGCGTCGCCATCCTCGTCGGTCCCCGGAGTTGGTTGCGCCAGATTGAACACCGGACATAGGGGGTTAGGTGGGGCCTAGACTGGACTCTGCTCGACTGGCTCGCGTCCGTCCGTCCATGAACTCGTTTTCAGTGCGTAGGCTGTCGGTGTCGTCGAACACAAACTCCGCAACCTGATATATGGCGTAAGAGACCTTCCGAGCCCAGACGCGACGCGACGACCACTTCAGATCCATGTGTATCAGAGAGGCTTGACGGGAGGCAGTAGCAGCATCCATTGCGATAGAGCTGGAGCAGGCCACAGTTGGTAGACGTGTGGGGCATGGCAGATGCGGATGCAGGTGCTGCCCATGCACGACATTCACAGCTCGCTGTGTACTGTTTCCGTTTCGCTGGATTCTCTTGGTATGGATTGTACGTATCCGCGTTGGGTCAAGTGCGGCACGGACGCATACGGAAAGCGGGAGGGAAAGGTGGTCAACGAGGGCACCCAAATCATATCTTGGGATTTCGAAGACATATAAGGGTGACGTGGGGCGCAGAGCGAGGTAGTTGTGTATGTTTCTTCGCAGAGTTGGCGAGTGGGTGGTGCTGACCGCATCCTGTCCGTGATAAATTTTGTCCGAGTGCGGAGGTCTTGAGCGGGCGCAGCGTGAGGACGTGGTTCTGGTATCTGCTTGTGGGCGTGATTGATGTCGGGTCGCGGATGAGTTAAAGTGGAGCAGTGGAAGGTGTATGGGAGATGGATCTCGATCAGGACGTGATGGAGGATGCGTCTGGCAGAATATAGAACCTCTTCCCACGAATCGGCTATCCGAGAGTTATCGCACAGCCAAAGCACAGCGTTCAGTACTGGTAGTAATTTGACTTCTACGTCGACAGTCGTCGCTCTACCCTGCACTTCTTAAGTCTCAAAAGCTACAAAATCCCAGCCCCACTTCTCTCGTGTCTTCCCTCTAGCTCCACGAGTACATTGGGTTGCCCAGTCGCTCTCAGTCACTGATTGAAGTATGGCAAGCATACTCGCAGGGGCTTCAAATGTCACAATTTCCGGTGGAACCTTCTCCATCCACCAAGATCATTCAAATACAATAGGTGAGGGCATTTGGGATGCCCAAAAGACGTGAAGCAGCAGCTAAGTTCGCCCACAGTGCACACATCAGCATTCGACAAACTCTCAGCAGCATCGGCGCACACTGCCCTGCACAATGCACCCGCCCGCACGGATGAATCGCGATGCCATCCACACACTCGTATAAAAGTTCTAGATCACATGGAGCGCTGGGCTCAGGGAATATGCGACGAGGGGGCATCGGTCTTCTGGTTGCACGGCGGAGCGGGTGCCGGTAAATCAGCCATTATGCAATCGCTCGCCGAGCGATGTGCTGCACAGGGACTCGCTTTGGGATGCTTCTTCTTCTCGCGCAACGACCCGACACGAAACAATGCCGAGATACTGATCCCAACTCTCGCATACCAGCTCGCTCAGTTATTCCCTTCGGCCCTCGAAGTACTTGGACCAATGATGAATTACGACCCATTAATTTTTAAAAAGTCTCTCCAAGTCCAACTCCTCAGCTTGTTTGTCCGCCCACTGCAGCACCTCGTACAGCTCGGGTCCATCAGTGACAATCCTCAATCGCCACGAGTCTTTCTCATCGATGGACTGGACGAATGCAATGACTCGGTTCAACAACAAGCGATTATTAAAGCCATAGCAACGGTGTGCCACGAACACCATATTCCCGTTAAATTCATCATCGCGAGCCGCCCTGAGCAAGCAATTTCCTCATCATTCGAGTGGTATAAAGAGGAAAATCGTGTCCTGGGTGCCACACCACTCAGCGAAGATCCTGACGCGGAAACCGATATACGCTGTTTTATAGAGGATGAATTCCAAAGAATTCGTTTGCGGCATACCTTCAAGCAGATGATCCCAGCGGAATGGCCCAAATTATACGACATCAGCAGATTGGTTTGGAAGTCATCCTCACATTTCATTTACGCCTCCACTGCTATGAAGTACATTTGGTCGGTGAAGGAGAGCCCCATCCGATCCCTCCAGGTTGTTCTGGGGCTTGAGGTGTCCCGGACTATATCGCCGTTTGCTGAGCTAGACGCGCTCTACCGTCACATCCTTGGCACAGCAGCACACCGCGATAAGGTTCTTCAAATCCTTGTGCAATGTCTTATTTCATCTAAATTTTCTTGGTTGGGGGATCCTAAACTTTCTTTGATTGGTTCTGTCTGCGCAATACTGGACTACTCTCTCGACGATCTCCTCATATATATGGCCGACATGACTCCGCTTGTGACTTTCAAGTTGTCCCCAGCGGGCTCAACGTCTGGTATGCAGAGGGAAAATATTCAGCTTCTTCATGCTTCACTGGGCGACTTTTTGAACGATCAATCCAGATCTGGATCACTGTATGTCAGCCAAGCGGCTTATCTTGCATCCAAGCTTGAGCGTTGCATCCAGCTGTTGCATTTTTACAGTCAACAGCAGCAACCTTGCCCAGAGTGGCCGGAACGTCCCGAATTTTATGAATCAATGAGACCATCTGGCTGGCTGATCATCCAAATCATCAGAACCATCGAGATATCTGGCCATCTTGTTGTAACTCAAAAGGTATTGAGCCGGTATAGCCTCCGTAACTTCCACGAGTGCCTACTACTCCTCCAACCTGTGCATCAGGGCAATGACTATACGGCAGAGCATTGCATTGAATTTCTTGCAGCAGTACATGCGATAGTGAGTATTTGCACATATGTATCAGCTCCTAATTTACTAAAGGTATCATAATATACTCATTCAGGGGACTTCCAATGGTTTAAGGCTGTATAGAAGTTGTTTGGAGGACTTCTTCGACATTGTGGAGCCATGCATCAACTTAGACAACAAAAAACTTGGTCCCAGCATATTACCCTTGGTATTTGTTGGGTGTCCTATCGAGGTTGTACACACAATCATTCTTTATCATCACTATGGTCCACTCTACAGGTTCATGGTCAACAAAACCTATATTAACAACTTCAAGACGCAAGTGTCAATTGGCGACATTATAACCACAGCGGACCTTTCCTCAATCCGCCACAGCATCTATGCTGCTCCCCAACCCTTAGCAGTCGCAGCGGAAGTAATACTGCAGTATCTGGCGTATGAAGTAGAGCTAGTTCGCCCATTAACGTCCCCAAAACACAAGTTAGCATGGGTACAGCGACCAAAGCCACAAAATCGTATTGCCACTGATTATCTAACTTCGCCCTGGACCCCTGCAACGTTCTACACGATGAAAAACCTAGTCTTAAACCTCCTCAATGCCCTGCTTTGGGTAATCCCCAAAGCAGGCTTTTCGGAAGAAATCCTGCTTTATTCAAAACGGTCGTTCTCCCAGTTTATCTATCAGGGAAATGTCCGCCTTGTTCATCGCGTTCGCAAACGTCTTGACGAGTACACCACGCGAGTGAGAAAGGAAAAGCTGAAAGAGCTCGGACAGAGAATAGAAAATGGTGAGTGGCTTGTTGTTCTACACTCTATACCTCTATACTCTGTCTCACATGATACCTCACTTCGCTTCACCTGCAGGTGATGTAAACGCCTTGGTAGAAAAATCGCGCATGCTCTACCTGGACGGTCAAGATTGACAAAATGTTCTCGTTAGTGTGCTCATGCGCGTACTAGCGCCCCCATTCAAGTTGGATATGCGTGCGTATCCTCAACTTCCATCGTAAGCGGTTGATCACAAGCCACAAGCACCCACAGTTGTCAATACTTTCACACTCCTCATTGCCACCACAAGTTTCGTTGTTCCTCGTTCTTGTACTCTACACATCCCATATTTCATGTACAATCTACGGAAAAACTCAATCCTCAATATATGTGGCATATTTTTTTCAGTCTCTACAATCTAAGCTTCAAGTTCTTGCTGCAGTAAGTGTAAAGGAGCTATTTCCCTACCTTATTATCGGAGTCGGCGTTTCATAGCTACCCGGTATCGAGGTTATGCTTCGTTGCAATAAATTGTTCAGAGGCTTGTTTCAACGCCATTTCTGACGAGGATGCATCCTCAAAGTCATACAGACTTATGAATTATCAAAGTATCTAAAATTTGATACCGGGGTTGATGCACTGATTCGAGCAGACGTTGGAAAGGTTGGCCGCGTCGCGAATCATGAGGCATATCCTGATGAAGGGATTTCAACTGCAACGCAACAAATACCACTCACATTGTCATTGAGAGGCCTTGTCACTCTGTCGGGCACCGAAAACATCAATTCTCGGTGATAATGACGTACTGTACAGTGCATTCACGATCCTGTCAGCTTACCGATCATTCCGTTCTAATGTAGATTCAACGCTTACCATTGCGTTCACCCTGGTCACTACGTTTCCTACTACACTGTCGCGACGACATGTAAATAAGACCGAGGTAGTACACACACGCAAGACGGCGGTCTGCTAGCAGGACGAGTGTCCCACTTGCAAGGACGGCCGTCTGTGCTCAGCGCGATATCGCCTCGCACGTAGTGTCTCATCGTCGAGTCGCACGCGTCCAGCGTCGCGATCCTACTGTAGCCCATCAGCGCCTGTATTACTAGCCAGACATCCCTGGTTATTGCCCGCGCACAGCTGCCTCGCACTATGTCGCCGCCCTCCCTACTCGCTCTCCGCCTTTCTTGTCACTCAGGTCTCGTCACCACGTACCAGCATGTCTGGATTAGCATTCCGTCGCGTGGCGACAGAACGGGCTAGCTCTCAGGACCGCGCGAGGCACCTGGTGTCGGTGTATTGATATCGTCAAGGTCTGAATACAGGAGTGTCGAAAGGTGGTGGTGTGTAGGCTCTGCGCGCGTGGATAGTGCTAGTGAACGACACTGCGCGTCCTTCGCCGTGATCTCCGCACAGGCGACCACCACAGCCTTAGCCTTTCTATTGGTGTTGGTGTTGGTGGGTCGACTCTACCCTGTTGACCAAAACTCGGCTTAATGAGCTCAATACACCGCCCTCAGGCGTCTTGCCGTCCAAGCTCGACATCCATCGTACCCAGTGACAGCCAGATGTACCAGCCTAGAGTCTGGAAGACGGAGGGGGCCGCGAGCAACACAACACGATGGGATAGGATTCGTCGCGAGGACTCAACGAATGAGGTAGGTTAGAACCAGTGCTATAGACCGGCACCAGCAATGGCATGGCATTGACAGCCAGTCATGGCGCCTCGCAACTGGACAACGTTGAAGGGCATAAGGTCAACTCCTTCTTAACATGGACGCGCGGTCGCTCCCTCGACCTCGATTATGACGCCTTTCTTCTCCTTGGCTCCCGAGCACCATGCTACTTTGTCCTTCTTGTCTCCGTGTTACCGTCCTCATCCTTGTCTACGCTCCGGGCATTCAGCATCGTCACCTTGTTGCCTCTCCCCATTCTCCGCTTCCGAGAGTTCACATCTGATGCACCCAAGCAATGTGGCGTAGCGTCAGGAAAGACACTGACGATACGAGATGGATGACGCGTGCGGCGCCTGACCTATCGCCAAAGTTGTTACTGGTCTCGCTGCCAGAGTTGGACATGTATATAGTAAGCATGTCCATGGCTGAATCCGCACACGAGGTGGACCCGAATCGTGGGTCGACCACCAACGCTGGTACAACCAAAAATGCTTCTGCTGCTCACGAACGGGTCCCCATCCCTACCCAAATCGCTGTGATCAAGGCACCTTGATGCTTGGGACCGTTCCCACCACCTCACCGTCTCCGATCATCTCCAAGTAACCTCGCTCGTCGCAACTTGAGCTTCGTCGGAATCCGCTGCTGGGCCTATTTGGTTCAAACTCGCCCAGCCACGTATGTCGTGCGTCTGATATTGCGCTTTGGGTTCCTATGCGAGATAAGGGGCTTCGTGCCAGGCGTGCGCTGTGGGGTACGTTCCTCATACGATGAGGCCGTGGGCCCCACTCGCCTCCAGCCCGTAATGCCTCGTTGGGTTCCCAACGTTCGGTAGCGAGCAGGAGCGGATCGGGCCCGGTCTGGACGTCGCTCAACCTCGTATTTGTCCTCGACCTCATGTTCGATGCTCGTGTTGTTCGTGTCCTTGAGTTCGAAGGGCAACATTGCACAAAAGGGACCCTATGGGGGCCATAATTCGGTCCCTTTAAGCGCCACGGAGAGAATATCAGGTGGGGCAGAGAGGTTGGACGGAGGTCGTAGTGGCAGTCGCAGTGATGGAGAAGGCAGATACACGAAGTTGGTAGTTCACTGTATGCATGGGAGACCAACCTGGGGTTGTGTTGGAGGTGCGAGAGACGGCGTGTGCTTGGATCCATTCCTATACTCGCAGAGGAGTTGCGGGCGAAGTTGGGTGCGCATAGCCTTTCTTTTAGGCAGCACACGCTCGCATTGAGCTAGCGTTTGGTACATAGGTGCTGCGGAGAGATGGAGTAATGTGTCTCGTCCGGTCCATATTGAGCTGTATTCGCGCTTTGATGTGCGTATTCGCGGGTGGACGGCAGATACAGGTCTTTGCGAATGTGAAGTAAGCGCTGGTGTCTCAAAAGTCCAGGCGACAGTGCGACACGTTCTGCCTCGTCGCAGACTCGCGGTTGTGGCTGTGGTCATGTGGTGGCGAAGGAAAGCAAGTCGAAGGTTTGAGGAAGGTAAGGGATGATCGGTATCGATAGATGATCTCAGGGGCGGACGGAAGATGTGAACGAGGGGGCAGGAGAACGCGTCCAGAACGCGGTGGTGCTTTAGTGGATCTTAAGTAAGGCCTAACCCGTCCAAATAAGCCTCGGTCCGGGTCACCCGTCAGCACGTCATTAGTGCTTGAAGCAAGCTTGAAGTTGGCTTGAAGAGCGCTGTGCTTCAAGTGTATGTGCCAAATGCTTGCGCCGCACCTTGCTGACTTATCTTCACGTATGAGCGCTTGCGCGCTCGTTTCCAAACTGGAGAATTCCTTGGTCTGCTACTACACATAATACGTGTCCGCCAGGACTGCCCCTTACTTGCCTCCCTAAAATCTATTATTTCGGGCTCGACACCCGGGCGACACTGCCTTGAACACCGCCTCTTCATTCTGTAGTACACGATGGCTATATGAGTTGGTGGTCTTCAATTCTCTGGATTGTCCCTTGACCCCACACCATTTCAGAGGCCCTTAGATCATCGTTTTTCTCTGTCTCTCCAATCTCCACGCGCTCGCTGCGCTCTGTCAAGATTCAAGTGGAAGTGTTCTTTGATTGAGCGCTCACGCTGTGGCATTGGCAACATGTCCAACCAAATGTTTACTGCCGCTTCGAATGTCACAATCTCTGGAGGATATTTTGTCAATCAAATCAATTCGCAAATATCAGGTGCGTTTAAAAGAAAAGTTCGTAAGACAACGGAGCGTTATACTCATTTGGCTACCTAGCGCTCGACAAGCTTTCAGCAGCCGCAGCGCATAGTGCATTGCATGATGCGCCCGCACGAACGGATGAATCACGATGCTATCAGAACACTCGGGTAAACGTTCTCGAGAATCTCGAGCATTGGGCTCGGAGCATATGTGTTGAGGACAAGGATAGGGGCCAGGACCAGGACATGTACATGGATGAGGACGAGAATAGGGGCAAGGACAATCACATCGATGCACCGATCTTCTGGCTGCACGGAGGCGCGGGCGCTGGTAAATCGGCTATCATGCAGACGCTCGCTGAGCGATGTGTCGCTCAGGGACTCATGCTGGGGGCCTTCTTCTTCTCGCGCAGCGACCCAACGCGGAACACCGCCGAGGTCCTCATTCCCACCCTTGCATATCAACTCGCTCAGTTCTTTCCTTCGGCTCTCCAGGTCCTCGACCCAACTATCGATCGCGACCCATTAATTTCCAAGAAATCCCTCCCAGTCCAATTGCTCAGCTTACTCGTCCGCCCCCTCCAGTATTTGGTGCAGCTCGGGAGTATCACTGACGCCCCCCATTCGCCGCGAGTGTTTCTCATCGATGGACTGGACGAGTGCAGTGACCCTGTTCAACAACAAGCAATTATCCGGGCAGTCGCAGCAGTGTGCTATGAGCATCGTATCCCAGTCAAGTTTCTAATCGCAAGCCGCCCAGAGCAGGCAATTTCCACCTCATTCGCGTGGTATCAAGAAGCTAATCGAGTCCTGGGTGCCATACCACTCAGTGAAGATCCCGACGCAAAAGATGATATACATCGATTCGTTGAGAACAAGTTCCTAGATATCTGTTTGTGGCATCCCTTCAAACATATGATCCCCTCCGAATGGCCCAGTCTTTACGACATCAAAAAACTGGTTCGCAAATCATCCTCTCAGTTCATTTACGCATCAACTGCTATGGAATACATTCGGTCGGCAAAAGAAAGCCCCGTTCGATCCCTACAGGTTGTTCTGGGCCTTGAGGTGTCCCGGACAACATCACCGTTCGCCGGAATAGACTCACTCTACCGTCACATCATTGGGTCTGCGGCGCACCGGGATAAAGTCCTTCCGATCATTGCATACTGTGTGTTTACAAAGTTACCTTCATCAGTAGATGTTGTTTCTGTCATGCTTAACTACTCCAGAGACGACCTCTCGATTTTCATGGCCGATATGAATCCACTTGTGACATCTTACCGACCACCACGCGGCTGGCGAGTCATGAGATCGGAGGCATCGTACGTCAGGCCGCAGAACGTGATAAAGTTGCTTCATGCTTCATTCGGAGATTTCTTGTGCGATCCGTCCAGATCAGGAGCTCTGCATGTCAACAAAGACGTCTACCTTGCATCCATCCTTGGGCGTTGCTTTCAGCTGATGGATCTCCACATTCAAGAACAGGGCACTAGTTTGCGTTTGTTGCCACACTCCCGGCTGAGTGAACATATTATCACAACCATCAAGACATCAGGCCATCATATCGCAACTCAGGAAGTGTTGAGACAATATGGCCTTCGCAAATTTCATGAGTTTCAACGGCGCGTCGAGAAAGCTTATGGAATTGTTGCAACAAGTGTTGGCCGACACATTCACCACCTTCCCGAATTTCTTATGGCGGTATACTTGATAGTGAGTGTTTGTACATTTCTACCAGTTTCGGGGTTCCCTGGAAAAATAATGACATACTCATTCAGAAGCCTTTCGATGGTGCCCAGCTGTTTAGGGATTGTTTGGAAGACTTCCTCGACATTTTGGAGTCATACATAATCGGAGACGGCACGCCACTTGCTCCCGCCATATTACCATTGATCTGTCTTGGATACCCAGCCAAGGCTATTCAGGAGATACACGCCTACTATAGTCGTGGCACCACATCCTATCACATCCTTGAGTACTCCAGGGAGTCTGTGACAGTCTTAGACCTCATAACCGCCGAAGACCTTGCCTCAATCCGTCACAGCATCAACACCTCTCCCGAATGCTTAGCGGTAGCGGCGGAGGCGATATTGGGGTTTCTGATTGATGATGTGAAGCTGGGTCGCTCATCAACATACTCTGCACACAGGTCATGGCTGCAACGGATAAAGCCAGGAAAACACGTAGCGACGGGTACTCCTAGGATCGCATCGGTTTTCCATGCCAAGTATACTAGCTTTTCGGCTCTGCAGAGAAACATAATTTACAAGCACCGGTGGAACACGAGAGACCGATTCCTTGGAACTGCCCTCCATTCCAGGCTTGATTCTCTATCTATTCTGTTAAGGACTGTGAATCACCTCCTCGGCGCTCTACTATGGGTGCTCCCAAAAGCAGGCTTCTCCGAAGGCCTTGTGCGTTATTCCAAAAGGATGTTCCCATGGATTATGTATCAGCGCGATACCGTTCTTGTTCGTCGCGTGCGCAATTGCCTTGACAGGTACGCCACTCGGGTACAAAATACAAGGTTAGAAGAGCTTGGACGGAGAATAGAGAAGGGTGAGCAATCAGCCTGTCTACCTTCACTCCGAAATTCTAATTTTACACGCAGGTGATGTCGAGGCCTTGATCGAAAAATCGGGCATGCTCTACTCAAACACCCAAGATTGACAATGGAGGCTCATTATCCTAACCGTACATATCCCGTCTTCACCGATTTTCAATCAGCGCGACTCAGCTATGTGGCCACAACTTCGACTTACATTGCTGGTGTTGCTCATTCGTATCCGATCACCATATAAATACGTCACTTGGCATCAATTATCAGACGAGCGCCCACAATTGCACACAAAGTGGTTGGTACACAATGCATAACAGTACAAATGAAACCTATTTTCTGTATGAATATGAATTATCAAGTGATGCTGATGTACTTAGTCAAGCACTGTCTATCGTTTTTTGGTAACACTATGGACACAGGTATACTCGAGTATGTATAAACTTGCATTGTAAAGAAACCATTATAAATCACCACTGCCAATTCATGCCATGCAGAAACGGGAAAGCAGAGAAGGTGGGAAACAGGAATGACAAGATATAACAATACCAGGACAAATACAACTCCCTCATCCCAATCTTCTACGACATCTACTCCTCCATCGGCACATTCCCATCCCCGTCTACTTCCCTATCGCGACCCACTTCTCTCCTCCGATTCTAACTTGGAATCTGACTCTACCTCCTCTGGCCTGCCAGACTCTGACCTCACAGAGCGGCATTCTGACTTGATGGTCCCTGGCTGTGCCGCCTTGCAGTGTTCTGACCTTGGCTCTGGGCCTGGGTTGACTTTGACTAGAGCCTTGACTCGCCCCCTGCGATGCCACGGAAGCGCTTACACCTCCCAAATCCAAATCAGGCCTGACACCAACAGCCTCCACCGCTGCCAGCGCCCTCTGCAGCTCCATGCTGGTACCAACGTCCGCCGTGCCCGATTCTGCGGCATCCACGGCCGCTTTGCCCGCGCCGCCGGTCGTACTCGCGTGCATCTCCTCCGTGTTCGCCGCAGATAAATCGGTGCCGCTCGACGAGCCGCCCCACCGCCCAACTCAAATACCTCGTCCAACCAATCTCCCACTGCAGCTTCCCAGGGCCGGCCTGAACGCCTGGCGCGCGCACGCGGGGACGTCTATGGTATTTAAAGGGCTTGAAGAAGACAGGGAGGAGAGCGTGGTGTACATGGCGAGGATCTTGGGGGGAGGGTGTATAGCGAATCTTGGGCTGGGTTATTGGGGAATAATAAGGAGAGGGACGCCTTGGAGTGTTGCCGCTGCCAGGCGGAGGTGCGCACGGCACGCTGGAGGACGCGTTGTGAGTTTGCGGTGCTGTTGGTTGGGAGCGTGAGGGTCAGATTAGGTTGTTAGGTTTCAAACAGAAAAAAGGGAGGAATCGGAGCAACTTACTGCATCCAGCTGTTTTTTTAACACCTCTACACTACTTCATCCATCAATTCCTGCTCCTTTTCCGGGGCGTCGCCGTCAGATCCAGCCCCGCCTGGTGGGGAAGCGCCACAGGCAAGTACGGCGGGATCATAATGATATTCTTGAGACACCACACCTCGAAGGAATCAGATGCGATATCCGTATGGTACTCGAGCTACGTCTGGAACGCGACGAGACTCGACTTCATGCATCATGGGTCGTCGCATCTGCATCGGCATTAAGTGAAGACGTCGCCCGAGATCCCGCATTGGAGTTGGCAACCCCAAGCGCAATCCGCTTGTCAGCCAACGTGTTCAGGAACTCCTCCAAGCTGTTGACACTGTCCTGGACCGCATTGTTTGTGATGTTAATGATGTCGTTGAGGAAGGGCCGGGGTCAGAAGTCGAGTGTTTCGCAGAGGAGTCGGGGTACGTGTGCGTGGAGGTGGGGTTGGGGTTGGGGTTTGAAAATGAGGAGGCCATGGCCAAGACGGAGGATGGACGGGATCGGAGGCGAAGAGCGCAGACGCCTGAGCTGGACGCGGTCAACAGCCATCAAAACGTCGCGCTTCTTTGGAAGGTAACATGTGCAAATGCCGCGCGGACCGCCGTACCGTCAGAATTCATTCTCGCCTCTTTCTGGGTCTCCTCCTTCTCCTCTGCGGCATCACTCTGCTTCTACTCTTCTTACTTGTGCCTCTATCCGTGCGGAAAACAATCTCAACCGCCACATAACCACAGATCTCGGAATAATGGAACCGCACGCTCTCCTGACTCTCTCTCTTCAGCATCAGCGTCAACTCCGGCGTCTGCACCAACGTATGAAGAAATCCGTATCGCGAACCAGGGCAAGATGAAGGCGTAGATCATGGCCGCGCTGGCTTTTTTAAGTGTGAGTCCGTCCTGTCCTTTATCTCCCTCCCCTGATCTTCCTTCAACAGTCTCTTTTTCCATCGTCGCCTCGCTAAACCGGAGTGTTAATAGGACCCAGACGCGAACGTGGACGACGAGGGCATACTTGTGCTTCACACTCTGCCTCTCCCTTTCATAACCACTACCTCCCTCTCCTCCGCCACCCTCTCCTCCTCCGCCCCTACCCCAGTTCCAGATCCTTCCCCCGCCTTCAGCTCCTTCGCCTCGGCAACATCAAGCATCCCGTGCCTCAGCTCTGTCGTCAAGATCATCAAGCACGAGTTTGTCAACAACCTCGCGGAGCAAAAGTCGACAAGGAAGATGGGACTGTTTTAGTACAACGAGATCGGCACCCTCGAGGAGCTCCGTCCGGATTTGGGTATGGTTGGCTGAGGTGACGGGGATGACCAAGGGATGTCAGTGTTAAGAGAGCGAACCGGATTATACACCCGATGGGCAGGCAAAATCAGTGCGTCCTTCTCCTGACTCATTTTCTCTTGCTCTCCAATTAACTCACTACCGGCGTACTGTATAGCCCACGGCAGACCCAACCCCCTATATGTGCATCACCTTCTCTGCCATGGAACGTCCGGAGCTCCTGTCCACTGGCGCGTCGTACGTCCCTTTTCCTCTGTCCGCCCTTATGCCCCGCTGCCGCGTATTCCTCTTTACTGGCCTTATCCCCTTCTTTATTTGTTCATATTCATTCCTCCCCCCTGCCTCCCTTCTATGCATGCACACGATGGACCGTGACATCGCCATCGCTGCCACTCTCAGTTCTAACCTTCCGAGCCCGTAGTTCCGTATAAACTCAATTTTCGCTGACGCGTCTTGCTCTCCCTCTTAGCCTTCCTTACTTTTTCTTCAGGTACCAACCCCCGATCATGCGCAAATTCTCCAAATCGGCGAAAGCGCGCGCGAAGAAGAGGGCGAAGAGGGCGGCGAGCAGACAGGGTCAGGCCGTGCCACAAGAGACGGAAACGAACATGGAGCTATAAGATCGGCCTCCTCGGATGCGGGAGAGACGGGAGGGAGGATGGATCTATAACCTCCATGTGGGATGTATGTGTCGCCGTCTCCTGGTACGTCAATCCGCATTTCGATAGGCAAGGTTCGGTCGAATGACTAACAGCATCCTTTTGATGTGTAGGTTACTTCACGCTCGTTCGAGTGCTGTGGTCATCAGTCCTTGTAATAGAGGCTCCGAGAACCCTAGGTTCTCTCCTCACGGACGTGAATATCTCGTACCCGCCACGCACTGGGGGACCCACTCATCCTCCTCCCTCATCCTCGCATCTCGCCCGCCAGTCTATCTTTCACTCCCGACCACTTCCTCTATTCATGGTCTGTCAACCGCACGTATGCCTCACATGCCGGCTCCTTGGCCGCGGAGCAAGAACACCAATTCCAATTGTCGATGTTACTCCCACTCGTTAGCGGCGAGTTACGCCCAGCCACCTCAAGCACCTCAGTATCCAGATGCGGCTCATCCAGCCTCCTTCGTTCCCTGTGAGCTCCATATGCATTCCGCCGGCGTGTGTCATGACCATCATCATCCATCGACGACGACCAATACAACGACCGCGGGCAAGATAAGATCCCATGGCGCCCTTTTGTGCTATGTCTCAATATGCCCTGCAGAGACTCCTGCGGCTCAACGGCGGTCGACTGCACTTCCCATCTGCTTCACACCAACGACCACGATATGTCAATGCCGGGCGTAACATCTAACTGCCTCCTGGACGATTCTCGGATGGTTCCTCTGAATCCTTTCACATCATAATCTGCTCGACCCGTTCAAGCACGACCCGATGGCTCTCGCCCTAAGCCACCGTTACCACCGAATCATGCCACTGGCATTGGTGGTACGACCTTCCTTCTGCCTTGGCGAATGGAACGCCCGTTGACAAGGTCTAGCAACTTGGAGGGAGATGTTCCCAGACGAGTCGTTGGTGTATGGTCCATATCGCGCTTCTGCGACGAGGAGGGTGCGATGCGGACAAAAATCCGACGAGACGGTGTTTGCAAAATAAGGTCTCTCCACAGACGCGAATTTTCGTTTCCGCGCCGCGCCGCGCTGGGGGGTACCCACTCGCTCTCTCTCCTCCGTCTGCATGTGCCTCTCCGAATCTCAAAATCTCCTATCAAACTCCATCCCTCGACTCCATCGCCGCCTTCTGTCTTCCGCCCTCCCACTTTCCCCTTTCCACGATCTCACGAAGGAAGGCCTCGTCCGACATGCTGCCGCCTGCGCACGAAATCTCGACTTTCTGGACCCGCTTGTCTGAGCGAAATGCATGCGATATGCTCATACCGCGTGAAGACTCCAGAGGATGCTCCTCCAGCTTTCCCGCTGCGCGTTTGTTGCGGAATTATCACCTAGCATTTACCGATGACTGTCGACGATTGTCGATACGTGGCATGACTAGTGACGAGATCTCATGAAGATTCTATGGAGTCATTTTGAGGCGGTCGTCGCTTCCACTTGATTGCCGGACGGTCGCTCCAGCATTCCATGTATTCCGATATCCAACTCGCGCAGTACGAGGCTCATGCTGGCTGGTTTTCCTGTGGGTTACGTCCGAGCACTGGTGGTATTGGTGGTACAACTCTCATCTAGTTTGGTCGAGCAAACTGAAAGTCAGAGAACTGGATGTGGAGAGTTGAAGTCAGGAAAGTGTCGCCGGTGGTCCATTTCTCGGTTCTGTTACGATGAGGGTGCGACGGCGATAAAACCTGAGGAGAAGACGCGGAGGAGGGAGAATGACGGGGGCTGACGATACAGGTGGCGGCTGGGTCGCTTGTATATCACCTATGAAAGGGGCTGACATGGTAGGAGGTTTGGGTCAGTCAAGATCGAAAATCATCCAGAGAAGAGGGGTCAGAGGCTTATCGTCTTATTAGGCCATGTTATATCCACGCCATAGGTCTCATTACATCTCTTCCGCTGTCTGTCTTCCATATTCTTCGTTTGAGCCCCATTGAACACGGTATGTCACAGCACGTGCTGTGACCCTTCCGACTTCGTAATTAAGATAATCTTTTCACGATCATACCGCCAATCATCCTTACATACTGTATGTGGGCTGAGTATGCTGTTGATGCATCCTCGCAGTTGACTATTAAATCTTAAAGATGCGCTTGAATTCATTGGCGCTCGTATCCCAAGCAAATATTTTCATCCTTTGAACGGACCTATTAGGTTTGAGGTGCCAGCATTCATTGTCATGCAAGAATCGAGCACTTAGAATTAACGAGTCTGGCTGGAGCTGTATCCGGTGTGGAGGAGACTCCCCGAGTGCAGGTGAAAGCGATCGACGAATGTGTAGCGGAAGTGATCGACCTAAGGACAGTAGTCAGTAGATACGATCGTAATGGCAACTCACCGGTGATGACACCAGTCAGAAGAGAGAAAGAGAGGAGAAAATGCGAATCAGGAGGTTTGAGAGAGTTTGGTAGATGCCCCGGGATAGGACGTGCAGAATAACGAGAATGAAATCACTTAGAATTCGCTCGAGGCGTTCGCTCAGTTCACGCAGTCGGAAATCCAAAGTGAGATGATATTTTCGTCCTTTGAGAAGGACTATATGAGAAATACAGAACTGATTGCTCCCTGAGCGCACACGTACTCTCGTGTCGCCAGGGCAGCTACATGAATGATAAGAACGAACGTGTATGTAGGGCTGTACAGTAAGAGTCCGTGGCCGCAGCCAATAAAACGAGTTTTCGGTCAAAAACATCCCCCGCGCACCCGCTCCTCCTGATGTGCGTGACCAAATCGCATCGCGTGAACACCGGGGCCAAGAACAACTGCACCCAATGGAGCCCCAACACTGGGTGAGTCTGGCGGTGCAGCGTGCGGACTCGCGGGTGTTGGGAGGATGAGATCAACGGAAGCAGAAAATAAATGTGAAATTCGGAGAAATGGAAAGATAAGAAAAGCGCCCGTGAATGGGGATGGAAACAGCGAAGTTGAAGGTGTATATAGTGTTGTATGGTGTATATAGATAACACAAGCATCAGAAAGCGTACCGTAGCCTTTGTTGCATCGAGAAAACGCGACTTCGCTGGCGTTTGTGTATCGAGTTTCCCGTTTGAGCGCTAAGTTGACAGTTGCCGAATATGGAAAGTAGTGATACTCGGCACTCTTGGCGTGCCGAGTGAGCCCTGTCAAATCGTCAAACGAGAGGAGGCCGGGTTGCTTGCGCACCCTTTCAGCAAAACTAAGAGACAAAGGGTTGGAGAAAAGAGTTCGTTTTAAGATAGAAAAAAATGAGGGATATTCGTGAATAAATGGGAGAGATGTACAAAAAATGATGGTATATACGAGTGCTCTGAAAACGCTGAATGCGCACGTGTTTGACAGTCTCGGACCTCCTTGAGAGCACGTGACGCCGACGCGTCTTTCACGAGCGCGTCGTGAATCCCTTCCACACCGGATGTCGGAACTCGAGTCCCTTTTACAAGACAAGGACAAAGGGTGCTATGTGCAGATTTGCGCGAGGTGCGTCGGGTGTATCCGCGGATGCCTTGCCAGGCTGGATACCGCAGTGTGTGCTGCTCGCCGCGAGGACCACGTCGAGTCCCGCAGTCACCTTCGCCTTCACCCCGCCGTTGTCGACACGCTCTCGCTGCTGTCCCAAAATGCGGTTCGAACAGCGGACGAGACGGTGGAGCCGGTACTCAGCTCAACATCTGTACCATGTCCATGTTTGACCTGGTGTCCACGGCTTCGACTTATGCCTCGTCGCGCGACCCTCGACCGTGTAAGGGAGCGCTGAGACTCCTCTCCCTTCGACGCGACGTGAAGACCCAATGAAAGAAGAAGAAAAAAGTTTGATGGGAATCGCGGGTGCACCTGCTGCGATAGAGCTAAGGCGGCGTCCTATATGCCTTGCACCGCATGCACGTCGTAAGCACGCACTGTTCGCTGTGACTTTCCAAGTGTTTTACACGTCCTGGACGAGTGTCCCACCTGCACGGAGGGCCGTCTGTTTTCGGGTGTCTTGTCTGTAGGTGCGTGTCGAGCGTCGCCTCGGTTTGTTGCACATCAGCGTATGGTGATCGACGCGTTGGCTTGTCGCGCCTCAGCACAGTGAGCCACATCTAGCACCTAATGGATTGCTTTCCCCCCATCTGTTTGGACCAGCCACAGGCACAGGCGCAGATAACATCCCAGTGCTGGCGCTGCACCTTCCACCCTGGACCTGAACACTGTTGATGGCGTGCGAGAGCAATTGAACGATGGGTGATGGTGCACTGAGGGGAGTGAGAGGGGCACTCCTACCGTGGAAACAATCTTCCCAACACCAGCGGTGTCAGAGATCCTAGAGAAGCGGTACTGGGGCAATGGTTGCGTCCAGCTTGCATCACAAAGCTGGAATCAATCTGATAAAATAACGACCAGGGCTGTGGCTGCGGCTATGACGACGACATTGGAATCCGGGGTCCCAAGTGTCGGCGCACTCGCCGCGGGTAGAATCTTGTCGCTCGTCGGTGGTAACTACAATGCTCGTGCTGTCCAGTTCAGCTGTGGTTCGCGAACATGCTCCTGATCTCCGCTCTATACATGCCGTTTGTGATCCATAGGCCGCATTGTTGGAATCGGGCTCGTAACAAGCTTAACATTATACCGTACTACTCGAGTCCCTATATACTTGTAGGTAAAGCGTGTAGAATATCCTAGAATATAATATCTTCTCCGATGATATAAGCCAAGCATATGATGACTAAGCGCCATGCCGGATTGAATCCCAACACGCATGTCCACCCTATCCGGCCGTTTTGGCTATGACTCTGTGCTTGACGTTTGGGTTTCGAATAGTGTTGTGAACCGGATGACGAGTAACACAGCCGGCGTCTTCACAGCACATACACACAGAACGCAATGCACAGAATAATGCCCAGCATCGCATTCTACATCAGCAAAACTACAGGCCGGCTTGCAGTCCTTACAGTCCTGAACGTCTTATAATTTCTCTGAATTTTATCTTATTCCACTGACTAACTTATAGATTTTTGCTGTAAGACAAATGAGAATTTTAAGCTGGGTAAGTACATCAGCTGTAAGTCAAGTCTGCAGGCAAACTTGATGAGCCATCACGTGTGCCCTCAAGTTCACCAGCAAGTAAAGTTTGTCACACAAAGATGTAGTTGTTTCAATAGAATCATTACAAATAGTTTATAGTCATGTGATTACAATATACTACGCATTAATTTATAAGTTCTTCTCTACTATGTACTTTTCTAAAGCCGCTACCTTGTCTTCAGCCCTATGTAGACGGACATGTAGTGAAACCATATGCTCTGTAAGACCCGCGTTCAATCGTAGATAATATTCCGTCAACCAATCCAAGTCTTCGTAGCTAAACTCATGGCCAGGAGAGACTATGAAGCGGTCCAGTTTCGGCGCTGGTTTCGAAAATGGTTGCTGCTCGGAGAAACCGCGGGGTGTTTTTCCATCAGGGGCATGAAGGTTGAAGGGTGACACTGGGTGCCGGGAATCTGTGTTGCGGTGAGAACCAGTTTGAAGCACAGGATGAGGGAATCACATACGTTGGGCCCATTTCGGTGTAAAAGGATTTCTTAAGACTGAATCCGGTGGATAGGCCAGAGGTGCCTGGGATGCCTCGGAGCGGGTCGCTAGCTTTGTATTGGTCTACTCTCGGACATGGATGCGTCTACCTATGGTGGTCACGTGGATTCCCGGGATGGGCGGAGCTGCCCATTCCACCGGAGAGACTGCCATGACTCCAAACTCAGAGGTTTGCGCCTGAAGAGTCGCCTCCAACCAGACTTGAGAGTCAATCTGAGAGTCGAGGATGGATCCGGGCTCGAAATAGCTATGAAAAAGTTGTCACAGAAAGTCAGTTGGTTTCAACCAAATAGCAGATGCAGAATATCTCACCTTTTAATCTTATCTTTTGCGTCAGCTTTTGTGCGACGCGCCAACCTTGGCCGCTTTGCTTCTGATCTTCCTGACAGTGGCAACTCTGAGTCCAAATCCTTGGTGACAAAGTTGGGAGTCACTGGTTGGCCTGCAAATGCTCACTGATGGTCAGTTTGATGTGCAACTGCAGAGTATCTGAAGCGCATCATGTAGTTGCGCAGCTGATCTTTGCGTCCGCGCTGAAGTTCATCCTCAACAATAGCACCATCCAACCAGTGCGGGAAAGCATCAGTCGCGTACAGCGCTGAAGTTTGACAGCCCACGTCAACGGTAGGAGGGTGTTCAAGCAGCAATGGGTCCGTATTACACCCAACTTCCCTCATCTCAGCTTGGACATGCACTTGCAGCTCCGAGTCCTCACACGATTCCTCAGTGTAACAGTCGCGTTCGTAAAGTGTGGCCAATGGTTCACGATGTCCCGGTGCAGGAGGAGCGGACTGATACAATGAAAAAGCTGGAATGTATGACTCGGAACTTGAAGCAGATTGGTGTTGTCATGGTCCGCTCCTTGATGGAGGTGGGCAGTGGCTTGGAGAGATGTCGCAAGTCTGTCTCCATGGAGAGATTGGAGACATGCCAGCTTCCTCCGCCCTCAGCCATGGTGGTGTACGAAGGTCTGGTGGTGAAAACCCCAGAATCTCTGCAAGACCCTCAACTGAGGCACCACCTGTATCTCCACCTGTTTCCGTCTCTTCTCCTACTGGTTCTGCAGTTTCATTCACATGCAGACCGATGCTGGCTGTCATGCTTTGGTTGCGAGGTCCAGTAGTAGGAGTTGGCGGGTCCCAACTGTAGTTGGTTTCTGTAGTACTACAGTCGCGGTCTCGTTCGCAGTCGGCAGTGCCAATAACTTCGGGATGACAGGGTTGAGTGATTCCATAGTCGCTATCATGAACCAAATCCTCTTCTTCAGAGTGATAATAATCCAGAGGAAGTGGGTGCATTATATAGAAAGATAGAGGCCGTGTAAGAAGAGAGTGGCCATAGACTTGAATAAATTTCAGTGGCTTGACTGATTAGATCACATCCAAACTCCGCCCATCAATGAATCTGTCGACCACTCAGCTACGTCAAATTGGGGATTTCTCTGCTTTTCTCAATGAAACTCACAAAGTCAAATTTTGCAGTAAAAACAGGGTATCTAATACATAAAACAGTACTACTAAAACACTAATTCATGAGCTTGATGATCAATGAATTTATTAACATAATAATTGTTGAACAAATCAAGTGAATTCAAAAATGACACACCTGCATCAACATACTTGGAGCCATAAACTGGAATGAGATGAGTGCTTTGGCAGATTGATGAGCAATGAATCACTCCCATGAACTGCTCGTCATCTTCATCCCAGTTGCGCTTGACCATCCACATATCCGTATCCATGCAGGGTTTGTCCCCAACTGGTCGAAACCACTGCACGAGTGCACATGGATAAACAAAGCCATTATACTTGAAAGAAAAAAAAAGAACAATGTGCGCAACGTGTAAGGATGAGAATCCTGGCCAGGGTGATAAGCCTGCCTCGGTCTTGTATACAAAAACACAGTCATTGCGTGCTGCACCTCATTGCCATGATGGTGTCGCACGAATGCGCTCCCGATGCATCCCACCGATCCCGCTGTGGTCGCTCAGTGCATAGAACTGTGCCAAAGCAGAAAGGAAGACACGAGCTGTACCTCTACTGAGGTCAGGCAACGCCGAGTCTGGTTGGTCATAGACAGATTCCACTGCATGAGGGTACAGCTGTCCAAACAGGAATTGCTGCAAAAGACGTGGCAGCTTTGGGAGCTGGAGTTTGTTGGCGATTTTTTGAATACAGTGCGCATAGCCTCGAGCATGGGTCCTTGCAAGTGTAACAGAGGGAGGTGTTTGTGTTGTCAGTGCACTGTCAAGGGCAAGCTTGTCCTGGTCCTCATCCCCAGCATGGCAATCGCAATCATTCACATCTGGTGGTGGTTGTGGGTTGATTGGAGGGTGAGTCGTTGCTGTAACTGGGCCATCAAGCATCCCACACAAGATGAAGTCAGTTTGGCAGGCAGTGAGTTTGTTGAGACACTGATTTGTTAAGAGCATCTGGCCTAAAGCATTGTAGTGATTAGACCGCCTCCAAGGCCTCTTGACAGTGGTAATATGACGTGATTCCGTGATGGACGAACAGAGGCCATTGGGCGAACCAAACATTTGAATAACAGCGACGTAGTGTACCAGGGAGTGACAGCGTGTCACAAAAACCTTCTTCCAGGAAAATGTCATGTTCATTGTGAAAGCCTGCAAGCGCTTCTTCGATTTCTTGAAGGGTATCCTCCGTGTGCTGAGACCGTCATACCAGATAACAGAAGTTCAAAAATGATGCCAGCGCGCGCACCATTTTCGGAGGAACGTGTCCAGCAATGGCTGGAAGATAGACCTAGGAATTGTGAATTTAATATGTTAGGTAGCTGATCCAAGGTGCGTGCAAAGAGAGTAAGTTTACCTTCATGAGAGCCTTGGAGTCATTACCCGTCCACTGTTTGAACCCGCGGCCTTCAGGAAATCGTTGCTGCCCGGGAAACAAGGGTACTGCTGCAATTCTGGGCACACAAAACTTAATTAGACCCACAAATCAACTTCTGCAACAAGAGAACCTTACTGATGATCAATGTCAGCCATAATCTCAGCAGCGTGTGCCTTCCCATGCTCGTTCTCAAGGTACATCTCCACCCAAGTGACAAGATGGTCCTTGAACATCCCTTTGATGACTTGATGCAGGATGTCGCTGGTCAGCAGCTCGTGGATGTCAGCACAAGGAAAATAATCTGTGAAGGGCTGGGACAATAATCAGGCAAAGTTGATTTATTGATATTCGTGAACACTGACCGTCACATCGCCAATTATACCATAACCATGCCAGAGTTGCTTCAAGGTCAATGAGCTCTCAAGCAATGCATCTCGATGCTCTCTTGACCATGGTCCTCCAGCCCCATCGAGATTTTCGGGAACTGCAGTACAGCTAGTTTACAAACAACCCAATCAGCAGTTGTTCAAACTTTGCACAACTGAAAACATTGTAAAAGGCCTTACCAAGGGCACCAATCTTGAACTACACACACAAGAAGCACTTGCTCTGGGTAATCGGCAATGTAAGGACCAACAACCATAGCTGCTAATATTTTACATCAACCATGGGTAACTATCCAATAAGGAGTTTATATCACAGGTGGTAGTTGCCCAAGGCCTGTGGCTGTGCTCACCAGCCAGTTTTCAAGGGTATCTGAGATTGAAATTTCCCCTAGTATTTGATGGCATCACCCTGCCATCAAACACCTCAAACTCTATCAACTGATGGCAACTGTGATGGATTCCGGGCTAATTCCGAAATTTCCCACGCCCCAAAAAACACCTCAGATTGATAGACCATCAATGGTAATGGCCGCTTTTTTTCACAGCCACCCTGATATCTAATCAGAAGCCTCTCAAATCACCATTTGATGGCAAAACAGGATTGATGGCTAATGTCGAAGATTCTCACGAGAGCTAAAATCACCAGAAAATGCAGAAAAATCAGATACATAGATTCGTCTTTGAATCGCATTTTAATTCGGTCTACAGCAGGTGCTAGAGCGCCATCATTGGGTTCTAAAAATAGATAGATCGCTCAGATGTGGATGTATCCGGACAATCTTGGTACCATCTTGTAGCTAATTTTCACCTGAATCCAACGCACATACTTGCATGACTGTCCGCTCAGTGGTTGCTGTGCTATTTATAAAATGGGCACATTTACCAAAAGTGTGCCACCCAGCCATAGCTTACCCATTTCTTGGAATTTTCGGACGCTTCTGGTACCGTCTTGTAGGGAATTTTAACGTGTTTCCGGCGCATGTATTATCATCACAGCGTGCTCAGCAGTTGCCTTGCTATTAACAGAATGGTCATTTCTGATAAAACACCTGTACATGGGCCATTTCTTCATATTTTTGGATGGCCCTGGGACCATTCTGTAGACATTTTGAATCCGCTTCCAATGAATATATTTTTACAGAAGCATGCTCAGCCAATGATTTTATATGCATTAAACAGTGATATTTTCCGAAAGTATGCCACTCAGCCATGGCTTGCCCATTTTTTCGAATTTTGGGACGCTCATTTGCCTCAGAAATGCACCCTGTGGTTGGACTTATTAAGAAATTTGGTATATCATTTGCAATGTTTGTGTATCAAGATATTTCCCTACTATACTAGTCAGTCACATTGAGTTGGTGGCTAAGCACATACCACATCCAGATGGTTTGCACTCTTACTTTTAAAATACTCAAAGCATTTGTGTCTTCTGGAAGAATTTTGTGGACCTGTTATTGTATAGTTTGGACTACTGTAGTTAGATATCTATACTTTGGTACCTACACCTAAGTATCACCATATTGTACAACAAAATTGACAAAAAATTTAGTTACTGCTGCTGCATAGTGGAAGCCATTCTAATACAGATAAGGGCCACCCTGTACATCACTATGCTATAGCTC
Source organism: Psilocybe cf. subviscida (assembly GCA_013368295.1). Taxonomy (NCBI): domain Eukaryota; kingdom Fungi; phylum Basidiomycota; class Agaricomycetes; order Agaricales; family Agrocybaceae; genus Psilocybe; species Psilocybe cf. subviscida. Next base: position 1,647,142 of record JAACJJ010000030.1, read on the forward strand.
AATATGCTGGAGCTGATACATGTGTAATCCACTAATCTGAAATTGAGATTCAAGATTGTGGCTATATATTTTCAGGTGTACTGTAAGAACAGAAATGTAAAAGGGTGACATTGGTCTACAATAAGTTGTCAGGAAGTAGGTCTTGAGTGTACATGGTATCTGTAGCAAAGTCACAATGTAGCTCTAATGCTGTGGTAATAACATATTATCTGGAATATGGCACATAAGTTCAGAGCTGAGAGTTTCAGCTGATAAAAGTGAATGAGCAGGGTATACATCATATCTACAAGACAGTTGAATAGGCATACAAAAATTGAAGCCAAAAATAAGCATGGTACAGCCCAATGCCACACTTCTGGCAAAAATCAGTGTTTTGTTGATAGCAAGATAACGGCTGAGCGCAGCCAGATGATGAAGTATGTGTTGGATTCACATTGATGGTAGCTATCAGATGGTACCAGAAGCGTCCCAAAATTCGAAAAAATGGGCAAGCCATGGCTGAGTGGCATACTTTCGGAAAATATCACTGTTTAATGCATATAAAATCATTGGCTGAGCATGCTTCTGTAAAAATATATTCATTGGAAGCGGATTCAAAATGTCTACAGAATGGTCCCAGGGCCATCCAAAAATATGAAGAAATGGCCCATGTACAGGTGTTTTATCAGAAATGACCATTCTGTTAATAGCAAGGCAACTGCTGAGCACGCTGTGATGATAATACATGCGCCGGAAACACGTTAAAATTCCCTACAAGACGGTACCAGAAGCGTCCGAAAATTCCAAGAAATGGGTAAGCTATGGCTGGGTGGCACACTTTTGGTAAATGTGCCCATTTTATAAATAGCACAGCAACCACTGAGCGGACAGTCATGCAAGTATGTGCGTTGGATTCAGGTGAAAATTAGCTACAAGATGGTACCAAGATTGTCCGGATACATCCACATCTGAGCGATCTATCTATTTTTAGAACCCAATGATGGCGCTCTAGCACCTGCTGTAGACCGAATTAAAATGCGATTCAAAGACGAATCTATGTATCTGATTTTTCTGCATTTTCTGGTGATTTTAGCTCTCGTGAGAATCTTCGACATTAGCCATCAATCCTGTTTTGCCATCAAATGGTGATTTGAGAGGCTTCTGATTAGATATCAGGGTGGCTGTGAAAAAAAGCGGCCATTACCATTGATGGTCTATCAATCTGAGGTGTTTTTTGGGGCGTGGGAAATTTCGGAATTAGCCCGGAATCCATCACAGTTGCCATCAGTTGATAGAGTTTGAGGTGTTTGATGGCAGGGTGATGCCATCAAATACTAGGGGAAATTTCAATCTCAGATACCCTTGAAAACTGGCTGGTGAGCACAGCCACAGGCCTTGGGCAACTACCACCTGTGATACAAACTCCTTATTGGATAGTTACCCATGTTTATGTATCAGGCCAGCAGCTATTAGTGGGACCAAAACCATACACCACCCACCGAAAGTGTCCGTCAGCGCATCAAGTCACCACAGGTTTGGACATGGCTGGGCGCATCTTCTCAAATATGGCCGCAATGGAGGAGTGGAAGAGTTGTTGACGAAATCTTCGGAAATCGGTGCTTCCAGCATGTTTGCGATCCGCTAAAGACAGTTCAGTCATGTTATACAGAAATAACGTGAAAGAACTTGACTCGTACTTTTAGGAATAGCCAAAAAACCAATAACAGCTACAGCATTTTTGTGAGCCCGCCAAATGCTGTTGTTAACATTCCCAAGTGATGCATAGAGCAGATAATACTTGTTCTGGCCAGTTGCAACAGATACAGTTGTTTTATCACTACCCAAGACAATTGGTGCAAACATAGCGCCATGTGTATCTGGGTCTTTTGCCAGTTCATCCTAGATTTAGGTACTGCTGTTAGCCTTGGGCAGTAAAAAGATATATATCTCATCAACTCACTGCCTGCGACCATGCCCAGTTTCCTGACATCAAGTCCTGCCAGCGACATTTTCCATCATGGCCGTACTCTTGGAATGGTGCATAATGGATCCCATCTCGAAAATCCGGGTTCACGAGTTGTTGTTCAAGTACCGTTTGGGGATCTCGGAACCAAACCTCATATTCGGTGTTCATCCAAGAAGGTATGTTTTCCGGGTCTTTGGGCTTGGGTCTGGAATATGTGACACTGAAGGACTCCCATGGTACGCCACCGTGTTTTGAGGAATCAATCCGGTCGTACATGTCTTGCTGACTGGCAAAGGGAGGCTTGCCATATTTGGCAGCTAGGATATCCATAAGCTTGTTGATTTGACCAGCAGACATTTCTGTTTTCTTGAAAAGAAGGTTGGCCAGCTTGAAGTTTGCGCAGTCACCATATTGAGCAAATCCGTCATCCTGATGTGTTGGAGGAGGCGGTGGGGTACCAGGTGGTAGATCTACACCTTCAGCATTACACGGTACTCCTACAGATTCACAAATTAGATAACTTGATGCAAACTGCCACTGAGTAGTGCTACTAGTAGACGTACCATCCAAAATGGGATGTTGTTTAATTCCAGCACCAGTTGATGCTGACTCGCTGTTTGAAGTTGAGGGAGGTTCATTGGTCCCAACAAAATCCTCAGGATCCAGAGTAGGCACTTGACTAGCGGGTGGTGGTGTTGGCGAGGAACTTGTATGTGCAACAGAAAAGACAGTGGGGCGATGGAACATATGAACAGAATTTATATGCTGGGTGAGCCCAGACTGGTTCCTAAATGCACCTTGGCATTTTTGCCCATCCAGAAGGTGGTCGCAGAGATACCGTGCTGGCTTGTAGACTTTAGGGGGCATGAGGGGAGTTTGAGGTCACTGGTAAGACAGAACTTGGAATCAGGCTGACAGTGTCGGACACACGCGCGTGCTCTTAGTCTGGAAGTCTCTCGAAACATGCATCATGTGTATGATTTTTTTGAGAGTGGCACAACAAAAAAACTTGTCTTTTACAGTCATCATCAGCCCAAGCTTCCTTCACCCACTGCTGCAATGCCCTCACAAGTCACAAAGCGAAAGGCTGCTGGCGAGGATGAGCCTGTAGCAGGCAATCAGAATGTGGAGGTAACTGTTTGAGGCATCAAGTCAAAATTAATTGACTCACCATTTTCTATCTATGCTGGTTTAGTCTGCCATCGAAGAAGCTGCAAGCACGGTTCATTGTGGTAACCGCCCTGGTTTACGAGCATCCAACAAGAAAAAAGCGCCCTGGCCTTGTCGACATCAGCAGTGATGAAGAAAATAAATCAGCGAATCCCGTCAAGAAGCCCCATCGCTCTGGGGAAGAGGTGGCTGCAGAAAAACAGGCCAAGGCGGATCAAGCAAAGAAGGAGGCAGCTGATAATCTTCTAAAAAAGTGTAATGTTGCCCAGTTGGAGGATAATCTGGCGTCGCAGGAAGTTTATCGCCACCAGAACGTGGCAAGGCCTCCTCCTGGCCCAATTTAAGTTAAGGCCACCCGTCATGTAGCTGAAATTGTAGCTGCCGCACAAGATGATATTGCGAGAATCGAGCAGACAGTGGAGGCTTCTATGCCCGCGTGCCATGATAGCAGTGAGATATTTTCTTCGAAATCTCCTGACTGCTGACAGGTTATTAAATTCCAAAGTCACAGTTGAAGTCAAAGCACAAGGGCCTGGGCAGAATCAAAGTCATCACAGCAGTCCATCCGACTCAACAGTGGTAGGTGATGATTACGATGATGGTGACCATGAGGATGACGAGGACTACAGTCCTGATGGCGATAACAGAGTGAGTACAACAACTGTCAGTTTGCCCTAGTCATTCACTACATGTTGATGATCAGCAGAGTGACGTCTCCACAAGAGACGATGAAGATGAAGACAGCGGCCGTGTTGCTCCACTTGTCCTGTCACCAGTCCGTCCAAAGCTCAAGTCAAAGAAGAATGGCCATAGCGGTGCCAGGGATGAGATTTGTGCAGAACGTGCAGTGAAAGACCAATCGGTTGTACAGAAGCGAGGTGGTAGTCATTCAAAAGAAGGGGCAAGGTATTCATTTGCTGTCATCATTGATACCATCACGTTTTGGCTACTGACCCCAATCATCACCCTTCTCATTGGATCAGGCCATCTGCTACCACATCCAACCGTGTTCCTCCTGCTAAGCTAGCCCGAGTCTCTGTCTCCTCGAAGTGGGAACACACTGCTGCTGCCACTGTCACAAAAACAAGCCGCAACCAACGTGGTCTGCCATCACAGAGACAACTCTCTCCCAAACCTGACTTTGCTTCAAGGTATGGTGGCATTGACGATGCGACAGAAGAGAGGGAGAATGAGCCACCTGAGACTACAGCTACTCAGCGTCCCACAAAGCAGAAGGTGAGTATCCACTGTCCCAAGTCTATGATACATCAGGTTTGAATTTGGCCACTGCTTTCATTCTCCAGGTTATTGCATCCATTGTACATGGGGCTCCTCAAGCAAAGCTACAAGCTCAAAACTCGTCCAAGTCAGCAAAGACTGAAGGCCCCACGAACTCTGAGCTGCCTGCTGGGGTACTGCGCAAGTGGAAGGCAACCATAGCAACCATAGCTGCTAATATTTTATATCAATCATGGGTAACTATCCAATAAGGAATGTATATCACAGCTGCCAGTGGTAGTTACCCAAGGCCTGTGGCTGTGCTCACCAGCCAGTTTTCAAGGGCATCTGAGATTGAAATTTCACCTAGTATTTGATGGCATCAACCTGCCATCAAACACCTCAAACTCTATCAACTGATGGCAACTATGATGGATTCCGGGCAAATTCCGAAAATTCCCACGCCTAAAAAAAACACGTCAGACTGACACTGCGGGCAGTGGGATATATTCCCTATAAGTAAAATCTATGCAAAATCTGTTGTAGGCATATGGAGAATTCCTTATTGTAGATCAATTTGTTGTGATAAGATTCTGCATTGGACAGAATTTGTGCAAAAATGTCGCAGATCGCCGTGATCTGACAGAATTTTACGAGAAGTAGATACTTTGGTAATTAAATCTATCTACGTTCAGCAGATTACATGTATCCAATAATAGCCTGCTTGTATTGTAACAATAGTAGATTTTTCTATTGTGTTTGGGTTCTGCAATGTGCAATACTCATGCAGTACGCCGCATTCTGCATAAGTATTGCGTCTGGCAGAATTTAGGCAATACAGCTATCTGAAATGTGATTGACACTCATCAAGTCAAGATACTGCTGTCTCAAGGGCGGCAAGGCTTGTATTTTTGCCATTCAATCGCAATACATTTTAGTCCTTGGGCTGAATTGGCTTAAATCGCAGTACAGCTAGCTGTATTGCCTAAGTTCTGCCAGACGCAATACTTATGCAGAATGCGGCGTACTGCACGAGTATTGCACATTGCAGAACCCAAACACAATAGAAAAATCTACTATTATTACAATACAAGCAGGCTATTATTGGATACATGTAATCTGCCGAACATAGATAGATTTAATTACCAAGGTATCTACTTCTCGTAAAATTCTGTCAGATCACGGCAATCTGCAACATTTTTGCACAAATTCTGTCCAATGCGGAATCTTATCACAACAAATTGATCTACAATAAGGAATTCTCCATATGCCTACAACAGATTTTGCATAGATTTTACTTATAGTGAATATATCCCACTGTCTGCAGTGTGATAGACCATCAATAGTAATGGCTGCTTTTTTTTCACAGCCACCCTGATATCTAATCAGAAGCCTCTCAAATCACCATTTGATGCCAAAACATGATTGATGGCTTATGTCAAAGATTCTCACGGGAGCTAAAATCGCCAGAAAATGCGGAAAAATCAGACACATAGATTTGTCTTTGAATCACATTCTAATTCGGTGTATAGCAGGTGCTAGAGCGCCATCATTGCGTCCTAAAAATAGATATATTGCTCAGATGTGGATGTATCCGGACGATCTTGCTACCATCTTGTAGCTAATTTTCACCTGAATCCAATGCATATACTTTCATGACTGTCCGCTTAGTGGTTGTTGTGCTATTGAGAAAATAGGCATATGTACCAAAAGTGTGCCACCCAACCATAGCTTATCCATTTCTATGAATTTTTGGACGCTTCTGGTATCATCTTGTAGGGAATTTCAACGTGTTTCCAGCGCATGTATTATCACAACAGCGTGTATAGCGGTTGTATTGCTATTAACAAAATGGTTATTTCTAATAAAACACCTGTACATGGGCCATTTATTTTTATTTTTGGATGGCTCCTGGACCATTATATAGACATTTTGAATCTGCTTCCAATGCGTATATTTTCATAGCAGCACACTCAGCCAATGATTTTATATCCATGAAATAGTGATATTTTCCGAAAATATGCCACTCAGTCATGGCTTGCCCATTTCTTCGAATTTTGGGACGCTTTTGGTACCATCTGATAGCTATTTTCAATGTGAATCCAACACATATTTTATCATCTGGCTGCGCTCAGTCATTATCTTGCTATCAACAAAACACTGATATTTCCAGAAGTATGCCATTCTGCTATATCTTGCTTATTCTTTTGAAATTTTGCCTGCCTTTGCAACTGTCTTGCAGATATGATGTATACCCTGCTAATTCACTTTTATCAGCCAAAACTTTTGACTATATTTTCTAGAATCTTACTGATAGTAGGATATATGCTGTTTCAGCTACAATCTGTCACTCAGCCATATATCATTGATCCCACTATATTCCATCCCTAGGTCAGCTCTGGACTTATGTGCCATATTCCAGATAATGTGTCATGACCACAGCAGCAGAGCTATAGTTTGACCTTGGTACAGATACCATGTACACTCAAGACCTACTTCCTGATAACTCATTGTACACCAATGTCACCCTGTTACATTTTCTGTTCTTACAGTACACTTAAAAATATAAAGCCATAATCACTGAATCTGAATTTTCTGATTAGTGGATTAAACATTTGTCAGCTCAAGCAGCACAAGCATATTGAGCTATAGCATAATGATGTACAGGGTGGCCCTTATTCATATTAGAGCGGCTTCCCCTGTGCAGTAGAAGTGACTAAATTCTTTTTCAACAGTGTTTTGCAATTGGGTGTTACTTAGATGCAGGTACTAAAGTAAGAGTACTCTAGGCTAGACTGCTTATAAAGTACAGTGAGGGACAAAAGTGTTCAAGTGTTTTGTACATTTTCACTGTTTGGTCAATAACTTTTGAACCAAAAGGCCAAACATCACCAAATTTTTAGGAGAGGTAGAATATCATGTGACCAACAGTTTCTGAGTTGTTTCATTTCATAATCTTGATTTGTTCTCACACTATTAATATTCTACTAGTGCTAGTACACTTGAACACTTTTGTCCCTTTCATTTTCCAGGCACATGACTTTGTTTAATGAAATCAAATAAGCCCAAATAAAATCATGTGACTATCCTAGAATGTGTATATATACTCTGTGCCCAAGTATACACTATTTTCCATACCCAATTCCCACTCAGACTCTCATGCATTCACTTACTCCTGCTCAGTGCAACCATATTCTTGAATTGGTTGACAAAGGCCATTCTATCCACTCTATCTCCACCACAACTGGCATTAGTGTTGGTTCTATATCCACAATACACTCTAAATACCGTTCAACAATTTCCAAGTCCCTTGGTGGCTGTCCACGCAAGCTTTCCCCTGCCAACACCCACTATGCTGTCTGACGCATCACTTCTCAGAAGGCAGAAAATGCCACTGAGGTTGCCAAATCCTTGCACAACATGACCAACACATCCTTCTCTATCAAGACAGTAAGGAGGGCCCTCAGAAGCAGGGGAATGAAGGCTGTAGCAAAGCGGAAACGGCCAAAACTAGAGTATAGGCATAGAAGGCTTAGGAGGGAGTTTGCAGAAGTGTACAAAGACTGGACTGTGGAGGACTGGAAGAGGGTTATATGGTCAGATGAGACCAAAATCAATTGCTTGGGGTCAGATGGCAGGAAATGGGTGTGGAAAAAGGCAGGAGAGGGCCTTAGTGACAGGCTAGTGCAGGGGACAGTTAAGTTTGGAGGAGGTTCTGTGATGATGTGGGGCTGTATGTTGTGGGAAGGACCTGGATATGCCACCAAGATTGATGGGAGGATGGATGCCCCCCTGTTTGTCAGCATTTTGGAGGATGAACTGCAGGAATCCCTTGACTATTATGGGAAAACTCCAGAGGATATCCTTTTCCAGCAGGACAATGACCCCAAACACACCAGCAAACTGGCCAAGAAATGGTTCAAAGACCATGGATTTCAGGTCATGCAGTGGCCCCCTCAGTCTGCAGACCTTAATCCCATTGAACATCTTTGGCATCATCTCAAAAAAAAGCTTGGGGAGTATGATAGCCCACCAGCTGGGGTTTCAGAGTTGTGGGAGAGGGTACAGAAGGAATGGAATGATATTCCTGCTTCTGTGTGTCAGAATTTGATAGAGAGTATGCCTAGGAGGGTTGAGGCTGTGTTGCAGGCAAAGGGGGGCTATACAAAGTACTAGAATGTTAGAATACTATTTCAGAATGCAAGAGGGACAAAAGTGTTCAAGTGTACTAGCACTAGTAGAATATTAATAGTGTGAGAACAAATCAAGATTATGAAATGAAACAACTCAGAAACTGTTGGTCACATGATATTCTACCTCTCCTAAAAATTTGGTGATGTTTGGCCTTTTGGTTCAAAAGTTATTGACCAAACAGTGAAAATGTACAAAACACTTGAACGCTTTTGTCCCTCACTGTATATCCTCTCTATTCCTGACTCTCATCATCACTATTTCCCAGTCACTTATTTTGAATCTGGCTGGTATCACTTTCCCATACTCAAGCATGTTTCCTAGAACTGGTAAATTGGTGCATACTTCAAGGACAACAAGTATCATGGTGGTACATAAAGTGTGGTATATAGACACTTAACCATTACTTCTATAGACATCAAATTACAGTGGTCCAAACCATACAGTAACAGGTCTATAAAATTCTGCCGGAAGACAGAAATATTACATGGATTTTAAAAGTAAAAGTGCAATACATCTGGATGTGGTATGTGCTTAGCAACGAACTTAATGTGACTGATTAGTATGGTAGGGACATACAACTATACACAAAATTGCAAGTAATATAGTGAATTCCTTGAGAGGTCCAACCACAGAGTGCATTTCTGAGGCAAAATGGGTTTTAGAATAGATGTGAATAGGGCTACAAGGCAAAACTAGAGCATCTAGATATACAGGAAAATGGCATGGTACAGCCAAATGGCATACTTCTGGAAATATCAGTGTTTTGTTGATAGCAAGATAATGACTGAGCGCAGCCAGATGATAAAATATGTGTTGGATTCACATTGAAAATAGCTATCAGATGGTACCAAAAGCGTCCCAAAATTCGAAGAAATGGGCAAGCCATGACTGAGTGGCATATTTTCGGAAAATATCACTATTTCATGGATATAAAATCATTGGCTGAGTGTGCTGCTATGAAAATATACGCATTGGAAGCAGATTCAAAATGTCTATATAATGGTCCAGGAGCCATCCAAAAATAAAAATAAATGGCCCATGTACAGGTGTTTTATTAGAAATAACCATTTTGTTAATAGCAATACAACCGCTATACACGCTGTTGTGATAATACATGCGCTGGAAACACGTTGAAATTCCCTACAAGATGATACCAGAAGCGTCCAAAAATTCATAGAAATGGATAAGCTATGGTTGGGTGGCACACTTTTGGTACATATGCCTATTTTCTCAATAGCACAACAACCACTAAGCGGACAGTCATGAAAGTATATGCATTGGATTCAGGTGAAAATTAGCTACAAGATGGTAGCAAGATCGTCCGGATACATCCACATCTGAGCAATATATCTATTTTTAGGACGCAATGATGGCACTCTAGCACCTGCTATACACCGAATTAGAATGTGATTCAAAGACAAATCTATGTGTCTGATTTTTCCGCATTTTCTGGTGATTTTAGCTCCCGTGAGAATCTTTGACATTAGCCATCAATCCTGTTTTGCCATCAAATGGTGATTTGAGAGGCTTCTGATTAGATATCAGGGTGGCTGTGAAAAAAAAGCGGCCATTACCATTGATGGTCTATCAATCTGAGGTGTTTTTTGGGGCGTGGGAAATTTCGGAATTAGCCCGGAATCCATCACAGTTGCCATCAGTTGATAGAGTTTGAGGTGTTTGATGGCAGGGTGATGCCATCAAATACTAGGGGAAATTTCAATCTCAGATACCCTTGAAAACTGGCTGGTGAGCACAGCCACAGGCCTTGGGCAACTACCACCTGTGATACAAACTCCTTATTGGATAGTTACCCATGTTTATGTATCAGGCCAGCAGCTATTAGTGTGGAAGGATGTCATCATGCCCGCATGGTGTGAGTTTGCTGGCACTGTCAACAATCCATGGGATACCAGTAGCGATGTCTTACTCCAGGAGCTAACCCAGCTCTGGCATATGACATTCCCGGCGATGAAGAAAAATCTCACAACGGAGTCAGTGGAATACAGATTGGTACGTTTCCAGTTGTGCCTGACATATCTGTAGTAAATCTACTAACACTTTAATCATGGCGCCCATGATAGGCCAAGCAACGTTGGTACGAGTGGTGTGCCCACATCGCCACTACAGTGCAAACCCACATTAATAAGTATATGAAATCACTCGATCTTTCAGTCAAGGATACAGCAGCCCATGCCACATTCCTCTTGGATGCTAATACAGTCCCATTCATGTGGAAGGTCTCATCCGAGGACATGGATCCCCAGGTGCGCTCATTTGTTTTCACTTGTCTATCATACTTACAATTTTTTTTAACACAGGATTACTCTGGCCTTTTTCGGGCTGAGCTTGTCCTGCAAGGGCTGGCGGACCACATGTCTGCCATTTCCCCAGTGCTGCAGGCATATCAAATCAATGATTATCCACGTGCAGCACTTGCCCTTTTGGCAACAGCGGTATGTTGTTTTCTAGATGTCCTATATTCGGTGCTGACTTCTTGATGTCACAGCCGTTGGCAATTATCCAGGTGGAGTGCACTCTCAAGTTCTGGTCAACTGGCGACGGAGAGGCCACATTCAAGGCTACAAATGTCACAGTCTGATCCTTCAGCGAGGCCAACCATGGATTAGCAACCGCTGAATTCATGAAATCTATCAAGGGGCTGTCAAAGCAAGCATGGACGAAGATATTATCTGAAGTTGATGAATTTGTTGACAAGGCCCCAGCGCTGAAGGTTGGTAGTTCAGACAACTATGACGGTCTTCCGACCAGGCGCTCTTGCCTCTACAAGGCAGATAGCAAGTCTGAGTGAGACTTGCTTCATTCAATATCAATCATTTCTCTGTTACTTTACTCAATGCTAACCTTGCTACGATTTTTCTACTACAAAAGTACTACTATAGTCTACTAGATATTACCCTTACACTATTAATACTGATGCTAATTCAATCGGTTGCATCCCAAAAGTCAACGAGTGATCTTGAAGTCACCCTGATTATCAACTTATGGAGCCTTGACTCTGATGTGACTGACAACTGGTGACGCTTATATGCAATACTTTACACTCTCCCACATGAGTCCACTGGACTCCAGTGGACTCTGTCAATGTTCAAGTCAAAGCAATTTTTCTATCAAAATCCAGTGGACTCTTGTGGACTCTCAAGTCAATGCAATTTTTCTATTGAAATCCAGTGGACTTTTGTGGACTCTACTAGAGTCCACTGTACCCAAATCAGTAACTTCTGTATGAACTGGTTTTAAATAAATATTTTTCTAAGAAATCAGTATCAGACTACATATGATGGCATAGCTAATATACATATATCATTCAATCATCTTCAAGGTAATCATCATCATCATCATCTTCATCACTATCATCACTATTGTTGTTACTTGCTTTCCTCCTTTTATTCCTTTGCCTGGCCAGCACATATTTGTTATGATAAAACAAAATAGTGTGCAGAAACCAGTCAAAGTTTCCTGGAACCATGCGTTTTAAAACGGATTCAAAGCCACCAAGGAATCCATTTAGCTGTTCACAAGCCTGTAAAAATTACCAGGTGTTAGTAATATTGAGATACAGATTAATACAGACTTACTTGTGTATTAAATGCTCTTTTCCAAACCTCATTACCCTGTTTATTCTTAGTCATAGTCACCAGGTTTGGGGCAGTTCCATCAGTAGGTGCAGGATTGCAATATGTGCTACAGAGTGTGTCTGAGGCCTTGTGATTATTGTAATGATATGAGTCCACAATAAATCTTGTAGTCTTTTGCCATTCCCCCCAAGCTCCAGTAGTAAGTGCTCTTTTTAAGAGCTTGCAGGCCTTGTCAATAGTCACATAGCTTGGCCTGGATTCTGGAGTAGGATATATCTTTTCCAAGAAGGCAAGTATCTTGGTCTCAGACTCAGACTTGACAAACTTGTCCCAAGCAATCACAACACCACAGGGAGCACAGATAGTCTCAACACAATAGAATCTAGCTGGACCAAAGTAGTTTTTTCTGCTAGTAACAGATACACCATCATCCTCATCATCAGATGCATCATGGGGCTGATTTTGTTGATTGCGCCTTGGTGCAGTCCAAGCCTCTCTTTCATTTGGCCTTTGAAGCATTCTTTTGATACCAGATAAATTTTGCTTGCTATGATCATGCATATATTTTTTCCAATCAGCTTGGTGTGCTAGACAAGCCTGGGTGCCATGATGTCTAGTCCTTGTACAGTTTCTAACTCTGCATTTGTTCCCATACTCATTTTCATGAAATGGGCAGAATGCACCACCTTGAGCATTAGACAAGGCTCGACTGCAGTTATCAAAGGCACAATGAGTAGGGCCCATAACAATACCATCCACTACTACCATATTTACATATGAACTATCATTCCTCACAGGATGGACTTGATCAGGCACTGTATCTTGTGCAGCTTTGTATGGCTGGGTACACTCAGAGCATTGATGATTATCAGCGAACTTTACAAGCCCATTTTGACCAAGATATTGGAAGGCTACAGGTGTGATTTCATCAATCTTTAGACTACCTGTAAGTTCCAGAGAAGTATTGGATGCAGCTGCAATAGTTCTGATAGACTCTTGTACAAAAGACTGCCAGATATGCCTCCAAGTCACTTCAAAGTCCATATTTCCAAAGCTATTGTTCCAGAATTCAGTATATGCAGAGGCAGAGGCATGGAAGCTATATGTCCCACTTATAACTGCATTGGAAAAAACATGATCTACCCAGGTAGCATTGCCAACTTTTAGATATCTGGCATTATTCAAATAGAATTTGGTATTAGCAGAGCCAGTGTATGCTACACTTTCATGATCTGCATAATATATAGTTCTGCACTTTGAGCATTTGCCTTTCAAAACAGCTACATGTTTGAAGACCTGTGTTCCTTTAATAAGAGTGGCATTTGCTGTGTCTCTAGCCTGTGTATCCTGGTGTAGTGCTTTAGCTTCACACCTTACATCCTCACAGACAGTAGATAGAGGGCAGATCAGAAGCACAGGTTTAATTTCTTCATAAGAAATAGGCTTGAGGTTCCCTTTGAACTTTTTTTTCCGGTATGGAAATGGCAAAATCTTGGCAAATTTATCTAGCTTTTGGCTTAGAATTGCAACTTCATCTGATTCAGTAGACAAAATATCACTTGGTGTAAACAGTGTTTCCTTCTGAGTCTCCAAGCAGTCCAGTAATGATCGTGACAAAGCATTAATCCAGCCAGACAATTGGACCTTTTTTTCATTCCAAACTTGAGGATTTTGCTGCCTAGCATGCAGATTTATAAGCTCAGGATTGTCTGTAATTGAAAAGAATATAACAAGAGCAGTTGCCAATGAGATTCCAGAACCAAAATTGACAGTGATAAATTGACTAAAATCATAGAATGATATTTTTGGAAATGGGCTAGTTGCTGAAGAGGCAGTAACAGATGGCAAAAAGAAGAGTAGTAATATCCAAATAGCCACTGAGGATTTCAGAGTACAGATCATAGGCCATAAAATTATAGAGACAAGGAATTTGAAACAAAAAGCAGTCAGATCAAAACAATAGCTAAAACAAAAATATCAAACAGTATCCAAGAAAATATATCAGTAATCTTACTAAGACGAGTCAGAATGAGACTTGGACAATTTCTCCTTTTTCTTTTTATCTTTAGCCTTAGCCTTTTTCCTGGGAGAAACAGATGGAGAAGCAGGGCGACAAGAATTGCGTTGAGCATTCATAAGTGCCTCCTGCTTAGCCTTCCACTTTGCTAAGTCTGACCAATTATAGGCATCCTTAGGCTTCTCGTCCCCCCATAGTTCTGCATCTGAGAGACAATCAGGATCCTTCAGAAGCCAAAGGACCATAGAAGGGAACTTGTGAATATCCCTGAAGAGCTGAATATACCGGTTATGCCAGTGGCTCTTTCCGACAAAGCAAGTAATGATATCATACCCTGTAACACCCCAACCAAACTCTGTCTGAATCTCGGCTGCAGTCATAGCATCATGATCTTTCAGAGCAGCTGTACAAGCCAGATACTGCTTGTAATAATCAGAAAGGGTATTAGGGGCAGAATACACTAGCTGATGATCAATAGAAAAGTATTCCACAATACGACTTTTCTGAACTTGCTTATCAACACTGGGCAGAGGTTGGGAAGCAGCACGAGATACAGAAGCAGAGACACTTGACACAGACTGAGGGTTGACAGAGGCAGCTTGCTCATAGGAGTTCTAAAATCTTGGTTTATCTTTTTGTAATAAATTGAAATAATAGAAATGTACTGCCATGATATGTAACTCATGAATTCCATTGACAAGTGACCACTCAACAGGGTCATTATCCTCTTGAGCAATATCAAAGTGCCCAACAATATCCCAAACTTCACCATTGTGTACATAGATACGTTGATTATCTCCTATAACTAATATTAGCTTTAGATTCAATTGATTTTAGAAATACTTACGGCGTATAGGTGAGTACTTTTGGGCAACCCATTCCAGTATTGGCCTGACAGTTGTAACAGACATATCAATATCTGTGGATGTTGTTGGAGCCATATTTAATGGGACTAGGCTAGATGGTATAACATCCAATAGATATAACCGGACTTTGCCCTGAACAGGCCCAACAAAGTTGGAGTGATCCTGCTTGAAGTCAGCTGCCTTGAGGGCATTGCCCAAAGCACAGCCACGAAAAACACCACCCATAGTGCTAGAAGCACCTTGGCGATCTGGACTGGCCATTATAATATCTAAATCATATTTTAAAATTTAATAATATAAATCAAAAAAATATATGTTTAATTACCTGCTGATTTGTCCCTAGTTGGTGTGACACTCCCATCTATAGATTTATCAGGGTTATTGTCAACGTGATCCCTATGACCATCTTCCTCCTCATCTTCACTTTCCTCATCTTCAGCCTCCTCCAGGTCTTCATCATCTGACTGCTTTGCTCTTCCTTTGCCTTTTGCGTTAGAGGTTGAAGTCTCTGGAGCAAGGTTGGAGCGGTGTTGACGAGTAGTAGTTGGTCCTTTTGAGTCAGGAACCTTGGGAGCAGTTACATGCTGGCCACGCTTTGTCGGTGCAACAGTAGTACCACTGTCCTTCAGCTTTTTCTCAGCCCTAGTTAGAAGGATAAGTATCAGAAAGCAAAAAGCAGTGCAAAAATAACATATGGTGTAAGTTTATGTGGGCCTGCAGCAGCATTTTCCTTAACAGCATTTGCTTTCTGTACAGAAGTCATACTATGGAATTGATTAGTTGCAGGGAATATTTGCAGAAAGGAGGGTTTACCGAGGCTTCTTTCCCTTCTGGGAAGTCTTTTCTTCCACAACTTCCTCTTCATCTTCACCACTTTCCTCAGCAACATCATCCTCAACATCTTTCTTTGTATGCTTGCTCACACTAGCTTCAGCATTGGTGGTAGACCGTGTGCACTTCTGTACTGAGTTGTCAGGCTGAGAAGTTTTCTCAGCCTTTTCAGCATCCACAGCAGCCTTGGAGCGTGTTTGACATGCACTAATTGCCACTGACTTGATACATAAACCAGGGTAACTACCTAATAAGAAGTTTATATCACAGCCCTTAGTTACCCAAGGCTAAATGTGGACAGTGGCAGGGTATTTTTTATGTATCAGGTTGGGGGACTACCCTACTGGCATCTCGGCATCGCTTATTTTGATGCAATCACTAAATGATCATCAAATGCCATGTACCCAAAATTCGGCATCTTTGGCACATCTCCCCATATGGATTTTGATGTCAAAAAAACCGTTTCTTGTTGCCAATTCATTATCACATTACAGAAATAGATACAGGTGGGAATTTCGCCTCTCTCAGCGCTATTTTGAGCACCCTATTCAGGTGATTTTGATGGATTCAATCAATTGTAATGGAATGCAAGCGGTAGTGTTATTTTTAGAGTAGCGCGGCAATAGCATGCTATTCTAAGCATGCCACGTCACTACCTTCGCGAGCACTCAAAAACACCTTGTTGTGGTGGACGACATGCTTGAGCACCAAAATATCAATAAAATGGCAGTATACTGGCCTGCATATGCACGTAAAATGTAATAAAGTAATAAATGAGGGAAATTGTTATCAGTAGTGCAGATTAATGATCAATTTGGATGTAGGGGATTAAAGCATTAGTTTGTAGCAATGCCAAAGCAACCAGTACTGCTGATATCAAACATCTATATGGGTAGTTGCCCAAATGAGTTCATATATCCACACCGGCAACTACCCAAGGTTGGGCAAGGTGATGCATCTGCATATTTGCATACATTGACCACTGTCTGATGCATGATTTGAGACATTTGCCTACTGTCACCTATACCCTGTCACAAAGGTCACCAATTCTGATGGCCCATCATTGTTGGCTATGATTTCTGATTTTGGGCAAACTCCGAGAAATTCCCACACTCACTAAAACCACTGCAACAGGGTGATTATTAATAGTATGGGGTGAGGCCCTACCTCAGAAATTCCCACGCTCACCAAAAATTCTAGAATGTGCAGAAAGCCAGGACACACATACCACCCTTTGAATCACTGCCTAATTCGGCCTCCATCAGGCTCTAGACCCTGATCTTTGATTCTAAAAATAGATTCCAGGCCACAGGATTTGAATATATAAAAGTGGGTGTTTCCCGACTGGGCGCTTAGTGGTTATGATGGAATTGAGTGAATACATATATTTTGCAAAATAGGTAATTCAGCAATACCTCGCCCATCCCCCCATATTTCTGCACGCTCTTGGTGTCGAGTTGTAGGTATTTTTAGCGCGCTTCGAACGCGTCCTTGTCCGTGAGTATGCGCTCAGTGGTTGCTATGCTACTTGCAATATACTATATTTGGCAGAAATGCGCCCATTCAGCTGTACTGTGCTTATTTCCACGCATTTATGGACACATGAAGTACCGCCTGGTAGCTACTGTTAACGCGCTTCGGATAAATATTTGATCATATCAGTGCGCCCAGTGGTTGTTCCGCTATTACAAAACAGTTATTTTATGAAAACTGAGCCACTCAGCTGTACCACACTCATTTCTCCATATTTACAGACGCTTGGGGTACCATTTTATAGCTATTATCTACCAAATTCATACACATCTCTCAATGTGGCAATGCGCTGAGTACTTGTTTGTCTATTGGTTAAATGGATAAGCATCAGAAATTGCATTCAGGCAGTGATTCTATAGCATATACTCAATGCTTTGGGACGCTCTTTATACCAGCTTGTAGTGGTGAATTAAGGAATTCAAAAGCATCTATTATCATCCCAGCGCGTCAAATCTACATTCCAGAATAGTACAAATAGTGAATTATAGCAAATTTACCACCAAATCATCATTTGCATTGGCTATACTGCACCAATCTGTGTGCTATGAGCATGAGCTTATAGCTGTGATATGCCCCTTTCTGACATATATTTTATGTTTCCAAGGCATCCAGTATATCTCTTGGAATTTCATGAACAGTACCAGCATTATGTTGGAACCACACCTCATGTAGCTACAATCACCACATGTCTGTAGATCTGCATATCAGTACTTATATGGAGTGTTACAACTTTGAAGAGTTATGCTGCTTTACCTTATTTGTAAGTCCCATAGTATTATCGAAGATGTGAGGCAAAGACCTCAAGGTATGATCATTTCAAGATTTTGCTTCATTTGACAACTGCATGTGCACATGGGATTAGCACTTGATATGTGCAAGGACAATATACATCAGCGGGATCAGGTGCACACAGAAGCATAATTGTTGTGTGAGTTAACAAATTACAAAGACATGGGCATGTGGTTTGTATGCTCCAAGTCAACAAATAATTACAAGTCTCTTGGTGATTTAGTAGCAGCGTGCGCATATGGCTTGTATGCCTGAGAGGTACATCTACCAGTAAGTCGCTGCTATTATTCTGCTCCGGCTCCATGGACATGTTTACATACTTCTCAGATGGAAATTGAAGGGTTGGGAGGATGCGAATGTTGATGCAATAGATCGACACATCTGTGAGCATGAATTAGGGGGAATTTATATATATATATTCTTATCACCAAAACCAGAAGCTATTATGCGGGACAACCCATGAGTAGAATGAACGACGGACTCAGGGAAAGCAGAATTTTATAGGATGATGGAAGCTGTAGAAATGGCCGATGCAAGCCCATGCACTATTGACTGCCAGAGGGGGTATTTACCTTGATAGATACCGAGTGCGTAATTATGAGGGACACAACGGCAAGACAAAAGAGCCCGAGGGAGCGTTGGTGGCAAAAGCAGAGGGGAAGGTCCTAGCAAAGCGGAAAAATAGGTGCATATGAAAATGACAGGTATCATTTATATTATAGGTAATTTAATTCAAGACTCAACACTGTGTGTTGTGCTTATAGGTGCCTAATGCTCCGTGATTCCAAGGCAGTGTGCAGTACTTGCATTGGTGCTCAGTACGTACGGGTGTTTTCTTATTACAGGTACAGCGACGGGTAGGGTACGGATTAACGAGAATGATGATATGGTACATGTGTCTATTGTACATACAGATGTGGATGTGTGTATGGATATGAATGTGGTATTTGCATTTATTCTACGTATGAGAAATTTTTTAAAAAAAATCGAAGGCACCAGATACAAAGCTAGGAGGGGGGAGGCGGGTTGCTGGAGTTGGCGACGGGGTTGTGGCAAACCTCATTGTATGTTGAGAAAAGTTCAAGGCCGAGCTTGCCTCTGGCCTTGTTTTCAATCCGAACCTTGTCCTTCTCAGCCTTGCTAAGGCTTTTGAAGAACTTCACGTCCTTCTGGAAGCCGTGCTCCGCCCATCTAAACAGCCCTCCGGTGCTATATTGCGCAAACAACCGTCGGAGCTCATGGCTCGCGACTGGGGTATTCGAGTGAGCCACTGCGGCGGATGGGAGGAGGACCGTCGACCCTGGAGGAAACTTGACGACAAGCCCAAGATCCCAGAGCACAATATGCCTGCCAACGGTGGGATTGTACTGGCCCAGGGCAGTGACACTGCAAATGCTGAACGGTAGGTTAGCGAAGTTGCGGTGCTTTGTTGTCACCGTCCGTGGCCCAAAGTTATATGCAGCGGCAGCCCACACACTTTTACAAAAGTTGCGCTGGAGGGGTGGGCGGTGGTGAACCAGTAAGGACTCGAATTTTTCCGTATAGTATGCGTGGAGGCAGGGCATCCACGCTGCAAACGCTCCAGAGGCGAAATGGGCGATGCGGGTGAAGGGGGCGCTTGAAAGAAGCGTCTGGAGCACTTCCGCTCAATGTGGTGGATGGCAAAGATTGCCTGGGGCCTATATTATCAGTGAACTTCTGCCCCTGGTGTTCTGAAAGAGCACATGTACCGTTTGGCCCCCGCCAAATGAGATGCCAACGTTGAGCGCAGCAAATAGGCCCCTCTGATGGTTCATGCATTTTTTAGAGAATCGGCAGCCCTTGGCGCCTGCTCTTAGCAGGCTGAATGCTTCCCCATGTACGGTGCCCCAGCCAGGATCCTTCGGGCACCCAGCGAGAACGGTGACAACGTGGCCAGCGGAGTCGACAATGGGCCTGGGGGTGCTTCAAAGGATGGTTAGTGGGGTCAAGTGCGATGCGGGCGACATGCTCACCATCCATCCCACTGAATGAGCTTCAAACCCATCGCCAGAAGTTGCTTCAGCCCGTGGACCTGGCCCTTCTTATCAGGTTTCTCCGTAAATCCGCTTGAGGATGAAGGAATTTCGGAGGCGCTGTATTCGACCTGGAGCTTCTCTGCTGTGCGAATGTGTCAAGCAGCAGCAGCTGCGCCTGTCATGCGTCCGTCGGTGGCCTGTTGCGCACGCTTCGCCCTGCTAATCTGGTGCGACTTCCTGGCCTTCTTCTTATCGCGTTGCTGCTTACTGTTGCCAGAGGGCTCTTGTCCAACAGCGGAGGTGTTGCTGGCTGAGTTTTGGGGATGCAGGGGAGGCGTAGGGCTTCGTGGTCTCTTCCGTGAAGTACGGCAGTGGGCGGTGTCAGGGGTCCCTTGCAGGTGGCGTGCGTCTGGTGGGGCAGCTGGGGCTGGGGCGCGCAATGGAGAAGGTGCATGTGACGAAGAATGAGACGCGTTGCGAGAGTGCGATGGGGAGCTTGCTGGGCTGGTGAGCAGAGAGTCCATGCACTAATAGTACCGCTCAAAGTTGAATGCTAAGCGTGCTTATGGCGGCCGCTTGTCTAAGCGTCACAGCAGTCACAATGTTCACACACCGCCAGCATGGTCACCCTGCTGTGTTGCGTTTGCGTTGTGCGCCATACCCCACATTCCTCTCATTGTCATACTACATACGCACGCTCATTTATTCGTGTTACCTCTCTATAAATATAAACACCCTCGAACCTATCTAATGGCAGCTCGCAAGAAGAACACGACTGTCGGCACAATCCAATGGACGGAAAACAACAACGTGCTTATTTGGAGCCTCCTCGGGGAGCTTGCGAAGAAAGAAAACCATGTAGCTCTGTATGGGGTCCAAAAAGGCGGGGTGAGTACTTGTTCCAAGTGTTCCTGCTATTCCCATACCTTAAATCTGCAATAGAAAACGCTGGGGCTAAGCAAGACCCAAAGATTCAAGCATATTGCTAGTGTCCTCTTCCCTGACATTTTCGTCGGAAATGAGGATACTTTAGGGTCCAGAGTCAAGTCAAAAGTCGAAAAGTGAGTCTCAGAAATGTACTCTTATGATAACAACAGATATTCAATGCTAAATTACTCATAGCCTACATGGAATATACAAAAAAGAGCTCCGGAAGATCACGGCAACTGGGGGAGGACTTGGAGGAGATGAGGATGCTTCTGGCTCCCCTGCACCAGAAGACGAGAGCGAGGAGCCTTCGTTTATAGGTGCAGAGGGTCCAGACGCTACGACCACCCCTGGGGCGCGAAATATTTGGGGTAAGTGACGCATTTTTGTCATATAGTCATGTTAATCTTATGTATCCCAGAGCGTGTTGTACAGGGCTTCCCATTCTTTCCTGAGATGCATAAGTATCTCTGTGGGCGCCCAAATACAGCTCCTCCAATTGTAATGACTGGTGTTGGTCCAACTGGGCCTCAGGTGGCACAATTTCAGCCCATCATCCCCCCTGCACCTGGACCTGCTGAACCCACTCCAGCTGCAGTGCCAGTGGCTCAGCCTCCTACAAATTTGGCCTTGACTCAGGAAGTGAGACGTGCTCCAAAGCCGTCATCTTTTTCTGCATCTCAGAGTGATATTGATCGAGCCAGGTCGTCAATTCAGCGTGTCCAAAAGCGCTCACTTGAGGATATTCTTTGTGAAGCAACAAGGTATGTTCACACCATATATATTTCTTTATTCCTGAGACTTATCTTGTTATGTCTAGTGCAAGCCTTGCACGAGCGAATGCAATTGCAGCCTCTAACCACCGTCTTGAAAAACGACGGCTCATACATGATCAGACTCAGCAGCTTGAAAGGAAGCGTGACCAAGTTGTCAAGCTTTTTGAGGCTGGTCTCTACGACAAAAGCGAGGCACTTAAGCGTCTCAAAAAAATTGAGGATGAAGAAGACAGCCTCAAGCGAACCATCAAGCGCTCTCGTGTACGTTCTCCCTCTCCGGATATCGCCTCTTTAAATTCCTCTTCTCCAATGAAACCATCCTCTCCGATTCCACGTCATTCCAGCCCTGTATGGGATATTGAAAATCCGAATGCCTCTATCAATTCTGATGATATTGACCTTTAAATTTATCTATTTGATACTTAATCTCTCCTTACTATTCCATCCATTAACTTCCACTCTTCCCTTCCTTTAATCTATTTTACATTTGTTTCTATAAGTCATTTAATACAAAATTTTAACTATTAAATTCGGTTCTGAAATGTAAGGAGCTCAACAGTCAATCTGTGCCGTTTTTCTTCTCCTGTCATACCATTTAGATCCTGGTTGTGTTGATCCCAGTGCAAATCATGTCCAGCATCATTCACTTCCTCTTCTCCTGGGTGCAGTGGTGCAAATTCTACTGCTGATTTAGCTACTTCAACATCAATGACTAGATTGTGGAGGATAATTGCAACTGTAATCCACTGACAGGCTTGCATATGCTGGTAATTTGATGATATGTTGACACGCAAGCCTCGCAGGCATTGGAACCGTCCCTTCAGTGCACCCATACAGTGCTCTGATCGAACACGGATGCGGGAAACTGCTTTATCAAAGATAGCATTTTCACAAATGAAAGATGCTGGCTGGCGGTGAACAGGAATTGTTGTTGGGGTGAGAGTATAAGCAGAGTCAGCCCATGCAAACTCATCACCAGAAAAGAGGTATTCAGGATTCTTTGCAGCACATGTAAACTGAAAGGCAGCTGAATCATGAACAGACCCTGTAAATCCGTGGCAAAAATCGATTATGCGTAAATTTGATGGAACATTGCCAATCTGCCAACAATGAAAGACCATTAGAAATTGAGAACAGGCTCAAATAATAATAAATCATATATACCTGAACATTGAGGCCATAATTTGACTTGCGAGTGAAATATGCATCCCCATTTTTGGCTGGTTTAGCATATAAGACAACAATAGTGCCATCATACATCAGGTAGCCTTCATGCCAAAGTCCCTGAAAGCCAACATGCTCATCAATCCACTGCTTTTCAACTTCCTTCTCCTCCTCTGTTTTGCAGAGATTCAATGGCTGTGAAGCAACAGGAAGTATATAGCTCAACAGATCCCTCAGAGCATCCAGCAGTCCTTGCCAAATCTTCAAGAGATGCTCCATTGCCATATCGTCCCATGCGATAGAGTGTTACAGCAAGCTGAACATCCACAGGAGCTTGTGGAGTATTGGAATCATTTTGAAATATTGGATGATCCTTGATAATGAGAAGGAGAAATTCAAAAACAAATGGTGAGACCCGAAGCATGTTGATAAAACGGCCATGATCTTCTGGATTCTGAGCAAATTCCCATGCCAAATGCAGATTGCCAGACTTTGGTACAGTGGTACGACCACGAAGATATCAAGTATTTTTTATGGCCCCGAGAATCTGAAGGTCAAGCCTGACTCGCGCAACTTGGTCAAAAACAGTGAGATCAGATGGTGGATGAATGAGGTCCCGGATTGCCATAAATTTGATGTATACAGAGCGCAGATGCTCGTGATAGGTCTGTCGGGGCATTATACTGCTAGTTCAGAGGCTCGCTAGACTTGGAGCACACAGGAAATAGAAGGGGAATGCGTCGGGAATGCGTTGAACATGTAGATTATCACTGATTTAGCTCAGATCAGTATTCTCCCACAAGCCGTTACAGCCGGCGTTACAGCCAGCTTAAGCCGCTTATGCATAAGCACTCCTTAGCATTCAACTTTGAGCGGTACTAATAGCTGCTGGCCTGATACATAAACATGGGTAACTATCCAATAAGGAGTTTGTATCACAGGTGGTAGTTGCCCAAGGCCTGTGGCTGTGCTCACCAGCCAGATTTCAAGGGTATCTGGGATTGAAATTTCCCCTAGTATTTGATGGCATCACCCTGCCATCAAACACCTCAAACTCTATCAACTGATGGCAACTGTGATGGATTCCGGGCAAATTCCAAAATTTCCCACGCCCAAAAAAACACCTCAGATTGATAGACCATCAATGGTAATGGCCGCTTTTTTTCACAGCCACCCTGATATCTAATCAGAAGCCTCTCAAATCACCATTTGATGGCAAAACAGGATTGATGGCTAATGTCAAAGATTCTCACGGGAGCTAAAATCACCAGAAAATGCAGAAAAATCAGATACATGGGTTCATCTTTGAATCGCATTCTAATTCGGTCTACAGCAGGTGCTAGAGCGCCATCATTGGGTTCTAAAAATAGATATATTGCTCAGATGTGGATGTATCCGGACGATCTTGCTACCATCTTGTAGCTAATTTTCACCCGAATCCAACGCACATACTCTCATGACTGTCCACTCAGTGGTTGCTGTGCTATTTATAAAATGGGCATATTTACCAAAAGTGTGCCACCCAGCCATAGCTTACCCATTTCTTCGAATTTTCGGACGCTTCTGGTACCGTCTTGTAGGGAATTTTAACGTGTTTTCAGCGCATTTATTATCATCACAGCGCGCTCAGCGGTTGCCTTGCTATTAACAAAATGGTCATTTCTGATAAAACACCTGTACATGGGCCATTTCTTCATATTTTTGGATGGCCCTGGGACCATTCTGTAGACATTTTGAATCCGCCTCCAATGAATATATTTTCACAGAAGCATGCTCAGCCAATGATTTTATATGCATTAAACAGTGATATTTTCCGAAAGTATGCCACTCACCCATGGCTTTCCCATTTTTTCGAATTTTGGGACGCTTCTGGTAAGGTATCGGACATTCTTTTTGTGTTAGGTCACGTGCACCAATGTGACAAAGCTCTAAAAGGAAGAACACGGTCAATTAAGCATTGAACGCGTTTTATTTCGCAATCTAGACACAAATGGACAGAATCGTCACGAGGGACTTGTAGTAGATGGTCAAATATATGATTTCCCAGATTTCTGTGCCAAATGGGCTGTTTGTGACAGAGAAACATCAAAAATGGATATCACCGCCCTGCTCAACGTGTCAATCACGCGTCATCTCTTCAAATGTCCAGCACGATTTCCCGCAAAAATGGGGCAAATGCTCTCATAGTTACAAGGCTAGGATGGCTAACTTTTTCAAGGTGATGGCACAAAGGGAGCAAAGGGTGCAAAGCGACAGAAATTGGATGGAAAAATTATGTACAGTGATGAAAACAAGGTAAATGTATATTTCCTTCTTTCTGGATTCTTCTCCTTCGAAGGCAGATTTACCAAATATCAGATGGCTCCAATTTCCGATGCTTAGTACCCAGTAAACGGAAAGCTCGTCGGCACGATTTATGGATGCGTACTGTCGTGCCTTGAATGGACATCAGGCTGCGTGAGCCTCGCGAAAATACAGAGGACATCGTGTCCTCCCCACACCATCCTTACAGAGCTTGAAGAAGCGTCGATCTTGTAGGCAGTAGGGAAGGCGATGGGATGGGGAGACTCTGCGACTGACAACAGTCATGGTGGGAGTCGGTGGGAGTGCGTGCGTTGATAAGAAGACGTGAACAGACAGCTACAGACAGGTAATCTTGATATTATCAGTGATTTGTGTTGCCATTTCGTTTTCATTCGGACACCCTCAAAAACCACTCAATCCTTCTAAAAATTTCATATTCTAGTACTAATTACATGTCTTCACAATGCCCTCGAGATCTAGTTCTATTATATGCTTTTGACTAATTACAAACGACTGGTCTTTGTATGTTGGCCTTATATAGCCAGCATCGTCACCGAAATGTCACGTGCACGTGACCTACCACAAAAGGAATGTCCGATACCTTACCATCTGATAGCTATTATCAATGTGAATCCAACGCATCGAAAATTCCCACGCTTAGTAAAACTTCTAGAATGTGCAGAAAGCTTGGACACACATGCCACAATTTGAATCACTGCCTAATTCGGCCTCCATCAGGCTCTAGACCCTGATCTTTGATTCTAAAAATAGATTCCAGGCAACAGAATCTGAATATGAAAGTTGGTCTTTCTGGATATTCTTGGTACCGTTCTGTAGCGATTTTTCACGTGATTCCAACGCACATATTCTCGACGCTGGGCGCTTAGTGGTTATGATGCAATTGAGCAAATACACATATTTCGCAAAATAGGTAATTCAGCAATACCTCGCCCATCCCACCATATTTCCGCACGCTCTTTATATCGGTTTGTAGGTATTTCCAGCGCGCTTCGAACGCGTGCTTGAGCGTGAGTATGCGCTCAGTGGTTGTTGCACTACTTCTCATATACTATATTTGGCAGAAATGCGCCCATTCAGCTATGCTGTACTTGAATCTGCGCATTTCCGGACGCTTCAGATACCATTCTGTAGGGAATTCCAGCGCGCTCCTGATGCACCAAAAATCGTGACAGCGCACTGAGTGGTTGTTCCGCTATTTACAAAACAGTTCTATTCTGAAACTGAGCCACTCAGCTGTATCTCACTCATTTCTTCATATTTCTGGACGCTTGGGGTACCATTTTTTTTAGCTATTTCTTACCCTATTTAGACACATCTTTTACTATGGCAATGCGCTTAGTACTTCTGTTCCTATTTGTTGAATGGATAAACATCAGAAAATGCAATTAGCCAGGGATTCCATAGCACATACTGAACACTTTTGGACGCTCTGGGAATTTTGGGTCCACCATCAGCTTTGGCCCTCAGACTTTGTGACCAGAGTGACAGGCTTTGGGCCAGAATTGCTGGTAGAAAGGCTGATGCATCAACTGCCCAAGCCCTTGGGTAACTACCCCTGTGGATACATGTACCTTGTAGAAGATATTGCCCAGGTTCTGGCCACATCATCATTGGGCCCTCGCTCTTGGGTTCATCTCCACCACATTGTCATCATGTTGCTGCTCCCAACTTCATTGTCGTTGCGCTGTCGTTCTTGTGAGTTCTCGCACCTTTCCTTCGAGCCATCAACTTCAAACTCAATCCCACAAGACTCGTGAAGACTGACGATAACTTACACCACAGATCCAGGGTGTGCCCGTCCACGCCCATCTGAGTTGCGAGCCGCAAACGTCGACCAAGCTCAATATCTGCAAGCTCCCCTTCCCGCGCCTTGTTCATGAAATTGTTTAGTGCTTCAAGGTGCGTTCTTACCTTTCCTCTTCCATTTGGGTACATTCTTACTGAAAATCCTTGTCTAGACTGTGCTCCACATCCTATTCTCCGCTGTCATTGCCCTCCAAGATGCCGCCAAAGCCTATCCGGCTCTCGGATACACGTCTGGCATGCCACGTGTTATCTCGATCACTATTGGGCTTTTGCGTGAGCAGATTGGGGAACTATCACTTGTTGCCCCACCCAGCATGCTCGGGGCAATGCCTTGGACCCTGAGGCACCAACAGACGTGCCTGAGCCATTGCCGACTCTTTCAAGTCCCCCACTAACTTATTTACCTTCATTATATAGTAATGTAGTTATTTAATAATTGAATGGAATAAATTTCTTCTACAAACATGCTTTGAGCAGACTACAAACACTATGAATTGGGAATATTGGTGTATCAACAGTAAGATTCATAGCATTGACGTGAGCCAATGCTATGTAGTACTCCATAGCAGTTCCTAGGAGTCTGATGGTGCTATATAGCTACTGCCGTGATCTATATACTTCTGTACATCAAGGACCCTAAGCTATGGGCACTATGGAGCTATGTAGATCTACAGAGGTCTATATAGCTGGCCCATGGATTACTGATGTACGCGCTCCCCCCCACACACACTGTGGCCCACATACATATATATCCCTAAGCCCTAGACCCTACAGTATGGACTTGTGAATTTAGTGACTGTTTTTCAGATTTGGGTGCACCTCTAAATTAGAGGTGATAATGTATGATTTTTGACTTCTCATTAGAGGTGGTGATATATCAAATTGGTTGAGACAGGTGGATTGTATGTACACGTATCTGCGTAGATTAGTGGTAGCGTAACGTAGAGCCTCTTGAGTTATTCTGATACCGGTCTATGTATTCTCCTCTTTAATTGCAGGTTCATTTCTGAAACGGGATCACCCCCGCTTGTTCCACTGCCACATGAGACGAGCGGCCACGGCCCACAACAGCCTGTCCGGTATCTAATTGGGTAACACAGCATTAACTGCCTGATCCAACGCTATGCTCACACCAGTGTTTTCTGTATCTCTAACCCTTCGCCCACCCGCCTTTCCCTATCAGCAGAAGCCTTTCAGCCAAATTTCAGCATTTGAGCACTCACGAGCTGTGTCGACGCGAGCCATATGCTCACAGGTGCGTCGAATTTGCGTCGAATTTCACAATTTCCGGTGGACACTTCATCAATCAGGCCTATTCGCAAACATCAGGTGCGTTTATCAGCCTTTTCATTCCAAACGCAGCGCCTCAGCCTGATTTGTTTTACAGCGTTCGACACGCTATCAGCAGCCGCAGCACACAGGCTGCGGCTCTTCACGATGCGCCCACGTGGACCGATGAGACACAATGCCATCCGTACACACAGACAGACGCTCTCAATAACCTTGAGCGTTGGGCTCGAGAATATGAATTTCAGGACATGTTTGAAATGACGAGGATGAGAAAACCAGGCAAGATGAGAACAGTAGTAGGGACAAGGACAAGATTGCACCGACCTTCTAACTGTATGGAGGTGCAAGGGCTGGGAAGTTGGCTATCATGCAGACGCTCGCCGAGCAAAGTATCACTCAGGGACTTATATTGGGAGCTTCTTCTTCTTGTACAGTGACCTACCGTGGAACACAGCCCAATATTTAACGCAACGGCATGCGGGTACATACCAAGATACAATAATGGTTTTTACAATTTAGAAAGTCTTGTTTTCGCCATATCGTTGTCAATTTGGGTCCCTTAACTGTCAACAGTTTCTGAGATGAATCTTTCTCCCTTGTATGCTGACCGTAGACATTGATGAACACCTTATGCTTCCCAGTTGATAACTCTTTGCTCTTAGAAGAC
Source organism: Psilocybe cf. subviscida (assembly GCA_013368295.1). NCBI lineage: Eukaryota > Fungi > Basidiomycota > Agaricomycetes > Agaricales > Agrocybaceae > Psilocybe > Psilocybe cf. subviscida. The sequence goes on from JAACJJ010000030.1 coordinate 1,676,253, forward strand.
CCTGCGGTTACCTTCGGACGTCCTATGATTACGACCACGATTAAAGATCGGTTTGAGATCGGTCAGTTTGCTAACGCACCGGCGGACGCGAGAACGCGCTATCCTTCTTATCTGCTTTATCCTTGCGTCTCTTTTGAGAACTAGCTCACAGGGATCCATCAGAATGCTTTCATAGTGCATAAGATAAAACCGGACTTACTCCTCAATGCCCGACTTCTTACCAGGTAACCTTGCAACATTTGAACTTTTGTGGTGGTTGCCAGTGGGTCTCGGTTCGATGATACCCATACAGAGTGGCAGAAACTGGGTCGGAACAGTGTGAAATAAACTTCAGACCTGGGAGGCTCGCATTAAATAAGCGGCACTGCCGTTGTGGTACTCACACAGCCGCGCACAGCCCAATAATCAAACTAGTACATACGGACCTGACGCTTGCATAGCCTTATCCACTTCTCCTCGGCAATTAGTATACAATTATCAATTCTCTATCATTGTATGGCGATTCTTTTGTGGCGGTTGCCAGTGGGTCTCGGTTCGATGATACCCATACAGAGTGGCAGAAACTGGGTCGGAACAGTGTGAAATAAACTTCAGACCTGGGAGGCTCGCATTAAACAAGCGGCACTGCCGTTGTGGTACTCACACAGCCGCGCACAGCCCAATAATCAAACTAGTACATACGGACCTGACGCTTGCATAGCCTTATCCACTTCTCCTCGGCGATTAGTATACAATTATCAATTCTCTATCATTGTATGGCGATTCCAATGGCATAAATTTGGGCTAAATTTCGTAATCGAGGATTACTAGTAACTTGATGTCATTATCAACCAGGAACTAACTCACACCCTCACCATTGCCTCACCACCACCACCACCACCCTCACAAGAGTTCTTCTCGTTCGATTTCTTCACTTCTTTGACCCTTCTATGTCTGCTCCAGTAAGACAAATTTGCTTCTTATATATACGTATCTCATCTTGTCTGGAGTTGCCCCAATCTGTGGTTGGCGATGGCTCCAAGGATAAGGTATAATGTCACCTTCGTTTTTTGAGTCATTGAAAGCAATATTTTGATAGGCACCCGAATTATGGAAATGTGGTGACAGTTACCAGTACCCCCTTCCTGATCCTGATGGAGATCCCTGGAACTCGCTCCTTAAACCTCTGCTGGAAAACGACACTGTAAAATGCAATGCCTGGAGGGACGAAGTGCAGAACCTTCTAATTTTTGTATGTTACAATTGTTGCAGTCCCCTTAGTTTCTATTCAATGTTGCCCAGGCAGGTCTCTTCTCTGCTGTCGTTACAGCTTTCGCGGTGGAGACGTACCCAGGTTTACAAGAGGACCCTGTGGTGGCGTTACTGGCTCGAATCGCAGCAGATTCAGCAAGAAATGGCTCTGCAGAAATACCGCCACTCTTCACTCCTAGCACATCCACCATTTGCCTCAATGTCTTTTTTTTCCTTAGCCTCATCCTCAGCCTCAGCAGCGCCCTCGTTGGCATCGTTGCGCTGCAATGGATCCGCGAGCACCAGCAACATAGCAACACCCTCACCCCGCAAAACATGTTCGCAACACTCCACATGCGCACAGAGGCGCTGCACAAATGGCGTGTGCCCCATGTATTTGCCGCTCTACCACTGCTCCTACAATGTGCTCTAGTCTTCTTCTTTGCGGGGATCCTCCAGCTTCTGGTTGACACCAGCACGATCGTGCTGATCCCTGTTGCCTGTGTGATTGGCGCGACAATTCTATTCCTCGTATTTACGACAATTCTTCCGACTGTACAAGCAGTCACCTTGAGTCATTCTGGCCTGAAGGTTAATGACGAGATTCCTGTTCCATGTCCTTACAAATCTCCACAGGCACAGGCATTTCGGCAGCTAGTGACATCTTCGGAAACAATCTTCAGGACAACGTCATTCTTCTTTGCAACAGCATACTGGGTCATCCTCCGTCTCCTCCTTCTCCCAGGACAAATCGTATCATTATCATATTGTGCAAACGCAATTCAATGGGCCCGCGATTCTTTCAAAAGAGCGTCAGATTATGTATCAGGACTTTTCGCCACACTTTCTTGTTGGACTGCACCCCTGCTTCTCAGTCCGCTGGGCGCTGATGACATCGGGCGGTGGCATGGGTTTGACTACATGACACCAGATATTTTACACTACTGGCGCCAGCATTCATGGCTCGATTTTGATCTTGCCTGGATGTCTGTGCGCGACAATTACTTGCAAAGTATTTGTCCTTCTGATAACTGGCTCTTTTTAAACCGTGAAGGCCGCCGCGAATACGCTGGTCTCTATGATGCAGTGCAGGGACTCCGCGACGAGCTCACCAGGTACAATTTCAATGTTAACGTCAACCCTGAACCATTAATTATTACAGCTTACCACTGTGCCCTGAGCCTCTCATTCCCATCAATCGGTTACTTTGACCAACAGGGTACAAATGTGGTGAAAGCGCTCCTTGTGCGGAACCAGTTCCTTGCGACTCTTCTGGATTATGTGGATATGGCCCCCCTTCGACCATTTTCGGAGACATTAAGGCCTTCAGATTTTCATATGTTGTGGGAGGAAGCGTCCTTCATCTTGCTTTACTCTGTCCAGGAGCAGCTCGATAATACCGGCCAGAGCTCCTCCATTGTGACGAACCACTTGGCAGAAATATACCTTCGTCTTCTCGGTCAGCTTTACAGCAAACCGCATGAAATGAACGATGATCCACAATCTGGACATCCCCCGGACGTGGCATTTGAAGCAGAAGCGCTGTATGTCATGAATATTTACGACGCGCCAAACCAACGTAAGACTCGAGGTCTCAGGTCATAACATCCTGACAGCTGCTGAAAAAATTATTATTATAGCCTTCACATATCAGTGGGCTTTGTCAATCACCTCATTCTTCCACGTACTGGCAGATCGCAGTACACCATATTCAAAAATCGTCAGGAGTTTCCACGCTCACCCCTTCTTCCGCGAGTACAGTGCAAACTTTTGGAGACAGCTAAAGTACGAGATCCACACGGAAACAGTGCACGAAGACGCAATCCGTCAAGTTTCTGATACCATATCGCTCATTGACCATATTTTGGACGAGTGCTTGGACAACTCAACCTCAGGGGAGAGAAAGAATATCACCCACTCTCGCTCTCATTTGGTCATGCAATCCGTGGCCGTGCATCTCTGGCTGTTTCAACGCCGGGACATTGACCACCATAGTCTCGCCCCTGCCGTCAAACAGACTATTGGAAGACTCTGGGATGTACACAAAATGCTCATTTCTTTTGGTTTTCAGGCTACCTTGCCATTACCATCAGATGCAAACAATGAGGTCGATGCCGCCGTCGATTGTGTTCCATGGTTTGCAAGTGAATGGTGGGCAGAACTCTTCTCAGACTTTTCACCGGTTAGCGACGGTGGCTCTGATGTTATCGTACACGGTAGCATCTCTCCACCCAATAGCACTGTAAGTGATGCTGATGGCGAGTGTCGGATAGATATGTCCATGCCACTCCGTCCTTCAAGCATTTCACGCTCTTTGCCTGAGTTGGCCACTGCGCATAAATAATACCACTGCTGATATTTATGATCTTTGTATTTGCCTTGTATTGTGGTGATTGCATCAGCAATTTGTCATTTTCGATTCCGGGTTTCCGATGTTTCCAGGTGGTTTCTCGGTTCTCGAAAACCTTGAACATGGAAATATCACGACAAATATTCAACTTTTAACATTGATTTGTATGCCTTCTGATGGTTTCCAAGGAATTTGGGTAGGCTTGCGACCATCCGTTATCAGGCATAGTGTCTAGATTAAGACATCACATAAGGCCTATAGGCTACAAGCTCGCATGTATCCAGAAGGCATTTAAGCTACCTGCCGGATTTGGCAATGCCTTCTGGATAATCCTCCAGGGTGCCGGGGTGGCCGGAAACACCATCAGTGATGGTCTAGGGGGCGGGCAGGGTGCTGTCCGGCTCTATGGGTGCCGGGGGTAGTGGCGGGAGGGGGTGTAATATGGTAATATGGGCGGGACAGGGGGGCGGGCGCATGATGCTGCCGCCAAACACGCCTAAACATCGTCAGATGCAATAGGCGGCACTCAAAATGCTCGAAATGGCTCTCGGGCGCGTCTGGGGCAGTGGGCACGCAAAATAAAAGCAGGGAATATTCTTTGGGGGCTGTATGAATGCACCCCGCCCCTTAGCGCGCGCGTCGGGGAGGCGGGATGGGTGGATGGCTGAGGCAAGTTTGGATGACGAGTTTGCGAACTCGTCATCTTTACATTTTTGGCGATCATTTCACCATCGCAACATTCTTTTTAGAATGCTTGCAAAACTTCATGTTTGCAATATTCTGCTGTTCGCTGAGCCCGTAACATGTATAGAGAGATATGAATTACATGTAAAATATGTATCTACAATATATCTGTTTCTCAGAATTTTGGTGCCCTTGGGAGGGTGAAGGTTGCAGCATGCAGACTGTAATCTACACACATTGTCCGTGGTCCCGACGTCAATCTTGTCCTGGTATTACACGTGCCGCCACGTCATCGCTGCAACTGTGCGCAGCCAGCTTTCCTTCGGTCGTACGGTATGTCCTCGTAAGCATTGGCCGCCTCCTGCTTGTGGGTGTCGCCATCCTCGGTGACCGACTTTGATATGCGTCAGTACGACGGTGTCGTTCGCTCGAACAGACACGGCCGTCACACCATTGAATTCAAATCGAAGTACGAGTGCGAAGGAGCAACCTCATTTGCACTCGTACTCGTCATCCTGTCGATACCTGCTCACGCAGGATGTCCCGCTTGATAGATGCCCGGTGATCGAGCATGGGCGAAGGGGCTGTGGCGGACAGGGATGTGGTGGCGGCGGTGATCGAGACAGTATCAGGAGGCGGTGCTCGCTGGAACGTGGGAACGCCAAAGTGGTTAAGGCTGAGGGAGAATGAGAGGGAGAGGGGGAGGGTGGGCGCTCGTGGTGGTATTCGAGTGGAGGGCGAGGTGCACGGGGTGATGGGGCAAGGGATTCGAGTGCAAGTTCAGGCTCAAGGGACGATCTGATGTGATCGTCCAGGTCAGCAGTCGCGAGAGGAAGTAAGGGCGGATGGGGGCGTGCTTTGTGGGTCTCCCACTCATGGGTCTCCCCTCTCGCGCCCTGTTCCGTCATTCTTTGGAATTCCGCAGGCGTCACTGCTCAACTTGCAGCGACGGGGCAATCCGGTTTCCCATCACGTACCCTTCCATGCATTCCAGGATGCAGGAAGGGAGAGGGCGGCGGCGGCGGCGACATCAATCTGCGCCTCGACTGCCAGTCCAGCATCGACACGACGCGATGACTCCTGCTGCGAAGAGCAGAGTGGAAGACAATGCACCTATGCAGAATTGACCGTTAGTAGAGACTGGGGCGAGTAACAGACGAATACATACCTTTTGAATAACACGTCGTGGCCTGAATGCAAACAGAGGATATTGGAAGAGAGATGGTGGCCGACAACAACAAACTGCAACTGTTGAACATTGTTGATCCCGTTATGCGGCGATTCCCGGAGAGCTCTGATTGGCTGGACAACACGGTCCGGCCACATCAACGGAATACTCTTCCTCGTCAACGGTGGCTCGGAACGCTGGAAAACGGGGGTACTGCAGCATTTTAAGAGTCGGAATGTGTAGCTTATTGAATATAAGTTAAATTTCAGCCATTTCTGTATTAAAATTATGGCAAGAACAGCATGGAATACCTAATACGAATTCAAATTGATTCAATCTGGGCTGAACAGCCGAATCCTTTCGTTCTGACAAGTTGAAATCAGCCTATATCTTCATTAAAATGGATATTCAGGTTCCTAGATATATAATCTATCGATACTTTGCGTTGCGGCAAATAGTTCTCATCTTCAGTTTTCTGTTCTCGAGCTCACACTCATTTGAGATTGAGATCGTATTAAACCTTGTTCGAAATACCCTCGAACTCAACCAGACCTCTCCACGGAATTTATTTACGAAAGACAGATATTTAAATATCATCCTAGGTGATGTCAATCCGGAAGCCACTTCATTTCAGCAATAACTCAAGACGATTTTATAGAATTGACCTTTTGACCATCGAGGCGCTTATATATCAGCCTCAGTCCGTGATATTTGACATTATTCTCATTCATAAGCGTCCTGACTGGATGTATAAAAAGCTAAAAATCATAAATATACACAGTATCTACACACTAGCCGTTTCCGATTAGAAGATCGTCTATTATTGCGCTTGAAATCGCGCTCATCGTCGAGAGCGACGCACAGACCTTTCCAGCCGGTCCGACATCTCCAGCCAATCGGTGGCTACCGGGTATTCCCGCGACAGCCATCACTCAGTGTTTCATCGCCTTCGTCAACCCCTTCCACCACCACTCCCATCGAAATCGCGACATCCAGCAATGCTGAGGCATCCAAAGCATGTCGTAAGGTGAGTTTATTATACTAAAATACTGTTTACACAAACTGACGTGTGCAAAACGCAGCGTCGCAGCCTCTCCACAACGCTTTCGAGATCGCACAGGAGATGGAGAGAATGCTCGACAAGGTGGAAATGAAGGGGACACCCGTGCAGCGGGAGACCCAAACGGTGTGTCTCTATCATTCCTTGTCTCTAGCTGACTCTCTTGAGTCCAACAGCAGCGTGGATGTGTCAGCACCTTGCTACAACCACACGGCCACCCCCCTACTCTCGCTTGCTCGTGTTCCCGGTCCCCATCAATGCTCGAATCCGAGCATGGACAGCTCCCCAGCTCCATTCCGTGCCTGCCCCTGCCTTGCCGTTCCGTCGCCTTCGCCCCTTTTGCCGCCTCCAGCACATGGTGGTCCTGACTGCTTCCCACCGCCTATCCCTGCCCACTCCAGTGTGCCAGCTCGATCACCCGATCCTCCAGCGTATTGACAAATACAACACTCAAAGCACATGGCATGAGCAAGAGGACAAACGCGAGGCCGAGCGCGGACAAGCTGTTGTCGAGTCCGAACGAGCACCTTTACTTGTTTGAACTTGTTCCAATTCGGCAGGTTGCAAGCGGTCGTCCACACCGGTCTGAGGGTGGCATAAGACCCTTGCACGCAACAGTAGGGATGGCACTGCCTCCGAAAGGGCGTTTATTGGTATTAACGATGCTGATGGCGCATGACAAGGTCTATGGCGGAGGCGGGGGCGAATGATCCAGCACTCTGGGCACAGCAGATTACAGGGCTGTGGCAGCTGTGAGGTGGACTGTAGACGACGTGATACAGACATTCGACCACATTGTGGCTCTCTCCTTTGAGACAGCATTTCACTATGGTGCCTCTTGTATGCTCCTCAGGCAGCAGTTGAGGAGCGAGTATACTAGGGTACTATGGGAGTGTCAGGGCGAGTAATTTTCTATTTTTATTTCCAAAAACAACTGTATTTAGTAGAAGTAGAGCTAGTCTTTTGATTTATGTACTTGAAAATGCACTCTGACGTGTGTAGGTGATGCAATGCCACAAATACGAAGGTTTGCAAGCATTCTAAAAAGAATGTTGCGATGGTGAAATGATCGCCAAAAATGTAAAGATGACGAGTTTGCAAACTCGTCATCCAAACTTGCCTCAGCCATCCACCCATCCCGCCTCCCCGACGCGCGCGCTAAGGGGCGGGGTGCATTCATACAGCCCCCAAAGAATATTCCCTGCTTTTATTTTGCGTGCCCACTGCCCCAGACGCGCCCGAGAGCCATTTCGAGCATTTTGAGTGCCGCCTATTGCATCTGACGATGTTTAGGCGTGTTTGGCGGCAGCATCATGCGCCCGCCCCCCTGTCCCGCCCATATTACCATATTACACCCCCTCCCGCCACTACCCCCGGCACCCATAGAGCCGGACAGCACCCTGCCCGCCCCCTAGACCATCACTGATGGTGTTTCCGGCCACCCCGGCACCCTGGAGGATTATCCAGAAGGCATTGCCAAATCCGGCAGGTAGCTTAAATGCCTTCTGGATACATGTGAGCTTGTAGTCTACACAGGGAGGAAACTGTATGGAGTATTGCTTGAGAAATCGGAAGCGAAGCAGGTCACGTCAGATTCTCAAGCACATACCGAGAAACGTGGAAATGCCCCAAAGTGATGTTTGGGTTGTATTGCACAAGGGGTGAATTCATGGATGTGCAATGCTTGAGAATCAGCACGGAACCAATTTGCTGTTCCGTGCTTTATCAGATGACTTGGGGTTCTTTGGTCAACACTCGTGTCATCACACAAATGTAATAGAAACCAAAAAAATGAATTCAATTGACACTATTGATAACAAAATTGACTACGAATCCACCCCCCAGTCCCCATAAACCTGACCCCCACTTCAGACCATCGCACAGCGCACCAGGAAGTGGAACTTTTTGCATGAGTGAACCTAAAAAATCATAAGTTGCCGTGGTGTGATCATTAACCAAGATAGCGCACCTTTTGGAAGCCGTGCCAAAACCTCACATCGCATCCACCATTGACCGCCGTTTCCTGTGTCCGTGAGTCTGAGGCCTGGAAGCATGGGAGAGTCAGAGATTATAAGCCAGGCTAACAGTCGCAAAATCCTTACCATTTTCGCAGTGTGCCAACAAAGAGTTCATGCCGCTGGAAACATTGTAAAGTCATCAATCATGTACCAGTCTGACGATTGTGGATGCTTACATGCTTTCTGCCACCTGGGGATAAGTAGCTGTGGAAACGGAAAGTGGATGTAGATAGAGAGGCGAGTTTGAAATCAAAATACCTGCGTTGGATTGCGGAGATCAGCTCATGTAAAAAGCGACACTCAAAACATACCTGGGTGTTGATCTGAACCTGAAAGAGCGGGAAATGGGTTAGGAAAAATGCATTCAACGGCGCAGCCACATACAAGAAGTTGTCAAAGCTGGGCGAAGACGGAGGCAGGGTGGACCTGGTGGAGGATGGTGCAAGCAGAAAAAGAGGAACGCGATCATCATCAGGAAGGCTCGTGTGCCAAACATGACCAAGCAACTTCGTCTCAGCCACTCGTCCGAGTCCCGACGTCGATTGAGGCTCAAAGCATATCTCAAGAACCCAGATAGAGAAATTCAAGTTATGGAAACGATAATGGACAAAATTAATTTGTAGTTATCTATATTAGCCAGTACTGTACATTAATGAACCTCAATAGATACCAGCCGAAGCAAACAGAGCCTGTGTGGCATCTGCACCATTGTCATGCTCTGCGTGAGCGGAACCTGGAGATGAGTTAACAGGAACAACCGACACGGGTGCCACTGGGTCAGCAGTGGCCATGAAAGCTGCACCCGACGACACCGATTTACCAGGAAACTTGGCTCTGTCACGACGGATGGTTTCATCAATGTAACTAATAAACATATTTTAGTTGAAGTTAAGAAAAGACGAATCAGAGAGTGTGTATTCACCTGCGCCACCGGGGATCAGTCAATACATCCCCTCGCGTTTTGATCTCCTCACGAAACCACTCGTCCGATAATGCCCAATAGTCAGTCTTGACCGTCTTTGCATTACGCTTCCTCTTGCCACCAGCAGTGGTTCCAGACCCTGTGTCTTCAACCGGCTCCTCGTCCACTTCGCCTGCTGTGTCACCTTCGTCATGATGACGAAGGTGACGCAGCAAAGAACCTTTGGTGCACTTCAAATTTTGAAGTATGCTTATAAATCTAACGTTATCCAGACTGCAGTTGATGCAGATGCTCGAGAGCCCCACCATGTTTTGAATATATAGTGTAGAATTGTTTAATGGCAAAAAACAGCGAATTATCATCAGTTCTCAGTTCAAACTGGTAGAAGAACTGAACTGAACTGCAAGAACCAGTTCGCAAACAGTTCAGTCCAGTTCCAGTTCAGTTCAGATAGGCATATGTCAGTTCCAGTTCACAGTTCGGGAAGATGGTCTGAGAACTGGACTGAACTGAACTTTGGACACACTATCGTCATCCGAGCTAGAGGAGATAGAGACTCGCTCCTTTAGGTCCAAGTACTCCTTGTTTTCGTAGGCAAATCGTCGCTAGAAATCGTCATTAGTTGGCTTCATATTTGAATTGATTGCCATTTGGAAATGCACAAGAAGGGCATTGCGGATGATGTACTTCTGATCTGCAGCAGCACTGATGCCTGCACGGTATTTTGTGGCACAGCGAACACAGAAATCATCGAGTGAGCATGCTGTTGGACCGACAACGCTTTTTTTCAGCTGAAAATGTATGGATCAGCAAAAGTAAACACGACATAGCTTGAATACATACATCAGTGCGGAACTGGTTTCTCACATGGGATGCCTTCCTTTTTTCCTCGCTGGTAAGTGGGTGTTTGCGAGATGGGTTGCCGACAACATTCCCCATGTTATACAGCTCCTTGCTCTCGAAGACCTTGGCCTGCAACATTTTAGTGAGAGATTTACATAAAAGAGGCATGGGAAGACTCACCTCAATGTCCACATGAAGCTCCTTTAAAAGTATGCGACTGTGCTTATAGATTTGCATCTGTGTAAGCAGTCGAAGGTTTTTCTAACACGTTTACAGGCCGTCAGAGACACGAAACATCATAAATTAAAACACTGACCGACTGTTCCTTTGTGAACCGAAACGAGTCTTCAAGGCGGATCTTTAACTCCTTGAACATCCCCCGAACATTGAGAGTCTGATCGTCCTCATCTACACCCTGAAGCACACCAGCGCGCACTAGCATGTCATGGAGCCCAGTCAGGATGCGGTTTTCGGATGCCAGCTGTAGGGCGGCCGAGTATATGGCTGTCGTGAGCTCTGGGACCGACAGGCCAACCTGAGAGACACCGAGCTAATAATCAAGACTTTCAGTAACAGAATCAGAAAGAATCAAGTACCAGACATACCTTGTAGATGATTTTCAAATGCGAAATTTGTTCAGTGCGTAGATTCAATGATCTCCCGGTATTGTCGACAAATACTGGTGCAAGAGGTTGCGAGACCGGTTGAGATGGTGGCTGGGGTGGCGAAGGAGATGATGGATAGGAACCGGAAGTGATAGATGGAGGGTATGGCATGCGACTGCGCTGCCAAACATCGTCTGGCAGTGCAAGGCCATCATGACTGCACAGGCGAGGGTCCTGGAAGTGTCCATGTTCGGGAGAACTCATAAGGTGAGCGTCCATAATGCAAGGAGATGTGATAAGCACACGAACCCATAACTCCTCCCACTTTTATAGTGCATTTGCGATGGCCTTGTTTGATCTCCTTCAACAAACGGGCATCCACGCGACGCGTTGGAACACGGGATTCAGGACAAGGGGGATCGGCAGGATATAAAAGCGGGATGACGGAGAGAGAGTCGACATCCGCCCTCCCAAAATTCCCCATCATCATCGGAGTTCCAACATCATATCTAAGCGATCCATGGACGCCACACCTCCAGCCCCATCTCTCAAACGTCAAAGGGTTGACGCGCCTGAAGGACACAGCAGTGAGAGCAGGTATGATTTACATAAGTATGCATGTTGTCTGCTATGTTGATTTATGGCTGTAGCGCCTCACCAACTCAACCTGAACCACGGCGCACCACTCTGATCCGTCGTGTAACACCATACCCACCATCAACAGCACCACTGCCTGGCACACTGCCCACACCAGCACCATGCTACCATCGCCCATGTGCCGACACAAAATGTCAAGTCTGCCCCTGCGAAGACCATGCTTGCTCGTCAACCCGGGATGAACTTCACCTTCTGAAGCATTCATACCACATACTGTCCGCTCAGCATGAGATGCTTCTCGAGGACCTCACCAGCTACCAGAACAGGGCAAAGGAGTATCTAATTAACATGAAAGTGCTGGAGGACAAGAACCAACGGTTGCGAGAGGAGAAAAACCCACATAACCGTCAGACATAATAGTATATAATCTACCTTGACAGAGGAGAAGGAACAGCCACTGTATTTTGTAATCTACTGCCCTTTCTGACTTGTGTCTTTTTGGTTTGTGTGCTGTCAGGTGTTCTAGCGTTAGCTTCTGTTGCCTTCTGAACACACATATCATGTTCGGTGACACAGCTTTTCTGGATGATTGTCAATGCGTTCAACACCTCCAGCTGTGGTCGGAAATGAGTGAGATGTCAGGAACTGCGCATCTGAAATAAATTCAGCAGACAGTCATCAATGGGCTGCTTGTGCTGAATGAATGACATCTGCTTCTCTGAAGCAACCCTTTCTTGCATGACTGCTCGCATACCAGTTGCTCCACATTTATTCCGTGCACAATTGTGCTGTGTGTTTGCAGCACAAAGTATGTTCTGGAAAGTTTGTTAAAGTCAATTAGATGAGATCGTAAACTGGAAAATATACCTGAGCAGGAATGCATGCCCATTGGTTATTTGGTTTAAGTTCTGGGAGGCAAAAGACAGGGTCTATACTCGGAATGTCAACGCCTTCAAGTAGAACGCCAATGGCAGAATTATCGTCCTGAACGGAAGGTTGAAGAATTTCCCGAATGATATCCAGAAACGGCACTGCTGAGTTAGAATGACGAAAAATAAGATACTGGCCGAGCTTGCAGCATTCGCCATCTGCAAGTATCAACTTCTGGAAGCGGAAAAACTCTTTGTTTGGTGACAGAAAGGCAACATCTGAAAGCTGCTGTCCTGTCATACAATCATTGAGTTTTTTTGGCCGTCTCCCAAGGTTATCTTGACATTCTATACAATATTTAGAGTACTGAGTAAGTAACTCATCTAACGGAATGTAATGACTTGCCTTCGACCCTATTTTCCGCAGGTTCTTTCAAACCAAGATAGGATGAAAGCGTGTTACCACCAAGAACCAAATGCTGTGGCCCAAGCCCTGAGCACGTCACCTCATGCTCAGGTGTGGCAGCATTGATTGACCATGCACTTTTCACAACATCAAGGGCTGCAGGTGCATAGAAATGCCCGCCACTGAGGAGATGTCGGATTCGGTTGCCCTGCGCAAATGCCAGTCCAATGTCTCGCGAAGGCGCCTGACAATTGCTATGCACACTTTTGGCTCGTATCACTGTGTTGAATGATTCGAATGCCTCAGTTGCAAAAAGAACAGCAGGCCCAAAGCGGCGTATGTGCTCAGGCAAATGAACGAGAACGTGGAACTTGGGTTTATTAAACCAACGGCACGTCCATTCTGCTGTCTTGAGAAGGAAAAACTGTATGTGATCCTCTAAACATTTCTGCGTAGAAAGTATGAGAATATGTGGTACATGTATAGGTTTTTAACATACCAGGTATTCGTTCACATTCTCAATGACTGGCTGCCATATGAGTGGTACCAGACTAGACATTGCCTGCCACGCAGCAAAGCATGGCGTGCTAACCATGTCAAAGATGCAGAATGGTGCGCATTGAGCAATAGCACGGAAATCACGACCAGTTAGAGAGCCACAATACTGAACCAGTGTCTTGCCATTGAGACGTGAGATTCCAAGGCCAGAGACATCAAGGTCAGAGAGGCGACGCATCAGGAGCTCTTTTTCCGCGTCTTTGCCTTTCAGTTGGTTTTGTACAACATCTCGCCAGAAATACTTGACAAAACCAAGCAATCCCACATGCAAGATCTCGACTGGGGTGTCTATATGTGGATCCAACCCTTAAAGATTGTCAGAAAGGTACATCAAACTGAATTCGGTTGAGTGACCAACCTGAAATGCGCCACACTGGAGAAGTAATTATTGATGGCAGTTTTGCAATTGCATCGTCAAGGGATTTATGATTCCGTTTAGAGCAGCCCTCGCCCGCCTTTATCAATCTTTCTAAAAAGTGCTCCTGGTGCGTATCTTTTATGCCTGTGTTGGTTCGCGCTTTCTTCAGCTTTGTTTTCGAATATAGTTGTTTTGCTTCGTGCGTGTAGGAGTCCAGCGTACGCCTAGTTTCTGATGCACGTCGGGCACGACCAGGCTATTTGGCTATTAGTACCAGCATTCATATAATACAATGACCATACCTTGATAAAGTTGGTCACTCGCTCAATCATCAGCCAAAGATCCTCAACTTTCTTGACTCGCTTTTTGGCTGGTGCCTTTTTCTTCTTGCCCGTATTTTCATTTTCGACGCTTGCATTTGATGCCTCGGACTCTTCACCAGAATTTGGGCCATCTGCACTTAGGCCCACCCGAGTCAGAAGTTCAGAGTCTGATGAATTCACATCACTCGAAAGTTTGGAGTCTGAATTTGTGGTGGGTCCACTCGCTTCTGGCACTGGCACATCTTCTGCATCAGACGTCTTGACCCAGCACCCTCGACAGAAGTACTTCCCATTCATGCCAATATGGCACGCAAACTCGCTTTGCATTGGGTTGTCGCCGAGAAACGCAAGCACACTGGGGATCCCGAGGACAGGTTCACTCTCACAGCAATCCCATGCCCAAATCCCATTCTCTTGAGCTTGTCTGTTCGGAACAATTACTATAGGCTGCATGGTCAAAAAAGAAATGTTTGCAATTATACTTACCTTATCTGATCTTCGACGCTGTCCAGCATCTCAATTGGCGGGGCAATATTGGACGTACACAAGAAATGAACATTGTATTCTTTAGCTACTTGCTCTCGGGGCAGTCCCGCAAGAGTAAACAGGTAGCTGTTATGTTCGTTCCATTTTTTCGAGACGTTACCGGATGTGTCATCGCAATAGAGCCATAGCGGCAATGCAACAACACGCCTGCCCTTTGCCCGCCCTCGCCACGCATTCTCAAAACCAGACTCCGGCTTTGTGTAATCCCAACTTTCCACTCCGGTAGATGTGCGAACGCCTGTATATATATATGATGAGTTTGCGGGTTATGTAGTGTAGCAACAGCCACTCACCAAAGATATGGGTGGGGTCCGGTAAACCATAATCACCGTAGTCGTGTTTGAGAGAAAGAAAATTCTTGAGGAGGTCATGTTGTGAGACCTCAAACTCCTGATGCTTCCAAACTTCCCAACCATGCTCGCTTCCTTGAACCGCGCGGTGCAACGTCCAGGCTTTGGCGTAAAAGAGCCCATTGCGTGTGAACCAGCGATGTGGTACACAGACCATACCACTGGTCAGCATGGTGGGCTCGAAAATATAGAAGTCATCCTTACCCACGCGAATCATGGGCGTCGTGAGCTCAGAAGGCATTTCGTGGAGCCATTTTGCACCCTGGCGAGCCTCACCAAGGAATGGGTGTGAATCTTCAGGGTAGAATGAGATGTGATGGCGGACACGAGGGTTGGCCATTTCCTGTGAATGTGTACCATCGGTAACGGCAATATAGAGGTATCAAAAGCAAAAGACATACCTGAGCCAGTATCTGCGACAGATTGTTAACATAATAACGATCACCCATAGCTCCAACATATGGCACTGTCTCAATCCCGTATGCCGTTTGGAGAAGCTTGTTGTGGGCCTTCTGCGAGCAAACCGACAGAACATTGTTGACGTTGACGTTCCGCAGAACAAACAAGATGAGATCAAGTTGCCGCTCAGAGAATACCGAACGAGGGAGATGCATAAACACATCCAGAATACAAGTATTTGAATGAAAAACAATAAGACCACATGTGGCTGAGGGAGAGAGCAAAACTTACAATTCGGTCAAGCCACGGATACCATTCTCTTTGAGTTTTCGCATCTGGTTCAAAGTTTCGAGCACGCTTATCAGCAGGGGCAGAGGGTGCAGCATCTGTTAATGGAATTACATGAGATTTGGTAGGATGAGAACAAGTATATTTGAGTCCTGACCTTGGTCACTGTCATCCTCTGCATCACTTCCACAAGCACTTGCCCTCTCAATCCATTCATCGTCGCTTAAAATCGCGCCGTTGAGGATATTGAGAGATGCCTGAGCAGCATCAGAGAGTGCCTGATCAAGAGGTGCATGTTCAAACTGGGTGTCACCGAGTGCTTCAAGGAGATTCCAATCAATGCCAGTCACAGGAGAAGGGGAGCGCTGGTGGGGATTGGTATAGGGCGGGAGGGCCGGGTGAGATGGAGGGTAGGGAGTGGTGGATGGGTCGCTGGAGCAGGATACCAGCAGAGCGCGGACAGCGTCGTCCAAAACAGTGTCTTTGACTGAGGATGGCAGTTGTTGAGAAGGCTGGCTCGGACCAGGGTGATTCGCACGCTGTCTGTCCTGCCAGACCTTGAGCTTCTCTTGGTGCTTTTGAGTTTGCTCATGCTCCCGGGCGCGGTGAGCCAATTGTTCGAGGTGATCGTTGCAGGGTTTGCAGACGTATGTGGTCTTCTTTCCCTGCTTAATCTGAACGGTCCAGTCTGAATAGAGACGGACCCCTAAATTTAGCAATGATGTCACTGCATTTGCAGCATCACTCACAGTCCGGGCTGGGTTGATATCCCATAGCGTCCGATGGGTTTCTCGACAAGTGCTTGTGCGCAGTTGGGTGCAGTCAGCAAGTAAGAATATTTATTCAACGAAAAAGTGCAACAGGCTCATGTTTGAGCAACACTTGAGCAGAATGTCTCGATCAAACCAAATTCGGCTGTCTTGCCCAGGGCGCATCATTTGGGCAAGCAACACTCAACCGTCGGAACCAAATAAAACCGTACATCACATTGGTAAACTAAAAGTGCAACGAGCGTTTGGCTGTGTATAGGCCTTATACCATATATGATGCTAGCTACTAATTGTGCCGTTATTTGCTAGTAGTAGTTGCACACATTTGCTTGATCGGTTTTATTATCACTTATCGGATGAAAGGCCCATCGTCACCTACCGTACTGGTAGCGAGTTTAAGTTTGAGCGTCTATTGAACACGACATGTCACAGCATGTGCTGTAGCCCCTCCTAACTAAGATCTCTTTTCACGATCATATTCCCGCGTGTCACTATTGAGCATCCCTACGTAGCCTCAAAGGCTGCTCAATTCTAAGTGGTTCAAGATGAAATGTGGTTCAAGTGGTTCAGGACGCGTATATTGCGCAATATACCCCGAGCCCCCTTAAGCAAAAACTAAATTTAGGTGATGTCCCATCACTTGTGCCCTCTTCGCGTGCCTCTTCATGCATCATCGTAGTGCATGTTCTAGTCGCGTCCCGCACTGGTGTTTGTAGTGTTTCTGTCGTCGATACTCATTGATAGTATTCATGGGATCTATTTGGTGTATATTGAGGCTGTGATCGCACAAACTGCCTGGAAACTAGGCCAGACCTGACGGCAAGAGGTGTCAGATTGGGAAGACGCCTTGACGGCGCGGCAGCATCGGCAGGTAATGGTACGGTGATGGGCAAAGTCATGTTCCCAGCCAGATATGCATGCCTCGCAATTGGCATTGGGGTGTCCTTCATCCCTCCTCCCTCCTGCTTGACGCATCCAGCATTATGGTGCGCCTCTCAGAATAACAGCCCTACAATGGCAAAGTAACGTTGTATATACTGTATCACCAACTACTTCAAATCATCCTTCTTTTAATACTTATCTTTCACATTCTTTGTCCAATAATTTCTCGTTCAACAATGCACCGGTTTCAGCACAATAATCCAGCCAAGACGGCATCCCACCAGAGACAGGTCAATTTCAGTGTGAGAGATGTCAAGAAACATTCTGCTTTCCTCTAAAATGAGGCAGTATTGGGGTAGGACAAAGTACAAGGCAAAGTATCTTGGTGAGTGACTAGCCAAGCTCTCTCTCCTGTGTGCTTAATCGTCAGTTGATGAACCATATATTGGCTCAGCTAAGAAACACTGGCATTGATCTTTCAGACCTTGATCGATGGCCCATATCTATGCTATCTAAACATCCCCGCTCGTGTCCTGGCGCAACGTTCAGAGCACCTACCCATTTGCCCTCCATGACTCATCTTGTGGACAGTCGTCCGAGCATGGTAAATGTAATATTTCTCGCGATAGCGGCCTTGCAAAGTCAACCTGCGAGCAGGCCTACAGCTTTTGAATTCACAATGCCGCTAAGATAAGTGCCATCCGTCCTAGAGATTGCTACTTTACTCACCAACTGCAAAGGAGATGACTGCATGTGCCAAGGAGATCACCATTGTTGACAACGAAGAAAACCTGGGATCCCGCCAAAATGTCACAATAAGTGGTTTGCAGTCTCGAGCCAAACCTATGATACTCGACGCACATATGGCCCTTCAGTAGCTGTAGCAGGCGACCACCATGGGCAACCATCTGTCTGACAGCGACGAGCCACGAACTTATTGAACACTAACTGAATTGCCATTTTGCTGGCATTAATGCTGAGATAGATCCACTTTGTCAATCTTACAGTTTGTGTTAATCCAAGCGATAGATTATGATACAGCACTCAGAGGCAATGCCACTCTTTTATGGGCAGTATGTACTTGCCCTGTCTCGCTCTTCAGCCTCCTGTGGGCTGCCATGCGGTGACCAGATGCCGAGTGACATAAATTGATCCTATACTTGACGGCCGACAAGATGCCGCTATCCAAATATGATCCTTACGTTTCCCATCATAGTCCAAGATCGGCGGATCTGACACCTCTTGCCTGACGGAGCGCGCACGCCTTCAGGGACGTCAAGAGGCCGTGCTGTTATGATTTGGCTGATGCGAAATCGTTCGCAAGGTCAGGGAAACTACTGTCCCCTTTTGGAACCCGCAATTTATACGCACCTTGAACCACTTGAACCACATTTCGTCTTAAACCACTTAGAATTGACCAGCACTTAAGAATGGTTAAGGTGGACGTTCGATGAGTGATGTGGGAAGGTTTAAGGGACGCCTTTGCGATCTAATTTTGGCGTGACACAGCTTCGACTTTGATTATAAGCGATGCTCCCCAATCGTCGAGGGTCTTCCTCATTGATGGATTGGACGAATGTAACGGATCGGTTCAACAGCAGTCAATTATCCAGGCCGTCGCAGCAGTGTGCCATGAACACCGTATCCCTATCAAATTTCTCATCGCGAGCCGACCAGAGCAGGCGATTTCCACGTCATTCAGATGGCATGAAGAGGGGAATCGCATCCTGGGTGCCATTTCAGTCAGCGAAGATCCTGACGCAGATCACGATATACGCCGATTCATCGAAGATGAATTGTCAAAAATTTGTTTGCGGCATCCCTTCAAGCAAATGATCCCGACCGAGTGGCCCAATCTTGGCGAGACCAATGCACTGGTTGTAAAATCATCTTCCCATTTCATCTACGCCTCCACTGCTATGAAGTACATTTGGTCGGCGAAGGACAGCCCCGTCCGATCCCTACGGTTGTCCTGGGCCTCGAGGTATCCCGCACTAGTTTGCCATTTGCCAAACTCGACACGCTCTACCTTCACATCCTTGGCTCTACAGCACACCGTGACAAAGTTCTCCAGGTCTTTGCGCACTGTACTTGTTTGGATCTTCCTTCATCAAGAGCTGTTGTTTGTCTCATGCTCGACTGCTCTCTCAATGACCTCCTTATATATATGGCCGACGTAACTTCACTTGTGACTTTGTCCCAAGCACCATTTATCGATGAATTTGACCCCAGGCACGAAAATGTCCAGCTTCTTCACGCTTCACTCGGAGATTTTTTGCGCGATCAATCCAGATCAAGATCACTGTATATTGACAAAGCGGCCTATCTCGCATCCAAACTTGAATGTTGCTTTCAGTTGTTGAATCTTTACAGTCGACAGCAGCAACCTTGCCCAGATTGGCCTGAACATTCCGAAATGGATGAGGATTACAGACCGTCTACATTGCTGATCACCCAAATTATCTCAATCATGGAGGCATCTGCTCGTCTTGTCACAACTCAGGAAGTTTTGAGCCGGTATGGCCTTCGCTACTTTCACGAGTGCCAACTACGCCTCCAGTATGTTTACATTGAGGATATGGCAAAAAATTGCGGCAAGTTTCTTGCAGCAGTACATTTGATGGTGAGTATTTCACGCATGTGGGTCAATCCCAAAATTGCTGCAAGTATAATAATCGACATATCCAGGGAACTTCCGATAGTTTCATGCTGTACAGAAGTTATTTGGAAGATTTCTTTGACATTATAGAATCCTACATCAGCTTAAGCAACACAACACTTGCTCCTGTCACATTACCATTGATATTTGTTGGATGTCCGATACATTTCATAACATAGATACTCGTCACGAGTGACAGAGTCCATCCCAACCCCACCTTCGAGTTCATAGTTGGTCATTTCTACAGGCGCCATAGGAATGGAGCATTGATGGACACAACCACAGCTGCGGACCTTGCCTCAATCCGTCACAGCATCTTTGCCTCTCCCCAATCCTTAGCAGTTGCAGCAGAAGTTACGATCTTTTACGTATGTAAAAAGAGTGTTGTAGACCGAGAAATGGTTGCCATCAAAGTGTCCACTTTCTGCATCCCGTGGGAAAGAGTTTCCATTTTTGATGGCTCCCATCATCAATCTCAAATCTCTTTACTGATGTTACTCATTTCATTCACCACTGTCCTCTGTCCACACTGCTCTCTGTCTGGGTGTCAAAAATGGTAACTATTTAATACATGGAATGTATTACTACTAAAAAATTCACATTGCCCCCCACCATGCCGTCTCCCTCACCCTTGACACTCACAACCTCATTCTCAACTTTGCCCCCTCTTCCATGTCAAGCTGATTTGCATTCCACACCCACATTCACGGCGGCACATAGGATTCTCTGTGGAGAACAATTGGATTACAATCTTTTACGAAGTAAAAAGAGTTCATTACAGCCCATGGAGTGCCATCAAAAAATGTCCACCTTTTCATTACGCCTGGGAAAGTATTTGTGATGCCATCATTTCTCCATGAGCTCTCTGTATAGTTAGACCATATCTTGTTGAATAAATTTCTGTTTGGTATCATTATTTTTCTGTTGGATTGCATCAGGAAATGATGCCATGTCGTGAGAGATGTTGCATTTATTTTAGGCACCCTTAAGACGCCTAAAGATCTCCCAAGATAATTTAAATATAGCTCTTGCTTGAGAGAGTTTGCAAGATCATAATAGATGTTCTGTGCATTATTCAAGCATTCAACACACATGGGCTTGCTCCTCCCCAATGTGAGTGTAGGCTTGTCAGATGGATTTTACAATATTTCTTTCATGTTCCCATTGGTGTGCACTCCAGAGGGTGAAGCAAGGTCTCTGCCAACAGCAGTCAGCCCTTCCCTAGTTAAGATAACATTGAGGTCAGTATTTGATGGGACTTCCTAATCAGTCGTTGAGTGCGCCAGGTTTTTGAAAACCTGGCGCACTCAACGACTGATTAGGAAGTCCCATCAAATATTACATAATCACACTCCAAACTCGAACCACAGCAGACATTCACAGTCATCTATGTTCCTACTTGTATCTTCCAACCTTCCCCCTTCCCCCTTCACTTGCCAGCACAATCACCTGCATTGCCACTTCATCACTCACCACCACTGTCGTTGTCGTTGTTGCTGATGTCCTCCCCCCCCTCCCCACTCACCAAATCGACCCCACACCACACCACCAAATGCACCCGAATGCACCCCAGCAAGCACCGTCACCAACGTGACCACGCTGCTGCTGTCGTTGACCCTCCCTCCCGCCACTGAACATTGTCAAGGAAGAGTGGGAATGATGGGAGACGCTCCCTGAATGTCCCACACATTGGTGTGGGGCGTAAATTTCATTGTAAGTCTATCTATTCTGCCCTAACAATGACTACATGACCCCTAATGGGCATATAGTGCTTTGCCTCCCGCTGCTGCTGCTGTCTACGCCCTCAACAACACCTGTTGCCCTCTACCAGTGCACAAATGCCGTCAGCAGCTGCCCCTCCACCCTCCCTTCCCATCGCTGTCAGCACTGCCCCTCATTGCGCCACTTGATCACAATTGATCACTCTTTCCGCCTGCCGCCGTCACTGTCATTCTCAACACCCAGCCTCCAGTAATGCCCGAATCTGCAAATGGAGGACACCAGTGTGTCCCCCACTGTATCCCCCTTCTGTCGCTGTCACCCCACCCTCCTGTCATCCCCCCATTCGGTCGCAATCAACCATTTTTGTCACCCGCCGTCACCCCCTCCCTCCCCATTGATGTGATGTCCCTGGTAACACCTGAATCAGCACATGGAGCAAACAAGGTGGTGCTCCCACCTTGTTATTACCCCCCTCTCTAACCCCCTGCTCCCCATAGCTGCTGTTCGGACAAAATCAGACCATTGCGCACTTGCCACCACCACCACTGCCCTCGACGCCCAGGTATGAGTATGTGTGCTACTGGTCACTGTTGTCAACTTGTGTAAGTCCCCCTGCTGCCGTCCATCCTTACACTCTGCATGCCATATCTTCCTATATTGTCTTCCCCCCATTGTTACACTCTGGTTATTGTACAATTAGTCTAGGTAGATACTTAGTAGACTGTTGGATATCAATTAGTTTACTTATTACCATTCTGATTAATATCATTGTTTTAAGAACTTGTAAAGCTTCCGTTCTGAATGTGCACCAAGCAATTGGCATTGGACGACCTGTAATCATCTGTTTTAGGTTGGTTTTAGGATCTTAAAAATTCATTCAAAGATCTTGTGCACGCTTTGAAGACAACAAATTTGAAACAACCTGTCTTTGAACGATCTTAGAAGATCTTTTTGTCTTGTTGTCTTTTGAGATCTTTGAGTGTCTTTGAGGAGTCAACAAGATCGTACAAAGGTTCTCACGACTTGGCATCATTTCCTGATGTGGCCATAAAAGTCCGCATCTAATGGTATAGTTTTATTCAAAATCCGCTAGTGGGATGGGGTTCAATTGAATGATCTTACTAGGATAACATCAGAGATTGATGCCAGCCACAGTGAATGCTGAATAACTTCGTCTATAAAATTGCTATGGTACTGATATATGCACCATTCAATTCGCCTTTTAATTAGGCCTCAAATGATATAGATTTTTGATACAAATGTCCAGAGTATTCTGTATAATTTCCTTAACTTATAATGCCACACTCATGAATATCAGGCAGAGCACACTATTTGCCAGAATAAAGACACAATACCTGGACAATTTTATCACTAATTTACATCAGTCAATGAATTATTACAAGGCCAATCAAATGGTGTATCTATCAGTACCATAGCAATTTTGTGGATGAAGTTATTCAACATTTACCATGGCTGGCATCAATCTCTGATGTTATCCTAGTAAGATCATTCAATTGAACTCCATCCCACCAGCCGATTTTGAACAAAACTATACCATTAGATGCGGATCTTTATGGGCAATCAAGTAAACAAATAATCACACCGAACGGAATTTTCTTTGTATTTATAGAAGCCAAAAAATTGAAAGGGCGTAAAAGATCATATTGCCATGCAACGCAGTGGCCTACACAACAAGTAATATTGGTGTATTTGGTTGATGAAGCAAGGCTAGTTTGGCCATTACCATTCCCAACACACAAGTTGGCATGGGTACAGCGGCCAAAGCCACAAAAATATGTTCCCCCAGAAGCTACTGCTTGGGTTTCCAAAGGGTACTATAGCCTTGATAGCCTACCATCTAGCCTCCTCAATGCTCTGCTTTGCGTGGTCCCAAAAGCGAGCTTTTCAGAAAAAATTCTGCGCTATTCAAAATCTCGTGGATTGTCTATCGGCATTTAAGCACAATGTCCGTCTTATTCGTCGCGTGCGTAAATGCCTTGACAAGTACACCACACGAGTGCAAAACGAAAAGCTAACAGAGCTCGGACAAAGAATTGAACAGGGTACGTGGTTTGTCGCTTATATCTGACATGTTGCATGACTTGGATTCGCCTGCAGGTGATATGCACGCCTTGATAGAAAAATCGCGCATGCTCTACCTGGACGCTCAGGATTGACAAAAGGATCTTGTTAGTATGCTTGTGCGCGTACCATCCCCACCATTGCAATCAGCGTAACTTGAGTATGTGCGCTGGGCGCGTATCCTCAACTCTCATCTCAATCACATCCGACGACCCACGCACGCATGACGAACCACAAGCACCCACAGTTGTTAACAATCCTCGGTCACACACACTGGAGAAGTGATCCCTCACTCCTCGCCGCCACCACAAATACTTAGTCTCTCTTTTCGTTCTTCGTAAATATGTCACATCTGATACAGAAATTAGTAAACACGGAATGAGTTGATCCTCAATATCACATAAAACTTTTTGAGAGGCGCGAGCTGTTATCCCAAACATACAAATAGCTCAACAAATATGGTCATAGATTTGCGTTCAACGCGCAAGAATTCAGCGAGCCTCAAGCATTCTGACCTACAACTTTATCTGGTAGGAGAGATTTGCAAAAATATTACATTTGGTGTAAATCCCCTCGACAAATAGATGTCCGTCTAGCGTCAAGTGTATCGGGATTGCAGTCCGGTCGAACATAGTCTCATAGGATGCCTGTTAGGCCACGAGGTCAGCTCCTTCTCTACGAGATCGCATCCTCGACCTCGACATGGACGACTATCGTCGCGTCTCAGCTCGTCTCTGCCGCTGGCGGGCACCACAGGGCATAAATTCGGGTCCAAGCGACTTCGGTACGAGCGGAATGTGTTCCTGCTGCCGCTGATCGTGGAAGGGCCCCTATCCACCCCAAAGCGCCCTCATTATGACGTCCACTGAATGATCAGAACCACTCCCTCTGCTGGCTCACCTCACCACTCTTGTCGGGTCACATTTGTGTACCTCCGAGCAGCCGCGCTCATCGCCCGTCGTTCGTCGGTGTCCGCCGCCCATCCAGTCCGGTCCTGCATGATCCTGCTTTACATCGTACGCGCCAAGCCGGATGTCGGATGTCGAGCATCCTCTGCACTGGATGCCGGATTCTGAGTCTCTTGTGCGAGACGACAAGGGGTGCCATGTGCAGATCTGTGTGAGGTGCGTTGGGGCATGGACCTGCGCCCCGTTAAGCTGGTGACTGGGTATGCGCTGCGCGCAGCGGGGACACGTCAGATCCTGCAGCCGCCCTCGCCCTCACCCAGCCAACGTCACCGCCATGTCGACCGGTCTCGCAAGGCACAGTTCCAACAACGGGCGAGACGGATGGGGCAGGGACCGTGCGCAACCTCTGTATCACGTCCATGCGCGGGTTGGTGGTCTCGACTTCGACTACGCCTTCAATCCCGTCGCGCGACGCTCGACCCGTTTAAGAGAGTTCTCAGGTCCCAAGGTTCCTTCCCGTCAAATTCAATGCGACGCGAGGGGCGGATGAAAGAGATTAAGAAAGTTTGATGGATGTCGTGGTTGTAGACGCTGCGATGGAGCTGGTGCACGGGTTTGCTGTATGCGTTGTACACAGCTCGTTATTTTGTGTCGACCCCCTGAGTATTGTACATGTCCTCGTATATGCACGAGTGAGTGGACGGGACGAGTGCATGCAGAACGAGACGGTAGCCATAGGCGAGAGAGAGAGGAGGTACCCAACCAGGACGGCTGCCTAGACCCCGAATCGCAAAGACGAAGGAGGGGCAACATATGCAGGTATGAGCGCTGGCGCGTCATTCACAGCACGAGCTGGTTAAAGCTCGGAAGCGGTCACGGTTTGCTCTGGCCGCCATAGTTGTAGGCGTCGGGCCATCTGAATCGCCTCCAAGCATCCACCACCTCCCTTCGTCGATCCGTCTCTGATCCCTGGGAAGCCGTGCTCGGCGTTCGTCGGTGTCCGCCATATGTTTGAATCCGTTTTGCCTTGCCTCTTGGAGCGGTTATCCGCTCCACGCTCCGTTTTCCGCTATGGACACATCAAACGCGGCAAGTCGGATGTCGTATGAACGTCGCTCTCCTCAGAAGACGAGACGGGACGGCATTATGCGCTATGGGAAATGCTGGGTGTATGCTGCCTGCGCGTCGTACCAGAGGCTGGTCGGTGTGTGCTGTCACCTGTGGTACTGCGAATTGCGACTCCGAGGCCATGGAGGGCGGCCGTCTCGCATCACCTCACCTCACATCCACCACACCATCGATCTCCTGAAGTGGACTTCGAGCACCAGAGACCTAGCTTAAGCCTGGCGCGTAACTAGCTCGTGTTACTTGAGCCTGTTCTCGACCTCGACTTGATCTCGCGCTGACTCGTCGAAGAGGGCTCTCAGGTCTCCGTCCTCGCGACGCCGATGTGGAGGAAAGCTCATGTAGATCAGGGAGACCCGGCGGAGGGTCGTGATTGTAGCTGCTATGGAGTGACGGAGCATGTCGCGAGCAGCCAGCTGTCCGTTGTCGACGGTGACATATGCCTGCGGGATGCGTGTGGGAGGAGAAAGAGACGGCATTCGCCAACAAGGTCCCATAAACCCTGTCGCGGAACGAAAAAGGCGAAATCGGAGCAAAGTGGGGTGCGGTGCGGTGGTAGGTGCTCGCTGTTCGATCTTCATAATCATCGTAGCCCGGTTTTGAGATGGAATATAGGCGCTGTTTGAGGGTCGGGGTCTGAGGACGCAGCACGTCCGGGTCATGCCGAATCATGTCCACATCGTGATCCCGAGTGGGCGGGAGACGCGAGCACGCGAGCGCTGAGTGAGGGCGCGGGGATGGGCGGGGTTGATGTATGATCGAGGCGTCGTGTTCTGGGTGTGGTCGCGGTCTAGCGGCAGCTGCAGAGTTGCAGTAGATATGTCGGACACAATCGGCGTACACAGTCCCCTAATCGCGAGGTCATGTCCGGTGTCATATACATGAGGGGTCCGGCGCGACGTTTGGCAAAGAGACGGCGCAAAATGACGCGAGTCAGCGGGGGCTCCTATCCTGGGTCCCGCAACACAATGTCGAAAAGGCGCATAGGACACGAAGGGCGCTCGTGCCTGTTCTTGTTCGCGGCGCTGGCCGGTATTGAGCTGGTGTGTAGGCTACACTGTCGATGTGAACGGTTCGGGTCGAGGAGTGCGTGTGTCGAATACCATGTTATCCATGTGCTGAGTATTTGAATCCCAACAACGAAGTGCAGGTCGTGAGTGAGCGATATTGTAGAAGACACCGTAAGTAGTCCGGATCCGAATTTGAGTGACGCGCTTCGTGCGTCACCCGTTCATCAGCCCGCTCCATGAGAGGCTCTTCCATGCTGTTGACACCGTTCTGCACAAAGTTGTTCGCGATCTTGGTGGCGTTGTCCAGAAGCACTGTAGGCATCAAGGTGCAGCCCTGCTTTGGAAAGTAACGCGTGCAAATACATCACGGTCCGTACTCTCCGGAGTCTGCAGGCTTCACGGCTCCCACGGGCCAAGGCGTCGGCATGGGGTGCTGGTCTAGTTCCCTCATCCGACACCTCAACTCATCGTTTCCCGTCTATCTTACTCTCCGCTCCACACCAAGAGTAATACCAGGTCCAGTTTGAATTCTTGGACGTGCGAGATAGCATGCCAAACCACATGTTTACAGGCGCTTCAAAATTCGTAGTGTCTGGTGGAACCTTCATCAATCATTCGGAAAAATCAGGTGGATCCAAAAGAAATTTGCTTAAAAGTCAGAGCGAAAGCTGAGTTTTCTTACCTAGCGCTCGACAAACTTTCGGCAGCCGCAGCACATGCCGCCTTGCATGATGCACCCGCACGAACCGATGCATCGCGATGTCATCAGCATACCCGGACAAACGTCTTGGATCATCTGGAACGTTGGGCTCAGGGAATCTGTGACGAAGGAGTTTCCGTCTTCTGGCTGTACGGTGGGGCAGGCGCTGGTAAATCAGCCATTATGCAGACGCTTGCCGAGCGGTGTGTGGCTCAGCATCTCGCCTTAGGAAGCTTCTTCTTCTCCGGCAGTGACCCAACGCGAAACACTGCTGAGGTCCTCATACCCACCCTTGTATATCAGCTTGCCCAGTTGCTTCTTGGAGCAGTCCAAGTCCTCGAGCTAATTCTTGACCACGATCCTTTGATTTTCAAGAAATCCTTTCGAGCGCAATTGCTTGCCTTATTTGTCCGCCCGCTCCAGCACCTGGTCCAACTCGGCATCATCAGCGACACCCCCCAATCGCCGAGAGTCTTCCTCGTCGATGGACTGGACGAGTGCAGTGACCCGGCGCAACAACAGGCGATTATCCAGGCGGT
Source organism: Psilocybe cf. subviscida (assembly GCA_013368295.1). NCBI lineage: Eukaryota > Fungi > Basidiomycota > Agaricomycetes > Agaricales > Agrocybaceae > Psilocybe > Psilocybe cf. subviscida. Next base: position 1,704,224 of record JAACJJ010000030.1, read on the forward strand.
CGCAGCAGTCTGTCATGAACACCATATCCCTGTCAAATTTCTCATTGCAAGTCGCCCAGAGCTTGTGCTCTCCGCGTCATTCGAGTGGTATAAAGTAGAAAACCATCTCCTGGGCACCATATCACTAAGCGAAGACGCCGATGCGGAGGGTGATATCCGTCGATTCATCGAGGCTGAATTTCTCAAAATCCGTACCCTCCATCCTTTCAAGAAGATGATCCGATCTAAATGGCCAGATATCTATGACATCAACAGGTTGATTTGGAAATCGTCTTCCCATTTCATCTACGCCTCTACTGCTATGAAGTATATTTGGTCAACAAAGGAGAATCCTGTCCGATCCCTCCAGGTTGTTTTGGGTCTTGAGGTCTCCCGGACCACTTCACCATTTGCCGAACTGGACGCCCTCTACCATCACATTCTTGGGTCTGCAGCACACCGCGATAAAATTCTCCAGGCCCTTGCGCACTGTCTTCATACACGCTTCCCTTCATCCATAGACGTTGTTTGCGCCATGCATGAATGGTCCAGAGATGATTTCTTTATCTATATGGCCGACATGACTATGCTTGTGACTGTGTCCGTCCAACGCTCTGGGTCCGAGTGGGAAGAGGTGAAGATTCTTCATGCTTCGCTCAGAGATTTTTTGCGCAATCAATCCAGGTCAGGGGCGCTGTATGTCAATAAGGCAGCCTATCTCGCATCCAAACTCGAGCGCTGCTCTCAGCTCTTCAATCTCTACACTCAATTCCAGTCCTCTCCGCCCGGTCTTGGTTACATGCTGTGCGTGCGCCTGCGGGACCAAATCGTTATCACCATTGCGCAAACTGGCCATCTTGTTATAACTCAGGAAGTCCTAAAGCAGTACGGTTTTGGCTACTTCTATCAGTCCCTACTACGCTTGGACGGGGTTAGTCACCACAATGAAATTTACTTTGACATCCAGCGCGATGTTTTCCAGTTTCTTCGCGCGGTCCAGTCAATAGTGAGTATCGCGCGCATATTTATCAGTTTACGAGGTCTCTGCAAATATTTGACTTACTATACTTGTTCAGAAAACTCCCATTGGTGTTGGAATATTTAGAAGTTTCTTGCAAGACTTTTTCGACATTTTGGAGTCACACATAAGCGGAATGAGCACGCTGCTTGCTCCCGCCATACTTCCATTAATATATCTTGGATATTCATGCGAGGTTGTGTGCGAGATACTGGACCACGATTTTGCCTACAATCCGATCAAAATGTCCACGCAATGGGCATCCCTCAAAGCGTTCAAGGAATCTATCCGGGTCCTTGACATTATAACCACAGCAGACCTTTCCTCGATCTGCCATAATGTCAATGCGTCTCCCGCACGCATAGCCGCAGCGGCAGATGCAATACTGGGGTATTTGATGGATCAAGTGCGCCTTCCTTGCATACCAGCATACTCGTCACACAAGGCCTGGCTACGGCGGATGAAGCCGGGGAAACATGTTGCCACTGGTTCGCCCAGGCTTGCGTCAGCCATCCATGCACAGTGGCTTAGGTCATTGCGCGGGCGGAAAGACACCATCTCCGTAGAGCAGGTTTTTAGGCTTCGATCTCTATCTATGGCGCTATGGCCGCAGCGTCATATCACGACAGATAGAGTGGAGCGGTGGAAAAACCAGCTTAGAATAACCATAAACCTCCTCGACGCTCTCCTATGGGTGCTCCCACAAGCGAGCATCTCAGAGCAAATTGTGCTTTATTCAAAAAGGACGTTCCCATGGTATCAGTTGGAGCCCGGTCTTGTTCGTCGTGTGCGCAAAAGCCTTGATAGGTACAGTAACCGAGTGCAAATTGCGAAGCTGGAGGAACTCGGACGAAGAATAGAGGATGGTGCGTAGTCTGTCCAGTTCCTTCGTGACGTTCGCTCTGATATTGCTCGATGTCCAGGTAATACCAACGCCTTGATAGAAAAATTGTGTACGCTCTACCTCAACGACCAAGACTGATGATACATGCTCCGAAAGTTCACATCCCGCTTTCAATATATTGCAATCAGTGTGATTTGGTTTTCAATTCCCATCCCAGGCATCGACTGATCACATCCTACCATACCTACCAAAGGTGCCCTAGATATAGCTACTGACTACAATGCTGTACAGTAAATTGTGCTTTCAAAGCGTCATGGGCCATGAAATGAGGCGCACTGTAAGGTCGCGCCTCGAGTAGCACACGTGACATGCATCAGATACGCCTTCCGCCTTCTTAGGCGCCCGTAAGTTTCATGCCTTTTCCACCTTCTGTAGGTCTCCAGATCTCGAGCCTGGTACTACCTCTGCTATCCTCCATGCTGCGCCTAGGGATATTGGATGCTGCGATCGAAGGGATTAGACCCGCATATAAATTGATAACTGAATAGAGAAACCGGGACCAAAAGTCATAAGTTGGTGTGATTGGAGCCCGACGCGACGTCTAAATATTTCTAGTCCAGGTAGCTATGTGCGGGATATCCCCTCTTGTGCCACTCCACGCGCAACACGTACTATCACCACCGTGAAAATGATCCCCTAAGAGTCATAGATTTACCAACCAGATATTATCATGCAAAATGAAGCTACTCACAATGACCTGTGGCATTGCGTCTTGCACAATTTGCGCAGACCATGTTCTATCCGTGTATAGCACAATGAGAAGGATCAGACACACTTACTACACCGCTCCAGATTCGACTATAATAGCTGCAGCGCTGGACACCCGCTTATGGTTTGCGTCTTCTATAAAACTTCACTAGATTTAGTCATCTATGTATGTGAGGGTGGGGGGGAGCGCGAAGCGCTCTTTGCGCCATACCCTAAAAATAGAAAAATGTAATAAATGTCAACGCATCATAGAGTGCCTGGATTATTCAAACTTATGGGGGACTGGTGTAGCTGTATGATGCTACGATAGCTTTAATGAAGCGAAGAATTGTGTGTTCGATTTGCGGTCTGCGCATTTTTTCTGCGCGACCTAGACACGGAACAATAGTGCACGACCTATTGGATTTCTTGCACAACCCATGGAGGGCAGACCCGCACATGCCATTACTACAGAAGTGTTCTGGTAGCTATCGAAACTATTGCACTACATGGTACTGGTAAGCTAGGGAATTTTCGTGCAGTAAAATGGCTCATATGGCTGCCCTATCACTATCCTACCCATACCTATGCTAAGGTGCAATATATAATCTTGTGAACGCTTTTTTTGGGCTCGATTCTTGAAAATTTCCGCCTCTTCTTCCATACCATGAAAAGACACCACTATAATTATATTGAATTGCGCTATGTTCACTTTGGGGTGATGGAGAACTGCCTCTTCAAACTGTATCTAATTTAAGCGGTCTATCGAACACAGCTTTTCAATCACGACACCTATGCCCACAGCGAGACGAGGCGCCGGTCTCCAGTGTCTCTCACCCAACGGTCACAATTCTCACTACGTTCAGAGCATTGATTTTCATCTCCATCTGTTCCTACTCTCTTCACGCCCTCGCTTTTGACTCGTCTTAAGCGCTCCTGGGCCGTGAAAGTATGCCAAACCACATGTTTACCGACGCCTCAATTGGCACGATCACCGGCGGAACCTTCATAAACCATTCGGAAAGATCAGGTGCGCCAAAAGGAAGTCTAGACAAGAGGCAAGGCATTGAATCTACATGAGTTTCCCTAGCACTCGACAAGCTTTCAGTAGCCGCGGCACATGGCGCACTGCATGATGCACCCGCACGGACAGACGAATCACGGTGCCATCCGCATACTCGGACAAACCTCCTTGACCATTTGGAACGTTGGGCTCAGGGCATATGTGATGAGAGGGCATCTATATTTTGGTTGCATGGAGGGGCTGGTGCTGGGAAATCGGCAATCATGCAGACGCTCGCTGAGCGCTGCTTTGGGCAGGGACTCGCTTTGGGCAGCTTCTTCTTCTCGCGTAACGACCCAACACGAAACACGGCTGAGGTCCTCATCCCAACCCTTGTATATCAAATTGCTCAGTTACTTCCTTCGGCCATCAGAGTGCTTGAGCCAGCTATCGATCACAACCCATTGATTTTCAAAAAATCCCTCCACATACAATTAATCAACCTATTTGTCCCCGTGCTCCAGTGCTTGGTACAGCTCCACATTATCAACAATACTCCCCAAACGCCAAGAGTATTTCTCATTGATGGACTAGACGAATGTAATGAGCCTGTCCAACAAATGGCAATTATCCAGGCAGTTTTGACAGTGTGCCACAAACACCTCTTTCCTGTCAAATTCCTCATTGCAAGCCGCCCTGAGCATACAATCTCCACAGCATTCCGGTGGCTTAAAGAAGAAAATTGTATTCTGGGCGCCATATCGCTCAGTGAAGACCCTGACGCGGACGCTGATATATACCACTTCATTCAGGCCAAATTTCTCAAAATCCGCACATTGCATCCCTTCAAGGATATGATCCCCTGCGAATGGCCTGATATTTACGATATCAACAAACTAGTGTGGAAATCGTCTTCCCATTTTATCTTCGCCTCCACTACTATGAAGTACATCTGGTCAGCGAAGGAGAACCCCGTCCGCTCCCTACAGGTTGTCCAGGATCTTCAGGTGTCCCGGACTGAGCCGCCATTCTCTGAACTAGACGCACTCTACCACCACATCCTTGGATCTGCAGCACACCTGGATAAAGTTCTCCAGATCCTTGCGCATTGTGCTTTTGCAAGCTTACCATCATGGATAAGTATAATCTGCATTATACTGGAATGCTCCAGGGAGGATTTCTTTATCTTTATGGCTGACATGACTCCACTGGTGGCCTTTTCCCAGTCATCATTGCAGGATCTCAAGCATGAAGAGGTGAAGCTTCTTCACGCTTCGCTCGAGGATTTCTTGCGCAACCCATCCAGATCGGGATCACTACATATTGACGAAGGAGCATATCTCGCATCCAAACTCGACCGTTGCTTTCAGCTATTGAACCTCTACAGTCAACAGCTGAGCACTACACCCAATTGGCCCATACATCACAAGTCATCATACACGTCGGGTGTGCCGTACTTCATGCTCTTTGCTCAGATTATTATGACGATCGAGAAATCCGGTCATCTCGTTACAACTCAGGAACTTTTGAGACGGAATAACCTTCGCGACGTCTATCAGTGCCAACTGCGCTACGTCAGGCACCATTATCCGAACGTGACTCATGTCCTTAGCCACCTTGGCTCTTTTCTTGAAGCCGTACTCTTAACAGTGAGTAGATTGTATATCTAATGCATCCCAATTCTCTTCAGCAATAACACGTGCTTACAATATAGGAGATGTCTGAAAGGGTCAGTCTGTACGGAGACTACTCGCAAGACTTCTTTGACATTTTGGAGTTGTATATCAGCCCAGAGAGCATGCCACTTGATCCAGCTATATTGCCATTGATATCCCTTAGTTATCCATCTCGAGCTATACACAACATACTTTCCTACCATCGGCGCGACAGTCCATCTTTTGGGGTTTTGGATTCTATATTCGTCGACGATCCCTCGGGATTTGTGTCAATTGTAGAAATTGCCTCAATCAGCCATATCAACATCTCTCCCGAGCGTTTTGCAGTGGCGGCAGGGGCAATATTGGACTATCTGTTTGATGATGTTGAACCACATCGCTCGTCAACATACTCAACACACAGTTCATGGCTACATCAGACAAAGCCTGGTAAACATATCGCTATGGGTGCTTCTAGGCTCGCGTCGGGTTCTCACGCACAGCGTCTTCACTCATGGCGTAGGCGCATTTTGCGTCTGCCGGGTATGCCACTGACTACTCGGATGAAGAGCATGATGCAGATGTGGAAGGAGCAGCTTAGAATGGTTGGTAACCTCCTCCAAGCTTTACTCTGGGTGCTCCCAAAAGCGGGATTTTTAGAGAAGATTGTAAGCTACTCAAACAGGAGCTTTCCGCAGAGCATATATCAACGCAACATCGGTGTTTTTCGCCGCGTGCGCAAATGCCTTGATGCATATACTAGTCGAGTGCAAATTGCGAAGCTGGAAGAATTGGGACAAAGAATAGAGAATGGTGGGTACTTTGTCTAGGTTTTATTTGAAATGATACTTAATCCATGCAGGTGATGTCAACGCTCTCATAGAAAAATCGCGCGTGCTCTATCTGGATACCCAAGATTGAGAATACATGTAAGCATTATCGACCAATCCATAACTTGCATCTCAGGTATTGATCAGATCCACTTGGCATCAGAATTGACCAATTAGGCAAGCCAGAAGCACCCATCGTCACACACAATGCCGCTGGTTGCAACTTCGTGATTACCCTCTCTTCATTGCCATTTATTCAACGCCGCAGCTATTCGTATTTCTCATTTTGTCAAATTATTTCCCAAATTAGTTTACAATTTAACAGGCGGTGTGAGCAATTAATTTGATTCATGGTTGCCCATCAAGTCATCAGCAGTTTGACAAATTGCTTTTTCGGTTTTTTTTTGACTTGTACAAGTCGATAAAACCCGGAAAAAGCTCAACAACCTGCAAGCAACAACCAGGGTCTATTTTTGAAAAAGCTATGAACTTGAATTTGGGGTGGCGTAAAATACAAAGATTCGGACGCTATGCCGGTATGTATGAGAGAGTAATGGCTGGTGAGATGTTACAAGCCAGTAATATTTCGCAATCAAAGTGGAAGAAGGCTACAGAGCTGGCATAGGCTGGTGGCCTTTTTTGGGTTTTCCAGCTTTTGACTTGCGCGAGCCCACAGCAAGCCGAAAACCCGGCAATCAAAACGTGAACTTGCTGATGCAATTCAGAACACATACTGTCACCCATCACCTGATGGGTCACATAGACCGATGGGTCACTTGCACTTGAAACAGTAATTGCTTCTTCGTAAGATGCGGTGTGGCTCCAGAATTTTGTTATATGAGTATACACACATCCAAGCTTTACTGTGTGCCCATTTTCGCGGCGGAAATCCACTGGAAATGTACTTGAAACTTATCGTCTCTATCTGACTGACCTGAGATCGTGTGAAATGAACGTCTATTTCTGGACATGTATTTCCGCTATGGCCACCAATCCATAAAACCATGAGCTTTTGCAATAAAACAACGTCTGTTGTGAGAAGAAAGATTGCTTCTTACAAGTTGCATAGATGTTATTCCAGTCTAATTCTATGAACCATAAGTCAAGAAAGATATTTTCTGATAATCTGGGTTACCGCCCCGGAAAACAATTTGATTAGCTTGGGGAACATCTAAACAGTAGACAGCCGGCGGCTTTGTGAAGTTGGAGCAATATTTCGTTGAGATATTGTCAGATCTTTAACACCATGATTTTGCACAATTGCATGGTTAGTGGGTCGACTCTATGGAACCCTCGCTAATGCCATAATTTCCGGCTGTTGAGTATATATATTGCATCATAGCTATAATGTACCATTTCGGCGTATTTTCTGTCTAAAAAATCCAGTAATAGGCCTTCGAGCCCATGATTTTCAACATCATTCTAATGACTGACTTGCGAAAGCCATTATAGGTTCAATTTGCTAGCTAGAAAGTACCAAAAAGTGGTATGTATGAAAAATGTAGCTAGTCAGACGTTTCTGCCTTCTAGGTATGGTTTTCACTTGAAGAATCTAACAAAATGTAGACGTAAAAGGTGAAGTACCAGGCGCCAAGTGGCTGTGCGTTATCTGACCCATGTTGTCGGGCCGCCACAAACCGGGTGTGACCCATCGGTTGTCAATCAGCCATTTTGGATACGTCGTCGTAAAATAATCGTCTGAGTCGTAAACCGTACTCTAAAATTCCGAAATTGTGATAATTTGTAGGAAACATATATATTAACCTGTTTATACAAGGTCGCTTCTTCTCGCAGGCTCCTTCTGAAGAAATTCTAATTTTGCGCTAGGGTGACCCATTAGGTGATGGGTGACAGTACAAGAGCAATGAGCTAGCGAAAATGTGAAATATGAAAAGCTGAGCATTCTGGCCATTAAGATTATCTGTGCTGAGGGCTATCAAATTTCACTATGATTTTGGTTCTATACTGCACTATTTCAACCAATTCGGCAGTCACACAAACCAGTCGAGATATGTAATACTTAGTACATATCAATATCAATTTTCCGTGTGGATGGAAATACCGGATTAATGAGAATATGAAAAAAGGGAGTTTATACGCAGTTGGTGATCATCAGAGCATCTGAAAATACTAGCAGTCCATATGGCGTTGGTCAGAATAGGCAGACTCGGAGCGCAAAGGGAAAAGTTATACCAGAAGGTGCTGAGTAGTATGAAGCAAACCAGATACCATAGCGTCAATAATTTGAGTTGCCTGATCAAGGAAGGTCCGAGGTGAGGTGAGGGAAGACAAAGGAGGATTTAGTTTTCTGTGAAGGGTTTTTCGAAGTTCGGTCATTTTTCATAGCGGCTCTATCAAGCTGAAGAGCAATAATCACATACGCATTATGATGATATGTGACAATTCGATAAATTGTTGTGAAATTTGATAGCAACTTGATCAAAGCGGAGCGTAGGTACTGCCCAAGAGTAAATGATTCTCACAGAAATACATTGTACATTACAGGAACCAACATATCTTCTCGCGAACTGATCACAAATACTTTATCCTCCTCACCTCCCATCTAACCTTACTTTCTCTATCCCTATCCTTCTCTCTATCTTTGCCACCGTCGTGGTCACGAGTCAGCACAATGACCTTGCCACTGTTCTCCTCCCAATGATCGACGCGTCGCAGCTTACGACACTTCCATGCTAGGACACCCGCAATCTCATCGTTCTTGCGCATGCGACTACGGTCCATCATGGACATTTGCGCTGGGGGCTTGCCCGCGTTGCCGCCGGAGGGCATCTCGCGCGTCAGGGTCGCGGTACTCATCGTCGTTGTCGTCGCTACGGGTGGGTCCGACAGGCCAGTAGGACCGGACGTGGAATTCGAGGTGGTATTGGAAGTGCTCGACCCGGCGCTCGCGTTGGCGGTGGGAGTCACGGTGATACCGTTCGAGACCACAAGTGTCCCGCCAATCGCCACAGACGACACCTCATAGAAGAATCGTACGCCGTGCATCGCCGTTAGCTCGGGTAGCGTCGAAAGGAGTTCTGCCCACTCGACCATATTCGTCGCAGGGCCTGAGCGGTCCGCTCCTCCTCCTGTATTCCCACTTCCAGCAGGCCGTGAGGCGTGTGCGTTGTGTCCTAGTCGCCGCCCGACGTCCAAATGCTGTAAATGTGGCGCAGCCCCCGCGAGCCGGCGTACATCCTCCATGTCGTGCCAGCCCGCGAGTTCGACGCGCCGGAGTGTCGCCGAGTGAATTTTGAGGTTCTCCAAGAAGATAGAGTCAGGAACGGTCCTGCTCCCAGCCGTATTCGCGGGATTTTGGTTTGAGTTGTAACTCCCCGCGAGCTTGAAACCCTTGACAACTTCCAGCGGGCGAGTCGCCAGTGTCTCATCTACATCAACAGGGCACTCCAACACCGCATTGATGACCTCTTTACTCGCCTTGATCTCTCTCAAGCGTGGAAGAGCACCGGGCGCGAGCTGCAATGGACGGACACCTGCCGCTGTCTGGATGTTGATAACAAGGTGCAGCACTTCTAAAGCCATATGGACCGACAAGAAAGACGAAGGCGCCACGGGCGATGCGCAGCGGAGGTTCACAAGAGTGAGCGTTGTGAGATGAGTCCAGCGGCCATATAGAAGAAGCTCGTCAGCGAGTGGACGTGCACGCGCGGTCGGGGTCCCCAGAACGTTGATTGCGGCGGTGTTATTATTCAAGCCTTGTGCGCGAGGGGTTGTGTAGGTGATTTCGAGGTCCTAAGAATCAAGATGTCATCTATTAGAAAATATAGCGGAGATGATAATAACCATGGCTGCGAGATACTGACCTTGAGGTTACCGCATTGGTGCAGAACCGAGGCGATCCTTGAGAGATCCGGCTGCTTCGCGGCACCATAGGCGTGCGCGGTGGAGCGGAACCGGACTGTCTCCATGTTGAGCATCTACAGCATACCATCGTCGTCAAACATGGATATATAGGGGCACCTGGAGATGAATTGCTCACCGATGCAGCAGGAGCTCTTTGACGCTTTTGAATACGTGCCCGTCTTGACACCTGGCTGACCTCGCTGGCACTATCACTACGGTCGTCGTTTTCCCCATCAGCCTCGCCATCTGCCTCACTGTCACTACTACTGCTTCTATTCTCATCGCTATCCTCGCTTTCTTCGCTCTCCACCCTGCGCGGTGCGAACATCAAGTTATCGCACAACTCCACCACCCTCAGCCTGCCACCACCCGTTGTCGCACTGCGCATCAACGCCGGCCACACCGCCCTCAGCAGCTGGATCGGTGCGTGAGCAGACGCCCAGTGGAAGTGCGTCAGGCCGGTCATTCGCGATAAGGCGGCAGCGAGGAGTTTTTCTTGTTTGGCGTGCATGCCTAGCGCGAAGGGGAGACCGCTTCTGCTACCTCGTCCGGGGATAGTGGCGGCGCGTGTCGCAGGCTGGGCGTCTGAATCTGACGAGGAAGATGTTGAAGAGGTGTTTTCGAGGTCGGTGTTACTGTTCACGATGCCACGCGGGATGAGCAGGCGCTCGCCCCCGCCCATGGCGTTCATCCCACCGCGTTCGTCGATAATCTCCACCCTTCGCACGTTTCGCGCCAACGCCCTGTTCCGCGCTAGATGGTGCCACACGGCAATATCCGACACCTTGCACCTTATGACGCGGTACTCGTAGTGTCGAGGGAAGACCACGCCCGCGACCCGCCGACATGTAAGGCCCGCGCTGCGCAGGTCGCGCCGGTCGTCGAGATGCGACAGGACGGCGTCAAGAATTTCAGTCGGCTGGTTGACAAGACCGTTCAGTGTGCCAGTGGAGCCCATTCTCCCTGTCACTGTCGACGGCGTGCCAGAAGCTGGATCTGAAGACGAAGAGAGAGAAGCAACTCCAAGTGCACGCGCGCCATGGCAGACATACGGGTCCAGGACACCAACGAGATGTGTTGCGAGCGCATGTTCAGCAGGCGTGAGGCGGTACGCACAGCCGCCGATACGCGTCGGGAGCGCGGCGAGCAGCTTCAGAAGGTGCGTGAGCGCGCCCAGGGGGTCTGTGCGTGGGTGCTGCGCGCTGAGGCTCTGTTTCTTGATGGTACTACTGCTGCCTGGTCCTGTACTCGGCGTGGCGCCATGCGGCACCAGCGACGACCGCGAATGGAGAAGGGGTGCACGTCTGCTGGTGGCGGGCGGCTTACTTGTCGTCGTCGTCGAGCCACCGGGCGGCGCACTGGAGGCCGGCACGCCGCGAGATTTCGACGATGAAGATGGGGCAGGTGCCTTTGTCTTCGCTTTGGCCTTTGAGGCCCCGGTGCTGGCGGAGGGCATCGATGCGGATCGATGGTGTGGACCGTGGTGGGAACAAAGAGAAAGGAGGTCGGTATAGATATGTCGATATCTCCTTGGGTGTCGGACCCGAGGATAGATATACCCATGTCCAGGTGATGGCTGTGCGACTGGTGCAGTGCACATGACGTGGAGAATTAAGGTATGTAGGGATGATTGGCGAGGCGCGAGAACATGATGGCGAGAAGACCATTGTGATCGTAATCACCATAGGTCACAGCACGCGCTGTGACATGTCGTGTTCAACGGGCGCTAAAACTGAGAGCACCGGAGACAAACAGTGGAAGAGGCGTAATGAGACAAGATGAAATTGTGTAATAGAACCATAGCGACCATGACACTTCTTTCTCCGGACGACTTTGATCATGACTGACTCAAACCTCCTATCGTGTCAGCCCCTTTCATAGATAATATATAGGCGACCCAGCCACCAGCCATATCGTCAGCCCCATCTTTCTCCCTTCCCCGTGCTTCTTCGTCAGGTTTTATCTCCGTTGCGCCCTCGTCGCATGATAACCGAAAATGGACCACCAACGACAGTTTCCTGGCTTCAACTCTCCGCATCCAGTTCTCTACGGACGTGACCCGGACGTAATCCACAGAAATGCCAGCCCGTACAAACCCTGCAGCGTGTGGGTCTAATATCGGAATACACGGAAGATAAAAGCGACCCTCTCGCAATCAAGTGGAGGCGAGGGGACGGCAGCAGAGAGGCGTATCACTGAAATGACGGAGGTGGGAAGCAGAGTCGGCCCCTACTGGCACCTCGAAATGGTTCCATGGGACCATCGTGGAACTTATCTGAAGCCATTCCGAGTATCGGCCATCGTCTATAGTCATCGGCGACCGACGACGCTTCATGGACTTGTTGGCCGCATGCATTCCGACCTTGGGGTGCCAAAACGAGGCCTACACGCCGGGGTGGGTTCGCAAAAGAGGAAAGTAGGAGGGGGCGAGCGGGGTCGGGAGGGCGACCTTTGGGGGGTGTTCGGGGAGGAGGCGAAGCAGGGGGAGGAGAGAGGACGGGTGGGTCCCGGGGCGTTGCGCGAACGAGATGTGCACGTCTGTGAGGAGAGAACCTAGGATCCAGGAGCCCCAGAGCACAAGGACCCAGGATACACGACTCGAACGAATGACCATCGACCTAGATATTCGACTGATGTTAGCCAATCGCCTTCAGCGTGAGTATCAAGGTGTGGGTTGAGACGTACTGAGAGACCCCATACGGAGCTTACAGCTCCATCTTCTCTTCCGCATCATCCGGGACTGGCTGACCCTGCCCGCTCGCAGCATTAGCAGCCTTCTTCGCCCTCTTCTTCGCGCGCGCCTTCGCCGACTTTGAAAATTTGCGCTTGGTGGGGGGTTGATAGCTATACAAAAAAAAATTGGAAGGAAAGCAGGGATGCGTCAGTGAAAATGGGTTATAGAGAGACGTGCTGGAGGAAAATGGGGTTGGGATCGGGATTGGAGATCGGCGGTGACAAAGGTGTCACGGTCCGTCATGCGCATGCGCTTGCGTAGAAAACAGGGAAGAGGGAAGAAGAAAAGGGACGTACGACGCGCCAGTGGTAAGGAGTTCTGGACGTTCGGTGGTAGAGAGCGTGATGCGCATATAGGGTGTTTGGGTCTGCCTGGGGCTAAATGATACGCCATTCGGTAGTCAGTCGCCAGAAGAACAATAGAGAGCGGAAGGGAAAGGAGAACGAAAAGGAGAGAGACACACTGATTTTGCCCGCCCATCGCGTGGATAATCTGGTTCGCTCTCTCCGCAGCGTCACCCCCGTTACCTCCACCAACGCCAACGATATCTGGGCGGAGTTCCTCGAGCGTGCCGATCTCGTTGTACTGAAACAACCCCATCTCCCTCGTCGACTTTTTCTCCGCGAGGGTGTTGACGAACTCGCGTTTGATGATCTCGGCGACGGAGATGAGACGCGGGATGGTTGATGTTGCGGAGGCGAAGGAGGTGGGGGCAGCGTTTGGGGCCGCGTCAGAGGGAGCAGCGAAAGAGGAGGCGGCGGCGGCGGCGGCAGTGGTGGTGGGGGTGGTGGTGAAAGAGATCGGCAGGGTATCAAGCACGAGTACGCGCTCGTCATCCGTGGCGGGGTCGGGGCACTGTTAACGTTCCGAGTTAGCGAGAGGACGATTGGAAAGAAGATAGTGGAAGGTTGAGGGAAGAGCAGGGGATAGGGAAGACGGGACACCGCGCGGACTCACACTGAGAAAATCCAGAGCGGCCGTGATCCACGACTTCATCTTGCCCTGGTTCGTGATGCGTATTTCTTTGTGCGTCGGTGCTGTCTCCGATGTTGATTGCGATGTTGAGGAGGGAGCGTCTGCGGGAGCGTGGGAGCCCATTATTCCGACGTTTTGAGTGTGTTTTCAGCGTGGATGGAAGTGTGAGGAAGAGGAGCAGAAGGGTTAGAGCGATACAGAGGAGAACGAGGAGAGCAAGAAAGATCATGACGGTTCACGGAAAGACGGCCCGCACAGTATTTGCACATGTTACGTTCCAAAGAAGCGCGACTGCCTGATGGCTGTTGACCGCGTTGAGCTCAACCATCTCCACCTTCGACCGACCATCTCTCTTCCATCTAGGATATGGCCTCCTCATCCTCAAACGCCCCCTCCGTCTCCGCACGCACACCAAATGTGCCCCCACTCCTCCTCTGCGAGGCGCTTGGCTTCTCCCCCCAGCTCCTCCTAGACGACATCATCAACATCGCGAACAACGCGGTCCAGGACGGCGTCAACGGCATGGAGGAATTCCTGAACAAGTGGGCCGATGAGCGGATGGCGTTGGAAGACGCTAACCCCAAGGCGGGATCGCGGACTACGTCCACGCTGAATGCGGACGCGGATGCGACGATACATGAAGTCGAACAGGGTTTGGTCGCGTTCCAGACGCTGCTGGAGTACCATACCGACATCGCGTTCGATTTCTTCGAGGCGTGGTGTCTTAGAAATATCTTCATGATTCCGCCGGATCTCCCTGTCGTGCTTCCCCACCAGGCGGGGCTGGATCTGACGGCGACGCCGGAGAAGGAACAGGCGCTGATGGACGAGGTGGAGGAGTTGAGGAAACAGTTAGATGCTGTGAGATTCTCCTCTCATATTTTTTTCCCTTTTTCGAATCGTTTCCTCTTCCGTTAATGTGGTTGTCTCTGAATCTTCCCTCGACTTTCACCACTCAAATCTTCACTTCTCGCTTTTCAATGCTTCACGCCTAGTTCGAATCACCTAAACTGACCCCTACCCTACCAACCAACAGCAACGAAAGCTCAAACGCGTCCTCCAACGCGCCGTGCGCACCTCCGCCCGGCAGCGGCAACACGCCGAGACCCGTCTCACATCCCTCTCCTCCATCAACCCCACATCCCAAACCCCAGCCCAAGACCCGCTGCACACCCTCCCCCCCAAGATCCTCGCCATGTACACCACCCTCGCCTCCCTCTCCGCCCACGCGCCCCTGAACACCATCGACGTCCCCGCGCGCGCGCCGAGTGCACAGGCCGACCCGGGCAAGAGACAGTGGGAGACGAGCCGCACGGGCTACCTGAGCTGGGCGGTGGGGCGGCTCGTCGAGCGCGCGGAGGGCACCGCGGACGCGTCTGGGGCGAATATGGACGAGATGGGCGCGGGTGTGACCGGCGGTGCGGGCAAAGCGGCGGTGGACGCTGCAGAGGCGGGCACGGCGGATGTTGGTACGAGCGCGGAGCTGCAAAGGGCGTTGGCGGCGGTGGAGGCTGTTGGTGCCGTCAGGCGGGATCTGGAGGGTGTGCGGTCTCCCGTGGCGTCGCAGGGGGCGAGTCAAGGCTCTAGTCAGAGTCAGAGTCAGGGTTCGAGCCAAGGTCAGAGCACCGCGAGGCGGCAGAGCCAGGGGTCATCGAGTCAGAGCGCTGCTCAGCCTCAGCGACGACAAAGTCAGGCGGGCCAGAGGAGGCAGAGTCTGATTCCGAGCCAGAATCGGAATCGGAGGGGGGAGGTGGATAAGGGTAAGGATGTGGATGCAGACGGCGACGTGCCGATGGACGAGTAAATGTGGCTGAGGATCGGGACGTTGTATTTCTATTAGTATCCTTATATGTTGTCAGTCCCTTTTCCTCAACCTCCTCGTTTTCTTTTCCCGCAATGGTTCACTAACGGTTTCTTTGCGATGCAGGTCGTATCATTATTTGTTTTCCTCGCTTCCTTCTCGTCGTGATACCTTCCTATTGGATTTAGACTGAATGCCTGTGTATGTGTCCGATATCGCTCGCTTCGTAATCTCAACGCCAGTGTGCTGCTCTTCTCTCCGCGGCTATGTACGGTTTTGGTCGACAGCCAGATCTCTGGTCCTGGTCCGATCAGACAATACTGACCTTTGGCTTGCCGACATTATGCTTCAAAAAACCCGCAATCCATGGCCTCTTCCTCATGAATAAGCGTACTTGTCGGAAAACCTCCATTATCATAATCTTGTGCGATAGGCCCCATACCTTGTCCCCAGGCGCCTGATGAATTATGGACCATTAGCACTTTTCCGGCTGCAGACGTTCAGTGCTCGGAGAACCGCTAAAAACGACAGACACTGTTCGACCAAGTGCATCAGCACTACTAAGTGATTGACATGCATACAGAAAACAGGTATTCATTTATACTACGTATACATTGTGTACGTCCTCTTTGTGTGGAATTGTGGGCGCTCGTCTGATAATTGATGCCAAGCGACGTATTGACATATATAGCAATCGGATGGGAAAGGGCGACACCAGCGATGAAAGTCGAGGTTTTGCCGACATAAGTGAGTCGCGCTGACTACAATATCGGTGAAGACGGGATAGGCGCGGCCAGGATAACGAGCCTCTATCGTCAATCTTGGGCATTTAAGTAGAGCATGTGCGATTTTTCGATCAAGGCATCCACATCACCTGCATGTAAAGTTAGAATTTTGGATAGAAGATAACACACTGACCACTCACCCTTCTCTATTCTCTGTCCAAGCTCTTCCAGCTTTGCATTTTGCACTCGGGTAGTGTACTCGTCAAGGCAATTACGCACGCGACGAACAAGGACTGTATCGCGCTGATACATAATACGCGGGAACATCCTTTTTGAATAACGCACAAGTTTCTCCGAGAAGTCTGCTTTTGGGAGCACCCAGAGTAGAGCGCCGAGGAGGTGACCTACAGCCCTTAACAGAATAGATAGGGAATGAAGCCTAGAGTGGAGGGTGTTTTCAATGTATGGTGTTAAGCCGCTGTAGCCGTTAGTGCTCTCGCCGTCAGTGCTCTCGCCGTCAGGGTCACGTTCCATGTTAATTTCGTTTCTCTCCAGAGCCGAAAAGAGAATACACTGTTTATGAAAGACCGATGCGAGCCTGGGTGCACCTCTCGCTACATGTTTTCCGGGCTTCGTCCGCTGCAGCCATGACTTATGTGCAGAGTGTGTTGATGAGCGACCCAGCTCAACATCATCAATCAGAAACCCCAATATCGCCTCCGCCGCTACCGATAAGCGTTTGGGGGAGGTGTTGATGATGCTGTGACGGATGGAGGCAAGGTCTTCTGCGCTTATGAGGTCTAAGACTGTCACAGACCCACTGGAGTGCGCAAGGAGCCCATATGATTCGCTGCGATAAGGGTAGACGTGTATCTCCTGAATAGCCTTGGATGGATATCTAAGACAGATCAATGGTAATATGGCGGCAGCAAGCGGCCCGCCGTCGGCGATTATGTGCGACTCCAAGATGTCGAGGAAATCTTCCAAGCAACCCCTAAACAGCTGGGCACCATCGAAAGGCTTCTGAAAGTGCACCCCATCATATTTTAGGGAACGACAAAACTGCTACAAATGCACAAATACTCACTGTCACGTATACCGCCATAAAAAACGAGGAAGCTCGTTCAATGCGTGGGTCAATTATACATATTCCTTCAGGTCTAATAGTGCGATCAAAGCGTAGTCGACACTCATGGAAATCACGAAGGCTGTATCGTCTCAACGCTTCTTGAGTTGTAACATGATGGCCTGTGGTCCGGATGGTTCCGATAATATGGTCACTCAGCGTAGAGTATGGCCCATCCAACGAGTCAAGAGTATGTCTAGGCCAACCCTGGCGACTGGGCAGTTCCTGACTGTAGAAATCTAACAGCTGAAAGCAGCGCTCGAGAGTGGATGCAGCATAGACTTCTTTTTTGACATACAGGGATCCTGATCTGGATGGATCGCACAAGAAATCTCCGAGTGAAGCATGAAGCAGCTTGACCTCCTTTTCCCGTTTCCCAAACAGGCTGTAGTGGATGAGTGAGTCTTGAAATCTGACAAGTGGAGTCACATCGGCCATGAAAATGAAGAAGTCGTCGCTAGAGTAGTCAAGTATGATAGAAGCAATAGCTACCAACGAAGGTAACCATGTGAACACACAGTATGCAAGAATCTGGAGGACTTTATCCCGGTGAGCCGCAGAGTCAAGGATGTGATGGTAGAGTGCGTCTAGCTCAGCGAATGGCGATGTTGTCCGGGACACCTCGAGGCCCAGAACAACCTGTAGGGATCGGACGGGGCTCTCCTTCGCCGACCAAATGTACTTCATAGCGGTGGAGGCATAAATGAAATGAGAGGATGATTTCCGTACAAGCTTGTCGATGTCGTCAAGATCGGGCCATTCGGAGGGGATCATTTTCTTGAAGGTATGTTGCAAACGAATTTTCAGGAACTCGTTCTCGATGAATCGACGTATATCATGTCCTGCATCAGCGTCTTCACTGAGTGATATGGCACCCAGGACACGATTCTCCTCTTTATACAGCCCGAACGATGTGGATATCGCCTGCTCTGGCCGGCTCGCAATGAGAAATTTGACAGGGACATGGTGTTTATGGCACGCTGCCGCCACGGCCTGAATGATTGCCCGATGTTGAGCCGAGTCACTGCATTCGTCCAGTCCATCAATAAGAAATACTCGTGGCGATTGGGGAGTGTCACTGATAATCCCGAGCTGTACGAGGTGCTGCAGCGGAGGGACCAATAAATCGAGCAGTTGGACCTGAAGGGATTTCTTGAAAATCAATGGGTTGCAATCAACAATCGGCTCGAGTACGTCAAGGGCCGGAGGGAATAACTGGGCGAGCTGATATGCAAGGGTTGGGATGAGGACCTCGGCAGTGTTCCGTGTTGGGTCGCTGCGCGAGAAGAAGAAGCTCCCCAACGCGAGTCCCTGAGCAGCACATCGTTCGGCGAGTGATTGCATGATGGCCGATTTACCAGCGCCTGCTCCGCCGTGAAGCCAGAAGAGAGAGGTCCCCTCGTCGCATATTCCCTGGGCCCAACGTTCGAGATTCTCGAGAACGTTTACCCGAGTGTTCTGATGGCATCTTGATTCATCCGTTCGTGCGGGCGCATCATGCAAGGCACTATGCGCTGCGCCTGCTGAAAGCTTGTTGAGCGCTAGGTAAACCAGATAAGTGTTGACGTTCTGCTGTCTTATGAACGTTCCTTTTGAACGTACCTGATGTTCGCGAATTGACTTGATTGACGAAATTTCCGCCGGAGATTGTGAAATTCGAAGCGGCAGTAAACATTTGTTGCCACAGAGCGCTCAACCAAGGAAGGCTTCTACTTGAAGTTTGACAGAGTGTAAGGAGCGCGTGGAGATTGTAGAGGAGAGAGAGAGAGAGAAACAAGGATCTGAGGGACTCTGAAGTGGCGTGGAGTCAAGAGACAATCCAGGGAATTGAAGCCCAGCCACTCATATAGCCATCGCGGACTAACGAATGAAGAGGCAGTGTTCAAGGCAGTGTCACCCAAGTGTTGAGCCCGAATTGGATTTTTGGAAGGCAGTCCTGGCGCCTCGCGTTACGTGAATTCTCCTGTTTGAAAACGAGCCACAAGATCGCATAGGTCGAGATAGATCAGTATGGTCCAGCGCAAGCATTTGGCACGTACACTAGAAGCTCAGCATTCTTCAAGCGTTCTTCACTGAAGGCTAGTATTAGTAACGGGTAACCCGGGCCGAGGCTTGCTTGACCTGCCGTTGTTTGCCCTTCGCTCGCCCAGATCCTCCGTCCGATCTTGAGATCATCTGTCTCATCACTCATTCCACCTACCTTCACTCGACTTTGCTTTGCCTTCACCATCACAACCACCACGGGACAAGACGAGCCACCCCAAAGCACCAGCACCCGCCCGCCCTCAGCACTGGCTTTTACTTGCATAGGCCTGCTTCTGCCGCCGACTCGCTGGCGCCAGAGGGTGGATACAGCTCAACATGAACAAGACAGAAGGCGTTACTCGAGCTGTGCGCAGGCCGCTGTACCAGCTCAGGCCGTAGCAAGACCAAGAACAAGATGCTCGCCTCTCATGCTGCGCCTCGCGTCGCCTGTACTTGAGTTTCCTTGTCTTCACGATCTCTGGGTCTTTTGTTGACCATAACCCGTCTCTTTCGTCTCCTGTACGTGTCACTTATAGGCAGACTTGTATGCGGTCTCACAGTAAGTGGCAGGCTCAGGCTGTGGGTATGCGCCTTCTCCTTCTCTGAGGGTACGGCCTCCGTCAACCATCAAACCTCTTGGATCCCTCTGGAATCGAGCTGCTCCCCCTATTGGAAACGCGGGACCAGGATATGGACATCCGAGAGACGTCCCATTGTGCGAAGGTGGTCAAGGTTGACCGTTAAGCGCTGAGCGCGAACACCATGTTGACCAGAGTGCTTGTCCGGTCCAGGACCTCCACGTCTTCACCGCTTTCGGCTTGCATTCGTTCGACATTCATGCAACTCTCAACTTGTAGCACGTCCCTAGGTTCTGGCGCCAGGCGGAGACAGGATGTAACCGGCAGACAGCACGCTTCGCCCAGGATAGCATAGTATACATCCCCCCCCATGTCATCTCGTCTGTTCTCATACGGAACATGAACGGACGACGCGCTATCTAGGACGCGGGCCCGAGGCAAACCAAGGCGAGGCTGAACCACAGAGGACGGATAGCCGGCACAGAGGAGCGATTTTCGACAGCGCGGCTGCTCACGAATCAGGATTGGGTCCGGGCAAGGAGGCAACCTGGTGGAGCGCCGACGCAAGCTCAGGGAGCGGTCACGGGGTGCTAAGTGATGGTGTCCGTCGGCGAGCAGCAATAGTGTACTCTACAAGTGCTCCAGCTCAAACCCGTGAGCCCACTTCCATCTCGGGCACGGAGATATCTATCTCCGACACCACCACCGCCGCCGCCCCCGATTCTGGCGGCAACCACAGTGCCTGCAGCAAAATTTCTGCTTCTGGTGTGCGTCGCGTCATAGTCACGCTCGCCCACATCTCGAGTATCCAATGCTGCACTACTCTACCCTGCGTGAGTGATGTAGAGAAGAGAAGGTTGATATGGCGCGAGCGCCTCTGGCGAAAACGAGATCAGAGTTGGCTACAACGGTTGTGTGACCGCGGTGAGGTGAGGCGCGGTGACGAGATGCAAGAAGTGCGCCTCATTGATGCCCGTTGCCCGCGTTTCCATCATATCTCCAACATCTCCCTTCTACACATCGGCCCCACCCCTCCTTCATCTAGGATATGGCTTCCTCATCCTCGAATACCAACACCGCTTCCGCACGCACGCCGAATGTGCTCCCACTCCTCCTCTGCGAGACACTCGGCTTCTTCCAGCAGCACCACCTGGACGACATCACCAACGTCGCAAACAACGCGGTCCAGGATGGCGTCAACGGCATGGAGGAGTCTCTCAACAAGTGGGCTGACGAACGCGTGTCTTTGGAAACCACCGCCCGCAAGGCAGGATCGCGGACCACATCCATATTCACGCCAATGCGACGACCCATGGAGTCGAGCAGGGTTCCGTCGCATTCCAGACGCCACTGGAGTACCACACCAATAACATTCTTGATTTCTTCGAAGCGTGGTATCTCCGAAATATCCTCATGCCTCCACTGGACCTACCTTCCCCACCAGGCGGGACTGGATCTGACAGTGACCCCAGAGAAGGAGCCGGAGCTTACGCATGAAGTAGAGGAGCTGAAGAAACAGTTGGATGGGGTGAGTTACTCTAACTTTTCTTTTTCTTTGCGTTCTTCGAATTCTTGCTTCCGGTGAAATTCTCCCGTTGAAGCCTCTCGTTTTCTCTCAATTTTCACCTCTTATATGTTCTTTGCACCTCGGTGCTTAAGATCTGGTTGAAATTTCGGTATAAATGGTGTGCAGTGTTCGTTCAGGCTGAGGAATCAACAAAAATCGGCGATTGACTTGTATTGTAAACTTTCATACAACAATTGGGTATGTACACTAAATGAAATACGAGAACAATCATTGTATTGCATAGGGCCCGGGCGGCAATGAATACGATTGTTGGTCCAAGTTGTGGCTCGCATTTTCACTGGCTCGTGATCGGCGATGGGAACAATGATGAGGGGATTTGGGGCCCTTGACAATGAATGCGATTGAATGGCACCGGAGAAGGTAGTTCAAGATACACGCCTTGGTAAGATCACAACAATATGTTATCAATCTTGGTCGTCCAAATAGAGCATGTGCGCTTTCTCTATCAACGCGGTTACATCACCTATGCGTGGGCCAAATTCAGCTACCGTATCTGACAGAAATGAGATAGATTGATTGCGTACCGGCCTCTATTCTTTTTCGAAGCTCTTCCAGTTTCACATCCTGTACTCGGGAAGTGTACTCGTCGAGACATTTTTCCACTTGAGAGATACGATTCTGGTCAATCTTAAGAGGGCCGTCGCCGAGTAGCTGCCGTTTGGAATAACGCAGAATTTTCCAAGAGAAACCCGCCTTTGGAAGCAACCACAGTAGAGTGTCAATCAAGCTGAGCAGCACCACAAATTGCTCTAGCACTTGTTGCTGCGTCGCATATACAGATTGGGAGGCATGAGGCCACACCCTAGCATCAAATAGATACCCTAATACTGCCTCTGCTGCTACCGCTAGGCGTTCGGGAGGAGTGTCAATATTGTGAAGGATCAAGGCGAACTCTGCCGTGGATAGGGCGCGCAAAGCTGACTTTAGCATATCAACATACCAGGGGAACTTGCTGTCCAAATGAGATTCAAGTGCTCGGCACAAAGTTTGGGTGGGATGTCCAATAGATACCAATGTGAATATGGCTGCAGCAACCGGCGTGCTCTTTAGGCTTATGTGGTAACGCAAAAGGTTGGGGAAGTCATCCACATAAGCGCTATACAATGGGACGGCTTCGTGAGACTCCTGAAGGTGTAGATTGATATTTTTCCAAGAGCGAAATATACAAAAATCACTCACAAGCGACCGTACCGATAGAAAAAATGTCAAAAGATCACAGAGAAGCTCGGATATAGAACCTGCAATATACTTTATGCAAGATAGTTGCCACCGATAGAATTTGATGAGGTTATACTGTCTCAGGACCTCTTGAGTTGCGCTCAATTGGCCGGCTTGCTGTATGGTTTGGTTAACTTGGTTTTTCAGGGCCTGATAACGCATATTTTCCCACACGCCGGACTTATATCCTAGCAATTCGGGCTTGATGGGACGCAGATCTAGCAGCTGAAAGCAAATCTCGACTTTGGATGCGAGAAAGGCTGCTCTGTCGATGTATAGTGACCCGGACCTGAATTGATTGAACAAAAAATCTCCTAGTGAAGCGTGAAGGATCTTCACCGCATCATCATCCTCTGGATAAGCCGATGGCTGCTCGGGTTTGACCAAAGTTGCCAGTGGAGTCACATCGGCCATAAAAATAGAGAGATCATCTTTGGATATGTCGAGGAAAAAACTGATAGCACTTGAGGATTTAGGGAAGTGCGAAACAAGACAATGCGCAAGGATTTGAAGGACCTTATCAATGTGTGCTGCAGAGCGAAGAATATGGTGGTAGAGTGCATCTAGTTCGCTGAATGGCGCTATCGTCCGGGACACCTCGAGGCCAAGGACGACCTGTAGGGACCGAATGGGGTTCTCCTTCGCCATCCATATGTATTTCATTGCAGTGGAGGCATAAATAAAATGGGAGGACGATTTCCAGACGATCCTGTTGATGTCGTAAAGATCTGGCCATTCAGGGGGAATCATTTTCTTGAACGGATGCTTCCAACGGATGTCCCGGAATTCATCCTCAATGAAACGGTAGATGTCATTTTCGGCGTCAGGGTCTTTGCTGAGAGATATGGCACCCAGGACGCGATTCTCCTCTTTGTACCACTCGAATGATGAGGAAATAGCCAGCTCTGGGCGACTCGCAATGAGGAACTTGACTGGGATACGGTGTTCATGGCACACTGCTGCAACAGCCTGAACTATTGCCTGTTGTTGAATCGTGTCGTCACATTCATCCAGTCCATCAATAAGGAAGATTCTCGGCGCCTGAGGAGCGTTGCTGATAACACCAAGCTCGACGAGATGTTGGAGCGGGCAGACAAGCAAGGTAAGCACTTGCACTTGAAGGGATTTCTTGAAAATCAAAGGATCCTGGTGAATAATCGGGCCAAGAACATCCATCGACGCAGGGAAGCGCTGTCCAAGCTGATATGCCAAAGTGGGGATAAGCACCTCGGCAGTGTTTCGTGCCGGGTCGCTTCGAGAGAAGAAGAAGCTCCCCAGAGCGAGCCTCTGAGCGACGCACCGCTCAGCAAGGGTCTGCATAACGGCCGATTTTCCAGCACCAGCACCGCCGTGCAACCAAAAGATGGGTGCCCCCTCATGGCATATGCCCTGGGCCCAACGTTCGAGGTGATCGAGGACGTTTGTGCGAGTGTGTTGGTGGCATCGTGATTGATCTGTTCGCGTGGGCGCGTCGTGCAGCGCGCTGTGTGCTGCGGCTTGTGAAAGCGGGTGAAGTGCTGATTTTCTCCCTGCGAGCCAACTTAGCCATTGCGTCAATGTGTTGAAAAATGGTTTTTGCCCTTACCCGTTTCGTTTGAATTATCCTGGTGGATGGAGAAGGTCCCACCAGAGATGGTGATATTTGATGCTCCGGTGAGTATGCTTGCCATGCTCTTTGGTAACGCAACTATTGGTAGCAACCAGTGCCCTCGCAGTCAAGGAGACAAGAAACGGAAGGGAACAAAGTCGGACCTTTGGAATGTCGAGTATCAACAGGCAGGGGAACGACCATCAAGTAGTTAACGTGAGAGTCACAGTAATGACAGTGGGAGCCGTGCAAACAATTATAAGTCGCGTAATGATGCGAGCAACACAGTCAGGCTTCCAGTGGCAGTGCTCAGGAACACTTTGAAGGCGGCAGTTCGTGGAGAGTCGAGTTTTCTCTTAGTGGGGGCTCGCAATTCCCACTCAAGTCACGAGTAGTCACACGTGCGCGTGACACCCGCGCGTCGCAAAAATAGGTGACCCACACAGATTGCGCGATCCACAACCGTTTGCAGCACGGTTTGAATGTTTGAGACATATTTTATGGGTGTAATCTTTGTTCTGAAATGTCAAATTAAAGTAGATATAGTGTGGATTATACCAAACTGCCAAATCCCCTGCCAAATTAGCCCCATCAAATATGCTTTACTTGTCAGTCTATGTACTCAACAGGAACACATTTCTGTGACAACTTTGGCTGGGATAAAGTGTTCAGATTGGCTAAATCTTGACTTTGTATGAAGTGTTTTTTTTTTTCATGTGCTCATGTCCGAGAAAAAGCCAAAATACGCGGAAAAATCGCGATTTTAACCATAAAAGGAAGTCGAAATCAAAATTCGTTTCATACAAAAGGTTTAAATTTAGAAAAGATTCAAGTTCTATTAAAGGACCAAGATCTAATCTTTTGATCCTGACAAGTACATAGCTGATCATTCCAAACTATCCAAATTTGGCCTACTTGGACAGTGTGATCAGTTTGTAAATCAGTTGAAAGGCAGATAACCAATCTTGTTCAGTTCTCTCATCATTTTCCTACTGTTTCTCCCTTGAAAGTAGCTTATCCAGCTTGGATTTACATTCAAGTAAGCCAATAATCACTGATTTACACCTATTTATGCACTAAATGGTCATATAATACAGATTTTGCCCTACATCACCATCAGTTGCTCTCTCTACTTTCTCCAAATCAATATCAAACATTCAGGTAGCCATTCTACTCATGATTAGATAAGAAAATCTCCATCAAATTGAGTTCTTCCCTGATCAAGGTACAGATCATCTCTTGGTTTCTGTCATTGATGGCTCCAAAATCTGCACGCACTGTGTCTCGGATGCAGGTACTAGCTAAGGCTAATGAGGCCTGTTCTGCTATTGCTCCTGACCCTGAAATAGCTCTGCAGAAGTGCCAAAGTGAGCTTGCTGATGCCCTTGCTGATGTTGATTATCTATGTGATGAACTTCAACAATCAAAGGAAGCCTGCACACATCTGACTACACAGCTAGCTGATTTGCAAGCTTGCACTGACCCTGAAATAGCTCTGCAGAAGTGCCAAAGTGAGCTCACTCATGCCCTTGCTGATGTTGATTGTTTACATGATGAACTTCAACAATCAATGGAAGCCTGCATGCTTCTGACTGCACAGCTAGCTGATTTGAAAGCTTGCACTGACCATGAGACTTCTAAGCTAAGAGCTCAGATTACAAAGGTCAAGCATCTTCAGGAGCTCACCTATAAGAAGCTTTGGGCTGAGCACCATGCTTGTCAAAGAGCAAGCAAGCGCAAAAGTGATTTGGATGTAGAGATCTTGGATCTAAAAAAGGCTCAACAGAAAAAGCTTGAGGAAATCAAGGCTCTTGAAAAGGAGAAAGCTGTGGGTATTCAAGATGTTAAGCATGCAATTCAGCAGAATGATGTACTGAAAAAGGAACAGTCAAAGTCAGCAAAGCACTGTGTGGTGGAGCTTGCTCAGATGCGTAATCAGATAACAGCATCCAAAGTCAAGCTCATAGAGGCTCAGGGAAATATTTACAATTTGCAGAGAAAAACATATTGAGCTGTATCAAGCAAACGTCTGGCTGTTCAGAAAACTAGGGACAAAATTATAGAGGAGAAAACAGCTTTCTATCTTTTGAAGAAGGGTGTATACTCCAATCAAAAACGAAACCTTGTTTGTGTTTTATCTCAGGCTGGTGTTTCCAATGCAAATATTATGAGTGTAATTACTGCTGTACTGTCAGCAGCTGGAGTCAAAGCTGTAGGACATATTACATCCCAGACAATATCTCAAATTATTGAGGAGGGATATCATGCTGCTTGAATTCAACTTGGTTTTGAAATGGAAAAGGCCAAAGGCCTAGCATTCAGCTCAGATGGAACTGGACATAAAAATCTCAACTACAACTCACGTCATGCCAATTACAAGATAAATGATTCAAATGGAAATGAAATTCAGGTTACAAGATTTCTGGGACTTCAGTGATCTCTGGATGGAAGCAGTGAGCAATCAATCAAGGATTGGGATGACCTGCTGCAGGGGACTATAGATACATTCAACAATAGCCCACTTGCAGAAGAACATAATATGTTCAGCCGACTTCTGAAAATCTATATCAAACTTCTTGGAATGCACAGTGATCATTGTGCTAAAGAAAAGAAGGACTTTGCACTTATGAAAAAGGTTAAAGGCTCTGCTACTCATCAGCTTCTTGGTGAGCAGAGAATTGTAGATGAATCTACTGCTGAGCTCATGCCCCATTTTTTGAAAGCAAATGAGGAAATGATCACCAAAGCAGGAGGGCAAAAAGAATGGGACAATTTATCTGAGCTTGAGCAGAATGAACGTAAATCACAGATGCTTTCAACCCTGACTATAGAGCTTGGGAAAGAGTCATTTGAAAAACTACCTCAAAAAGAACAAGCTTTGTTCAAGTTATTCATCTGGGTTGGCTGTGGATGTCACAAGGATTTAAATACAGTTCTAGGTGGCTATACTGCAATGAGTCAGTTCTGGGGTGATATGAACCTTAAAAAACCTGTTCTTCTTCCAAATAAAATCAATGCTAGCATTATTCAGTCTCAAACCATAGATGATGGCAATGATGACTCTGATATAGCTCAAAAAGCTATTAAAAATTCCACCAGAGGTGGAATCAAGGCTGCAAAACTTGCGGGAGAAATTTTGAATAATAAAAATGATAAGTCTGGACATCATGACCAGTTTTGAATTTGGTAGACAAATAAAACTGGCAAAAATTTTACCTTTTCAGATACATCAAATACCCGATTTCAATCACATTGTGATGCAGCCAAAGTTTTGACCTTGCACCGTGATTTATTTATTGATTACCTGGAATATGCCAAGGCAAAGAAAGGGCAGGCTCGATATTCAAACATGGAGGAGAATCTCTTTAAGGCATTAACAGATATTCCAACACAAACTGAACTGGCAGTTTTGGCATTGTATTCTCAAGCTGTTTCTGTTCCATATATGCAGTTTATTCAGGGTGATGTGTCACTTAATGCATTGGATCTTGGACCAACCAACCAGAAAATCAAAGATTTTCTGCAACGTATAACTGAAGACCCAACCTTTCTCATTGGCCCAAATGTTACACATGAAACTGGGACCTTTAATGGAACAGAGTGGGAAAGTAAGGAGCTTGTTGAATATGTCAATAAGATTGCACCAGAGCTACCTCATTTAAAGCCTGCATTAGTTGCATTTTGTAAAGGTGCTCAGGAGTCATGGAAGTGGTTTACATCAGAATATGCCCCTGGTGGTTTGATTGATGAAGCAACACAAGAACAGAAGGACTTTGCATGGATGCCTACCACCAATGATGTCAATGAAGGTGCCTTGGGCCGGTTTTGTACAATGATGTGGCATCAACATCAGCTAACTCTGCTGCAATACAATGCCAAAGCCATGTCTGCCAGAAACAATACAGCAGAGTTTATGGAGACACATTTTTCTCACAACACTCACCAATATATTTGGGAGCTTGCACATCAACCAAAAACAGAGGAAAAAGCCTGGCTGCAGGCTATTGTGGCACACAATGAGGAGAAAGTAGCAAAGAAAACGGAGAGAGCAAAACAGAAGCAAGAATGAGCTGCAGAAAATGCAAAACGAGTTCAAGGTGTTCAACCAATTTGGGATAAAGCAGGAATTGATGCATTGACAGGAGATACACTCAAGGACCATGTGAAGGTTTTTATCAATGCAGGAGCACCCAATTTAGATCATATCAAATCCAGTGCTACTCAACCTACACGAAGAGCTGCAATCAAAGCTGCTATTGATCTATTTCATAGTGGAGGGTGGGTGCTAAAACCAGGATTTGAAAACCATGAGGGAGTGATAACCAATGAGGATGAAAGTAAAAATGATGAGGATAGTGAACAGGAAATTTCTGAAGGATATGATGAGGATCCAGGAAGTGAAAGTCAGTGGGTAGATGAAGAGGACTGATAATACATTATTGTGTGACTGTTACATTTGCATTTCATGACATTTATAAGTATTAAACTACAAATTGACATTCAAATAATGTTTAATATAGCTGCCTGACTCTACATAGTACTATATAAGTGAAAGAATCAAAGAAAATGGTCAAGAATTGCTTGAGGAACACATGAAACAATGGTTGGGTCAAGATTTGTGACAGAACTGGTCATGTGACTGTGACGCACTGCTGCCACAGCCATATCGGGCATTGCAAGCCCCCACTCTTAGGTGACCATGGGCTGAGCACTGATAGCTTTCAAGCCAGGGTCGTGCTTTGGTGAATGATTGTCAGCTGTAGATCTGGTGGGTGGTTTAATCTCCCTAATTTGCATTGTTCCTTCTACACCTAGGATAGGTAAAATCTTTGGCTACACACAGGAGAGCCGACGGTGACTAAGTCTTGTGACAGACAGCAGAGCCGATGTCGGCCGGCAATCACATTGTACCAGCATGACATGGATCCGGCCGACCGGCTACTAGGTAGCTGATGCAACAGGTTCGGCCAGGCTGTTACATGGCCCACAGAGGCGTCCGACAAGCCGTAGAACGGAGCTGGCGGAGTCTCTGTGCATGGTGGCAGAGCTGGCGAACCATTGATAGATGGGAGCAGGGGGGATGGCTACTGCTAATGGGTGCCAATTTGCACACACAGGGTCACCTGATAGTCACATAGAATGATATTGTTCACTGCAGAGCCTGCTATACTACCACAATAGTTTGTAGTAGTATACATATGTAGTCATACAGCAGAAATTTGGCAGAAATACAAAATTTGAGTATTTTAGGCACATTCAGTGTCCTATAAGGCTATATTATAATAATGGAGGTCCAATCTACAGAGATAATGGAGATGCCAAGCCACGGCACTTCCAAGATTCCGAGAATATAGTAACAGGGTATTCTGACCATGCAAGGAGACAAACAGAATTTCCTACATGTACATTGCAAGGTGCACATGATCAAGTACAGATATAATATATGTATACTAGCCTACATTACTGTAACGGAGCTCCGATACGCGGAGATTTCGTGGAGGCTGCGCTGTGCAACTTCGGAGTACATTGCAGCAGTGGGGTTTGACAATTACTCTGCATCGGCAGCCTCCGGCAAGGCAGCAAATATATTTTCCCACGCTCAAATCGATCGATGCGCATGCTCGGAAATGCTGCCATGCATGCTGCATCTATCAATCACGTCCCCAGAACACATAATCTGGTGGATATTATCTGTTGATGAATTTAAATGCCAAGAGAAATGGTACTGCATATGAAACAGACCGATAAAATGGCCATATGGATAAAAGACACATGTGTGTGAAAGATATGAGGATAGAATCATAAATGACAATGTTCCCATTGATTTGAAGCCACAGAAAGGTAAATGGAATAGTATATGTAGCATATATATGTCATATATAAAGAGAATCTACATGTGCTCACAATTCTGAGAGGTTTACATTCAGTTCTGTAGGAATTAGTATTTACAGCCACCATTACATCTCCTGGAAGTCTATTTTACATTCAACCTGACTGAAAATCTACTCAGACAGTGGTAGGATATGAAGGTACAGATCTACCGCTCTGAATTAGTGCACAAAAAATTCAGAGACACAAATGAGCAACAATGTAACATAAATTGGTATATGATGGCTGAGTATAAACAGATCAAAATTAAGACTGATGTGTTGTGACTGAACACAAATTGACAAAAATGCTCATAACTTTACTCCTTCTGGCCCGTTTTCCGTGTGACATATCTTGTTCGATGCGTAATTTTATGGAGTACAAACTGGTAAATTTCTCGGAGAAATCGGATACGATTTGCAAATAGGAAACCGCAAATACGTGATTTTGACCGAAATTCAAACATTATGCATACCTCTTTTCACCCATATGATCTGGTTCAGAAAAAAATCAGGAGCATTCCATAGAAGTAAAATGAATTCTCAATGTCGTTTAAGTGGTGTTCGGAGTATTTTGGGATTTTAACATGCATATTTGGTCAGGTAAGTTTTTTCAATATCTGTATATAGACTCTATAGAAATGTCCACAGCTCATGCAAAAATCGGAGCTTTCCGCAAAAAACTCACATCTGTGGAGATCAATAATTTGCTCCATTGGCCTCTGACTCAGAAATATACTGACAGAGTGCATTTATCTCGGACCTCTGATGTTTTGAGTAAAGCAGACTCCGCTTTTTTGCTCTGAGTGATCAGTAACTCTAAGAAAATAGCAGTGGCATTGTAAACTCTCACTGTTGTTGTATGCTTATCTGAGTGGTATCTAATTCATCTTCTAAAAATGGAATCTTCGGAAACTCCAAGTAATGAATAGAGTTACATATACCAGAGATGAGCAGCTACATGTATAGGTATTAGTCTGTATATATGATATGATAACTCCAAATTAATTCCATCAATGAGCATACATCAGCAAAATCACATTTTACTTTTCCACTTTTGGACAGTTTTTAGCTTGCACCAAGTCAAAAGCTGAAAAGCAACAAAAAAAGCTGAAAAGTTGAACACCGCTTAGGTTGCGCTGAGTATCAGCCACCAGTATTACAAGTAAAACATCCAGAACTTAACCAATAGGGTCACTAGTGCCTGAAAATAACCAAAGATAGTGTATATAACAAGTATATAACTATGAATCTGCAAGTATTTTGTGGCAATGGTGATCAATAAATGAGTTTACAAGGAAACTATCAAAGAGGTCGAGAGTATTTGTGTAATCAACACATTCTGGAAGCAGCCCAACACAATATTTTGGAAGATGGGCACCTCTCGCAATAGATGAAAGATTGATGACTTGAACAGGCTGGCATGCCAGTGACAAAATGCCAGGTGCTGTACCATCCACATGCCAGTAATGGGGTCTCAAGACTATGATACTAGATCATACCAACTCACAAGCGCATTCGCTGCAATCCATCGTGGTATGGTACTCGTTGCCATGACACTGTTTTTGTCAGACTTGACAAGAACATCAAGGGGATGCTCAGAATGCATGTTGGTCAAGTTCAACTATTCTTTCAATTTTACAATGATGAGGCTGACAAGCCCATTCCGTATGCACTTTTAAACCTTGTCATAACTTTTCGCAGCTTTTTATAGCTTTTTAGCTTTTTGTTACTCAATTCATCAGGAAACCGTGGGACAGCTCTGACACATCCTAGGCAGATAATGCCAGCAGCTCGCATCCTAGGCATGCCTAAAGATAGCCAGAGACTCTCAGGCCTAGAAATCTCAATGAAAATAGCTCAGAGCTCTCAGAGCCCTCAGGAATGTATAGTGCCATCTTTACATGACATTGATATGCCTTGTCGACTATGCTGTCTGTGTTCATCTTTAAATTTGGTAGTTTTGAAAAAATTATTCTATATAATACTACCCTGATGTCCCCCTCTGTCACTCTCACTGCCACTGCTTTGGCTATGGCATTCATATGTGTATTTACCTTGCACAAGCATCACTACACAGCTACATGTCTGCAGTTGATGCAGTGACACACATTGATAATTGATGGTTCAATATGATCACGTGATTGCCACGTCAGCATTGACGATTGGGGACAAGGACCTCAGGTTCTTGTCCCAATTGCTCTTGCACCCTCCCTGGTAAGTTCTACCATCCATTCTTCTTTGTTGTCCCTCTCTTGGCTGAATTCTATAGGTTATGGGCCCCAGTGCCCTTCACCCAGTTCCCTGTGAGTTCAACCACCTGTATCTGCTGTCTCCTCACTGTCATGCATCCATGTTTGCCATCACCAACATTGCTGCCATGTCACTTGTTTGTCTGCCCACATTTTCCATTCCTTTCCCCCCTCTCTCCTCTCCACCTTCCCCACCAGCACCAGCACCACAACCAAGTCCACCCAGATGCCATGCCACATGCCTGTACACCCACAGCTCCTAACACCATCTCTCCCTGCTTCCACCACTGGCATCATGTGACCCAACCCACTTCACTTCAGGCAGTGTGTACTCATCATTGGTGTGTTGCTGTACACCACCCACTCACTCACTGCTCTCTATGTCTTGCACCGCACCCACATCATTACTATAATTACTTGACTACATACTCATATCTATAGACTATCAGTATCTATTTACCCTGCTACTGTGTTCATATTTTTACTTTCACCTCTTGTGCATCTATTTATTCAACTTGTACAGTACTAGAATGTCCCAAGTTAGTCATGATATGCTCTGTATACATATCTCAAGACAAATATACCATATTCATAAGACTCACACTGCACTTTAAGAATGACTTGAGAAAGACAGAAAGTCAAAAAATCCAAATAATAATATGTCCTGGAGTGCTCTGATATATTCCTGAGGTGCTCTAGGAGAGCCAATATGTACTGACCTTTCCCTACAGCATCCTAGAGATGGCCAAATTTCCCTGGATCCCTGGAGTCCCTGAGCTGCCCTAGGAAGCTCAGAGATCACCAGAGATGTCCCACGGTTTCCTGATGTTCTTACTAATACTATAACCCACTGACACACGCTTTCTGGAAAAACAAGCTGTGTTGCCAGCTTTTCAGCTTTTCAGCCACTTTTCTGACTTGTACAACCCTGAAAAAGCGATGTGTGAACTTACTAATGTATTTGTATCTGCACAATTTCAATTCTGTGCAACAGTTGGAATCTCTGACCATCTCCGCTTTTTTAGAACTCAATATCACACTTGTACTGGCTCACATTCACTGTGAAAATACTATTATTCACTATGCTTCTATGCTAAATTAAGTGGAATGTAAAACTAAGAGGGATTAGAGTTCAACATCAATTTGTGATGCCCTCCGCTTGGTGCCGCCGTCCCCCGCCAATGTATTTTATGGAGTTTCTGACCTCCACCAATGTACCTGGCCAAATCTATATGCTACTGTACATTGTCATGACATGGCCAAGCTGGTGTCATTGCTTACATAGTAGTACTCTGGCTGAGTCGGCTAGACCTGCCTGATATCGTACATAGTCACACTTGGGTATACTGTATATGACTGTGAGAAATTACCTATCATATGTGGGATATGAGCACTTTTTTTGGCTTTTATTTGCTCTTACAATCACACAATGCATTTACGCAATGATTCTATCTTTAGAATCACTAATGATTAGGTCATTTTGCATAATTGAATTAAAAAATTCCCACAGTTTCCTGATGAATGTGATTGCTGGCCGACATCGGCTCTGCTGTCTGTCACGAGACTTAGTCACCATCAGCTCTCCTGTGTGTAGCCGAAGATTTTACCTATCCTAGGTGTTCATCTCTCTTTTCTTTGGCATGTAATGTGGAGTTACCGATAGCTTCTAACATGTAGATTGCCTGTAGATCACTACTTGTTTGTATATTTAAATATTGCGCCCATTCATGACAGAATTGAAACTGCTTTGGGTAGTGATTGACCCAGTCAAACTAAATACTCAAATATGTACAAATAAAGATAAGAGGGGATAATGAGAGACTACCAGTTGCAATCCACGCGCTTGTATCCGAGTCCTAAGGATGTGCACGAGTGCACCCGCGGGTCAACCTGGACCCGGGGCGCAGGTACCTGTCACACAAAACATTGTACCTGGTGTGACCTGGACCCGCCATCCCGGGTGACCTGGATCCGCAGGTCAAGTACCCGTGGGTCTGCAGGTACCTGCGAGGCACGGATCCACACAGGTACCTGCGGGTATACCTGCGAGTACCTGCGAAAACCTTACCAAATTTACTTAACAACTTGCTCAAATCCACAATGTGCTTGACAGCAACAGATAAACTGGACTTCAGAATCAAATAATTACACATCTACATTAATAACCTCAGCACCGGAAGGTGGAGAGCTGCTACTCTTTCCCTTTCCTCTCCGTCTTTTCTCCTCGAAGACACGTGTGACTGTGTCCATAGGGACAAGGTCCCCATGCTCCACCCACATTCCCAGAACCGTTGCTGAGCGAACAGACCTATCTGAGAGGTTGTGGCGCAGCTTAGAAACAGTCAGTCCACCTCTTGAAAATGCACGCTCAACATCGGTAGAGGTGGCTATCAATGAAATAATTAATTACATAGACAGTGAAACAAGATTAAATACTCACCAGGTACCGACAAAAAGTCCAATGCCATCTGAGCCAGAGGGTGGCCAGTAGCAAGCATCCCGTTCCAGTAAGTAATGGGGTCAGCATTTGTAGCGATAGGGGGTGAGCTGAGCCAGTCCTCGAGGGCATCGGAATCACTGCTTGGGGTGCCGTGGTCACGGTAGAGGTCAAAATGGCGACGAGCTTTTGAAAAGCGTCCCTGAAACTTGATTAGATATAGTGATAAATGAATAAATGAGGGCTTACATCTGGCGTAGATGAACTGTCATCCTGGGCCCTGACGTTAGTGCGCTCAACTGGCTTGGGTTTGTAGTTTTCCTGCCACTCGTTCCGAGCCAGTGCCTTGGCCACCGCAACCCACTCAGACTCCCACTTCGCCTTTTCAAAATACGCGGTTTTATGACGGGGATGAAGAACTAATGTCACTGTCAGCAGTGTCACGCAAGCAAGAACAGAAAAGAACTCACTCATTGCAATACGGTAGATGATGGTGTCGTCAGTCTTGGCATAGTACTTATTCAACAGGAGTACACCACGTAGAGCCGCGTGACGAACAGTCAGAGACTGGATTGGATCGTCAATGACTTCATCCAAGGCCGAGGTAATGGCATCAATAAGAGGGATGACGTCGTGAATAAGCGGGACTTTTGACTTGGAGATCTCCTTTGTCGCGAACATGAGAAGCTTACACAATGAATGAGTTTCCAGCACGGTATAAAGTAGAATAGGATACATACGTTTAACATAGGAAGCAGGCCCTCCAGTGTATCCCAATCATCAGATAAGAGACGGTAGCGTCCAAGGCGGACACCTCCGGGCTTGTTGAAATCTGACATCATGACAAGTCGGTCGAGAGCGGGACGCAGCTCAATGCCGCGCGTGACGAGCTCGGCAGTACTGTTCCAGCGCGTCGGGACATCCTTCACGGAGCGCTTGCGTGGGATGTGAACCTTGTCGCAGATTTCGTAGAGGGCATGAAGGATGGTTGGGCTATTAGTGGTTTTAATTGCCAATTTCCGGAGCTGGAGAAGCCACGTTAGTGATTTGGTATCTCGAGAACTATGTCAAAAAAAAAATCGAACCTTAGTGATGGCAGTGGCACTTGCGGCACGGACTGAACGAGGCAGGCGAGGCAGCCGCCCATTGAGATCGGCCTCAGCTGCAATTAGTGAACGATGATCCCAAGAAAGGCAATCACGTTCGGCGTGCTCCATCCATCAGCAGAGATGTGAATTTTCCCTTTAACCGACTGAACGAAATCGTGAATTAGCATCAAGCAGTACAATGAAGGGTACGAAGAACTTACTGCGAGGATCTCCATCACAACCGTTTTGGTGATCTCGTGGATTTCTTGAACATCCCTAGAGATTGTCGTGCACGAAGGGGTGGTACAAGACGGATTGAGGTCATGAAACATGTCAAGAAGCTCCTCATCTTCGGCGATGCTATATGGGCGGCGGCGACGAGCAATCCACAGTGCTATCTTGATACGGTGCTTCACTTCGGTGTACGTCGATCCCGAAGCAAACTTCTCCATTGCCTGGGATTCGGGGGTGTCAACGTGGGCGCAGCGTTCGATGTGACGGTTCAAGTTGCTTGTGCTGTCGTCATGACGGACTCGTGATAGTGTGGTTTGGGGATGCCTGAGACCAAGTAAGCCAAAGCGGATGGAGTTGGTAGATGCAGACATACGTTTTACATTTAAAAATATATTTTATTTCGTCGCCTTCTTCGTCAATATCCGGGGGCATTATAAAGTGGTCGTAGACCGAAGACGTCCACTGCTTGAGTTGAAGATCTACAACGACACGGATGTCAGAACACGGTGCGGAACAAGAAGTGCGAGTAAGTTTACCGAGAACATCCTGCGCAGAGTTGGTCGAAGTCTTGTAGCGCTCGTTGAACCTCTCCTTGGGAGTGAGAGATCGGCGGGAAGCACGCGACCGAGTTTCAGGCGGGGGACTGGATGGTGTCGGAGATGACTCGCGAGCAGGCGTAGGCTCTTCGTCAGAGTCGGAGATATCACCTCGAGCACGCTTGGTGGGACGGTGGGTGCGGGAGGACCTGCGCTGACTGGTGGTCATGGTGGTGGGAGGACAAAAGAAACCAGGGGGCAAAAGACAAATTTTCGCCCCCCCCTGGAGTGCATCGCGCGGAGCCGCTCCCGAGAGTCTACGATCACGACGATCGGCCGGACTCGATCACTGAATCACAAGCAGGCGCGATGCTCAGAGACAGGGCGCGTGAGCTTGAAGATGAGGACTTGACCGGGATAATCCCTTGTCAGGCCCTCAAGCGACATGCTGGCGAGTCAGTTGTGAGACAAGTTGTCGAGACGGCACGCGGCATCTAGGACAACTGTCTGCAAGCCTGCGGTGCCATCTCTTGACGGTGCGTCGTGATGGGCGTCCGATGTGCCGCGACAGTACCTATGTAAGTGAACATTAATCAGTTACTATGTACAATACACAGGTTCAAGCACGACGTACTGCGAGTGAACGATAGTGCGACGACGACGTGGCGAGCATGGCAGCAAACCTCGGTAGGGCGGTGGGCAGCGGTCTCGTTGGTAGTGGCCAGTGAGAGTCGAGAGCGATGGTGTGCGGTGGTGTTGTGAGTCGTTGTGTCGAGAGTCGTTGTGTTGTGTCGCGAGTCGTTGTGTCGTGTCGCGAATCGTGACGTCTGTCGCTGCGCCACGTCACCATTAACGGTGGTCTTTGTCGATGGTGAATTCGAGCTCGCATGCGGGGGTGTACAGCGCCAAGGCACAGAACGACAATACCTGCATGGTTGGTATTAGTCGTCAGCAACTGAAAACTCGTCGACTGGGTTGTACAACATACCGTGACTGCCACACCATGCCAGCACGACTGCCAACCGTGACGACGGC
Source organism: Psilocybe cf. subviscida (assembly GCA_013368295.1). Taxonomy (NCBI): domain Eukaryota; kingdom Fungi; phylum Basidiomycota; class Agaricomycetes; order Agaricales; family Agrocybaceae; genus Psilocybe; species Psilocybe cf. subviscida. Next base: position 1,741,971 of record JAACJJ010000030.1, read on the forward strand.
AGGAAGAAGACTCAAGAGTCGCCATGGGCTGCGAGACTGTGAGTCGCGAATCGTCATGAGTGTTCGGGCGCTGTCATGCGCCATCGGTCATCGACGTCAGTCGTCGTTCTTGATTGACCTCGTTGGTCGTCGTCGTCGATCGTTGTGCATGGTGGATGGAGAGTCGAGTCGTGTGGGAGGAGGAGGGAGGAAGTGGGAGGAGGTGTTAAAGGAGGTGAAGTGAGAGAGTGAGAAAGTCGACATCGACTTTGGATGTCGTCGACTTTCTCAGGGGCTCTCAGGGGACAACACGCGATGACGCGTGTTAGCACGTGAGCACGCGGACCGACTCGCCGAGCACTCCGGCCTATGAATCATCGACGCGCCAATTGCCATGGACTCTGGCCACGGAAAATCATAGAAAAATGAAAATAAAATAGTTTGTATACTAAAGTAAAGATATACGAGAGAAAAATGTGAAATATGTGATAAAAAATAGCGGGTACCCGCCACAGGTACCTGCAACCCATATAATCTACACTTGGATTGACCTGGACTCGGACCCGCGGATCTGGAGGACCCGCGGATCCGGGTCAGCCCAGGTATTCCCACGAGTACCTGGACAGGTACCTGCTCTGGATCCGGACTCGCGCACATCCTTATATCCGACTGTGGAGCCCGAAGCCAACTTGAATCTTGCCTATTTTATGATAAAATAAAGGATTGACAGTGATCAATGAACACCGTAGAATTGAAGACGAGAATACACATACAAGTATAATAATGAGCACAGATCGTCAATCTTGGGCGACGAGATAGAGCATTAGTGAGTTTTCTATCAAGGCATCTATGTCACCTGCATATGAAATGAGGTCAAGTAGAACGTCAAACAAAGTCAGACCACTCACCATTCTCTAATCTTCTGACAAGCTCTTCCAGCTTTGTGTCTCGCACTCGGGTGTTATACTCGTCGAGGCACTTCAGCATAAGAGACAGACAAACGTCGTCACGCGCATATTTATCCCAAAGTCGTGACTGAAGAACAATTTCTTCCGAGATTCCTGCTTTTGGCAGCAAAATTGGTAAGACATTGATGAGACTGTCAGCCTGTGAAAGTTCGGTTGGGCGCCGATCTAAGTAATACGGCTCTCCCAGCAGAGGCCACGAGCACAGGTACTCTGATGTGTACTCCCGATTTAGTACATTATTCAGGTACTTCAGAATAGCCTCCGCTGCAGATGCTAGGTGTTCTGGAGAGGAGTTCACCTGACTGTGATGAATTGCGGTAAGGTCCTTGGGAGTTACAACATTTGCGTTTCCCAGAAATTCTAGGGCTCGGTTGAGAATTATTTCAGCTGGATATGTTGAATGCTCTGGGCGATGGAACCAAAGTATTTCGGACACAACGTCAGTAGGACACCCAATGAATATCAACGGCAATATTGCAGGAGCAAGCGGTGTACGCAATTTGCTTATGCACAGCTCCAAAACGTCAAATACCTCCTCCAAAAATCTTGTCGACAGTCCCACGTTAGAAGAGGTCTTCTATATTACACGGGCGCATCTGTATATTGAACAAAACTGGACACTGGATATCATCATGAGAGAAATACTCACTATCAAGTGTACCGCTTCAAGAAAGCTGAAAAAGTCGCCGGAGCCTCTGGAATTGGAATAAAAATCACCATCACTGCCCAATTTGCGTCGATGAATGTCACAAAAACTGTATTGTCTCAATATTTCCTGCGTTTGGGAGAGATAACCACATTTCTCGATAATTGTAGTCGCAAGGTCCAGAAGGGCGCAGCACGGCTGTTGAGACGATACGGCCCACCGAGGCCATGTGTACCGGTCTCGACTGTAGACATCCAGCAGCCGCAGGCAACTTTTGAGATTAGATGCGAGAAAAGCGTCCTCATTGACATACAGTGATCCCGACCTGGATTGATCGCGCAAAAAATCTCCGAGGGAGGCGTGAAGAAGTATCAAGTACGTGTCCTGCAATTTCGACCGCCGATTTTTTGTTGTACGCCAACTCACAAGAGGAGTTATGTCAGCAAGATAAACACGGACATCGCCTTCGGAGAAACCGAGTATGTTGCAGAGAACACTTTCAGTTGTAGGTAATCTTGTATAAATGCAGTGCGCAAGGATCTGCAGCACCTTGTCGCGGTGAGCAGCAGAGCCGAGAATGTGATGGTAGAGTGTGTCCAACTCGGAGAATGGCGACGTTGTTCGGGTTGGCTCAATGCCCAGAATGACTTGTAAAGATCGAACAGGGTTCTCCTTTGCCGACCAAAAATACTTCATCACGGTTGAAGCATAGACGAAATGGGCAGATGACTTTTCGACCAGCTTGTTAATGTCATCAACACAAGGCCAGTGAACAGGTATCATCTCCTTGAAGGGATGCTGCAAGCGTATTTTGAAGAATTCAGCCTGGATAAAATAGCGTATATCATCTTCCGCTCCAGGGTCTTCGCTCAGTGATATGGTACCCAAGACACGATTTTGTTGATTATAAGACACAAACTCCGCGGAGATCGCATATTCTGGGCGGCTTGCAATGAGGAATTTAACGGGGATATGGTGCTCATAACATACTGCTGCCATGAGCCGGATGATTGCCTGTTGCTGAACAAAGTCCATGCACTCGTCAAGCCCATCAATGAGGAAGACGCGCAGCGAATGCGGAGCAGTGCTGATAAGGCCGAGCTGCACCAGGTGCCGGAGAGGGGGGATAAATAACTTGAGCAGCTGCACTTGGAGGGATTTCTTGAAGATCAATGGGTCGTGGCCAATAATTGGGTCGAGGACTTGCAGAGCGGAAGGGAAGAGTTGTGCAAGCTGATATACAAGTGTAGGAATAAGAACCGCAGCAGTGTTTCGTGTTGAGTCACCGCGCGAGAAGAAGAAACTTCCCAACGCAAGCTCGTGGGCCACACATCGCTCGGCAAGCGTCTGCATAATAGCAGATTTACCAGCGCCTGCGCCTCCGTATAGCCAAAAGATTGGGGCATCCTTGTGAATCTCTTCGACGTCGTACCAGTCCTTCGCCTTGTTGCTGTTGTAGTTGCCGTTGCCGTTGTTGTTATTGTTGTAGTTGTTGTTGTTGTTGTTGTTGTTGTTGTTGTTGTTGTTGTTGTTGTTGTTGTTGTTGTTGTTGTTGTTGTTGTTGTTGTTGTTGTTGTTGTTATTCTTGTCTGGCCAGCTCAAATTCTCCCAGAACCCAGGCTCAATTTGAAAAAAGTCCGTGGCGTGATGGTCATCAGCCTTGTTTTCCTCCTTTTGGCGTAAGCCCCGAGCCCAACGTTCGAGATTGTCGAGGGCGTTCGTTCGGGTATGTGGATGGCATCGTGTCTCGTCGGTCCGTGCGGGCGCATCGTGGAGAGCGCTATGCGCTGCGGCAGCTGATAGCTTATCGAACGCTGTAAACCAGTTCTTAGTGTCTGACCTTGGAGAAGAAATCCTTTTAAACGCACCTGATATTTGTGAATGAGTTTGGTTGATGAAGGTTCCACCCACAATTGCGACGTTTGAGGCGCCCGCAAACATGTGGTTTGCTGTGTTGTTACTGCCCATAAGGGCGCAAGTACTCAAGCGTGGTGTTACTTGATGGAATGAGTTAAGTGAGTGAAAGGCTGGAGACAAAGAAAGGATGGGATGAGGCACTCTAAACGTGGCATCGGATTAATGGGACTGAAGTAGGATCTCATGATCATGTTTCGGGCCTTGTGGACCGTCGAATGCTGTGCTGCGCCCAAAACTATGTACTAATGCGCGCGCGCTCACGCTAACCACGGAATCACGGCTTTCCCGCGCTATTCACACAGCCACATACCCCCTGCCATCCGTCACTCGCTGTCAGTACACCCATCCCTGCGACTCTCTGTCCCCCGATGGCATCGCGTCGCAACTATTCTATACCACCCACATCCGCTTTTAGTAACCTAGCGTGCCGGCACATCACATCCGACACCTGGCGTCCTATTACGCGCATTTCCCACGAGCCGCAGACGCGCGTTTATTCACGGAACACCACCCTGCAAGCTCACTCGGCGCCGCATCACGTCGTGGAGACACTCGGAATGACTACAGTATGTACCTACTTATGGATATATGTTTTCACCACCATTTTCCGGTTTCACATTATGTTATTTCCCCTTCAGTTTCATTGACCCTGCTTCACCATACCTACCTCCCTTGTTTTCAATTTCTCCGTATCTCTCGACTTCTCCCTTTAGATATATGATTTCCATATACTAAGTTACCTCCAGTCGGCGATTACATACACACTTTGGCTACTTATAAAACAGTATGTAGTTTACAGAGAAGAAGAAGAAGAATCCCCCACATTTCGCATTTCAGCCTCTCCCGCAGAATCCCAAACTCGCAACCTACAGCTAGCGCGTCCCACCGTGTTTGTTTTGTGTTTTTCACGGCCAGCGACGTGCAAGCGCATCACCGTCAGTGCAAAGCGAGTAATAGTTCGATGGGTCTGACCCGATATCTCGTGAGGCTTCCATAAGCCCTTGCGTCCGGAAGTGGCTCCACCCAAGGTCGCCAATAGCCCGCCAAATAACATTACCTCATGTTCCGAGAAGCCAGGCGGCAATTTCAGAGAGTAATAATTAATTGACCAAGGGTGGGGTTGTGAGCAAAGACATAAATTAATTTGATACCACGCGTGACGCGAAAACTCTGTGTACAAATGCCCTTGAAATATTTGAGACAGCGCATTCTACTTGCAGGCCAAAAAGTAAATGGAATAACGTGATTTTGAAACTCAGTATGTACACTTGAACGACGTATAAATCGGCGTCAAGTCGCTCCGAGCCTCCAAGACCGTGTAGATGTGTGATAGCCTGGTAATATTATCTATGTACCAAGTCACAGAAAATTAGAGACTGTACTTGATCTATAAATGAGAGTTTGTCCGAGAAAGCCGCAAACACAATGTAACCTAAATAGAAACTTACAATTCTGCGAGCAGGAATACCCTTGTACTTGCCATGTACCGCCAGACTTTAAATCACGACTGGGCAGGAATATATACATATCCAAAACAGACCCGCACGTTCTAAGTACTTTACATTGGTTGGCATGTAGCAGACTCGAGAGACTGTGCTTGGGACTCGTTTTATTAGACCAGTGACATGGTCCCGCCAATTGAGTTCAGGCAATCCCAAAGACTCCCCTAGATAATTCTTATACTAAACCCCGGTAAAGGGACATATGAGACCCGGAGGCCGGTACAACAACCAAGAATTTGGTTTGAAACGGTTCGCGCCTATTAAATGCCTTTTATGGCAACAGATTGTTCCAAGCTACCGCGCAGCTCTGTTGTCCTCACATTCCACATGTCCCATACCTGTTCCATACCTTGATAAAATTCTTGACTTCATCTTACTTCTAACAGGTTGCGATATTCTATGCAAGTCTCACGCAGATGACGACTCCAATATTTTGCCATCTCTCAAGGTACCAATTTTCTAAAAATATGTCAACCCTGCTGCCGTACCTCCTTGGACCTTCTGAGATCCTTGATGTTTGGTGTCTGTAGACGCACTTCAGCACTTAATTTTGGAATGTGCGGATTCCGCACTCATTTGGATCAAACAAATGACAGGCATTGGATTTTGACAATAGAGACTGAGATGGCGCAGACTATGAAAGCGGAACACAGTGTAGACCTTGTACGTACCTCGACAGGGGGACGAGGGTGGTGTTGGGGTAATGGCACTGAAGAAGACGAGCGGGTCGCTTGTGTCGCTGTGCGCTTGCAGATTAGAGCAAAAAAGAAAGAATATGAGTGTTAAATTGACGGCATTGGACGAGTTTTTTCGATGATGGTTTAAAAATAAGGGTCGAAGCTGAGCACAGAATTATGAGGTGAAGATAGGGGAGCGTCATCTGGATAACTCGTGAGAAGAATCAACCCTAACCCATCCTGCGAGCCACTTTGTTGAGCATCGTCACACCTAGACTCGCGACCAGCCGATAAGTGAGAAGAGCACCTCCAAGAAGGGTGGAAATTGAGCATTATATGAAGGATTGATGGAACGACCGAATCGAGCAAAATCGGCCTAAAGGGGGAGCGGAGTGTGGTAACTTGTCGGAGTTGAATTTTTGTGATCTCCTTACAGTTTAGGTAACGGATGGTCGCAAGCCTACACAACATCCTCCATTCGCTCGCCATTTCCTATACATCTCACCCCGCCGCCATCGCGATAGGCACCATAACAAGCTCAAGACGCCGAGGCAAGACGCCACCAGCTCGCCCCACCACGTCCGCACGCCGCGCGGAGCACCCTTACTTTACATAACCCGTCCACTCAAGAGTACTTGGACGTCAGAGGCTCAGAGTGCCGACACAAATCATGTATTGATATATTCAAGATGGAAAATATTCCCCGCATGGCATCGAAACGGAGCCCTACAAGGTTTCAATCGCGAAAAGTCGCCCATCGAGGTCGAAGTGAAGATCGATGCCGAAGCTGAGGACATAGCCCGAGCATCAAACACGAGGTCAAACTGGGTGCCTGACCCGTTCTCACTGCACTTCGAGAGACCTATACGGATGGTGACCAGGAGGCGGAACACGAAAGAGGACGGTGATCGTTAAAGAGGAGTGAGGCGATCGACGTCTTTGTGTGCGAAACGAGTCACAGGCAGCGTACATTCAGCACCTCAAAGGGCGCAGTACCGTCCATCTCGTCTTGCAGAATCGTTCACATTAGCTGTGAGGAGTTCGTTTGGGCGGGGCGCTGCGACGGATGACGCGGCTGCTAGGGGATGAATCGAGGGATCCTGAATAATGGACGCAAGGGTCGAAGGGGTGTCGGTGCGCGGCTGTGGTCGATTTCAGGAGTCATTCGTGAAGGCCGTGGTGGGAAGCAAACTGCGGCTGTGGTTGCGGTGACGGTTGAGGCCCGAGCTCTCTCTGGCCCAACCTCAAGCTCTACTTCCTTCCTACCGAAATCGACACGAGCACAAACATCTGCCCGCCAGGCGCCTGGGACGACTTCGAATACAATCACGCAGCCACTGCTGGCGCCAGTGTCGGAACATCGAATTCGGATCTGCTTGTCGTGCCATGCTCCGCGGTCACCCCCGTCGTATATCAACAAGCTCTCTGATCATGAGCTCCCAGGTCCTACGGGGTGCGGCACTGTCTGAGCAGATGGATTCGGGAAAGAGAAGAGGGGAGAAGCGTCACGGCGGCGGTAGCAACGACAACGGCGTCAGGATTCGTCACTCCTACCTCAGCGACGAGGAGCTTAACGGCGGTACCCAAGACAAAGAGGGATGTGCGAGCGCTTGTGTGCCAGGCAGACGAGATGTGATGAACGGGAAGTGTTTCTCAGTCGACGTCGGGAAGCGATCGCGGGTTCGCGTTGAGCGCGAGGGGAAGAGTTGGTCACAAGTCGGTCGCTCTGAAAATATATGCGCAACCCTGGCCCACTTCTACATTCGCCTCCGTCTCCCTTGCCACTCACATCGCCAGCACCACGAAATAAAACACGACCTAGGCGCCTTACCGCGCCATTGCGCTGAGTGGCGCACGCGTAGGCTGCACAAAGCTTGCTGCCTACTGTTGGACCTCGTATTACCATTCTCGATCCTGTTCATGACTGCAGTACTCCCATTACCTATTTTGTCGATCATCTATCACTCAACGCTTCCCTCATATTCGTGCCATCTTCTCGACCTTCTCGCCTTACAGTATATAAGCCTCGACAGTCCTCCGAGCAACCTCAGTCGTCTTCCTTCCCTGACCACTGAGGTATGCCTTTCATCCATTCGCTACGATACGTACACTCACAACCTACCTGTAGCTCAGCGCTCTCGCGTGTCCTATAGGTACAGCAATACAGTCGTCTTCCTTCCCTGACCACTGAGCTCAGCGCTCTCGCGTGTCCTATAGGTTTATCACCTACCCACAAGTACTCGAACGCCGGAGGTACAGAGCGCCGATACAAATCGAATATCCAGGATGGAAGAAGGGGACGGAAAGCGTAATACGGTACTCGCCGTATGCACGACCTGCACCGAACTGCGTATAGTGCCTGCGTACCCACTGGTAGTCTTGCACCCACTCGCGCCATGACCAAGAACGACGCGAGACTCTGAGGACCTAGTACCGCACTTCACGCCAGCTACACTCGACTATCTGTTTTCGCGACGCGACGTCTAGCCATTGGCCGACGCCGTTGTACCTACTGCCCCGCTCGGCGTTCTTCTCCTGTGCGCATGCATATCCCAGATCCCGACAATGTACAGCCAACAGAGAACTGCCCTCAACATACTTGACGACGCTGTGCATACCACAACTCTACTCCCTCGTTCCATTCTTACGCTGCGCAGCTACGCAATGGTCCCCACATAATCTCACATAGACCTGATTCGCTCTTCGCGTTGGCGTGTTTGCGGTTCCAGTTTATCTCCCGCCCTCCTCTAAATCGACTCCATACTCGACATCGATCTCGATAACCTACATCTGTTTGGCGACGACATTGAGCATAACCACCTGCTGGTGCCGGTGCCGGCGCCGGAACATTCCATTTGGATCTGGCCACCGTACATGCTGCATGGTCATCTATCGCACACTGTCAAGATCTATTGTTGTGATCTCGCTGGTACTGCGGGACGCAGCGCTGTCTACGCGCATGGATGTGGAGTGTAGAAGAGTTGAGAACGTTGGCTGTTAATTTTGTGCCGCCGCCGGTGCCACCGCTGGCCTAATACAAAAGCTTAATAGCCTGTCCCGTCCAGGCAAGCGCTGAGTCGCGCCGCTTTCATCGACACCTCGCCGACAGCCGCGAGTCGACCAAAAGGAGGAGGTCAGATCATCGTGTCCAACGTGCCCGCAGTTGCCTCCGCGAGCACAACCAAGGCAGTTTGTCTCATCTCGCCGGTCTGGCATGCAAACGCACACCCATCCATCCTGACCTCGGTATCGCGGTTATCCTCCTCGTCGCTGAAGTAGAAGTCGGAGTGGCAGGTTCAAATACCGTCACCGCAGCCCTGACAACGACTACATCGTCGGTAGTCAACGCCTCAGCACCACCGCCGTACCTGGAGACGTTCGACGAGACCTGCGCCACTGCGCGAGACTGACAGAGAGGCAGGTGCAGCCCGTTCACAAATGTGTGAATTGCTGGATGAACGAGGGGCCAGAAGGACCACCGTTCGTCCAGAAAACGCAAGTCTTTTATACTACCACTGGTGCATGTAAGCGAATGAGTGTATGCGTGTCCGTGGTGTATAATGAGTGATGAAGATGGTGAAATAAGGGCACACGAGAGAGAAAGAGACACGCGATAAGCGCGCATCAGCGGGCATGCCGCAATGAGTTGTAAGATATTGGTCGCTTGCCACTCAACAAAATTGTGTATAGATGTGGGTGTGTGTGGCTTGCTTGTTTGACGGGAAGTGATGAATTGATGGGCGACGAGTGGAAGAATGTGCCCACGAACATGACAATGAGCGCATACCGTCAATCTTGGGTGTTGAGGTATAGCGTCCGTGATTTTTCTATCAGTGCGTTTGCATCACCTACATGTGAAATGAGATCAAATATCATGACAGACAGAAACCGGATAGACCACTCACCATTCTTTATTCTTCGTCCAAGCTCTTCTGCCTTTATGATTTGCACTCGGGTATCGTACTCATCGAGACATTTTTGAACAAGAGAGAGACGTAAGTCGTCGCGAGCACATATATCCCGTCGGAACGTTTTTCCTGAATAATGTGCAATTTTTTCTGAAATACCTGCTCTTGAGATTGCCCACGGTAGAGCGTCAAGGAGACTAGGGACCAGTACATGTTCTTCCATCACCAGCTGCTCCCCATATCGGTATCGGGACTCACCATGAAACAGATATTCCAATATTTCCTCGGCCGCCACTACCAAGCGTTCGGAAGGGTTATTGACACTATGGCAGATTGAGGCAAGTTCTGTGGTGGATATGGAGTCGAAGGCTGATTCGAGCGTCGTGGTACTCCGAGATACATTGTCGCCCAAATGAAAGGCAAGAGGCTTGCACAAAAGCAGGGGTGGATATCCAGTGAATATCAACGTAAATATGGCTCCAGTAAGCGGCGCGCTCTTTAGGCTGATATGGGAATGTACAATGTCGAGGAAATCTTCCGTGAAGCTTCTAAACAGCGTGACACCTTCGGAAGTCTTCTGAAAGAGTGTATTAATATTTTTGAAGAACACGTAGAATGAAATGCGCACAGAATACTCACAATCGAGTGTATCACTAAGAAATAACTTAAAATGTCAGAAAGGACACCAGACATCCCTGAGAAATTATCCTTGTAACACAGTCGCCACTGATAGGAGCTAAGAAGGCTATGCCGTCTCAAGACCTCCCGAGTTGGAACGAGATGGCCGGCTTGCCGAATGGTCGCCATAATTTGGCTTGTCAGCGTGAGGTAATCAATGTTGGGCAAAAAAACAGAGTCAGGTATTATCCAGTCGCTCTCGCCAGGTTCCCGACTGTGGAAATCTAATAGCTGAAAGCAGGTCTCTAGTTTGGATGCGAGATAGGCCACTCCATCCACGTATAATGATCCTGATCTGGATTGATCGGTCAAAAAATCTTCGAGCGAAGCGTGAAGAAGCTTCACCACGTCCTCCAACAACCACGGTTGCTGGGGTTTGGTTAGAACCACCAGTGGAGCCACGTCAACCATAAAAAGTGGGAGATCTTCTTTGGGGACGTTCAGTAGAAAACTGACAACACTTGCTGATAAAGGTAAAGGTGAAAAAAAACAGTGCGCAAGAATTTGGAGAACTTTATCTATGTGTGCTGCAGAGCGAAGGATGTGGTGGTACAGTGCGTCTAGTTCGGCGAACGGCGATATTGTTCGGGACGACTCGAGACGCAGAACAACCTGTAGGGATCGAACAGGGTTCTCCTTCGCCGACCAGATGTATTTCATGGCAGTTGAGGCGTAGATGAAATGGGAGGATGATTTCCAAACCAGACCCTCTATGTCATCCAAGTTAGGCCATTCTGAGCGGATCATCTTCTTGAAAGGATGCTGCAAACGAATTTTGAGGAATTGATCCTCGAGGAAGCGCCGTATATCACCCTCCGAGTCGGCATCTTCGCTGAGTGATATGGTACCCAGGGCGCGATTACATTGCGCATACCAACTGAACGATGTGGAGATTGCGTGTTCAGGTCGGCTAGCGATGAGAAACTTGACGGGTATGCAGTGTTTATCGCAAATCGCCGCACATTCCCGAATAATCGCCTGTTGTTGAGACGAGTCGCTGCATTCGTCCAGGCCGTCAATGAGAAACACTCTCGGCGTTTGGGGACTGTCGCTGATGACCCCCAGCTCAACTAGATATTGGAGCGGGCGGATAAGCAAGCTTAGTAGCTACATATACATACGATCCAGACTCGAGTAGAATACCCCACCATATGGCACGCCACAGTAGGGTATAAACATTGAATCAAAAAAAAAAAAAAAAAAAAAGCAAGCTTAGTAGCTGCACTTGCAAGGATTTCTTGAAAACCAACGGGTCGCGATCGATAATTGGTGCTAGAACGTCCATTGTTGAAGGGAAGAACTGGGCAAGCTGATATACGAGTGTGGGGATGAGGACCTCTGCAGAGTTACGCGTTGGGTCACTCCGCGAGAAGAAAAAGCTCCCCAGCGCGAGGCCCTGAGCAACACATCGCTCGGTGAGCGTCTGCATGATTGCTGATTTACCAGCACCCGCCCCGCCGTGCAGCCAGTATATGGATGCGCCCTCATCACATATTCCCTGACTCCATCGCTCTAGGTTCTCGAGGACGTTTGTTCGCGTGTTCTGGTAACACCGTGATTCATCGGTCCGTGAAGGCGCATCGTGAAGAGCGCTGTGCGCTGCTGCTGCTGAAAGCTTGTCAAGCCCTAGAGAATAACCTCAGTTTTGAGGCTCTCATTCTCGTGGATTGTTCTTCTAACCGTACCTGATTTTTCCGAATGGATATGGCTAACGAAGTTACCACCTGAAACCACGAAGTTGGAAGCGCCGGTAAACATATGGTTTGACATATTGTTACAGTTCGTGCGCTCAAGCTCTGTGCAACTTGCTGTGGCGCCAAGTGCGCGAGGTGTAAGTGAGACGGACAACAATGATCTGAGGCACTCGGAAGTGTGACGTTGGGTAAGGAGAGCTGAATGTCATGAAAGGCTGTGTTGAACCCAAATTAGAACCTCGACACATACAGGTCGTCCCGCTGCGCTCGGATCGAGGGGCGTGAGGAGGTCTTACGTCAACGTGATGCGTGACAACCGGAAATGCTGTTCAAAATTGTTCCTGTCAGGCACGTCCATTCATCGATCATCTCCCCTTCACTCAACTTGCTGTACTCTGCCACAACATGCTCGGTATCTACCGCAACTACCGTTCTGCACCACCAGCACACAGAAATAGCGCCTAGCCATACCACTGTGCATTTACCGCACGCTCCCCACCCATCAGGACACGGTACTCGAGCCGTGTGTTACTCGACTACTCGACGCCTACTCTACACACCGCACCGCACAACACCTTTGTACACAACCAAACACAGGCTCGATATCGAGACCAACCCTCGGGCGTCCAAGCTCAAGCTCAATCCTGCCTCCGCGTCCAGTATCGGTCGTTCCGCACGCGAGCCATGGGCCAGGAGCGCGCCAGAGGCCTTCACTGACCGGGATAGGCGCCGTCTTTCGCGCCTTTTCGCCTTACGCACGCCTCCCCCGTGCCCATCCTTATGTATGATGCATGAACATCAGCCATACCCCGAGGACCGACAGCGAACAGCGCACCGGCCGCAGGATGCGCGTTCTCCATCGCGCTGAGGCTCTCCAAAGGCTGCGTCTCGTCGGATCATCAGTCGAGTACGATGGACCTGGTTCTGATCAGAATCTGCTCATCGGGTCGGGGCGGCTCCGGCCTCGAAGGCCTCCAACACAAGAGCAAGAACGGCATGTAGGGCGGCGATGTATCATTTTGGGGTTGGGTCGGCATCGAGGCCTAACGACGCGCAGAGTCAGTCCGTCTGCGTGTCAAATACGGAGACGAGGGCGGGATCAAGTACGGGCTGGCGGCACGGGCCAACCTGGTGGAACGAAGCTCGACTTCCCTCCTCTCGTGGTCGTGGCCGCCCTTGCTAGATGGTCGAGGATCGACCTTCACTTTGGGACGCACACGAGGTGGGGTTGGATCGTACCGACGGAGACTGAAGTACGAGTGGAACTCGTATGGGCCTGGGGACCTAGTGAGGGGTGATACTGTGGTCGACGTCCTCCCAGCTCAGACGACTCAACCCCCACGGTGATACAGAAGTCATTCAACACGCCTCTCCAGCACGCCGCAGACCCCACAGCGCCTATCATTCCGACCAGAAGAGGATATTTCTGGTCGATGTCTACACTACTTGTGACTTGGGCCGAAGAAATGTACAGCGCCCGTCGTATAGCTCATAGGCCACGGAGCCGGTAGTGCGTAGTGCGGGGCGTCCACGCGGCCAAGTCTATGCGGGGCGACGCGATGTGGGATTCAAGCAGGACTGCACAGGACCAGCGGCGTTATGACGACGTATGCCGACGAGCCCTGACGCAGACAAGTGGCGCGGCTGCACCGCTCGGAGATGCGATCAGTGACCAGCGGTCGGCGACGGTGGTGGTACACCACATTGACTGCCCAGAAACGGATTCTGCATCCAGCTCCGGCGCCTCGGCGGCTGCGCATCGTCATGGAGGAGGAGGAGGAGGACACCCCCTCGGCAGCAGACAGCATTTCTTCCTATCTCATTGCATCGCATCATCATACACCCTTACCCGCCTCGCCCCCTCGTCGCCGTTAGCCACCCTCGCGCTCCCGTCGTAGCTCCTCCAACCGTCAATCGTGCCCAGGACTCGTCTTCGTCTGCGCCCTTCAGGTTACCGCCTGCCATGGGCCGTTCCGAGTCGCCTAGCGGACACGCCATCCGATACACACCGCGTCTCCTCTCTTCTCTTTGCGTCCATCGGCATCAGCTTTTTGCCTATCGCGGCGCCAATGCGCTGGGGATACGCCCGCCCGCCGCATATAGAGCAGCCAATGTTCCGACGCTGTGGCTCGTCGTCACCCGTTATCTCTTCGAGGTTGATTGAGGTCAAGATCGCGACTCGCAAGTGGGGGTGGACGAACGAGGGCCGGCGATGGGTCGCTGACACACCTGAGCTCGTGAGCTGCCACATATCAACAAGTCTCCTTGCGCGTGCGTTGCTCGTGCGCGCCCTCTTGTAGCCAGAATATTTGTCGCATGTAAATAATATCCGCGCCCTGGCGCTACGGTCCGTGGGCTGGACGGCGGAAGTTGGTCGTCATGACGCAAATCGGCAGCGACAGTCAGCCCCGGCGGCCGCGTAGAGCTGATAGTGAGCCGGGCGCTTATCAGAGCGAGGGCCGATTCAGTGGGGTCTACGTAAACCAACTACTCGCGCATATATCCAACTCACCACCATCCTGCCAGAGTCGAGCGTCGACACCTGGACCTTAAAATACACAAACCGCAAATCGCCTATGGCCTGGGCGCTGACCTGTGGTTGGAGATTCAAGTTTGAAAAGCTGGGTTTTTATATAAAGTCGTCCTTTGTAGGCTGAACGTTCTAGTAGACGCAATGATCTGATACACCGTGCCTGGAGAGTTGATGCCAGCCTAGGACCGCATATAGCCACATGTTTTCCTGGCTTTGTCCGTCGAAGCCATCCCTCGTATACTGATTATATAGCCCATTCTTGCCTCCGCCGCCGCCGCTAAGCATTTGAGAGATGTATTGACACCATGGTGGATTGACAACACTGACTCTGAAATACAATGCCACAAGGGCTCTCAACATATCACCAGTTGCTAGTTCAGGTGTTAAGGCTCAGTAGTACTGCTTTGAAGTTCTTTCCAGTATTACTGGGGGTAAATTGACTCTCTTCCCATATTCGTCATGTTGATAATACATATATTGTGCGAGTGGCACAGCCCGATCATGCCCAGGATCTCTGGATCTGCCAAGGTACTCGTAGCCGTAAAAAGTATAGGACGTCACGTGATATTGAATCTCTGTGTCTGCACTGGACCAACGTATAAATAGGCGTAAAGTCGTTCCAATCCGCTGAGACTATGCAGGTATATAATTGACTGGTAAAAGTATCTGTGTACCAAGTTACAGAGAATGAAAAGCAGTACTAATCCATAAATGAGAGTTTTGTCTGAGAAAGCCATAAACACAATGTAATCTAAATAGCAACTTACAAAGATACTCGATATTCACGGAAAGTGCACAGGATTATGCCCGAGGATACAAAGAGTACTCAGGCATAAGTTATGAAGTCGAAAATGTCTTGTTTTTCGGGAAGACGAGCCTGATACTTTACGTCAATGTTTATCCATAATATAATACGAGGACGGACTTTTGCTTATCCAATAATGTTACGTAAGAATTACATAAGCAAATTGCGCACACTGTGAATGACAAGCACCTGCGAAGCACTGCACTCAATGACTGACTGCACTCAGGGTGGATGGGCGGAGACCAGGAGATACATTAGTTAGCAGGACTATATCAGCTGTCACGGATCATTTTCAGGCACAAAATGCAGTTATATTGCCCAAATAAATGGATAAAAAAAGGAGTTGATTAAGCCAAAGTAGGCAACTTCGCTCTTGCTCGAATGCACCTAAATAGTTTTCCCCATTGACTCTGAGCTGTGGCAGTCATTCAGATACATAATTTTACATACATCCCTCTTGGCCTCCTCAATTTTTATTTTATTAGCTGAGAGCCGGCTCTACTGCATCTTGCCTTCATGACATTCAAGTCAGTTGGTCAATGTATGTGCAAAAACGATGTATATTGGTTGATATTTTGATATAAAATGAAGAGATAATGTAAGAAAAACAGGGAGCAATCTGATGCTCGGTGTAACTGGAGGAGAGCAAAATGTTAATTAGTGAATTAATTGACTGAACTGTACTCAAGTATATGGACAAGGTAAAAGCCATACAAATATGGTGATATGAGACATAAATGTAGATGCTTAGCAGGAGGCAGAAAGTGAAGTGGCAATACAAATGAGAGGGACTGAATGGAATAAAAGTGTGCAGGCCTGGAATGGAGATTTTGCCCCATACAGCAGCAACACTGTGATACTCGCAGTGCGTCATGGTGACCATGCCCAAATACTCCTGCGCAAGGCCTATCCGTCCCATGTTGAAAAACTGGAAACAATTGCGAATTGAGTGGGGTATCGATGTGCCGATCTTGGGCGTCTAAATTGGAACCATGCGAAATTGGGGTAGAACGCATGATGTCAATGCCGAACATGCAATAATCGGTGCGCCGATGGCGAAGGTGCTCCTGTGTGCGTATGTAAGTGTGACGAGTGTGCACAAGTGTATTGTTTGCCATGTGTCCCAACGTTGCTGGAAACTGCAAAAATCGTGTTTTACAGAGTCAGGCACGCAACCAGCTCATCAGTGGTATGTCTGTTTTCAGTAAGCTGTACATCCAGCAAATGTAAGTCAATAAGTTCCGTAAAATAAGGTCATTAAATGTTGTCCACCTCCAGGAAGCCTATACAGTGGCTAATTTGCAAACTGAAAATGGCAGAGCAATGAATAATATAATTACTGTACCATTTCGAATTGTTCAGCATGGGGTGTGACCCGTGACCTCGATGCTGAAATTTGGCATTCAGCCAAGGGGTCCTGAGTCTGTGACATATACCAGAATTCAGCCAATTGCCCAGCTAACATCCTGGTTATCCTGCTAAATTTTGATAGCATTGTGGCCTGAAACTCAGTACTGAGAGCAACAGACGTATTGCAAGCGTGAATTGCCGCTCAAAAAGCGGGTTTTTAATGAATAAAACAATCATACAATTGAGGCAAATTTGGCTTGGATGTCACGCTCAGCCACCACGGATGTGACCTGGGACACAAACCAATTTCAGCCAATCCAGGGGCCTCTGTGACCTGTGACGGCTGAACAATTCGAAATGGTACAGTATTCATCAGAGTGCATGGGCGCTATATGACAAGCTGATGGTGGGTGAAATATGTACATAGATTACAGAAGTGTCAAGAAAATGTGTGTGTATTCAAAAAATAAGAAGCAGGTGGGTTCCTCTGCAAAAGGGACTTAGAGTTGGATACATATAAATTATCTGTAAAGCTTTCTTAGAATGGGTTACCAAAATTTATGAATAATTATGGAGGTGTGGCAGCACCGACACCAGGGGGGTTTGGGGGCGCAGCCCACAACAAGCTGTTGGCCGGAGCGAAGCAGGAGCGCGAGCGCAGCGAGCGTCTCCGTCGCGTAGCGACAGGCATAAAGCTTGTACTGATGATAAGATAGGGAGCGTCAGGAACCAGCACCCTTATGTAAGCAGAATTGACGTTAAGCGGCGAGCTCAATTGCAAGCACCACATCAAATAGATCATTATTCTGGGTCCATAGGATGATAGAAGACGTGAAGACCTACAGATTTATGCACTTATTTTTTTTCAAAAACTTTTTTTGGGTTAAAAATTCCGGCTGAGATTTTTTTAATCAAAAAGCTCCAGAATAGGTTGTTGAGTGCATTGCAATAGAGAAACAAAGAAATGGATTTTTCGAAGTCAAAATTTGGCCACGCACGTGACGCTACATGTGACCATCAATCAGGGGGAAGCAGCTCTGAAGTCACCCAAAAACCACCAAAACGCGTCATAAACGGCTCTAATTTCATACTGGCAGTACTACAAACATGGGACGACAATTAAAGGGCAGTCCAAAAAAAAAATTAAAAAGACTTCAGGAAGCAACAAACACAAAAAAGCGACCATTGAGTATGTTTTGGACGAGAAGGGAGAAGAATACTTCACCTCGGTGCAATTAGCCCCCTTCATGTACTCACTTATGGGTTCTTTATTCTCTGCCTCTAGGCCAGCCTGCCGAAAAAAAACCCCAAAATTCCCAAAATTTTGCGGCCTGCGGCCGACCTGCAGTGCTTCTTCCATCCAAATTTGCAGCATGTTACGCCAGATTTACGCACTTGGTGGAACAAATATTTCGGCAGGTCTGTCAGGGGTTATGGACCCTACCAAATTGGACAGGATTTTGAGTCATATCTCGACTCAACACTTTTGCGATTTTTCGAAAGCCACATTTGGCCGAGTATATACTAAACTTGTGGAAGTGGAACTCGGCCAGTGGGAGTCCCACGGGTCAAGTGCCACTAATTGGTCAGCGGCAAGCGAGGGCAGCTGCAAGTGCCACAGCCCTCCGCCACAATCTTTCCACCTCTACCACCATTCTCCAACATATCTGTATTGCTTTCATGATATTCTCTATCTTCTGAATGTTTGCAACGACATTGAGGTGTGCCAAATTCATGAATGAATTGCATCTGATACCTCTAGTATAATACACCAAACCTTCCGCTGCAAAACCGAAGAAGGTGCTGCTATTTGGTGGTTTATGCTCTCCCAAAGCACCTGCATGGAATAAGCCATTGGACATGGAACCGACGCGTATTTCCCCATTTATCCCAGCCCTGAGCCAAGGCGCCTGTGGAAGCTCGGACAAGCGGTGTACAAGGATGAAAGGATAGAGAGGGGATGCCAAGACGTGCCCTAGGGAGTAATTATCGATTATATTCATATCATATTTCTAGATCTACTTTACTATCGAAAATTTGACAGATAACTGACTTTTATTGCTCGATCTTGAATATTGCATACGCAGCCTGCGTTATTATTGTAGACTGTATTATATTGCACGAAGTAAAGTATCTGATTGAGTAGTTTTGCATCTGTTGCAGAGTAAACCAGTATAAAGTTTAGTTTTGACATGTAAAAGGGACTCAATGCAAGGATCACAATGATAGAACATTTTTAGCAGGCGTAAGAGTAGATTCTCGATGGTACCTTTTTTGGAATTGGTGGTTGGGTGCCACCAATGCTGGTGGCGGCAGGTGGCGGAGTGGAACTCGGCAATTTCCGACCACTTCCACTTCCACAACTTTGGGTGCGACTCCGTTTGGCCACTCTGGGCATTATGTAATGCATATTACATAAGGGTGCTGGTTCCTGACGCTCCCTATCTTACATTGATCACAGAATTTCACCTTACGGACAATTTAACTGCGAAATGCTCAATCTTACTATCCATGCATACTGTTTCACACCGTAAAATTCTTATAGAAACTTGAGGGTCATTGAATTCACGCGTGTACTTCAGAAAGAGAGTAAAGCAGTGTAGCAACACTAGACTCTTTGGTATTCAGAGAAATATAATGCTCGTCTCCGAAATATTAAGTAATTTTTAACTCCAAAAACTATTGTTGAGCTTCTTTTGTATCCTCAAGTATACCCCCATGCACTTTCCATGAATATCGAGTATCTTCGGAGGTTGCTATTTAGGTTACATTGCGTTTACGGCTTGTTCAGACAAAACTCTCACTTATGGATCAGTACCGTTGTTAATTCTCTGTAACTTGGTACACAGATACTGTTACAATTAAATTATATACCTATATAGTCTCAGCGGATTGGAACGACTTTACGCCCAGTTATATGTCGTTCAAGTGAAAACACGGAGATTCAGATATCACGTGACGTCCCATACTTTTTACGGCTACGAGTATGTATGCAGATAAGCGGGCACTGTGGCAAGCATCATCAAGACAGCTGTTTATAAGGGCGCTGTTGGATTTTTTAAAATTTGAATGAGTGAAGTGTGGCTTTCAAACTGTTCTGAAGCGATGTCTGTAGATAAAATTTGGTCAACATCAGTGCTATTGATCTTTAAACTATGAATTACAGAGTAGGGCACGTACCCCAGGGGCATCAAAGTGAATCACTGGACTAATGACGTCCGCTCCAAGGTCCCGATCGTATCGCCAGGTTGTTGTGATTTGGAACCGCCATTGTGTGTGGTGATTATTGAGATGCTCGGAATGTCGTTTGAGCACACAGTCGTGGGAAGCGTCTTCTTGAACCGGAGGAAGGACAAAGGCTCAGACTGTGACCAAGCGGCTTCGTCCCTAGCACGCCCTGTCGCAATACGAAACGCGATTAGTGTTGGAGCAATGCCCTATTAGCAAGGTCAGTCGTTCATTGCTTCAGATAATATGCAGACGACTTACCGTTATGGGAGGAAGGACGCCCGCCTGCCAGATCAACCCCGCGGCAACCATTCTGTCCTGTACGGTGAAGCTACCATAACCGCGTGCAATGTAAAGAATTGAAATAACCAGAAGGGAAGCCGCGTAAAGTCCACCCGATTCGACCAATGCTTCAAGAGTGAGTTTATATCTGCTTTCTGCTCCCTCACTTAGTCTTACAACGGAGACTATGCGATAGACAATTAAGGTAGTCGCGATGATGGTGATGGCTAAAGAGGTGAGATAAAATGCAGGTATAGCCAATTTCAGGAATTCAACGATTTGAGGCGATGAAGGAATGGGCTGTATTGTTATGACAAGAAACATTACTGTCGAAACCAAGGTGATTGGTATGGAGTTATAAAAATCACCGTGCTTGCGACGTACCTGCTTCTGTAGCAATCAATGGTGTAAACATAATGAGCAGGATTTTGCTCCGCGCCCAGAGAGTGTAGCATCGCCATACCTGCAACGGAACCCAGCGTGAGAGCCATATACCACATGACCTGCTTCACAGACTTACCACTATCATGTCTGCAATGAATATTGTTATTCTGCATGTGACATTCGTAGTTGTGGTTAGACGGTTGGAGAAACCGGAAAAGAACACGTTCTCCATGGTTTCTCGGGAATCATCGTGCGTTATAGTCATGGCCCTGAGGTATATCCAACTGATGACTAAGTTGAAGATGATTGCTCCAAACAGAAACGTCAGAATGACGGTATATATCTTTTGCTGACCACGCAATATGATGGGGACTGTAGGCCTCCCGCGGTAAGCAGAATGACGGAGTCAACATTTATCAAGCCTTACTGATAGTCTGCGCGAATAGGGTAATATAAATGCCTAGTGGCGGATGTTCTCCTCAGTATTGGATATACGGTCACCAAATTGAGAGTTACATACCAGCTAGAAGAGCTTGAAGTAATGTTGGCCATAATATACATTCGAATTGCAGCCTGAATGTAGCTTCAAACGTTGGTAGTACCTCATCGGGTTGGAAGGATGACATAGATTATTACGTAGGAAGAAGGATGGCTCTTTATTGAGGACATCAGTGTCGTTTTATATGTATCATGCCGTCTATAATTAACACTGGTCCTGATGGGGAGGAACGTGCCCCAGCAATAATATGGCAGATCTGTGACCCCAACTGTCATACGTCTCGTGACTGATACAGGGAACCCATAACTACTTGAAGATGTCGCTCTGGACTGTCCGTAGATCCAAAATTTTCAAAGGTAGCGAGGCCTTGTAGTCAACAGACACTGTTGAATGGGCCCCACTGCGGACGACTCGCAATAATTGACGACAAGTAAAAAAGACCCAGACTCCTGCGAAATGTCAAGAGATAATCTAATCTTGGTATTGTCTACGGTGGACGGCTGTGGTACCTGCTTGGCACCCCAATACAGTTGAAACTGTCTTAAATGATACCCTTCCGTGGACAGCTGAGCCCATTGGTTATCACAGGTCATCAGTTTCGACGGAATCGTCTAAAAATAGCTTCAATAACTTTGGGATATCTTCTAATCTTCGGCGCATGTTTTAGTTATGAAACATCGTCAATAATCCTTAGACATCTTCCTAGCTTCTATGTTACCATGAACTTGCTTGAACTCGAGGGAATTTTGTTGGTGCTCGTCATCCACCATCTTGTCAGCGAGCCAACGTGTGATCTATTACTTACGCCATTTGGCCTGTTTCTCGGCAGTTCACACTGCTGTTGACAATAACAAAGCAGTCCCATTGCTTCATCGTCCCGCCTTCCTTTCTTTGGATCGTCCGTTGCGTCTGGAACCTTTCCTGCAAAACATTGTTATTCCGGCGCATAGGCGGGCGCTCATTCTCCTGGTGACCGGCTGCAGCAAACTAGCAGTGGTGAAAGGTCGTTGGGCAAAAGTCCCCCACAACTTGCGAACATGTCGGCTGTGTACGTCTGGCGATGTTGAGGATGAAAAGCACATTTTGTTTTACTGTATAGGCGTGGCGATGTTTGACTATTGGCGAGAAGAGTTCTTTGATTTCACCTGTGTGTCGATGCCGTCTGCCAGACAAGACCTGGCAAGATTGGGGGGTGAGGAGTTTGTCCGTCGTATCATTTTTGGCCCGTCAGTGCCCCCGCTGCAAGCTCTCGCACGATTAGCTTTCAAGATCTACTCGTATTTCTCTCCCTCATTGTGTGATGCCCTTGACACATGCGATTGTTGTTAAGTACTGTGTTTGATGAATTGGCTGCCCTAAGTATCATTATTTTTGGTTCCCTTTAAATGATTTGCGAACATCCCTGTGGGAGCACCCAATGCTGATACTTTCGTTGTCTTGGGCCTTCACGCCGTCCCTGGACGGTGTGAGAAAGCAAGTATGCGCCCTACCGTTTGAGACCGTATGGCTCCCGTTTGAATGCGTCCTCTCTGGAAGCGGAGGATTGTTATATGGCCGGGGAGAACGGGTTCTCCGAGAACCCTGGCCATATCCCACTGGGTTTTAATCCGCGATCCTGCCGAGGACTGTTACTCAGTCCGGAGCCGGGAGAGTTCTTCGTAATCTCGTGGGATGAACGGAGCGGTAATAACGACGGGTGACCCGTAGTTGTGCATTAGAGTAGCTATTTATTACTGAGTTGTAGTACATAGCTAGGCTCACCTGATGCCTACGGGCCGGCTGACTCAGAATGGGAGGCCGGTAATAAAATTCTCTCTCTCTCTCTCTCTCCATACGTACACTAGAATGAGAGAAAACATGATATTACCCAGATATGGTGGCCAAGAGCTTTATTTTCCCAGAACAGAGCTGAATTGACACAAAAGATGAGCTAAATTTGATTAATCCTACCAACTTGGTGGACGCTACACTCTATTGGGTTTCACAGGTTATCATTTATTACATGTATCATTTAAGACAGTTTCAACTGTACTACCTCGCGTCCTGCGGACACAGCTCTTCAAGACGAATTCAATGTTAATATGCACCCATCAGGACGCAGTATTCGAGCCGTGTGCTAATCGACTCGACGCCGACTTGACACACCGTACCGTACAACACTTTTGTCCGCAACCAAACAGGAGCTCGATATCGGTACCAGCCCTCAGGCGTACAACCTCCAGCACAAGGACAATGCATCCCGCTGCCGCGTCCAGTATCGGGCGTTGCATACGCGAGCCATGGATAGGGAGCGCGCCAACCGCCTTCACTGACCGGGATAAGCGCCGGCTCTCGCGCCTTTTCGCCTTACGCACGCCTGCCCTGTGCTTATGCTTATGCATGATGCACGAACATTCACCATACCCCGAGGACCGATAGAGAACAGCGCACTGGCCGCAGGATGCGCGTTCTCCATCGCGCTGAGGCTCGCTATAGGCTATGACTCCTGTCGGATCACTACTCGAGTACGATCGACCTGGTTCTGATCAGAATCTGACCCTCGCGTCGGGGCGGCTGGGGCCTCGAAGGCATCTTACACGAGAGCAAGAACGGAACTTAGGGCGATGATGCATGGTGTCGTGAGTTGGGTCGAAATCGAAGCACAACGATGCGCAGAGTCAGTCCGTCTGCATGTCAAATACGAGGACGAGGACGGGATCAAGGACGGGGGTGGCAGCATGGGCTCAACCTGGTGGAACAAGGCTCGGTTTCTTGCCTCTCGCGGTCGCGGTCGCCCTTCCTAGGTGGTCGAGGATCGACCTTCGCTTTGGGACACTCACGAAGTGGGGTTGGACCGTACCGACGGAGACTGGAGTACAAGTGCAACTCGCATGAGCCTTGGGAGCATCTGAGGCGGGATAGTGCGGTCGACGTCCTCCCAGCTCAGACGACTCAACCCCCACGGTGATACAGAAGTCATTCAACACGCCTCTCCGAGCACACACCACACACCACACCACCCACCTTTCCGACCAGAAGAGGATATTTCTGGCCGATGTCTGCACTACTTGTGACTTGGGCCGAAAAAATGTACAGCGCCCGTCGTACAGCTCATAGCCCGTGGAGCCGGTAGTGCATGGTGCGGGGCGTCCACGCGGCCAAGTCAATGCGGGGCGACGCGATATGGGATTCAACCGGGACCGACCTGGACCAGCGGAGTCGGGGCGACGAATAACGACGAACCTTGACGGGGACAAGTGGTGCGTCTGCGCTGCTCAGTGACGCGATCGATGACCAGCGGTCGGTGAGGGGTGGTGAAATACCCCATTGACTGCCCAGAAACGGATTCTGCGTCCAGCTCCGACGTCTCAGCAGCTGCGCATCGTGATGGAGGAGAAGGACATCCCCTGCGCAGCAGGCAGGATCCTACCCCATCCCATCGCAGCATCGTAGCCCCGCACCCCCCTCGCCCCCTCGCCATCGTCACCGTTAGCCACCCCCCGCGCTCCCGTCGTCGCTCCTCCAATCGCCAATCCTGCCCATGACTCGTCTTCGTTTGCGCCCTTCTGGTTCTCGTCTGACATGGGGCTGTTTAGAGTCGCTTAGTGGACACGCCACCCGACACGCATCGCGTCTCTTCTCCTTCCCTTCGCGTCCATCAGCATCAGCTTTTTGCTTATCGCAGCGCCAATGCGCTGTGGGCACGCCCACCCGCCCGCATATAGAGCAGCCAATGTTCCGACGCTGTGGCTCGTCGTCACCCGTTATCTCTTCGAGGTTGATTGAGGTCAAGATCGCGACTCGCAAGTGGGGGTGGACGAACGAGGGCCGGCGATGGGTCTCTGACCCGCTTGAGCCCGCGAGCTTCGCCACGAGTGTAGGCGTCAAGGCCACCTACCCACTGCGCCGCTGCCATACATGAACGAGTCTTTTCGCGGGGCGTCGTTCTTGCGCGCCCTCTCGTCGCCAGAAATTTGGGGCATGTAAACAATATCCCCGCCCGCGCCTGTTTGCTGATACTACAGTCCGTGCGTCGGATGGCGGATGTTGGGTGTCGGGTAGCGCCTGGATGCCGGAAATCGATGGCGACAAGCAGCACTAGTCGCTTCGTAGAGCCGATAGTAAACCGAGTGCTTCCCAGGGCAAGGGACGATGCAACGAAATCTACCTTTATCAACTACTCGCGCATATACCCAGCTCGCTACCATCCCCTCCAGAGTCGAGCGTCGGTCTTTGTCTCTAAACAACCCAGACCCAGACCCTGATCCCGACACCCTAGACGTTGAAACACACAAACCGCAAATCCCCTATGGCGCTTCGATGCCTGGGCGCTGACTCCGACACCGCGCGACGCCATTCCTTCGTTTTCATCGCCAGTTTGGCGCAGCTCCTCCCCAGAGCCGCGCAGAGTCAAGCTGGTGGCGGGAATGTAGACAATAATTATGGTGCGACGCGCTGTGAGGGTGGATACTGTGAGTCGTTTTGCTTGGAGGCGGTGATGCCCCGATGCGTTCGTCGTATGCGTGTCGGGGGCACGGTAAGCAGAGGATGTGATATGATGGACTGCGACGAGAAACGACGCGCCGAGATGCGACTAGTCGAGGGGAGACGAGGTGAGATCTTGGTGCTGGGCGTCACCGTCTTGCGTTTGTGTTGGTCTATCCTACACACTGATAATAGACATGTGTTGGACTATGGAATATAGAGGTCAGGGCGCTTGTTATCGCTATCTTCTTGTGGAAATGCCTATAGGTACTATGTTCGACCGGATTGGTAGGCTGGATGACCGATACTGAGGAAAACCGTCGAACCATGAGACTTACAATTCACGCGCAACGAATCATCGACCTCAGTTCTTTATTTGACAGTTGGATGATTTGAATCTATCATACGTGACTGTGCAGACCTGCGTCGTCGCGGTCTAGTTGGAAAGAGGCGCTTTTTTCAAGGGGTCCTCCACACACATCAGCACTGAAGTCATTCGTTCCTAATGGTTTCAGAACTGGGAATAATTAAATACAGTTTTAGCTGCCCCAGCGGACTGGACACCGACCTATTCATCTTTTGTTTCTCTTGCTTGGCATGTCATAATGAGTAATCCGCGTTGACTAGCTCGTGGCCTACAGACCACTATCTGTCTCCTATGTATCACGCACAGCTTTTCGTGACCAATAAATAGATTCGATTTGAGACGTGAGATAAAGGTTGTGTAAACAATTGACGAGACGGGAGGAGAAATGTTGTGGTACCGAAAGGCCAGCAATCAAAACTAAAAAATCAATTTTGTATCATTGTGGACGCTCGTGTCTTTCCCTTTTGATGCAACATGATGGCGACTGGATCGACAACCGAGACTTGGGGGTACGCGCACGAGCACGACGACAAGCACACATTGTTAATCTTGGGCGTCCAGGTATATCGTGCGCGACTTCTCAACCAGTGCACTGACATCACCTGAATGTGGAGCAAATTAGCTCTCACGTTTAACAGATCAAACAGGCAGATAAACAACTCACCGTCTTCTATTCTTTGTTCAAGCTCCTTCAACTTTGCATTGAGCACACGGGAAGCGTACGTGTCAAGGCATTTGCGCACGCGGCGAACCAGACCAGGTTTATGCTGGTACAAAACCTGGGGGAGGACCCTTTTCGAATACTGCACGATTCCCCCGGAGAAACCAGCGTTTGGGAGCACCCAAAGCAGAGCATTTAGGAGATAAAAAGCCAGTTCAAGTTTGGCCTGCCGCCGCTCCAGCTCATCCAGCGAAATACGGTGGCTTAAAGCTAAAATTGTGAATTGAGATTCAAGCTTGGACATCTGGTCGTTTTTATGAACTCGTCTTTTGTAGGCCGAATATTCTAGCAGACGCAATGACCTGACACACCGAGCCTGGAGAACTGATGAAAGCCTGGGAGCGCCTGTAGCCACATGTTTTCCTGGTTTTGTCCGTCGCAGCCAGGCCTTGTATAGTGAATACGTTGACCGGTAATGCATCTGCAGTTGATCATCCACTATATAGCCCAAGATTGCCTCCGCCGCCGCCGCTAAGCGTTGGGGAGATGTATTGACACCATGGTGGATTGAGGCAAGATCTGCAGGGGTTAGATAGTCCAGGACTGTCGTAAGAGACTCATTGTAGAATGGTTCGGTTACGAGCCTGTGAGATTGGCTGCCAGGGCAATGGTAAGAGAGTATTTGGCCCAAAGCCTGGGCTGGATATCCGAGGCATATCAATGGTAAAATGGCGGGAGTAAGTGCCGTGCTCTCCAAGCCTAAGTACAGCTCCAAAATGTCGAAGAAGTCTCCCACGAAACTTTTAAACGGCATGACACCATCAGAAGTCTTCTGAATGGGCGCATTAGTACTTGAAAAAAACCCCTATAACATCAGGAAATCGTGGAAAACCCGATCTGGGGATATGAACACTAAAAATGCGTTATGAGTGGTTGTCGGTGTTATAAAGTGGAAAAATATTATAACCCAGATCACAGTGCCCTATAACGCCAGATAGTGGTAGGTCTGTGGCATAATCCAGTAACGATATCACAATTCTGTCATAATAATGCCGTGTTGCTGTGGAGTTGATGTCCTCCCTGTGCGTGATGACAGAGCGGCTGCGGCATGGTCATTGGTTATCGACAGATATAATCAGATATAGACCGATACTACCAGATATTGCTAGATACCGGTAGGTCTAGTTCACAACCCAGACGTGATATTATCAACTTGTCATATTAATACAACGATACTATATCAGATCTTCTTATTTGAGAAATCATACAGCGCAAAGACAGAATTTATGAATGCAAAATATATTATTCAACACGGGTACTATCTATGGCATACAGGTCTATCGAGGGGCAATGCACAGTAGCAAGTACTAACTACAATTGGAATCAGTGATATTTCTGAACATGGACTCTCTAGTACAATAAGGGTCAGTAAAGCCTTTACGACAAGATCATAAACGTACAATATAATCCTGGGCATTCAAGTGCGAGGGCGGGGAGCAGAGCGCGTTCGGGCCCTTGCTGATATTGCCCCGCGCCGTGCCAGGTTGCTGGCATCGTTCTGGGTTTGCTCCAAGTTGGGGACGTCAACCAGGGCAAGTGGGGAGCTGCTGACGTTTCTTCAGCGTGCTCGGACATGGAGGTTGTCCTGAGCGTGTTCAAGGATGAAGGTGGCAACCTGAGCGTGTTCAGGGATGCCGACGACAATCTAGGCGCGTTCGGGCTTGCTGGCGTCGTCCTGGCCATGGAGGACGTGGATGAGACATGTACGTTGAGGAGTATAGGAATCTACGCACCGCTCGTGCTTGACTGATGGTACCTTATACAAGGCCATCGATGCACTTGCCTTGGTGGACCCATGTTGTCGAGAGACCAAGCATATGGTACCGTGGGTTCGAAAAAGCGCGATTGGGCGCGAAGTATGAGGGCGGGCAAGTTATGGCGGGAGGGGGTGGTGCGATGTACGTGGGGGAGGTGGGGTGCGCTGCGACTTTAATGGTTGCGGCACTCGTTCGTGGTCGGCAACGTGGGCGACGTCAGCAAGGGCCGGGAAGAAGAACGAGCGATTGCGCTCGATGACGGCGGGCGCGCTCCTTGCGGCAACCGCAGACAGTGTGAATGAGACGAGAGACCCGGGAGGCGGTGCGATTTTGGTGGTTGGGGCGCTCGTTCGTGCTTGGCATTGTTTGCGACGAAGGCGGGGTGCAGGTTCGAAATGGCGCGATTGCGCGCGACGACGGCGGTCGAGCTACGTGCGGCTGCTGCGGATGGTGTGGGTGGTGCGGGAGAGCCAGAGGGCGCTGCGACTTCGGTGGTCGGGGTGCTCGTTCGAGCTCGGCATTGTTTGCGATGACGGCAGGGGGTGGGTGAGCTTGAACATGCCGAGGACAGCGCTGGCGAGCTGAACCACACCTACACCGCCGCCAGCAATGTACTGAACCCGCGAAAATCCGTGAAACCCGCCCAACCCATAGCAAAACCCGTCAAACCCCAGACCCGCCACTGAGGGTATGGGTAGTGCAGGTACGGGTACACCCAGGATAGGGGTTACCCGCGCCAATCACTAGGACTCACTGATGAGGCAACATGATGCAATGAAAAGAAGATAGAAGATGCAAAAATGATAAAGGGTTGTACTTACAGTGAATAGATAAGCTGGCAGTGCGCATTTTGAGAGCGTTCCACTGCCGGGAAAATGAGTCTTGTGTGGAACAAGAAGCAGAAAGCTCACCTAAAGCGCCGCCCATGCACGTCACCAGTGCAGCAACTACCTTGCCCCCATGGTGACGACTCACGAGGTTACAGTTCGGATGAGGGGAGGCGCAGTGAGGTCGCAGAATGACTTGGAAGAGGATGAGTTGGCAGAGAGCGTTGACCGGTGCATGCTATCAAGAAGTCAAGTAGAGAGGTCGTACCGCAGGTGGAAGGAACACGGAGAACAGAAGGAAGAAAGGATGTGAATGGGAGTTAGAACTTGGAAGGTGATCCGGAGGACGTGGTTAAGTACAAAGTATCATGTGACCGCGTTGGCATTCCGCGGAATGCTTGCGTAATCGCGGCTGCGCCATCCAAATTTTGTTCAAGTCCGATTTACTCTGAATGCGTCGCGCTTCAAGTCCTCCTGGATGGATCAACATTGCGTTTATCTTCAACGCTACCCACGCTGTCCAGCACCATCCAAGGAGGGATCAAATTTTCGAACGCACCCAAGACAATGCCGCCGTGCTCGAACACTCTCAAGACGACGCCGCCGCACTCGAACGACCTCAGGACGACTGTGTTTGGAGGTGCTCGGGAGGTTGTGTGCTCTTAATGTGAAGTTGTAGATATGTGTATTCTAGATGTATTCCACGTATCCCTAGCACAGATTCAATTGAAAGGTGCCTGTATAAATGAACAGATGCTCGACATCAATACTGCAATTCCACTATAAACTTCGGAGGCGCTTCACAATGCGCTATAATCTCTTTGCCACATTTTAATTTTCTCATAACGCCACTATAAACCTTGGAGGCACCTTACAATATGTTATCATCTCTTTGCCATATTTTAATTGCTTCACAATGTGTTATAATCTCGTTGCCATATTTTAATTGCTTCACAATGTGTTATAATCTAATTGCCGTATTTTAATTTTCTCACAATTCTATTATGAACTTCAGAGGAGCTTCGCAATGCGCTATAACCCCCTTACCAAATTTTAATTCTATCACACTACTAATGCAATGTCATCTTAAATCGACAACACCAGACAATACCTTAAAAGTCCTACAGCGTGTATGTAACAAGTTCTGAACTGTTGTCAAGGTAATATAATATTAGATGGGTTCATAGATGATATAATGCTATATCATGATTCCCCTGATTTCCTGATGAAGCTGCAAAATGGACTAACTATCGAGCGAACTGCTACCAGAAACCTAGAAAGATCTTCAGGGCCAGGCGGGTCATAAATTCCCTGATGCATATGTTTGAAGCGTAGCTGGCACTGATAGAAGTCACGAAGTCTATACCGTTTCAAGACTTCCTGAGCTGCAGGAAGATGGCCGGATTTTCTGATTCCTATGAAAATTTGGCTCTTCAACATGTTGTATGGTAGACCAGATGCGGGCCAATCGGGCTGCATATGCTTTCTGCGACTGTGCAGATCCAACAGCTGAAAATAACGTTCGAGCTTGGATGCAAGATAGCCTTCTTCGTCAAGATACAGTGAGCCTGATCTGGATTGATCGCGCAAAAAATCTCCGAGCGAAGCGTGAAGAAGCTTCACCTTTTGTTCATGTGGGCTTGACACTGATTGGGATAAGGCCATAAGCGGAGTCATGTCAGCCATAAAAATTGAGAGGTCCTCTTTGGAGCAATTAAGCATTATGCAGATAATACTATCCAGTGAGGGTAAGCTCGTATAAAGACAGTGCGCAAGGATCTGCAGAACCTCGTCCAGGTGTGCTGCTGACCCAATTATGTGATGGTAAAGTCCATCCAGTTCGGCGAATGGCGACGTGGTTCGACAAACTGCGAGACCCAGGATAACTTGTAAGGACCGGAGGGGGCTCTCCTTTGCCGACCAAATGTACTTCATGACAGTGGAGGCATAGATAAAATGGGAGGACGATTTCCAAACCAATCTGTTGATATCGTAATGACTGGGCCATTTGGAAGGAATCATCCTCTTGAACGGATGCCGGACACAGAGTTTCAGGAATTCATCCTCAAGGAATCGCCGTATATCAGCTTCTGCGTCGGGGTCCTCACTGAGCGATATGGTGCCCAAGACATAATTTTCTTCCTTATACCACTTAAATGACGTAGAGATTGCGTACTCCGGGCGGCTCGCTATGAGAAATTTGACTGGGATACGGTGCTCATGACACACTGCTGCGACCGCATGAACAATCGCCTGTTGTTGGGAAGGTTCATTGCATTCGTCCAGTCCGTCTATGAGGAAGACTCGCGGTAATTGAGGAGCATCGCTGATAATCCCGAGCTGTACTAGATGCTGAAGGACGGGGACCAATGACCCGAGCAGCTGTACTTGGAGAGATTTCTTGAAAATCAACGGCTCCCTGTCGATTATTGAGTCGAGGAGTTGCATAGCTGCTGGGAATGACTGAGCGAGCTGATATACAAGCGTCGAAACGAGGGCTTCGACAGAATTTCTAGTTGCGTCACGGCGGGAGAAGAAGAAGCTCCCTAATGCGAGTCCTAGAGCCACGCAGCGCTCAGCAAGAGTCTGCATGATGGCTGATTTACCAGCACCTGCCCCGCCATGGAGCCAAAAGATGGATGCGCTCTCGTCACATATCCCCTGAGCCCAACGTACCAAATGATCGAGGACATTTGTTCGAGTATGCTGATGACATCGTGATTCATCGGTGCGTGAGGGTGCATCGTGGAGAGCGCCATGTGCTGCGACTGCTACAAGTTTGTCGAATGCTGATGCGCGCGCTGTGGATGAGCTCAGCTCTCCGCTCACGTTTGCGAGCATGATTACTGCTCTCACCAGCTGTATTGGAATGGATGGCAAAGGTCCCACCGGAGATTGTGAAATGTGAAGCTCCTGCCAGTATATTCGCCATGCTTCCAGCTGAATCCACTTCGCCTTTTGGTATATCAGACTGCTGACCGTAACTAGGAAGCCCGACGCTCTTGACCTGTCAGAGGGTGCTTTGTGGCGTAGAGAATTGTAAAATAGGAGACTACGGGCGGAGTGAGAGTAAAGAAGTATCAGCCGTGAGATACTCGAACCCAAGGAGCACAGCCTTGCCTGTGGATTTGGATCGAGGCTGTCCAGCGTTCTTATCTTTTCTTTTTGTAATGAATTCGAGTGGGCTAAAGCAGCACCTCCTAGGATACTGTACATCACTGTCAACTAGATCAACTACGGACTGCGTTACCTGTCGACGAGCCCTCCCTCCTTCCTATTCTGCTTCTTTGAAGTACCAACTTGCCTCGGGTGTTATTTACAAAGGTATCAGGCTCAATCACTTGTATCTTTCAATGTCAGGAATATCTACTGCAACCGACAGGGAGTGCCTCAGGCTTGGTGGAGGCTGCAGTGGCACATTTGTTATGCATTTTTTATTCAGTCTGTTAACCGCCGTTATGTACATGACACCGACATTGCATCAGTATAAATTTATTTCCATTCTATATCACTCGATCTTGAATTTATTTATTTTTGTTGGATTTTATGGGTACAGTGCCTCAGGCTGTAGGTGCATCTCCGGCGCTTAATTTTTCTATTTTTAGAACGCAAGAATTCCGTGCCCATTCAGATTAAATCGACGAAACTCGTTGGGGTTGATGAAAGAATTTTTAAAGACATAGCCTTTATGATGCCGTCATTTCCTTGCTTTGTCTCTCATGTTTGACAACCCTATCCATGTATACGTAGTTCTCGCTTCAGAGTATGGAAGATCCTGGATAGCGTGTGCGGTGACGATCGATTGGAAGAAGCAATTATAGAACGCAGAGATAGAGATTAGCATTCGTAGGTATACATGGTATGTAGGAATACTGGTTTTTAAAGCGAAGGGTCATCCACAACAGATTCAAACATGAACAAGCATTGCCCACCGTCAGAGTCTTTGTCATATGCCACCGTCCGAAATCCACACCCGAAATGGGATGTCGCATACGAAATTCCAAAATCCGACTGCTTTGAGAATAAAGACAGAGCAAACAAATCAAACGTTGGATACGTTTCCATTGACCCCCTTCTCGTTCCCCGACGCAATCGACGCTGCGGCAGTGGAGTCCGCAGACGCCACAGGTGCCTGTGTTGGAGCAGCAGCTGCGGGCAGGGGTGGCTTCATTGGCGGCGAAGGTGGCGGCGGCGGGTGGAACCAAAACACGGGGTAGCGTCTCTGGATGTTGTTCGTTATCAGCGCGACGGCGAGGGCTAATGTCGAGGTCAGAAGGACGACGGGGAGGTAGTACCACCCAATGTTGCGAATGTCGGCGTTGAAGGAAGCAAGTAGGGCTGTTGCACCTGTTGAGAAAAGAAAGAAGATATTCGAGATGAGTTATGGGGCGTATTCGGAGGCGTATTCGCAATGAGAAGGTAACGGCAGAGAATGATATTGATGATTCAAGAAAAAGAGGGAGATGCCAATGAGATGGTGAAAGGTTGATGATCGAGGAGCAGAAGAAAGATAGATAGAAGAGTGGGATTGCTAGATGGTGAGTATTGAAAAGGATAAGAGATTCGAGAACGAGGATTCACAAATAGGATCACATTTGAATCTATTATTAGGGCTGCCTACATGCTCCCGGCGGGCGGATCCTAACGGTGCTGAGCGCTGAGCAGTGGCCAGGATGCAAGCAACCTGCCAGACGGCTTCATGAACAGGTCTGGATGTTAACATCCATGCCCCGCACTCTTCCGCGGACCTCGTTCACACCTGCCCCCGCTCTCCCACGCGCTATAAAAAGCCTCCAACAACCAACCAGAACGACAGGAAGGACACAATTCCAACGCCCACTATTCATGATCACTCACCTGCTGGCGGATGTGTGGTACCCGTGATCTGCATCGCAACGACTGCCAATGCACAGGACAGCGAGCTCGAGAGCCATATGAGCTGCTCAAAACGTTCCTCAGTCGGTAACAGGTGGAAGAGCTTGGTCACGCAGACGCCGACAAGTGCGCCGATGAAGTGTCCTCCAAAGAGTGCACGGGGCTGGGCGAGCGGGGCGTCGACGGCGCCGTAGATGAGAACAGCGGTGGCTCCCTAGATCGGGTAGCAGAACAATGTAAAGGTCAGTGAGGTCTTGTGCCAGGATAAGATGCCCTAGAACACGCACGTAACTAGCTATGATGGGTGGTACGCTTCGCTCGATGAAATAGTGCGCCTGGCCGAAAACCGCCTGGATCAGCGCGATACCTCCGAATGCTCCTATGAAGGACCAAAGGTAGATGATGTAGTCAGGCCGTTTGGGCGGAGGGCTCGCGCGGTAGCCGAGCCAACGACTGACTTGTGGCGGGAGGCGGGATAAGCGATTCGCGGGATTGGTAGACATCTTCTTCGATCACGACAGTCTCGTTTCGTGAAGGATAGGCAGCCTTTCGCAGTTGGGAATTTTTTGGAGAGGTGACGTCCAGAGAACAAGAGCGATGTCGGACTGATGCAAGCTTCAGAGAGGCAGCCCTTTTATGTTATGGCCAGCTCGAACTTCGTATGTCAATCCTGAGCAGCTCTGCTCGTGCTGGTAGTGGTGCGAAGAGAAGAAGAGGGCTCCAGGTTGCAGCTGAAGATAGACTCAGTCATGGCTTCCTCATCACGCCGCCATTTGGAATTGACATTGAGGTGGGAACTTACATGTCAGCAATGCCGGTGCGGCAAATCATGCCGAGGAGCATCCCGGAGGGTGAAATCGCCAGAGGTCGGAACTGCATTATGGCCTCTCGGAACAGTCTGGTTGAGTCCTTCCGGATGCTAGCCTCACGGCAGCGGGCCAACAGCGGGCGCGTCCATATCGGCATTTGGAAGGGAGCAGGGGTAATCTAATCTACGTGCTATGTGTACCCGAATGGGTGCTTAGTAAGTGCGGTTCCTGCCAGTTCTCAAGTTTAGATCGCTTGCAGAGGCCCAGCCCCTATGTCAGTCCAATCGAAGGCACACTGGAAGCTTGAATTTTATTATGCAGTTCGTCTCCTCGATATTCTGCAGCTATTATTTGCTATATATAGATATGTAACGGAAGACTGCAGTATATTGCGCCCGATAACTTCCTTTAGAATTTGAGCGTTCGCGGTGGCCTGCAGTCAACCCCGGCTTGGCACCTATTACAGTGCCATACTATCTGGGACCGCTAAGAAAAATAACGTTGGTGCGTCGTAGGTTCCCTTAACGCCTGAAGAGAATTCAGGCGTATATTACACCATGTACGCCGAAGCCGAATCCATCTAGATCTCCTCTTGGATACGATGCGCTGCTTCAGAATGAAGCACATATATTGCCAACCATTCTCACCTCATTGGCAGCATTGATTATGTCCGAATCTCAATTTTACACCATAGCCTGCATGACTATTCTGAGCATCATCTGTTGATTCAAAGCTTCTTTCACTCTGTGTAGGTGGGTGCACCATAATTTGGTGCGGTAAATGATTAACCTCGTGGGTGTTATGTTGCAACCCAACATCCAATAAGATCACCCCTACTCCGATGTCGGGAAATAACTGTATTTATAGGCCTGCTCTTTGAAGAGAATGGCCCAGGCCATGTATAGGTAATTGTGGACACACATCTACTCTTTGGGAACCACTTCAAGGATATCCTTGGGCACTGTCAGTGTTGGCCGTGTCACACAGCAGATGCCGACTCCTACAATATCCTTCTCTGCTCTGCCATTGCACATATATATCCCCCAAATACTATATAGGAACTGGTCCTGGGCATCTAACTACGTATACGGATATATTGCCGACCAAGTGGGCTGTTTACATCATTGTCTGTGCTATATACTTTGAGGGCCATCAAGCTACCCGTAATCTCATGGGATTGAAATGCGGAAGATATCTCGTGGCTAGTTCCTGGTTCACGGGATATACCGCATTCGTCTAAGCATAAGGACTATGTCAAATCTACATCGGTACATAGAATGGATTATAGAGGTCAAATGAAACGTATAATCAATTTCAAAACTCGGCGTCGGTCGGCACTTCCCCTGAAGACTGGAAGCGCTGGCCAAGACTTTTTCAAGACTCTCGCGTCACAATATCTAGGGAAGTGTTGATACCGGATTTGGTACAAGCTCTACAGTACACAAACACTTACATCATTTGTTACGCGACGATCTCCGTTCTGACCCCGTCCCATTTAACGCTAGGTAGATCACTATCCCAAATTAGGCAATGCCCACATCGGTTGTCAGTGCTCGGTCGGTCAGTGCCCGCATTTCATATACAGCTTGATAATGTAAAGGAATGACGTATAGGTGACAGACAGAGAAGCCACTCCAGCAAGTTTCCGAGAAAAATGGACCTGTACTCTGAGGGTCAAGGTTATTTGTATGCATATCTTCGTGCGGCAGAAGACGTCGGTGAGACCAAACAGCGAGCCGGATCTACGCCTGGCTAGACCTCTTTCAATTTTCTCTGTAAACGTTATTGAGGTGACCGAGGAATTAGTGTTGATGCCCTGAACCTGCTGGCTGTCTCTTTAACCTGGCGGAACCTTGCGGCCCTTGAGCCTTTTTCGCCAACTTTCGCGGCAATATTCTCCCTCCGTGTTCCGTCGCGGATGCCTCACAGCAGGCATACATGCATGCAATCATGACTGACACCTCGTATATTCACTGCCCACACAAGTGTATGTAAAACCGACAACACCAACACCGATCGCCATCGCTTAATTCTTCCGCCCGCGTAGCTGTGGTTTCCAGTTCTATTTATATGCACAGAAGTACCACATGCTTGATCACATTATTCTCTCTGCATACTCCCCTTGAGTTTTTCCAGTCTTGGCAGTGCATTATGCTCTTAAGGCACTTCGCCTGACGGCATCAATACTCTGATCCCCAAGGAAGACTAAGTTTAGGGTGCCCTAAACAATCTTTCAGACGTTGTGTTGTCCGATCGTTCTGCACAGGACTGAAATGCATCCACTGCTCATGTCGCCGTCTAGGAGTAGCCGGATGTTCACTACTAATACACGATACTGTGATATTCTGCCAATGTTCATATTGCGAATATTTCTGATCAGCGTGTACTTCTGTCTTACGGAAATACGTAGATGTCTGGTGTGACTGATGATTTCAATATACAGTACGGCTTAACACTTTGCAATTCGGTGCTGTGCATTGTCACAATTTATATCCTAAGGGCCAGAAAAGTGTATATACGACTCGTTTGTAGCTTATATGCCTGAATAATAGGAGTAACGCTACCTGCGCCAGGAAGCAAGGGTGTTTACTCGAGTCCCGCTCGGCAATACTCGTGATTGACACTTTGGCGATATAGCAGTCTGGAAATTTTGGGTCCATAGATACTTGAGCGCTATGATTCAAGGCAGAGTACTGGTAGTCTGTTATGTGGTAGTATCATTTAATTGACTGTCAGGTAATAATAAAAGTGGGTACATCCCTGCTTTTCACAGCATCGTATTTCTGGCGGCTCGGCTGGAACGCGCATGGGTCCATGGTCTTAATATAGAATTGATCCAGAATCCAAAAATAGAGGTAACTACGATTAACACTGATGCTTCCACTGCGACGCATTTTCTTCCTGATTGTCATCTTTCGGGTCATCGCAAAACTGGAACAAAAAAATTGGAACTCTTGGGAGTTAATATACAGGTAATAACATACTGCGACGTCTTGCTTGAAACGCTGTGTATGGCTCTTCAGAATGCTGCAATGTCATAATTGATGACAATGTGCATCTCCGGTATTCTTAGAAGTGGTACATGGGAGCACAATTCCACACTTGTGTGCCAATAGATGGTTGAAGCTCATGGCTTCTCATCTACCCATAGTAAGATTGATCTGGGCATCATATGGTCCTGAGATCAAAGTCTGCGTTTCTAAAGGTAAGTATTTAAATCGGGGTGCTCACGTCTGTCAGAACTTATTTTTGTGATCTGTAGCAACTGCTACGGTCTTCTACGTTCTATGTATGTCAATGTTTCAGGATCGTGTCATCGGGGTCATGCAGCACCTGAATCGGCGCTGCACAGAGATTGACGCGCGTTTTCAGCGCATGGAGATGTAATTGGAGTCCGACAAGTCGGATAGCCACATCTGAGGAGTCGGGCATGCTCTCTATTCCTAACCAGCACCCATTCCGCAGAAATCATCTCCGTACCTGACTTTTGCGCCCATAAAGCAGTCGTTTTCAGAATGTGGAGAGCATTCAACACCCACCTGACATTAGCAATGTCTTCCATCGCACAGTCCTCTCCTGCCTTTGACCACGGTATCACTGTCCTGGCACTTGCCTCATTGGTTTCAGCAGCAGTTTACATTGTATCGCGCTTCCTCCAACGTCGCCCCCTTACAGATGCCAAAGGGAACTCGATTCCAGATGGTCCTACGGGTCTTCCCATCGTCGGTGAGCCTGCGCCATCAATATTGCAGATATAGCAATTGCAGTGCCTGATTTGAGTTAACCAATTACCGCTCCTGCTAGGCTCTTTTCCATTTCTGACAGACTATCCTGAGCTTACTCTGGACCACTGGGCGAAGAAGTTTGGGTCGCTTTATTCCGTTTGGTTAGGAAACCAGCTCTTCGTCATTGTATCGGACCCGCAGATTGTGAAGGACCTGATGGTTACGAACGGCTCCATTTTCTCTTCACGCAAGGAAATGTTTCTGAAGAGTCAGATCATTTTTGCGGGCCGCGGTATTACTGCTACACCTTACAACGACAGATGGTGCGTTTTTGCTTGTATACATACCCTACCTTTAATATCAACTTGCTTCACCTTCCCTCGCAGGAGAAAGCACCGTCGGCTAGCGTCCGTGTGGCTCCACAAGCCTGCTGTAGATGACTACACCAAGGTTTTGGACTATGAAGCGACCGTCCTCGTTCACGATCTTTACAACGACGGACGTGCTGGAGCCATTGCTGTCAACCCCCAACCTCATGCTGGTCGTTGCTCACTTAACAATATGCTCACAATCACATTTGGCATGCGCACCGATACGCTTGAACATCCCCTCGTCGGCCGCGCGCTGCGTTTATCACGCGAATTCATGTCGGTATCATCCATCTTTTAATAGGCTTCCCGCTAATATTTCCGTACCTTTAGGAACTGCACCGGGCCTGTATCCAATCTCACTGACTTCGTGCCGATTCTGCAAAAATTGCCGAACTACATGAGAACCCGCGGCGAAAAGCTACACTCTGATCTGGTGGAGACCTACGGCGGGATGATCAACGATATCGACGCGCGCATGCAACGGGGGGAAGAAGTCCCAGACTGCCTCGTCAAGACTCTACTGATGTCCCGCGAGGAGGAACAAATGGACCACCTAGACATGGCGATTCTATGTTCCGCATTTATGATTGGTGGTGTCGAGACTGTACGCAGCCGCTGCTCTTCATCTTCATCTCAATCCCAATCTCTGACATTGCTGCTTTTGATGGTTTCAGACTGCATCGATCATGCAGTGGTTCTCAGCACTTATCCCCGCATACCCTGAAATCCAAGCTAAGGCACACGCAGAGCTTGACCGGGTAGTCGGCCGAGACCGCCTTCCTACTGTAGAGGATGAAAAAAGCTTGCCTTATATCCACGCGAT
This sequence comes from Psilocybe cf. subviscida, assembly GCA_013368295.1. Lineage (NCBI taxonomy): Eukaryota > Fungi > Basidiomycota > Agaricomycetes > Agaricales > Agrocybaceae > Psilocybe > Psilocybe cf. subviscida. Next base: position 1,781,760 of record JAACJJ010000030.1, read on the forward strand.
AATAAAGGTGCGTCCATCACCTAAATGTCTACTCAACCTTCTTTATGTTGATCAACAATCATTCTTGGTCTATTGATAGGAGGTCGAGCGTTGCCATAACCCATTCTGGCTTGGGACGCCACATGTGAACACCCAGGACTTCACATACCGCGGCCAATTCATCCCCAAAGACGCTGTTGTGGTCCTAAACACAGTAATTCATCCGCGAAAGAGTCATCGACGCATACTGATAAGCGCCGTAGTACACAATGCACCACGACCCCCAGAGGCACCCAGACCCCCATAAATTCAATGTGAGTATCAAACTCTATTGGATAACCTATTTGGTGTTCTCATGATGGATCTATCTATAGCCTGAGCGGTTCATCAACGATTCCACCCTTTCGTCAGAGTCAGCAAATTTAGCCAACCCGATGGAGCGAGACCATTGGATGTTTGGTGCAGGGTGAGGCGATCTCCACGCAGCTACTAATACTTATACAATGCTAACTATGCGCCAAGGCGTCGCATCTGCCCAGGAATGTGGGTTGCTGAGCGCGAGGTCTGGCTGGCCATTTCACGCATGCTATGGGCGTTCAAGATGGAAGAGATCCCCGGAGAACCAATTGATTTGAAGGAGTACGACGGGCTCTCCGGAAGATCTCCGGTGCCATTCCGCATCAAGATGATCCCCCGTCATGAGAACGTCGAAAGTATACTCGGAATCAACTGAATCATGGTATTAAACTCTGACTACTGGTATTTGCTCCTACCTATGTATACTGAATCCGCTACTATTACATCTAACTTCTTCATTCTAATCAATCTGTTGTATTATACGTAGCATCGCGACTATATTCAAGAGTTTAATAAAAACAAAGATCGTCTCCTTTTCACATGACAATATTCTACGAATATCTTTGAGAATGGGAGATGCACTTCCTGTTACAAGCTTCTCAATAGTGGGGGTAATGCGAAGCACCAAACTTAGATCGCGATTGATTAGAACCTCTGCCATGATGGACCAAGAATACACTACTGGTTGATATACAAGCTAAATTTAGTATACAATGTCCTTTATATGGTTCCACTTCTCCCCTTTATCAGTTCGAGTTCAATGCTGTGGAAACTGTGTCTGATTCTCGCCAAGGACATGAGGATGAGGACACAGTCGGCAAACAGAGCCACAAGCGGCTCGCGTACACGCCTTCACAGCCACCGCTGTGCCAGCACATCTAATAGTAACATCAAGCTATATTTATGAGAACAGCAAGGCATAGAACCCCTTATCCGCAACATTGACTTTCGCTCTTCGTGAGCATCGCAACACCTACGGACGCCGCCCCCTCCACACTTGAGCCTACATCTGTCACGTTCGATTTCGACATTTCGTTGATTTGTGGCCGCAGAGTCCCAGGGAACGAGCAGAAGAGCCAGTAAAAATGGCGATGACGGAGTCCGGCGACGCGCGAAAACATACTGTTTTGCACGATAGTCCCACTGTCAGTCCTCTATGTACGTCCCAATCCGCCTACTGTGCTACCCATCATCTATCCCCATGCGCTCCCTTCCTGAATCTGATATCTATTCTCAGTCAATGACCCACATGCCGACGTGACCTTCTGCTCCCATGATAAAATTCACTTCAAATTGCAACGGAAATACCTAGAGGCCAATACGGGTGCCTTTCCGGGTGCCGAATTCGATACACAAGGAGAGATTGTGCATCTGCAAGAGTCAGCCGCCGTGCTTTCTGTGCTCTTTGGATTCACATCTCCCAAAGCTCACCCTGACATAGAAGAGTTGGATTTCAAGCTCCTAGCTGCGGTGGCGGAAGCAGCAGAGAAATATGAGGTTTTTTATGCAATGAATATCTGTCGTATGCAAATGCGGTATGCATTCCTTCCAACCATCGTAGCCAGAATGCTGAGTACCATTGCAGGCAATTTACCGCAAAACACCCCTTGGAAATTCTATCACACGCAGCTAAACATGATTACCCCAAGCTCATTCGCGATGTCGCACCAGCACTCGTTCGGCACCCTGTTGTGTTCGTGGCCGAGCAGCTCCCTCCTCGTTATCTAGTTCCTTGGGTCAGTTCAATTTTTATGTTTAGCGACACATATAACTGATTCTCTGTTCAATTAGCTGCGGTATCATGAGAAGTGGGATTTGATATTCGATTCTGCTGCTAAGTATATCTTCGGATTGCAGCTTGCAACATCCCCACGGACGACATATCAACGAAATGCATATTTCAGTACCTCGATGCAAGGGCAGGCCTGTCATTCATGTATTCTTGCGATGCTCAAGAAAGTACAAGAAATGAAAGAAATTCTGTCGGTCGATGAACTGACTACAGTTCTGAAGCAGCCACATCCTCCGTTACTATCCACGTGTATCGCATCGTCCTGCCAGTATACTCTCGTCATGTCAAAAGTATGTACTGATATGCAGGCGAAGATTGAGGGAATGGATCCTTTCTCCCTAACGTAATGCTGTAGAGAATTGTAACAGATCTGTCAGTACTCTGTCACATTGACCGATTACATATGTACCAATATTTTATCGGACCATGTAACAAATTGTTTTATCGAGACTGGATACTCTACAACTAGTAGGATCTGTAGAAAGCGAGCGGCAGTTGGCATGATTCTGAAAGTAGATGTTGCGTTCGAGAGAATTGCATGTCAATTGGAGGCACCGTTTGATATATGTATAATTTATTTGAGAGAGAAAGACAACATCTTCCAACTGACTCTTATAATTCGTCGCAACATATGCGAGTATGACATTTGAGGTATCCAAATATACAACGGGGGCATACCAGGCTGGCCGGCATATATAGAGGTTTGGTGAGATTAGTGAGATGTGCTATGCTGAGATCGGTCATCTGAATCGTCAGATTCGTGCTCCGAACGATATTATGGGATCATAATCGCGGACAGCATTGTACCTCTCTTGCGTTTGCAGCTTCGCGTCTGCATGAAGGGGGTCGGCACTGACATCGTCAAACCAAATAAGAGTCGACGCGCAAGAGTTCGCAGCACAATCACAGGGTGTGGTATCACGTCTTCGGAATGAGTGCCCATACTCTGAAACCCGCGGGTTGCTTGCAAAGACATTGGAGATTCCCTAGCAAGGTGCGTAGAGCACATGAAAAGCAACTCGCTCTTATATAGATGTCGCTCCATTCAGTATGCGTCTTCGAAGGTTTTGTCCATGTCCGGAGATGCTTGAGAACGAGAATTATCCCATTGGGTTGTGTCCACGAGATGATTGCCGTTAGATCTTTCAATTTGCTAAGCACACGTGCAGCCCCTAGCCCAGTATGCTTTTCGAGATCACCCCCCGCATATGAGTAAGTAAAGAAAGAACAAGAAAGCCAAGTTGGTGCGTAGCAGAGTGGTAGAAATTGTGCAGAAACCGAGGAGTAGACCAGAAAAGACCAAAATCAGGCCTAGATATGATAGACGGGTTCAAGTTGCATGAGTCTAAGTCTAAGATAGATACGGCTTGAGTGGCGTATGCCACTCATTTTGTGAGCCGCACGCCGGACCGGCTGCCAGCACCTGTCGACAGCCGACGATCACGGCTGCTGGGCGATTGCGACTCGAACGGCACCTCAAGTTGCATCATTCAAGTCTTGATCAGGGGATCGAATTCAAGAAGGAACGGAATGGAGCCGTCTGAACACCTTCAACTTGGGGAATAACATGAAGTCGGAGAGCGGGAGGTAATCCGAGCAGATATAGTGCCACGAGAAAACGCCGTCCGGAAAGCCATATCCGTGAACACTCAGAATAGGTTCTGATGTTTGCCGGTACAGTAACACGCGCCGCCCCACGGTCAGGCCCTATCAAGCCTCTTGAAAGTGTATTTTCAACTGCGTGTTACAGTTGGCGCCTATCTGATCGCTCTCTGACCGCACTCGTTGAATGCCTATTCGTCAATGCCGATATTGCAATTAATGTCAACCTGTGATACAACGCAGGCATTGAAAGTTATATCGGTCTACGTAGACACCAACCTAATATCGGTCAGGAGAGACATTGACATTGTTGTCCCAGTTATGATTATACGGAGAAACGACGTATAAAGTCAACCGGGAATGGCTTGATGTGACTCGTAATTCCCGTTGTGAATTCCACGTCTGGCTGGACGCCGTCACTGACATGAATGTTCCACCACATCAAAATCGTCGCCATGTTGAGCAGCAGAGTTGTCTCCGCAAAATGCGTCCCTGAAATTATCGAAGATGGAGTCAACGTTGATCAGTAAGTGTTGAATCCTCAACGACGTATTTGCAGAACATACCAGGGCACACGCGCTTTCCAAATCCATATGCGAACTGTCTCGGATCGGGCTGCGTTAAGGGTTGTTTGGGTTCATTGAGACCGCCCACGGCATACGTTGCAGGTGTTGGGCCATCGTTTGAATGTACAAACCTATCAGGATTGAACTTGAACGGGTCGGGGTACAATTCTGGATCGTGCATCACCGCCCTAACGTATGGCAAAAGGGGAGATTTGTTAGCGTTCAATACTTATACTACTGAGGTCGCGCCTCCAACGATCAACAAACGTACCAGATATTGGGAACCACCGAGGCACCCTTTGGTAGATCAAATCCCATATACGTGTCGTCCTCAGCTAGACAATGTGGTAGGGCTATACCGTCAAAGATAACGAACTGTTAGGATATCATCGACGCACCTACGCACTGTATGACTTACCAAGATTCGCAACGGGCGCATACCGCAAGACTTCCTTCATGATCGCCAGCAGATACGGAAGTTTCTCCAAGTTAGCCAGATGAGGCATACGAGATTCATCATAAGCATCTTGAGCATCGACATCCCAATCTTCATTATTAGAGCTTTCCAATCCGTGATTGCAAACAGCGTTTATCTCTTCTTGAGCCTTCCTCTGAACGTCTGGATGCAGGGCCATGAGAAGGACGAACGAAGTCAGTGCAGAGACTGTCTAAAGTAATCAAAGATAAGTTTTGAATTTGAAATCAGATAAGTATATGAATCAGAAAGTCGAAACTTAGAAGAGGCACGAAGAATAAAAGATGAAGAATGTGGGAGAACGTACTGTATCAGCTGCGCCCGCATATAGGCCACCCGCGCACCATCGTACCGCGTCTTCCTCATCCGGAGTTATCACCTTAGACACAGAACTTTCTGAGTCGTGAAGGAGACGAGAGATGAAGGATTCCTCGTTTGTGCCGTTAGCCTATTGGTGAAAATGACGAAGCATCGCAGTGAGTATATTAGAAGTCGTATTGGACATGAATTTTTTGTTTTTAGTACGCACTATCTGCCCCTTCACCCACCGATACGGAACGTCAGAGAGATGGCTGAGCTGTTCACGCCAGACAAGCCCCTGACGCTTCCACTCCGCACCAGGGAAAGCGGAGGGCACGTAACGAACTAATGCGATTTCCATTCAAAGTCAGTATTTGATTGTCAGATGCCAGTCAGCAAGATAGTAACAAGACGAAATGAATGAAGGCGGATGGACTCACGCAGCGGGTAGTAGTCCACCATCCATCTACCAGGAGCCGTAGCCCATCCAGATATCTTCGCGCTCTCTTCCGCGACAGTGATAAAGCTGTCGTCTAGATCTTTGACTGTATACCCAAATGCCAGTTTCATGATGACACCGGCTGTGTTCCTATTCATACAACATTCATTAGCAATGTAAGCGAGATTAACCTTCTATCCATCAACGCCAGAGCACAAATACCTTCTAACATGCTGCGTCCACTTCTCTGGCGCGCTTCCTAAGCTTTGGACAAGCACTGCCGCTTCCCTGCGCATCGTCTCCCCGCTCGCCTCTACCGCCTTGCGGCTCAACCCCGTCTGCAGTAAACGCCGATATACGCGATGCCGCGGGTCACTTGCAGAGACATTGAAGACCGCTTGGCCGCGGGCGCAGATAACGTTGTACATCCATGACATTGGGCGCTCAGAGTATATCGCCGCGCGGTGGTCCAGCAGGGTGCGGATGGCGGAAACGGAGTTGAGCACGATGATGGTACGGTTGTAGACACGGAAGGAGATGACGGGGCCTGAGTGTATCGACCGTCAGGCGTCGAGAAATTCAAGTAGTGATGTCGTTGAGAGACAGGCGATGAATTAGATCAAATTGGAGATAATAGATAACAGAATGACAAACTAAGTTATAATCGAGTATGAAGAACAAATGACTGACTTTGATATGTCGTACTCCATGCAGCATACGTTTTCCAAGGTTCAGTCCGCGGTAGCAGATATTTGACGCCTGAAAAGAACTTCCCCTTGGGTCCTGGCGGTAAGCGAGTGCGTCTTAGTCTTCGTAGTCGAACTGCTGCCAGTGTAGCCCCGAGCCCCAGAAGAAGAATAAAGGCAGATCGTGCCGCCGAGATTGTGACGAATCCAAACACATCCGAATTCGGGGGTGCCATTGAAAGAGCAACTGGTGAAAAGAAAACAAGGATCTTCTCCAAGCTTTCGCGGATTTTATGCAGGAACACCCATGTTCCCTCGATTCAGTAGGATTGCCTCACCGCGTCATGACGCCGACGGATTTATGTTTCTAAAGTGCGGCGCTGACGCAACGCCAGCCGTACCCACAACACAACACTGCTACCTTTACCGAAACTCGCCACTTGCTTTTCTGGGCGCCTTAAAGTGCGAAAATGGAGCGCTGGGAGAGACCTCGGCTGATGACGTGGAACCAGATTGTGCAAAAAGGCGGACAAAAGTCATTTTGAAGAAAACAAGGGCCGTTTTCTTGGGTAAAAACGTAGTGGAAACCGAGAGACAGAAGGGCAGACCAGGGGCAGACGAACGTCAACAAACAAGGTTAGGTTCAACTCGGAGAAGGTTGAAGCTTGAAGTTGTGGGTACGTAATTCATTTTGGTGATCCGCGTGTCGCCAATGTCATCCCGTTGCTAGCCGACGGCCGACGATCACGGCACCTGGGCGCTTGCCGCTCGGGCTGTGGACTCGAGGACCTGCTCGTCCTATTGTGCAGATTGGATATGCCTCGTATATGTTATGTATTCGCGGTACATAACATGGCGCTTTGAGCGTCCTAGCTAAGCTCCTAGATTTGTCTACAAATTATTATGCCTTCGTGTTCATCGTCATCTTGATTAAGAGTTTGAAACAGTCAATGAGATAAAATTGATTGTAAACTCAACACATACTTATGCATACTATCTTTTTCATACACCAATGGAACTCCGCACCCCGTAGCACGCGGATGTGAGATGGTCAAAAGTTTCATCCTCTGAGTTGGGCCCCTGTGTGCGCCGGGCTACTGGTCCAAGCCCTATATCCCAGAAATATACGACTGGCCCTTAGGCTCATATGCACATGTTTAGTCTCTACATATCAGAACACTCAGCATGCTGGAGAACGAAGCTTGGGGTGGTTGTGTCATTTCATCCACCGGCCGTGCTGATCGCATCGTAATATAAACTTTCAAGCTCGTTCTACTCAAGCTGCGATCATATATAAGTTTTTCTGTTAGGGTATCTTCGGGGTATAAGAGTTGTCATGCAAGGACTCGCATGTCGGGCATATATAGATACATTAAGTGAGTAGCTCAGTAGTATGTAGGTGCATAGCTAGATGATACATTCAGGTAATGATAGGACGGTTCCTGGGAACGGCGTAGGCTTGCAGAAGAGAAAGAATGCCGAACGAAAGGTTTAATTGACCGTGAAGAGTGTGGTGGATAGCGAGCAAAGAAGACGGCAGAACGAGGGAGAGTAAATGGGATGAGGTGGAGAGATAGCTGTACAAGGTCGCAACAAGGAAGGGTATGACATCGATACGGTTTGGGATTCAAGGATTAACAGGAATGGCGTTTGAATTTCTGGGGAAGGGGATAAAGCTAATGAGACGCAGGCAGGGTTTTGCGCGATCAAGATAACAGGGCTGATGAGACAAAGGTAAATGAGCGTGATTTATGGCGTAAGGACAATTGAACGTGGTGGACAGTGCATGATGTGGTATTGTGAATGATGTCGACGCAGGATAGTAGGAATAAAAGGCGAGAGTTGAGAAAATCATTGAAAGGCCGGCACTAACCGCGCGTGTAAGCCACACCAGGTCGGCGCGTCAACTCGATGTGCGAGACATTGATCTCCCCAAGATGCACCGAAGAACGTCTGACTGTACATGTCATCCCGTTCCGATCTCTCTGTGCCCGCCTTCGCGGCTACTTGGAGAAAAGAAGGAGAGCAAGGCCGACGACTGATTATGGCGCGCGCCGAAGTAGGGAGACGCACGGCCGGACGGAGGTGTAATTGCGCGGGTGAAATGCTCGTGGCGCTGCAAGCTATGTTCACGACGCGCCACATTCTGGCGTCCTTTGACTGTATAGGACCTCTGCGCGTCTGTGAGCCCGTGCGATGGAAGGAATGCGGAAGTGACTGAAAAAGGTGACCCGAGTTCAGGTTCCTTCAGGGTGCAGGCGCTCAGAGAGATCGATCTCTTCACTGCATAATTGTTAGAACAGTAATTCTATGGAGGCGGGAAACGTCCACACCTTTTAGCTCATAAAGGGAGTCATTCATCTCCGCCTCCTCGAGCCTCCGCAGTTTGCTGTGCTTGCGAATGGGTCGAAGGAAGTAGTAGACAAGAAGTGTGAACACGAGCATACCCGCGACAATGACGCCAGCCAGAGGTGCAGTCCTGGGGAAAGAGTCCATAGGAGACGAGTTGGATGATGAGGTGGTTGGAAATACTGACGTTGACGTTGCAAAGGTAGAAGTAGAAACATTTCCCGCGAACCCAGCAGAGGAGACAGGTGATGGAACTGGCTTGTAGGCGATGGAATCCAAGACAAGATTATCTCCGAGATTGGTGATAGTCAAGATATGAGGTCCGCTGGGGAGAACATCCGACTCCCATAACACGGCTCGCCACTGGTCATCGTTTGTTGACGCTTGCGCGTGGATGACCACTGGTCCGTCGTCGATTTGGATGCTTGCTTGTACCCAATCATTCAAACCGCCCGGAATAAGACAGCGTATAGCGACTCAAGTTCCTAAAAGGCACACCTCTCAATCAGGTTCGGTTCAAGAGAGCTATAGATAGGCTCACCGTCAAATTTGAATGTCGCTGTCGATCCTTCGACTGAAGTTTCGTGCAGGGAAGCTACCATGGAACTGGCTGGTATGCTCATGAACACGGACCCCCATCCGCTGGAATAAAGAAGCTGATCGGCGTTATCGTCGACAGATGCGCCATAAGAAGTGGGCTTGGAGAAAGTGGTATTCATCGAAAGAAGGAATGTGTGGGTCCAGCACTAGCAGAACAGAGGAGGTGGGAAACAAAAGCGGGAACGTTATGGCCAATGTCGAGAACTCAGAAGAGCGACATTGGTTATATGCCCCGAGGGTTGCAGTTGTACTCTCCTCAGTGTTCAATGCTCAATGGATATTGAGGTCAGTTAACCGAATCACAGGTTTGTCACAAGCAAAAAATTCAGAACAAGGCCGCAACTTACAAGCTGATTTGAAGCAGATCACCCAATGATCACCTCGCAATCACACAATGCATCACTTTCCACGGTCGCCTCACAGAGAGTCGTCACTTCGGAGATTGTAATAGGAGCTTGGTTGTCATGGACGGATCCAGTGTCAATTGAATAAAGCGGTGAACTTCCATGTCTCTCAAAGTTTACCAACTTGCAAACAACTTGCAAATGGGCGACAACGGCAACCTACGGTATCGCCGGGCCGATGTGGCCCGGCCTGTCGATGCAATCAACAACAAACAGGGCGGGAAAACTGATCGCAGTACACCAAACCGCCCCTGCAAGACCTCTCGACACCGTTCGGCCCCTCCTCAAGCAGCAAAATCACTATGACAGTAAGCCTATTCACGCTGGAGGCTGAACCTACGATCCTGGTCGGCGTATGGAATCGAAATCGAGTGGAAAATGCGACTTTTGAGGGTGGATGGATGATTGGAAGGTTGGATGACGCTGGATTGGACTTGGGCATTTGGGTGTCTGGAGGTTGAAACTAGGTTCCTGCACGCTCCAGCGACCTTCGCCGGCGCTGGAATCCGTTAGACTGCTCCTCGCAATCGCCTCATACGCCCGCCATGGATCGTGGTTCTGCCTTGGGATATTGTGTAAGCAGATCGAAGTGCTGACCCGATATTCTGTTGCTAGGAATCCAACTTCAAGCGCTTCGTCGAGGTCGGCCGTGTTGTCCTCCTCCGCTCCGGCCCCAACTCTGGAAGCATCGCTGTGATCACCCAGATCATTGACCACAACCGCGTACGTCTCACCAACTAAGAGCACATCCGTCCCCCATCCCCACGTCCGTCTCGGATCCCCTGCAATAATTGCCTTGCCCATTTTCTTCCCATCCGCTTGATTTCCCTCGTTCCTGACCAGAAAGCTGACCTTTTCTTTGTTACATAGGCCATGATCGAGGGCCCCACAACCGGTGTCCCCCGTCAGTCCTTCCCCTTCAAGCACATCACCCTCACCCCCCTCCGTGTCACCATCCCCCGCGCCATCGGCTCTGGCGCCCTCAAGAAGGTTCTCGAGAAGGAGGGAACCGCAGCCAAGTGGGAGAGCAGCGCCTGGGCTACCAAGCGTGCCGCCATCGAGAAGAGGAGAACGGTGAACGACTTCGCTAGCTTCAAAGTCATGCTCGCCAAGAAGCAGAGGACCGACGTCGTCCGCAAGGCCGTCGCCAAGGCCAAGAAGGCATAAATCAGTCCGATTTTCTGTCTTTTTTGTGCATTAGGATTTTTGGGAGGGCTGGGGACGACGACGCACGGGGGAGTTGTATACACCAAAATGAGAGGGGCCACCTCGTATGTTCTATGCGCTATGCACATATGTATCTGACTTCGTGCGCCGTGCGCGCTCTCGCCATATCCTCCCTGAGTGATCAGACTTGTCGTCCCGTATTTGAATCGGTCTCTTCCACTTCTAAGCTCACGCCTCCTTTTCGTGCGTCTGCTGCCAGTCCACTGATATCCCAGTCGAAATCGCTTTTTCGGTGGCGGACAACTTTACTGACTGCTGACCTCCACCGTGCTTCACTTTCTCATTCAGAACAAACCACCCTTTTTCCATGCGGCAATGACGAGAACCAAACACACAGACCCTGACAGCTCGTCTCCTCGCCGCGCTGCGTTTCTTGCTAACCGCGCGAACAGGAGACAGGAAGGGCTGGATGAGGGCTGTAAAACGTATAATTTGCAATCGGAGCCGTCTTCGTTCTTTTTTTGGTTCCTTTTTCATTTGAGCGCTTGTTTGTGGGGGCTCCTTCGAGCTGATGATCCTCCCGTGGCCTCGTTGCGTGCTCATGTGTTCGGTTTTTCTCTGCGCTTTAGGGTTTTCGGAGAGGGGAGACTAGCCCTAGCAAGCCACATTACACATTGAAGCATTTATCTTAGCTAGCCCGCAGCACTCTGGAACGTCTTTGGAAAGGCGCCGTATCGCATCTGAGGCCTAAGGTGCGGGTCATCTTGCACCTCTTACTCGTTCCCTGATACTGACTGGCTGTATGTGCTATTTTTAGACTGCGCCCTGGATGTCCCCACACCCGAAGTCTGCAATATGTTCTCATGGCCGATTGATGAGGTTCATTAGCCAGAAAGAGTCCTGGGTTTCTGCTTTTTTTGTCTGTCTCGTGTGGCGGAAGGGCTGTACGGCCTATGGTTCTGCAATCTTTAGTCCTTGGTTCGGATATGTGGCGAAATCAGTATTTGTTTATCAGCGTCAAATACATGGTGTCAATATATCCTCTGATCGTGTACCTGCGATTCTCGAGCCTCAAGTACGAGTATTCCGAGATTGAGCGGTTGGATGATTGAGGGGCTCTCGAAGTCTCGCTTATGCCTCAAAGACGCAAAGGTCAGCCTTTGTTAGTCCTCCGTGTCAAAGGTTATATCCCTGATATTGCTGGGCATCGCTTCTGCCTTACACTCTCATTGCTCCGTGTCCGCGAGTCATTCACGTTGTGCATGAAACAAGCTTATGAGGCAATCGTCCAGCTACCCCACGCTACTGTGCATTTTCGGCAAAACGCGCTGGAATCTGCGAATGCTTCTGTCTTCGGTTCTTCCAGAGCCATACTTCAGGTAGTTACATATGCACGAAAAGATCCCTCCTGATGTTCACAGGAAATTTCCAGGACGAGAGCAAGATGGCATCCACTCATACCTTGGACAATACCTAAGTGACGTATGTCGCATTTATGATCTTTCGAAGCTATGTGTGCTCAATTATATTCAGTCGTCTCTTCGAGTGCATATCACCCTCCAGTGCAACCTGGGCACTTTCCTGCGGTCGCACAAGGGGCCCTTTTGGCGCTGTTGTGGCCCATCGGCGCCACCGTTTCTTTGGCACACAGCTCTATACGAGATATGGTGGCACGGCGCAGGTGCCACAACCACGCGGTCACGGGAACGCGCGTTGGCCCTCGCGTGGTTTATAACGCGCGAGTGGCACGTCGAGAGGTCGCTTGCACCCCACACGCACCATCACTTATACAATACTTCGTCATGGCTCTCATTCCCGACCTCTCGGACCTTTTCTCGGAAATCCGTGGTCTGAAATACCAATCAAAGGTCGACATCATCAACGCTACAGCGGCGGAATGGGTCCAAGAAGTCAAGGACACTCCTTACCACCTCGGTGTCCTTGGCCTCAAGATTGACGTCGCGGTGAAGAGAATCTTAAAGGCTGTCTGTGCACACCAAGATAACGCTTTCTGCGCGTTTGTGTACCTGCAATCAGCAGGCCGAATGCTTGGGCAGATCGACCCATTGTTTAAGGATTTGCTCGACAGTTGTATTACGGAAAATATGGTTTTCAGGATCCAAATCATCTTGGACCCAAAGAACACCAACAAGGTTTGTCTCGACAACCTCATCCTTCAAGTATGCTAATTTCGGTATCATCAAGTGGTCGGCCGGGACTCCCTTCCTTGAGGCCCATTGGGCCTTTGTCAAGCTTTTATACTGCGGACGCTACATTCCCGCCACACAATTCGAGGTCATATATCTGGCCTACATGAAGAGGTTTCTCGCCTCCGTCCCAAATTCCCAGTTGCAGTATGATGAATGCTAGTCTAGATCTGTAACCTTTTCTGCATCATTTGTTATTATGTTTAGTGTTTTCAAGTTAATGTGAGATTTCAAGTTATAAATTGGAAGTCAAAGACCTTGTTCCACTGAAATCAGATGGTGTCAGTGGCACTTTAGTATGCAAGGATTATACACAACAAGGCCTTTCACAAGAGAACAAATGGCAACCTCTGAATCTTCAGCTGGCAGTGTGCCGCAGTAATCATAACAACACCACCCTTCTCATAGACCAGGCTACATACTGCATAAAGCCTGTATGAACTTGTTTTGTTAAGATTATTTACGGCAACACACCACGCCATACCCGCTCGGAAGGTTACACTGCCAACTTCGAGCTATGACCGATTCGACAACCACAACAGAATCACCAACCGTGACCGACGACGCTCAAGAAATAATATTCGACGACGGCTTCATCGGGGTCGCTCACTGCGTTGCACCGGCAGTATTTGTGCTGCCTGAAGCATCAGGCTCTGCAGACCGCGGCGTCTGGCAGTCCGGGAGCACAAAGCTGGGATACTACTCTCTCGCTAACGGAGAGAGTACTGAATGGATGAATCTCGGCTTATTCATGACTATTATTCTACTCTACAAATTCAAATTAATCAATGATTCATGGACTGCGGGAATCAGCTCTCTCAGAAGTTTGAAACCATTATATTCAAAGATTGGAACATATCGTATTTTAGGCAAAGGGCAGGGGGCTTGTGATATCGAGCCTCAGTGTCATGTGCAGCTCTGCGGCATATTAGTACGATACAACATGAGATCAGTAATCATTCACATATATCCACTGATCGGAGAAGGTGGGCCACGCAACCTGTTTGACTGCTCACCTCTCATATATTGTAGTCGATGCTCGAACTCAAACCTCCAGCAGAGCTCTTACCACCGCCCGACTCGGGATCGCGTGGCAATGTTGAGCTGTAACACCAGGCGAAGTTGAATATCACGTGCCTATGTCGGACGCAAACACATAACCCGCTCATTAGTGGGTATACCTAACTGCTGTACAAAGCGGTCATACGAAGTCTACCCGTACAAATTGCGATTCTTTTGTCTCGTTTGAGGCGAAACTAAGCCTTTTTGCTATTGCGTAATTTTTAGCGCCCTACGGTCACTGTACATAAACTGTTTATTATCTCAAACGCTCTTAGGATGCCGTCTTCAATTCGGACATTATCCATGCGACAAATCATAAATTTTGTTTAATGAAACTGACACCGAGTGAGTACTTGTGCGCTATATCAACTTGTATTGATTGGGTAGTGCCAAGACACTCCAATGACATCGAACGGGCGCTCAACAGGACCACGTGATATTAAGCGTCCATAGGTACAGTTAGGTACATTCTGGTGCGGTGCATACATGTCGAGATTACGTCAATTCAGGCCTCTTTCTGGCATAGCAGTATCACTCGTAGAGTAGGGGTGCAGGAGGGGTCTGTGAAATACTTCGACAAATATTATCTTTGCAAGACGTGTGGTAGTGCACTCCTCGCCTAATGTGGATTCGGGACATTTGTCGCGCTGAACCCAATTCTTCTTCATTTTCCAACCTATCCCATGTGATGGAATATCCTCACCGATGCACATGGAGCTTACCTCAAAAAGAAGAAATAGACGTTCCGCTTCTCACTCTCAGTGCTCCCTGGACCGGAGTGGCATCATCAAGGAAGCAGCCGGTTGGCCGCAGGTCATGGGTATGGGCGGGCGAGCTTTACTCAACAGTGTTAGTTTTCAATGCTTACACAAGTGTGCCATATTAATTCCGTCTAAGTACAGTACACAGCGGACCGGCATGCAAATCTCCTGTTGATACATACAGTATTGGGCGCTGTATCTCGTCATGTTTCAGAGAGCTGCTGGTGGAATGCAAGCTCGTCGTCGCTGCGTGCGCTACAAAAATCTTGGGCGAGTAGTTGATAGCCGTTAGAGTATTAGATCATGAGGGGACTGGTGTATGATAACGAATCGTTCTGGGTTGTATGGTTCTCCCCGAGCTCGAAGGTTGTTTTTGTCTCATCGAATGGTGGTAACCATGTATCGCCTCTCCAGAAGTGACTGCGGAGACAATATTTACAGTGTGATACGAGGACAGTATAGATTAGAGGAATGATTGATTCATATGTCCGCATAGATGCGGATTAGATAGACGCACAATGGCTCCAGGAACGCGGTATCAAAGATGATGACCACTCAGATGAGTTCTTACACGTTAACACCTTGCTATCATCTTATCTCCTTGAGCCGTTATCTGTCTAATCATTACGGTCTCTTGCATGATAACCTATGATGATACTTGACAAAACTGTACTGTCCTCGGTCGGGCATGTTTCTCAGTTATACGAGGCCGTGCCTAAGTATGAAATCAACCATCTAACTTTTTGCGTTGGCATTGGCGTGTACTGATAGCCGTTGACTCCTCGGGAGCTTACCGATGAATATAATTGCATTGTTGTCCAACGCTTCCATTTTAAGATACAACCCGTTCGAGTCGGCGCGCATATGTGGGGAACTGAACCTTCTTGTTGGGTGTTCAACCCACTTCCTCCCAAGAGCGAGTTCTAAAAAATTTCTATAGCATGATGGCAAAAGCTACTGCCCGTTGGCCGAGATAACGTTCTCGGAGTATCGCCAACTGGGCGGTAGTCAGTGCGGCCCAATTTTCATCGACATTTCCGCGGCCTTGACGTTATCCACATCTGGGCATGCAATGTAGCCGGGTCGTTCGATAGCATATGTCAGACCCCTGCACTGCATTTTCCCTGACAATAAGCGTCCTGCCAATTGAAAGAACGCATACGCGACAGTGCGCGACGTATACATCTGAGTAGCTTTGATCCTTAGCTTAATCAAAATATGTGGCTGCAATTAATATAAGGCATTGCACCGGGTGGTTTAGCTGGGCGCATATTATAACAACACATCCGTTCTAGAACTCATATTTCTTACAACAGTCAATTGCTGATCTTTTCGAGATAGAAACTATTTTAGATCGTCTATGCTTATTATTACACCATGCTCTACCCTACATGGCACCACCTAGCATGTATTGGGAAGCACACCAAGACCGAATGCGCACTCGGCGGTGGTTGAGTTTGTACTGTGTGAATATTCATTCAGTATCGTTGACAAATGTGTGGTCCAATGCAACCAGGAGAAAGATAGCACGGCTTGAAAACTTGGGCGATACCATTCGAGGATACTATGTGGACAGCTTCTGCGTCCGCGACGGTGCGGAACTCCTTCTATACTCAGGGTAGCGCAGGGGTAGCGGACTGAGTTAGAGAGACCGATTTGATGGCTGATCAGCCATCAAGTCGTTTTCCCACCGCCTTGATTTCACGCTCTGCGCTGTCTATGGCACCTTCAGTCCCCTTCTGCCCCCCTCCATCCATTCTAATGGGATTTTTACTGTTCGACCTTCTGGGTAGAATCCGTGGATCATTGTGTATTGTTACCCGTCGACTATGACCCCTTTACTGAAGAATATCGTGCGCCGAGCGCTCCAAGGATATTTTGGGATCTTGAAAGCGACCCAGAGTGCCCAGAGTTCCTTTTTACTCCGTAACGTATCAACAGCGATGCAATCTTGCGGGCAGTTTGCACTGATTGTGTTGCGCTACTCGCCAGATTATCATGTCTCCTTGCTGACTAACATCAAAGGAAGACCATCTTCGCTCATCCACGGCACTGGCTCTGCGTACAGTTATTCCCAGTCCTCAGTAACTACACATCTGCTACTCAAGGCCACCACGAGTTGGCATACTCCGCCATGCAACTTAAATACCTGGCGTCTTTGGACTGGACTCGCCAGATCCTCCCTCTCACAGGACCACCGCTCACAATCCCTGTTCCAAGGCACTCTTCGACATGGGTTCCGACACGCAAGCAACGAAATACAATGAGGATGATCTTCCTGCCTTCACTCCTATGAATTGGTACGATCAACGTGTGGCATTCATCCAACACTTGCTCATAAGCACACTTTAGGTCCTTGAAGGAAATTCGCGCCGCCATCCCTGCTGAGTTGTTCGTGAGAGACACTAGACGTGGTCTCCTTTACTTTGCGCGTGATGTCCTGTGCGCTGCGGTCTGCTGGTCCTTGGCCACCTACATCGATCCTTACTTCACATCCGCTCCCGCCAAGGAGCTCCTTACTCCCATCGGAGCTGAGGTCGGCCGCTGGGCTGCCTGGTGCGTTTACTGGTGGTTCCAAGGTCTGATCTTCACGGGTATTTGGGTTATCGGACATGAGGTAGATATTTATGGCATTTCATCTTCCCGACGACTCGTGCTGAACATGGCTTTCAGTGCGGTCACGGTGCCTTCTCCGACCACAAAATTGTCAACGACATCCTCGGCTTCATTACCCACACTGCGATGTGGACACCCTACTTCTCCTGGAGGATTTCCCACCATCGTCACCACTCCAACCACGGCTCTATGGAGCGCGACGAGGTATACGTCCCTAAGACTCGCGAGGACTTGAACCTCCCCGAGAAGCCCAACCACGAGATCGACTGGGACGAGCTCTTGGGCGACACCCCTCTCTACACCCTCTTCATGCTTGTTCGTCAGCAGGTACTCGCTTTCCCTGCCTACCTTCGTATGTATTTCCTGCAACATGACAGTTCTAAATTTGACCTTGGGTTCCAACACAGTCTTCAACGTGTCCGGCCAGAAGACCTACCCCAAATGGACCAACCACTTCGACCCTAACTCGATTCTCTTCACCAAGGCCCAGCGCAACGCTGTTATCATGTCCAACCTTGGCATCGCCTTCATGGTCTGGGCTGTCGTCTACTCCTCCTCTATCTATGGCGCTAGTGAAGTTATCAAGTACTACATGTTCCCCTGGCTCGAGGTCTCCCATTGGTGTACGGTTTTCTGTTCCTCCCGTGTTATTTCGGTATTGACGATTGTCCTCGTTTACTCCTGCAGTCATCATGATCACCTACCTCCATCACACTGACGCCGCGATGCCCCACTACCGCGGCAAGGAGTGGAACTTCCAGCGCGGTGCTGCCGGTACCATCGATCGTCCTTTCCTTGGCTGGCAGGGACGCTTCTTCCTCCACGATGTCGCCCACTACCACGTTATCCACCACGTACGCTACCTTCTGCTCCAAATAT